>CM053579.1:17874266-17926496 GCA_028646485.1 Cryptoprocta ferox
TCGAGGTCCATCCACTTTGCTACGAATGGCCAGATTTCATTCTTTCTCATGGCCATGTAGTATTCCATTGTATAGATGAACCACATCTTCCTAATCCATTCATCAGTTGATGGACATTTAGGCTCTTTCCATGATTTGGCTATTGTTGAAAGTGCCGCTACGAACATTGGGGTACAAGTGCCCCTATGCATCAGCACTTCTGTATCCCTTGGGTAAATCCCCAGAAGTGCTATTGCTGGGTCATACGGGAGTTTTATTGATAGTTTTTTGAGGAACCTCCACACTGTTTTCCAGAGCGGCTGTACCAGTTTACATTCCCACCAACAGTGTAGGAGGGTACCCGTTTCTCCACATCCTCGCCAGCATCTATAGTCTCTTGAGTTGTTCATTTTAGCCACTCTGACTGGCGACAACAATATGATTTAAAATTTTTTTAAATTAAAACTTTGTTTTTAGAGCAGTTTTAGGTTCACAGCAAAACTTTCTGCCCCTACATACACATAGCTGCACCCCCAACCATTACCAACATCCCCCAGCAGAGTGGTATATTTGTTACCATTGTTGAACCCACATTGACATCATAATCCAAAAGCCATGGTTTACGTGAAGGTTCACTTTCGGTGTTGTACATTCTGTGGGTTCGACAACCTAATTTTATCCTGATTTTACACATGAGGAAAAGGAGTATCAGAGATGTGGTGATGTGCTCAGTCATCCATACACAGCCAATAGGGGGTAGAGTCAGAATTTCAAACTCAAGACTAAATCCAGAGCTTGTGTGTTTAACTACTTTACCAGTGTGCATTGGGATGATCATTTCCCTTTTCTTAAATATTAGATTTGTGATGTGTACTATGCATCAAGGCATTGTGAGGTGAACACTAGACTGAGGGAATAGCAACATATTTTGTTTAGATTGAGTTCTCACATAATATATTTGAGGTACACAGGAATGAAAAATAAGGCAGGCAGGCAAGAAGAAGGAAGGGAGTGAGGGAGGGAGAAAGGGAATGAGGGAAGGATGGAGAAAGGAAGAAAAGGAGGAAGGAAAGAAAGAAAATACCCTGAAAAGTATTGCCATTCTATTCTTCCAGAAAGTGTACATGTGGGAGTGGAGGGTCACCACATCATCTCATCTCTGCTTAGGACTCTTTCCTGAAACTAGACCCAGGTAGGAGAAAGAAAAATTTTCAAACAGTTTCATGTTCAGATATTCCAGGAAATAGCATTTATTACAGAAAAGTGCCAAAACCTCTAGAAATATATTTTAAGAAAACAACCCTTGGTAGTGTCTAGAATCCTTAAGTATTTTATCAGTAGCCATGTGTTCTTCAACTTCATGAGGCTCCAGGGCCCTAGATCCTCACTTAGCAAAATCAAGGATTCTTAGGTCTGGCCCATGCCTTGTTCTATCATTGCTCACTCTACCTCCAAACCTTGAAGAATGCTTGTAAGACATGCTCATTCTAGAAGCAACTGCTTTTCCTGGTGAACAGGATGACTTAATTGTCACTGGTCCTGCCTAGGTGATATGACTTAATCAAGTGATTTTTCTTGGTAGTATTTCTTGCTTGGGTTTTCATTCTGGTTGATGTGCCTCACCCTTCAAAACTAAGCCATCTTGATGGAAGGGCTTGGATTTACTAGTAATATATATATATTATATATATTACTAGTAAATATATATATAATAGTAATAGTGAATATATTATATATATAATTATTATATATATAATAATTATATATATAATAGTAAATATTATATATATATATAATAGTAATAGTGACCAAACAAGAGCTCCTTTGGCTGATTGAGTGCCTACAATCCAGTATCTGTTGTTTTACCCACAATTTCTCATTTCATTTTACAGATAAAGAACAGGGGGCTCTGAAAGGTGAAGAAATTTGACAGAAGAAGAAATTTGACAAATCTTTACTACTAGAGAGGACATTTTAATATAGCCCCCTCGGAAACTGATAAAGCAAATATGTAAGAAATATATAATATTAAACAGTACAATTATGAAGTTTGAGTTAACACACATACACACATACATATCTAATCCTGGGCCCCAAAATATAAGATATACATTATTTTCAATCACATTTACAAAACTAGAACAAAAGTCAAGTATCAAAAGGAAGTTTCAATAAATTGCAAACAAGCAATATCATGTTAATAATATTCTCATCAAAATGCAATAAAATAGAGGATAATAAAAAATATCCAAATAGAGGATGTAGAAAAAAAGGAACACTTGTACAATGTTTATAGGAATGTAGACTGGTACAGACACTGTGAAAAACAGTATGGGTTCAACAGTTAAAAAAGGAACTACTCTGTGATCTAGCAATCCTATTTCTGGGTATTTAGTGAAAACATTAATTTGAAAAGATATATGCACCTCCATATTTATTGCAGCATTATTTTCAAAAAAACTCAATATACTTGGACAAAAATTATTCTAAATGGAATAAAGAAAAAATTAATTACAGATAATTATTACTGAATGATGTATATTAGATTGTAGACTGTAACTGATGTGGTAATTCAACTGATGTGATACAATGTGTGCAATAAGAAACAAAATAACTAAATATTAATATATTAAGAATTCAACTCAAGAAGTTAGAAAACAACCATACAGCAAACCAGAAGAAAGTAAAAGAAAGGAAATAAATATCAAAACAGAAATTAATAAAATAGGAAACAAAACTTAAAAATGCTTAATAAAGCAAAAATTTAATTTTTTAAAAAGCTTACTAAATAGGCAACAGTTTAATAAGCTTAAATAAGTGAAAAAAGAATTAAGACCTGAATAACCATTATTAACAACAAAAATGGGGACATTACTAAATAAATATTCATATTTTTAAAATTTTTTTAAATTTATTTTTGAGAGACAGAGAGAGACAGTGCGGGCACGGGAGGGTCAGAGAGAGAGGGAGACACAGAATCCAAAGCAGGCTCCAGGCTCTGAGCTAGCTCAGCACAGAGCCCGACATGGGGCTCGAACCCACAAGCCGCGAGATCATGACCTGAGCCGAAGCCGGATGCTTAACCGACTGAGCCACCCAGGCGCCCCAATATTTTTAAAATGGTAAGAGTATGTTATAAAATATTTTATGCCAATCAGTATGAAAACTCTGATGAAATGGACAATTCTGTGGAAAAATACAAGTCAGCACAATTTTATTCAAGAAGAGGTTGAAAACATGAATAGGCCATTAGACACTGAAGAAATTCAATCAGTAACCAACACCTCTGCCATCAAAGTTACCAATCCCATATTCTTTTGAAGGCAAGTTTTATCAAACTACTAAAGAACAATCTCTACATTATATAAAATATTCCATAGAATGGAAAAAGAAAAAAAGTTTCCCAATTTATTTGATGGATTTAGTAAAACCTTGTACCAAAGCCAGGCTAACTTGTTAGAAAGATGAAAAATTATACTCCAATCTCACTTTTGATAAGTCTTAAAGTCCTAATTAAATTATTAGTTAATTGAACCCAACAAATGTATTAAAAGGTACAATATGATCAAATGGGCTTGATTTCAGGAATTAAGGGATAGTCTAATTTTAGAAAATCCATTACTTCAAGTCACAACTTAAGCTGATCAAAGAAAAAACAATATGTACTCATCTCAGTGGATTTAAATGTTTTTTTTAATGTTTATTTTTGAGACAGTGAGAGACAGAGCACAAGTGGGGAGGGGCAGAGAGAGAGGGAGACACAGAATCTGAAGCAGGCTGCAGGCTCCTAGCTGTCAGCACATAGCCTGATGCGGGGCTCGAACCCATGAACCGTGAGATCATGACCTGAGCCAAAGTCAGACGCTTAACCAACTGAGCCACCCAGGTGCCTCACTCATCTCAATGGATTTTAAAAAAATAAATGAAATTCAGTATCTCTCTATGGGCAAAAAAACCTCTCTAAACAAATTAACAATAGAGGGAAAAGTTTAATCTGACAAATATCTACCAAAACTTTCAATAAACATTAGAGTTAATGTAGAAACTTCAGAAACATTTTCATCAGAGCCATGAACAAGATGAGGATACCCACTCTCCAAATTACCACTTAATGTTGCATTGGAGAGATCATTGTCAATTCAATAAGACAAGAAATAGAAATAGATTTAAGCATTGGAAAGGAAGAAAGTGTCATTATTCATGGACTGTCTGACTAGCTACACAGAAAACCAAAGAGAATTTTCAGACAAATTATTTTAACTTTTTAGGGAATTAATCAATGTTGCTGCATAGAAGATGTTTTTAAAAAAGCAGTAATAGTCCTATACTGTAGCAAAAATAATAGGAAAATATAATTTTTAAAAAGTTACCATTTACTGGCTAAAATAAAAAAAACACAATACCAAGTGTTGTTAAGGATGTGTGACTACTTGCATACATTGCTAGTGGGAATGCAAAGTGGTATAGCCACTTTTATAAAACAGATGGACAATTTTATTAAGTTAAACGCACACTTACAATGTGACCCAGCAATTCCATCCTAGGAATTTGCCCAAGAAAAATGAAAATATGTTCACACAAGGACTTATCATGTGAATGTTTGTAATAGCTTTCTTTATTATGGCCAAGACCTGGAAACAATCATGAGCTGGTGAATGATCAACAAACTTGTACATCTATACAATAAAAGGAAACTACTGATCCAAACAAAAACATGGATAATTTCAAAGACAGTATGCTGAAT
The DNA here is from genome assembly GCA_028646485.1 of Cryptoprocta ferox. Classification (NCBI taxonomy): domain Eukaryota; kingdom Metazoa; phylum Chordata; class Mammalia; order Carnivora; family Eupleridae; genus Cryptoprocta; species Cryptoprocta ferox. The sequence continues at coordinate 17,878,990 of CM053579.1, forward strand.
AAAAGGCACAAAAGACTATATATTATACAATTCCATGTATATGAAATTCTTGAGAAAGTTATATTATTTTGACAGGAAACATTAGTGGTTGCCAAGGACCCAGTGTGGGTGGAAAAGACTCACTTCAAGGGGCATGAGGAAACTTTCTGGAGTGATGGAAATGTTTTATGTCTTAAATGTAGTGACAGTTATACAACTGTATACATTTGTCAAGACTCATCATATTGTAATTGGTGAACTTTATTGTTTGTAAATTATACCTCAATAAAGCTAGTTAAAATAAAGCTACAATTCGCAACAATAAGCAACACTATTAAGTAACTAAGTGTAAATCTAACAAAAGATGCTCATGATCCTTATGGAAAATATTGTAAGTGCTATTGAAGGACATTAAAAGACTTTAATAAAGGGAGATATGTATCATTTTACATGTAGGAAAACTCATTAACTTAAAGATGTCCACAGTCACCAAAATTAATCTATAAATTCAATGAAATTCCAAACAAATTTGCAAAAGGACTTTTCATGGAACTTAATAATTTCATTCTAAAATTCATATGAAAAAATAAAGGACCAAGAATATTCAAGACAATTATAAAGAAGCCTATAGATATCAGGTCTTAGACAACTAGAGTAATTAAAAGAGTGTAGTATTTGTGTAGACAGAGGCAAACATATTGGTTGGAAAAAAGAGAGACCCACATACAAATATAAGAATATAGGTAACCTTGATATAACTTTGATAGATGACAGAACTGGCATTGTAGATCATGAGAGGAAAGTATGGATTAGTCAATAAGTGGTATAAGAATAATTGCCTGTTTGCACTGGAACAAATAAAATTAGTTTCATAATTGCATAATATACATAAACAAATTCCAGATGGATTTAATAACTAAATGTTTTAAATTTTTTTTTAACATTTTAAAAGAAATTTAGAATAATATATGGTATGGAGGTAGGAAAGGATTTCTTGAATAAGACACACACACACAAAAAACAAATAGTACATGATGGATGAATTTGACCACATTAAAAAACCCTCTACCCTTCTATGTTATATTATAATAAACAAATAGGCAACTGACAGACCTGGAGAAGACATCTGCAACAAATATATACCAGACAGATACAGATGACATAAATGACTATCTTTAGTAAAAAGAAAAAGGAAAACTAACAATGGACAAAATATTATTGGATGATGCACAGAAGAGAAAACCTGAATGGCCAGTATATATATGAAAACATGCTTTTATCCTCGCTAATAATCAGGGAAATGCAAATTAAATTAGCATAGAGATACTACTGCATAGACATCAGAGTGCCCTAAAGAAAAACATCTGCTAATACTAACTGTGAGGAAATAGATACTGTCATACATTGTGTAGAGGAATGTGTGTTTGTATACCCACTTTAGAGAGCAATTTGTTAGTACCTCGTGAATATGAAAATATGGGTATACTCTGAACCAACAATTCAGCTTTTAGGTACCTTTAAGAAATATGAGAGGGGCGCCTGGGTGTCTTAGTTGGTTAGGTGTTCAACTTCAGCTCAGGTCATCGTTTCACAGTTCGTGGGTTTAAGTCCCGCATTGGGCTCTGTGCTGACAGCTCAGAGCCTGGAGCCTGATTCAGATTCTGTGTCTCCCTCTCTCTCTGCCCCTCCCCGACTCATGCTCTGTCTCTCTCTGTCTCTCAAAAATAAATACATGTTAAAAAATATAAAAAAAAGAAAAAGAAATATGAGAAATATATTCAAGGATATTCAGTGCAACATTGTTTGTAATAACTAAAGTTTATTAACAGAAATGTCTGTCCTTTTCTAGACCAAGTTTTAGAGTTTAAATTTATAAGAATCTTCCATCCTTTTATTAGTCCATCCAGTACAACCTCAAAACAGGGATCTGAGAAAAATAATTCCAGCTACAAGACTCTTCTTTTTAGCAAGTAAAGCAAACTCATAGTATTCCATATAACAAAGAACAAGTAAGAACAACCATGAGTATATGTATCAACAGAAACAGTATGACAAAAACCAAATATAAAGTGGAGGGAAGAAAGCAAGTTGCAAAAAGTTATGATGCCATTTGTGCAAAATTTTAAACATACAAAATATTACCACATGCTGTTATGGATACATTCATATGTAGAAAAAGGACCAATACATAAACACGGAGGATGTACATCAACTGTCTGTTAATAGATGCCTCTGGGGTTCAAGAGAAATGGGGTTGGAGACAAAAAGAATTTTCACTGTACTGGTAATGTTCTTTTCTGAGAAAACAAGCTCTGTGACAAAAATAAATAAATAATGCCTTACCCATATGCCAGAGCACTATGCAAATGTTACCATGAATGAGACTGATTTATGTGTGCAGATACAGAAAGAGCTCCAAGATAAATTAAAAAGCTCTGTAGAATTATTACGTATTGTGCAATATCTTTTGAGTAAATATGAAAAATGGAAATGTATATAAATGCTGGTATAAGCATGCAAAATTTCTGGAAGCACCCATAACAAACTGTTTATAGCAGTTGCCCCTGGGGAGGGAGACTGGTGGTCTGGAGTTGAAGGGAAGCTTAGTTAATCCTGCTTTATTTGCCAGACACAAATTACGTAGTGTTCATTAAACTTAGCTTTTGAAAAATTTGCAAACTTGAAATCAAAGACCTGATGCTTTCTGTGATCTTTAAGTTAGTATTCTTTCTGTATTGAAGATTACATAACATTTATTGGATTTTCTTTTAATAAAACTTCCTGCTGGGCCTTTGTGACTGACAGGCAAGCTGGCAATTAAGGAAGCGGTGTCACTTTGGTGAGCTGTCCAGCTAAAAGATTTTTTTTATTTCCCTCAAGTCCAAGAGCTATATCTGAGATGTCTTTGCACCTACCCCCAAAACTAGTACAGGCCCTTGCCTGTACATATACAAATTATACCCATACATTTATTCCTTCATTTGTTCACTCATCTATTCATGCAAAAAATGTTATTAAGAGAACAAGTTTCACTGCAAACATAAAGTTTTTCAAGTACTTTGTACTTGAAAATATTTCTCTGGGATTTCTCTGGGATGGCCAAGGATTTGGGACTGCTGTTGTTTTTATGGGAAATATGAGTTGATATTAAATAAGCAAGTCACACATTAACTTCAGGGTTATGATCCAATTGTATGTTTGTAAATACTAAGAAAATTATTTTCCTCCACAAATTACTTTTGATAAATTTGAATAATGGTGAAAGCAGAATATCATATTAGTGAAAATGACAATGTTGTTACTATTGTCTGAAGCCATTGACTATCCTTTTCCAACGACCACCATCCTCTCCTGAATTGAGATAACCCACTCCTCCCTAAACTTCCTGCCTTAAGTCTCTTCCTTTACCTCTAATTTATCATTTGCATAGCCATTCAAAGTATATAGCTTCCTAAAATACAAACATGACTATGCTGCTTTACTATTTAAAAACTCTTTAATGGCTTCTTATTGACTTCAGGATAAAGTCCACACTCTTTAAGATGGTGTACAGGGACCTCCATCTTCTTTGCCTGCTTATTTCCCTGGCTCCTCTCCTGCCACTCCTTAGTGGCATGTGTTATGCTCTCTGACTGAACTCCACCCCCTTATTGGCTTCAAATACTTCAATTCATCCTTCAAAACCCAATGTATTGTAAAGATTAATGAAATAATAGATGAAAAAGTGCTTTGAAAAAAACCCAAAAAATCCCAATGCATATGGTGGGCCCTCTTCACTGTTACTAGTTCCTGTGCAAACTGATCCAAAAACTCTTTTCTCTGTGCTACAACTGTTATACAGTCTTATTGTTGCATTCATGATGATGCAATTCCATCACTTTCTTTACACATCTGTCACTTCCACTAGTCAGTGAGCTCCAAAGTCATGAGTTCAGTTTTCCAGCCTTTCTTCACCTTTATATCCCCAACATTCAGAGTACTGCTTGACACAGAGGAACCCAATATTGCTTGTGAACTTCAAAACCAAGGGATGACAATGATGGTGGCCTGGGATACCAGGCAATGGTCTTATCTCTGCAAGAGCTCTGTTTTATATGATGTTTACATAGCATTATAGGATGTTCACACAGCCATTAATAAACTGGAGAGAGGACTCACTAAGTGCTAAACAAAGAGGTTTTACTACCTCCAACCAACATTTTTCTGTATAATCTGGAAAGCAGATAAAGCATAAAAAAGCAGCACTAAAGAAACTTACTCAGGAGGCCAGATGCAATCTGTTCACCAAGGATGGAAAAATGGCAGGGTAACTGGTTTAAAAGACTACCTTTGACAGCGTGTGTAACAGGACTTTTAATATAATTATAAAAACCAAACTATAACTGTTGTGCTTTTAATTAGAATGTAGAATCACTTAAGGTTGACTGAAAGCTTTGGGGGAAGATTTAGAAGTTTTCAAATTATATTCAATGATGTAAAAAAGTAAAGGTCTTATTTCCACCTTTAAAATCCAGATATCTTTGAACTCAAAGACAAAACTATCCTCAAATTCTATGATCAGCAACATAGTTCATGCTTCTCAAATATGATATTAGCACAGAGCATGTTTTAGATTTCTAGTTGATAAAGGCTTTCCCACACATCTTCTCATTGGAGTCCCACAACAACCCTGTAGGTTCAGCAGGGAAGGGATGATTGCCCCCATTCAAAGTAGAAAAAATACAAGATTCAGTAAAGGCAAGTGATATATCAGATTGCACATGCAGTGGGAGATCCAGATCTAGAACCTAGATTTTCTGTCACTAGTTCTAGTACTTTTCACATTGTACCCTCCCCAAACTACTGCTTACTGCTTCCAGTAGCCTCTGGAGGCTGGCCTAAATGGATTGTGGCTCTGACCCATGTGACATGTCAGATACTCCAATATCCAATTTAATACCACTTAGTTAGCAGTCACTGAATGGAAGTTCAGGATGTCATGAGAATCAAACATTGATCTTTCAATTAAAAAGCAAAACACCCTCGGGAGACAAACTTAAAAATAATTGGCTTTCTTGTTTGAATTGTATCTTACCAGTCTCTCTTTGCAGAAGTTAGGAGTGTTTAAAGATAGATACATTGGCAAGCATTATGCTCTTTCTAAACCTGAAGGAGCTAAAAATGCTTTGGTCACAACCACCTGAAAACTAAAAGTGCCTTCATGTGATGAACTCTTAGTTCTTCCTTGTGGAAGGCTGGTGGGCCCCAGGGAAGTTAGAGAGAAAAGTATAGTCATGCAGAGTTGAGAGGTTGGAAAGCTATGATTCTTAAGGTCCTATTGGATCTTAAAGGATATAAAATAACATATCTGTCATGCTGTTGCTGGATCTACTGGTAAAACAACATAGTAGTGGTACAGTACACCAGCTACCTGTCTTAGCAACTCACTTTGGTTTCTAAGTAATTTGGGTTCCACGTATACAGGTGAAACCAGAAGACAGGCTCTGAGACAGCAAAGAGAACATCTCTACCATGGGCTCATCACAGTCATCTAAGGATGGCTTAAGTTTCCAAACTCAAATGGAAGGAAAATGATGAGGTAATTATCTTGATAATCACTATCAACATCCATCTTTGCCCCCTCTCCTCTTCTGAAGGATGATCTTTTTTTCTTGCTTGAAGATCATGCCTCCACTTGCGTATTTCCCCATGCCATCTCCTCTAACCTCCTCTGAGACCCTCCTTGCTCCATCACTTATCCCTTTACGTGCCGTTCATATTTCCTTCTCTCTGGACTTAGACTCTTTGGCTAGAATCTTGGTCAAGTTTTTCCTTTACTAAAAAACAAAAGCAAGAATAAATATGAATATCTTCTGTCAATCCTCTTTTACTTCTGTTCTTTTTGCTTTCTCCCTTTCCTTTACTTCACCCAGTCTTTTTGAAATAATAGCCCACATTTGTTGTTTTTACTTTTAATCCCCTCCTCCACCTAAGTGCATCAGAATTCTTGCCTTAGCACTCCAATATTCCTTACACCCTCTTTCCTAACAATTGTGACAGGTTCTTTCTTCCCTTACGCCCTGTGATATCACCCTCTTGGTTTCTCCCACTTCTCTGACCCATTTAAAAAATTGTTTTCTAGTCTTTCTTTCTCCAAAAATATATGTACTCCTTTTCCCTTCTCTGTCTTCAGCCCCTTACTCATTTTGCTCAGTGTTTCTGAAATCAATGGTCAACAAGATCCTCAGGTTTATGGTCCTTTACTCACATTATTCCTTCTTCCTGGAAAGCCTTCTTTCTCTTCTTCTAAGAAGGTACTACTTTTGTTGGACACCCACCATAGCTCTTATACATTTTACTTAATACTGTCCTCCAAACCCCTTTTTGCTAAAGCAGGTTTTTTTTTTTACATATCCATCATAGAAATCTGCCTTAATTTCTTAATTTTTTGTTCAGCTTGAATGATGACAATCTCCATATGGCTCCTATTATCCAGTTACCTGACAAAAACTCCTGTCTCATAATATAATTAGCATCTTGTAAATTTACATTTACATCAACATGCATAAGATTAACTATCTCCAGGAGAAAGAGTTATAATTGAAATATACGTACAATGTAGTAGTGAAATAATCATTATTCTCAGTTTTTTCATCTGAAAAATCAGTTGAGACAAATCAAAGTCCTATTCCCAAATACCTGACAAGATAGTTGGGAGTGTTAAAAATGATGATGGATCTAAAAGTTCTTTGAAAGGTATTAAGCTCCCGACATGTAAATTACTAAATTGAAGGTAAGTCTTTCTTCATATATTTACGTATTACACATAAGGGCAGGGCACTAAAGGGAGATGAAAAGAGAGCAAAACGTCTAAGAGCATGCTATAATGGATGGAGCAAGAACTGAAAAATGTGACCTGGTTGTCCGTTCCTGCTCCGTTACTGACTAGATCTGAGATGCAAAAAAAGACACTCTACCTGTCTAGATCTTCTTTCTCAGTTACAAAATTAAAGTATTAATCAGATGATATTTTTAAAGTCCTTTCTGTCTTTAATAATCCGTGGAAAGAAGTGGGAGAGACTTAACACTTATCATATGGTTCTTCCTTACAACTGTTTTTTCAAATATCCCCCAACTCTCTTGCTCCTCTTTTCTTCCATTGTTTTCATTTGGCCAAATTCCAAACCTGATTGAAACCAGCTATTTGTCTACTCCACCCTGACAGCTAACCATTGCCAGAGAATATCATTCAAGAAAGCAGTTGGTTTCACCTTCTTAAATTTATGATCTCAAAGATCAAATTACCACTCAATACTGCCTGGCAATCATAGTATTTGTTCTAGTAGGATAGTCTTTTCATTTCCACTCCCTCAAACCTCCCATATGTCCTTCTCTACCCTCACTTATGCAGTCCTACTTCTTTGAGAAAACAGAAATCTTTAGAAGCAAACTCCATCATCTTCCTAAGATTAAATGTAGCAACTTAACTACAAATGTGTCTGTTTTATCTAGCCTTCCTCTTGTTAAAAAGATGAAGTGTTCCTGTCTTTACCAAAGATTAACTTGTGCTCTGTAACCCATCCTCTCTCACTTTCTAGAGATTTCACTCCCCAAATTTGCTCCTTATTTACTTGTGCATCATCAATATCCCCTCCATGCTGGATCATTCTCATTAGCATACAAAAAAGTAGGGCCAATTCTCATTTCTTCTTGGTTTCCGTTTACCTCACTGATTCCTCTTTTTCAACATAGTTTTCTTGTCCTTCTATGTCAGGTCTAAGAGAAAAAATTTCTTAAAGCTCAGTGTAAAGCATTCTTATATACCCATAATTTCTCTGTAAGTCATCTTGTCTGTTATCATGGCTTTGAATATTATCTATATTCTAATAATTCCTAAATTTATATTCCATTCCATCCCTCTTCTCTGGGGTACATACTCTCAAATGCAGCTGTCTGCTTCTCCTCTCACTCAGGATTCTCATAAACATCTCAAACATATTACCTCCAAATTGAACTTGTGTTTCCCCTAAACCTTTCCTCCATGTTATCACCATCTAAGTAAATGGAACCAGTAACTCAAACCAGATACTCAGGAGCTATTTTCAATACCTCACTTTTTATTACTCCTCACATCTAATTTATTAGTAAGTCCTGACATTTCTACCTCCACAATGTATCTTGAACCTATCCTCTGTCCATCTTTTTTGCAAAACACTTTATTCAGGATTACTATCATCTCTCACTGAAATACTGTTACCCGTCTTATTCCTGTTCATTAAATTTTCTCTCTAATTCATTTATTACACAGAATCAAAAGTGATTGTAACCTCTAGGTTTGATTATAATACTGCTTAACATCCCCCAGGGAATTCCTATAATATTTAAGTTTATTTTTTACTTATGTATTTTTAAATAATCTCTACATCCAATGTGGGGCTAGAAATCACAACTGTGAGATTAAGTGTCCCATGCTGTTTCAACTGAGCCACCCAGGTGCCCTCCTATAGTATTTAAAATCTGTGTTCCATAGCATGGACTACAAGGATCTAAATGATCTGGTCCTTTTCTATTTTTCCTACACCCCTCTTCTTCATTTCTCTCTTTGTCTCTTTCTGCTTCTCTCTCTCTCTCTCTCTCTCTCTCTCTCCAACTCCCCCTCTACCATATATTGTTTTCTTTCCAGTTTATTTCAGTTTTTCTAAGACTTTAAATCATTCCCTCAAATCTCATTACCTCTGCCTATAATACTCTCTCTACCACACTCAATCCCAACTCTTACATGTTATCTCCTTCCCATTTTTTTACGTTTCAATTTTTTATGCTCTTTTTGACCACCGCAACCAATATACCCCTGTCCCAAATACACATACATATAGCATATTTCCTGTTGGGGATCTTTGTTTTTTACATTCATAGGAGACAACTCAAAATTATTTTATGTGTCTGTTTCTTCATTTTTTGTCTTTATTTCCCACTAAAATGTTAACTCCATGAGGTGTAGAGAATATTCCTGACTTGTTAAAAAAATTCTTGACTTTTTCCTTATTTTATTCTAAGCACCTTTCAAAGAGTTTCACACATAGTAGGCACTTAATAAATATTGTTGAATGGATTATGGAATGTATTAAATACCTAATATGGACCAGTGATTGTGAAAAACATTTAATACAAAATCTATCTGCTATTCTACAGATGGGTAACTGGCTGTCAGAGAAGTGATGTGATTTGCTCAAAGGCACACAGCCATTAAGTAGCGAAGCTGGAATTTGAATTCAGGTAGGACTCTTTTTACTATAACTAACCATCACTCTACTATCAGTAGTTCCCTTTCACACCACTATGCCTCCTTTACTAATGTTTAGAGAACTTATATCAAATAAATTTTAAGGATTAAACATCCTTCAACATAACTAATTTAAATTCATATAATTTAACTGGTATGGAATTTCTAAAACAGGAAACAGATTTGATCATAGACCTTGTACAATTTACACATAAGTGATTCCTAATACTGCTGATGAAAACACCACAAGCAGCTGCAGAAAAAAAAGAATAAGATCTCCAAGGATAGAACACGTTTCCTTCTGTTTTTTAAAAAATAAATATCAGGGAAAATGTGCATATTTATGTGTCACAGTCACAGTTTCAAGGGCCCATACATTCTATATAAGATGGGGTAATTGAAGTCATGGATTAGCTTTCCAAATGGATTCTGGGAGACTGTGGTCAAATTTATTAATTAAGATTAAGAATCTTGAACTTCCAGAAAGAAGGCAATTATGCTTAATATGATGCTTCTAAGCAGTTTGATTTTTTTCTAAAAATAACATTTGATCAATGGTCATTCTTTATATTTATATTTATATTTTTAGATCTAACTCATGGCTAGCAATGAAGAAGAAAATATGACTCAAATTACAGAATTTATCCTTTTGGGTTTTGGGGATCTTCATGGCCTTCAGTTTCTTCTTTTTGGGGTATTTCTGGTCATCTATGTGGTGACTGTCATAGGCAACATTGTAATCTTAACTGTGGTGTCAGCCAATCGCTCCCTTCACACCCCCATGTATTTTTTTCTTGGTCATTTCTCCTTCCTAGAGATTGGCTACACCACTACCATTGAGCCCATGATGCTGAGGACATTGTTATCAGACCATGTTCCTATTTCCTTCCCAGGCTGTGTTTGCCAGTTTTATTTTTTTGCTGCTCTGGTAGCCACAGAATGCTTCTTCCTGGCTGTAATGTCTTATGATCGCTACATAGCCATCTGTAACCCATTGCATTACTCCAGCATAATGGACTATTGGGGTTGCTTACAGCTAGCTGGTGTCTCTTGGGTGGCTGGATTTCTGGCACCCATCCTTCTCATGATCCTCACTTTTCGGTTAACATTCTGCACTACCAATGAGATTGACCACTTCTTCTGTGATTTGAAGCCCATCATGAAATTGGCCTGCACTGATACTCAAGTAGCTGAGATGACCTCTTTTATATGTACTTCTTTATTTGCCCTCGGCCCCTTCATGCTAACTCTAGCATCTTATACTCACATCATCTCCACCATTCTGAGGATTCCTTCTACCACAGGGAAGCAGAGGGCCTTCTCCACCTGTTCCTCCCATCTGATAGTGGTCAGTTTGTATTATGGAACACTGGGCATTGTCTATGGTTTCCCATCAGGGCCTCAGTATGAAGACATATTTAAATTGCTTTCCCTTCTGTATACCGTGCTTACACCTGCTCTCAACCCTATTATTTACACCCTAAGAAACAAGGATGTAAAGGTAGCTCTGGGAAAATTGGTGCAATGAGGAATGTAGACTTCACTAAAAGCAAGTTTGATTTTTCTAGTTGTTCCTGGTACTTTCTGAAAACCCTGACAAAGTGGTAATCTTTCTACAGTGCCAAGACTAGTTACTATGCAGTTGATGAGTTTTCCTCTGTTTCATCAACTTTCTCCACATTAATGAACAAGAAGTGTGCTAAACTTTCATTTGGTGGATATTAGGTAGGTTCCAGGCACTGTGCTAAATTCTTTACATGGATTATTGCACTAAAGTCTCACAGCAACATGTGAGGTAGCTGTTGTTATGTTACAGATATCACAGCTGAGTCCCAGAAGTTAATTCACTTGTTCAAAACAATCCAGCCAGACAGTAATAATACCAGAATATTAATTTGAACCCAAGGTCTGCTTAGGACCAAATCCATGATATTTTCACTAACTCAGGAAAGCTCAGAATCTTGGAGTGCCCAAAATGGTTGTCTTGGACCATACAGAGCATTACTATAGATGACTTGTCTTGGGAAAACATGAGTTAGATGTGAAGTGAGAAGAAGTAGAAAAATAATGTAATACAATCTAAATCCAAATATGTCTCCATTTCCCACCTAAAGTCTTGATAAAAATGTATGAGTTAAAAATGTCATGGGATTAAAATTTATTTTAGTTTCTCATTTCAGGATTATTTATTAAAATAAAAGGTTAAAATCAACCTAAGTGGTTCAATAAATTAAGTCACATCCACACAATGGAATACAGTACATCCATAAACAAACAAAAACAGCGCAAAAGAAAGAATCAGCTCCACATGTGCTAAGATGGAAAGGCTTTTTTGATATAATTTAAGTAAGTACAACAAAGTATAGTGCAGTGTGTATGTTATGACACCATTTGTGTAACAAGAGGTAAAACAAAAATATTTATACTTAATTATAGATGTATAGACTATTCTAGGAAGATGCATATGAATTCAGTGATATTAATTGCTTCTTGGAAGAGAAATTATATGGAGTGGAAGTGTACCTTTTGAGGTGGGAATCATGTAACTAAATTACTTACTGAAACGTCATCAAAGTTTAACATATCACTGTAAATTATACAAGAAGTAGAATTGTTAAACACCCCACTTTTGTATATTAGCATGGAAGCATCTCTAGACACTTAGGAGGCTTCTCTTCTCTCACAGGTAAGTTATAAACTCTCTAAGGGCAAGGCCCTTGTCATTAATATTGTATTCCCCCACAGTGCCCTAAGTATCAAAAAAGTGTGAATAGCATAGATGTTTAATTTAACATTCTATACCCTCATCCAAGACACAGCAGCTCAACATCCATCAAGCATAATAATTCCTAACAATGTATTACCATATCTATAATGGAAAACCAATGGGGAAAAGTACAAGCTGTCTATCTGATGTTCTTCTCATTCCCGTATGGAAGTGCAACCATAAAGGCTGGCAAGAGGTTGGCATGAAATGAGAATGGTTTCCTAGGCTCTTACTTGCACTGTCACTAGAGTGATCTTCCTGCAACGAAAATTTGTCCACATGCCTCCTGTGTTTAATCAACCTCTGCCACAAGGATCCCCAATTAAGAACAGAATGAAGGTCTCATACTATTTATGACTCCATGACTTTGCAAATGATGCTCCTCCTTTTACCTCTGCCTCACCTCTCCTGGGTTTCTCCTCCTGTTTCCATCCTTCAAGCCAAACTCAAATATCAGATGTCAAGTGTTGCAAATTCTGTGAAACATCCCCTGACCCTTCACCACCCCTCTAAAGTTAGGCCTTCTTTTTCCCTATGGTATTGAAGCACTTTGCATATATTTCTATTTTAGCATTGATCACATGATATAGTAATTCTTTGCATATGTGTCTTTTCCCTCCACTTAATGAGTTCCTTAAAGACAAAGAGTATGTCCTATTCATTTCATTTGTCTCTAACCCACATTCACCTCCAACTCTTCCCAGCATCTAGAATGGGGCCTGACACAGAATAAGTATTCAAATGAACATCGAAAAATAAATATGATTGGGACAACTGGATGGCTCAGTTGGTTAAGCATCAGACCCTTGATTTTGGTTCAGATCTCACGGTTCATGAGATCAAGATATGCGTCGGGTTCTGCACTGTCAGCATGGAGCCTGCTTGGGATTCTCTCTCTCCCTTTCTCTCTCTCTCTCTCTCTCTGCCCTGGGCTCTCTCTCTCTCTCTCTCTCTCTCTCTCAAAATAAAATTAAAACACTTTAAAATAAATAATAGAGGGGAGGGCAAGATTGTGGAGAAGTAGGGAGCTCAGTAATCTTCGCCCGCCCGCATCGATTGAACTCAGAAAGACTGAAGGGATAATACTCTGATTTGCAAGTGGGGGAAGAGAAGAAACAGACTCCAGAAAGAAGACAACCTCAAAGATGCCTGAATGAGTGAGACAGAACTGGGGAAATTGGAGGACAGGCCGGGCCCCGGAGCTGCAGAGGGGTGGGAGCCCCAGCCCAACACAAGGAGAGTTAGCGGTGCCCCAGAGAGACAAGGGGAAGAGAAAGAGAGACTAAAAACGCTCATAGAACCATCTCTAAAAAAGAGAAAAAAATTGCCCGGGACGGAGAGAGACACTGTCTCCCCATATATAACCGCTGGGTGCAGGGAGAGAAATCCGTCCCATCTGGCTGACGAATTCTTCCTTGGGCACAGCAGCCGCAGTGCCCATTCCAGGCCGCAGCGGGAAAGGCGGCCCCGCCTCCTGTGCGACCCCAACTGAGACTGGGGCTGGCCGCCACCGGGAGCGCATCTCATCTCCGGTGGCAGTGTTGAACTGCATGGACTAGGATATGGAAGTGAGGCGGAGCTTGGAAAATATAGTTTGGCTCGCCCGCAGCACAGGGAGATCAGACTCAGAAGAGCGGCTTGCAACGCTTGGATCCAGCAGAGCTTGAAGCGCTGCCATTCTTCTCCCTGCAACCACCAAGGCGGGGCCTCAGAGAGCAGCCCCCGAGACCTAACCCACCTACACCAAACTACGCCGATCTGCACGGGAGAGCTGCCTTTTTTTTTCTTTTTTCTTTTCTTCTCCTTCTTTTCTCCTGCCATGCAGATATATTTCTCTTATCTCATTCTTATCTCTCCTCCTGGCTGGTTATACGATTTTAGACTGTCCATAGTCTTTTGCTGTCTCTGTCCATAGTCTTTGCTCAGCATCACTCATCATCAGGGAAATACAAATCAAAACCACACTGAGATACCACCTCATGCCATTCACAGTGGCTACAATGAACAACTCAAGAGACTATAGATGCTGGCGAGGATGTGGAGAAAGGGGCACCCTCCTACACTGTTGGTGGGAATGTAAACTGGTACAGCCGCTCTGGAAAACAGTGTGGAGGTTCCTCAAGAAACTATCACTAGAACTCCCCAATGACCCTGCAATAGCACTGCTGGGGATTTACCCAAGGGATACAGAAATGCTGATGCATAGAGGCACACGTACCCCAATGTTCGTAGCGGCACTTTCAACAATAGCCAAATCTTGAAAAAAGCCTAAATGTCCATCAACTGATAAATGGATTATGTGGTTTATCTATACAATGGAATACTACATGGCAATGAGAAAGAATGAAATCTGGCCATTTCAGTAGCAAAGTGGATGGACCTCGAGGGTGTCATGCTAAGCGAAATAAGTCAGGCAGAGAAGGACAGGTACCATATGTTTGCACTCATAGGTCTAACAGGAGAAACCTAACAGAGGACCATGGGGAGGGGAAGGAGGAAAAAGAGTTAGGGAGAGGGAGGGAGGAAAAGCACGAGAGACCCTTGAATACTGAAACAAACTGAGGGCGGAAGGGGGAGGGGGAAAAGGGAAGGGGGGTGATGGTCTGGGTGGAGGACACTTGCGGGGAAGAGCACTGGGTGTTATATGGAAACCAACCTGAGAATAAACTATAAAGTTAATAAAAAATAAATAAATAAATAAATAATAAATAAATTAAAAAGATTATTAAATGACTTAAGTCACACAGTTAATTAGGGCATGGTCATATCTCTGTTTTACACCTAGTAAATTGTTCTTCTATTATACAATGCTGATATTTATACTGAAGGGTAGTTGGTCAACTGCCTAAAGTAGAGGGTGAACTATATAATGTCTCAGGATACTTCCAGTTCTTGCAATCAAAGATTTGTCTTGGGGCAAATCTGACAGTAGAATTTGTGGTAAGGAGTGGAGAAACTTGAGCATTTCCTCCAGGGTCAGAGATTAGCATTGCCCTTAGTTCTTGGAAAGGCAGCCTAACATATTCACTTATTCGTATTTTAATACATTTGTTAAATATAAATTTAACATATAAATATGTTAAATACAAATTTAAATATAAACAATATATAAGTATGTTAAGTAGAAATCCAAAGTAAACACCCACTTTGTATAGGACATTGTTGTGGGCACAAAAAGAATATGAATTTATCTTGAGAACTCTTCAGTCTAACCATTTGACCACCTACACAGTCCCAGACATACAGCCTGCACCCAGTAAATATTTGTTCAAATAAACCAAGCCAAGGGAAGATCCAGTGACTTGACTTTCTGAGAATGGGACTGGCCTCTACTGAAAAAAAGTCATTAATTTCTAATACCCATATTCCTAAATCTGATAGGTCTTGGAGATTTGTAAGGTGTAGAATACATTGAAGGGAAAAAATGTGAAGAAGAGGGAGGGATATCTCCACCTGGAAAATTTAAGAGTCATTGCCTCTCTCACAACACCAGCTGCCATCTGCCAATGAGAAGGCAACACATCCATGGAGAGCAGCAATTAGAGCTAATTGGGTTTCTTCTTTTTAATACCTGAAACAGGGCCCCATTGAGATCAGGTATGGAGATCTATTAAAGGCAAGCTGTTCTCTGCATATCACTTAATTCAAAGTACTTAAGGAGGCTGATTATATGCCATGCTCTCCAAGGAGAACTGAAGCTCAAAACAGTGGTTTGTGTAAGTTTAAGGACTTGATTCTTAAACCAGAATGCAAATAAGAAATCCTATGAGAAATACCTGAATTAGAGTATGAAGGCAATGCCTTGAGAAAGGGTAGATAGCTTTGCACAGGACACAGTTCAGTTTGGCTTATATGAATACAGGCATCTGGATAAAAGTGAGAAATTCAGAAATATTTAGCTTTAGGGGCACTGCATGTGCAAAATATTCAGGTACCTCTTTGTATTTCTTAATATTTGAAAAAATTACGGTATTTAATTATTCTTAAAGAGTGGGCTTACAACTAGGACCGACTAGCTTGTGAGTCCTAGCTCTGTGACCTTAGACAAGTAAATTAGCCTCACTGGTCTTTAAATCCCTCATGTGTAAAATGGAAATACTAGTATCTATCTTACCTTACTAGGCTGTTATGAGGATTAAAAGAGATAACATATACAGGGCACCTGGGTGGCTCAGTCATTTAAACGTCAGACTTTAGTTCAGGTCATGATCTCATGGTTGGTGAGTTCAAATCCTGCATCAGGCTCTTTGCTGACAGCTTAGAGCCTGGATCCTGCTTCAGATTCTCTCTCTCTCTCTCTCTCTCTCTCTCTCTCTCTCTCTCTGTCTGTCTCTGCCCCTCCCTTCCTCGCATTCTGTCTCTTTCTCTCTCAAAAATAAACATTAAAAATTAAGAAAAAAGAGATAAGGCACATAAAACCCGTGGTGCATAAAAGATATTCAATACATGTTATTTTGTTAGTAGTTATGATGATAATGATGATGTTGTCATTGGGCCCTTTCCTGCTTTGATATAGTAAAGAGATATTGACTAGGCCTGGGTGGCTCAGTCGGTTAAGTGGCCGACTTCAGCTTGAGTCATGATCTCACGGTCTGTGGGTTTGAGCCCCGCGTAGGGCTCTGTGCTGACAGCTCAGAGCCTGGAGCCTGCTTCAGATTCTGTGTTTCCCTCTCTCTCTGCCCCTCCCTTGCTCGCTCTCTGTCTCTGTCTCTCTCTCTCAATAATAAACATTAAAAAAAAGAAATATTGACTAAAGAGGTATGTAATTACTATATAGTAGTCTGACAGCTGAAAGCAGAAGCTAGAAGGCAAGCTTCTGAGGCTTCTTGATAGTAGGCTGAGGCTTCTATCAAGTAAAGTACATCTGGGCACCAAGATATTTCACATATTAGTTGATTGAATATCTTTTGGAAATTTTGAATTCTGCTGTCCAACATCTGGCTTTAATGGCAACCCAAACAGTAAGACCAGACTGGCTACACTTTATTGTTTTTGCAAGAAATGCATTTCCTTTTCTCTTTACATGTCATTTTTTCTTACTAAAATCCTTCTAACAACAAGTAAATTGCAGAGAAACAAAGAGGGTGCTAATAAAAGGTACAGCAAAGAAAATATAGTCAATGGTATTGTAACAGTGTTGCATAGTGACAGATGGTAGCTACAGATGTGAGCACAGCATAATGTATAGAGTTGTCTATCACTATGTTGTACACTTGAAACTAATGTAATACTGTGTGTCAAATATACTCAAATAAAAAAGGAGGGTGCTTGATAGAAGAGGAAGGCAGGCTAAGGGGGAATGAATCTGTTAAACCACTAAGAATTTGATCCCAACTTCATCATATCTTGTTATTCTATGTTCTCTGGCCACATATGGGATCCTCCTTCAGTTTCTTGAATTTGTAAATTACTTTCTGCCTCAGAATGTTTGCATATGCTATTTACTCTCCCTAAAATGTTCTTCCCCCAAACTTGATGTAATTAGCTCTTTCTTATCCTCTGTACTCTCCTTAAACTGATTTAACTGATTTTTATCAAATAGACAATGTCTGGCCGCCCCATCTAAATTAACTTTTCTGCTAATACAATCACCTCCATCTAATTAGGCTCCATTTCAATGTATCATCATTTTTCTTAGCACCTAGAAAAGTGGTAATTATGTAATCATTTATATATTTATATATTTCATGTCTGTGTCCCAGAACCTCTGTGCCTGCCTCATAGTAAGCACTCAATACATATTTGTTGAATAAATGAATAAATGCTTTCAGAATTCTTGCCCTTTGTTTAGTCAATGGGTGGGTATTCAATGATTGTGGCTTTGATAGATGGATAGCTAAGGAGGGTTTGAAACATATCTAAAAATTCTTTTATGTTCCTCAAAAGATAGAAGTAATGTCATCTCCCTAATCCCAAAGGGACTGTGATACTTTGTACCAATGGAGCATCACCAAGGCATGTGGGCACAATAGTAGCTCCCAGAATGTGACTTTCAAGGCTGGGTCATAAAACGTGATGCAGCTTCTGCCTTGTTTTCTGTAAATTTGCTTTTGGGGCACTTAGATAACATTGTGAAGTTCAACAATCCTGAGGCCACTATTCTCTGACAAAAACCAAGTCACATAAAGAGGCCACATAGAGGTGTTCAGGTTGACAGTTCCTGAGAGACAGAAACAGGGTCCAAACAAAATGTGTAGGGTCTACTTCATATCTTCAAATTCTTCAATATTCTATTCATTGGAAAGTAAAATAAAGGTCCCCTCCCTTTGGAAATAGAATAGCTATGAAATCTTGGACCAATAGAGCATTACTAGAGCACTAACTGAGGGTGACAGTGACAATCAACATCAATTGCCAGATATGTGAGTGAAGATGCCTTGAAATGATCCTATTTTGTAGCTGTCTGGTCCCCTCCAGTCATAAAATTTTCCAAGCTGAGGACCCTAGACATCCTGAGGCAGAGACAACCTATTCTTACTGTGACCTATCCAAATTCTCACCCCATAGAATTCATGAGTATAACTCAATTGTTGTTTTAGTTCACTAATTCTTGGGGTAGTTTGTTACGGGGGAATGGTAACTAAAATAGTAGTCATGGCATCCATTTCATTTTAGAGGCAAAAAGTAAGTTCAGAAAATTCAACTATATAGCAAAATGCCTTTTGACTCTTACTGGATTTTAAATATATATTATACCATTTAATACATTCCTACATTTGCTTGAAAGCCTATTTCTCTGAAGAGAAGCTTCCCTGAGCCTTCTGAACAGAGAGGAATACTTTATCCTCCTGGGTGCTACCACTGTGCCTCTATTAGTGCCTTTGTCAGACTCACTGGACATGTTGTCTCCCTTCCTAAAATATCTTGTCTATATCACTTCTGTCTCCCCAGTGCCTTGCATTGGGGGTTCAGTTAATACATTTTTGGTGAGTAAGCAAATGTTTCTAATGATTATTTTAATCTCGTCTCATTTTGATCTCCTCTAAATGCCAGGTTTCACCATGTACCAGGTCAGCACCAACCTCCCTCTAACAAAATTGGAATATAGATGAGGGTCTGAACCATCTGTGCTGTTCAGTTTGATTTAAGGTCATCTGTGGCTTCAACATCCAGATTTCACCACTAGCATTTCATCCATTCATTTCCTGCAGTTCTTCCTACAGAAGTAAACACATAGAGGGATGGTCACAGTAAGGAGGAAGTCAAGGCTACAGGTAAAAGCAACAGTAACCATGATAATCATAAATGCAACTAATATTTAATGAAATTTTACTATGTTCCAGTCAGTGTACTAATGTTTTATGTACATGAAATCTTCATAAGAAATCTGTAACAGCCATACATGACAGACTCTATTGTTATCAACCTTTTTACAGATGAAGAAATTGAGGTTCAGAGAGAGTAAAGACCAAAATTTCACTGCTAGAATGTTGTAGCATCCAGGTCTATCTGATTCTAAAGCTTAGTCTACTGACAGGTGTTCCCATAAATATGCTGGCTTTTTTTGTGGTTTTTCACCATTTATTTTTAATGCAAAAGAAAAGAAACTCGAGTCTAAAGTTTAAAGGCATTTCCGGTAATAACTTCATTGAATTAAGGGAAGGAAGTGTTGAGGGTTAGGCTGGAGCAGGATTTTCTTTTTAGTATGAATCTATCCCCTTAAGGCCAGCTGCGAAGATGACTGTAGATCAGGCGCAGAGAGGAGGATGTATGTGTGTTGAATTCAGCCATTTTCCCTTACCCTGTGATCCACTTGCTCCTGGTGTCCCAGATAATAAGATTCAGAACCCACTTCTTCCCTTACGTTGCCACTAGTCAACAAGATTTTCTCCTCTGTCTCCGCCTGAAATCCCTTGTGAGGGGGTAGGCAGGACCCTCTGAGGTTGGCAGAAGGCTGCATGAGGGAAGCGTGGCTCTTTATGGGCACTTCAAGATGAAAGGACACTAGGAGTGGCAGCCAGAGATAGTTATTGGGTGAGAAGTCCCCAGATAGCATCTTCTAATTATAACAAGAGCTTGATGAGGGTGGTTGATTAACGCTAACTCTGTATCTGCACTGTCGAGGTGGATATACAAGAGCTGACAAACTCAGCAAAGAAACCAAGAATTTAGTTTAACTGTGTGGAAGTAATTCTAATTACAGGCATTTATGTGAACTATTTACAATTTATGCATAATTGCCACCCACTACAATAACAATTATGCATATCATTAAATATGTGTCAGATTAATTTTGTTGTAACTTTTGATTATAACAGCCAACCCTATATGTGTATAATCTGTCTTCATAATTTGTTGCTCAGTTTGCCCACAATTTAGGAAAAAATGAGACAGAACATTGGCTAGGGGGCCAAAAGTGGGGAGGTTGCAGAGGCGGCTGCCTGGGGCTGAGTATTTACTATGGGGTATCGCTCAAAGTGGATAATCAACAAATGCATAAATCCCTGCAGCTTAACTTCACCAGAGCCCTGCAGGCAGCTCCACAATCTTTTACTCACTTATTGTTGATGCTTTGGCTTTTTTTTATGCCCACAACATGTCCCAAACCTTTTCTGATCTTTTGGCCTCTCAACTTACCCCTCCTCTATTGACTCTTGCTCAGTGGGTAAGGATGACCTCATCCTGGCCTTTGCAGAGCAGGACTGGCTTGTGATTCCATACTCTGTCTCCCATTTTTTTTCCCTTTTGAAATCCCCTTCTCCTGTGTGCCTCTGGCTTCTGACAAATAGGTGTGCCCTTACACCTGTGCTCTGGCCCCATCCACTCCCACCTCCTCAAAGACTGGTTTCCTGCCCCATCATTTCATTAGGTCTTCAATCTCTTTCTGTTTTTACCATGCACATAGTGAGAACTCAGTACATCTTTGTTGAAATTTCCTTCAGACACACATGGGACATCTCTCTCTCTCTCTCTCTCTCTCTCTCTCTCTCTCTTACACACACCCACGCACATGCACACATACACACATACAACAACTGTCCTTGCTATTCCTCCAGCTATCACCATTTTCTCTCCTTTCTCTAATTTAACGTTGTACTTACCATATATTTTATGTATCTAATTAGGTTAGAAATTCATTGATAGGGGTTTCTGTGTTATTATTTTACAATTTCTTAGCACAGTTTGAAACTCTCAGAAAATGCTTAAAGATACTCATGTATCTTCACGGACTGATTATTCTGTAGAGGAATGGGGATGTCCAGCACTTTCTTCTCCAGCTTCCTCTTAGAGAGCCTGAGTAAGATAATAGAAAGCATGTGTCTTTGACATCAGACAGACTTGAATTCCACTCTAGGATCTGCCACTCATTGATTAAGAGAACTTGGGCAACTTACTTCATCTTTCTCAAGTCCAATGACCTCATCCAAAAAATGGGGATAATAACAGTACCTACCTTACAGGGTTGTTGTGAGCATGAAATGGAAAGCTGACAAAAAGAGCCTGACACATACTAGTAATGATTCTTTTAGGCAGAAACTTTCTGCTCCAGTGGTTCACTCTCACTGATGATTTGTTTCTTCTACTTTGGTAATAATGAGCTAGGATTTCAACAACCTCAAGCCTTACTTATTATCCATATTCATCTTGCCTTCTTAGTGCTAGATCAGTGGTTCTCATTCCTATGAGACCTAATACTCCCTCTTGATAACAAATATTTTGTGGCTCCCCTTCACTATCTTGAAATGAAGTTCATAGATAATATAACCTACCTACATATATAATTTTAAAAGTGACCTAATGGAAATATGAATGAGAAATGAAACGAAAGTAATTTATAATAGAATGATATTTATTTCAATATATAAATGCAAGGGCATGACTACATCACACAATATAATGAAATACATGATTGCACCAATTTAAAGTGAATAAGTTTAAATTTAAGAAAAGTAAGAGGATCGGGAGCCATTACATGTAAGAAAGTAAAAGCTAAATAACAGGAAAACAGTAAGATAAAACCTACTGTTGAGGTAAGACAAAATTCAGATAATTATAAACGGTTTTTTTCACCTATATTATTTTTTTCTCATCTATATTAATAAAGCTTACTGGAATATTTTGAAAACTGTGTGTAATCCAAGATAACTGTTTATTATTTGGCATTATCCCACACATTTCAGAACAACTAGCATCACTGGCTTCCATCTACTAAATGTCAGCACCTCCCAAACATTGTGACGGCTAAAATGTCCCCATAATTTTCCAAACACATCTTAATATATGGAACTCCCTTAGTTAAGAACCACTACTCTAGAACATGCCAAGTAAGGAAAAAGCAAATCTGGCAAGGGCCATGGAACTTGCTTTCCTAGGATGTGGGAATCTCCATGGGATGGAGTTCCTTGTCTTTGCAATGTGACTTCCTGGGGATTCTGGGATGCAATATCAAGATCCTAATAGTGATATCAAACAACTACAGCCTTTGCTCCCTTCTGTGCTACTCTAACCCTTCTTTATCCTTTTGAATATCTGTTACCAATTCAGCACCGTCTCACTTATTCTGCCCAGTTTTTGTCCCATGAAGTAATTTCTTAGGATGTGTCAGTTAGCCCACACATAGCAGTAGCTTGGTAATAATTAAATGTTGTCCAATGGCCATAATGTCTTGGCACCATTTAAGTTTCTACCAACTTTAAACACTCTCGCCTTCAGCCACTTTGACACCAAGCCTTTGGCATCCAGCTAGTAAATATTTCATGGCTTACGTGTCTTTTTAATTCCACCTTGATAATTTTAGGTGCCAAATTTTATTTTGTTTTAATAGTAATATTTCTAAAATGTACTCTGTTTTATTAAAGCGGTGGCACTGAACATTATTATTTCTTTGATGTTTTATGGATACCATTCAACTAAAATTGTTAATTTAATAATTTTGTATTTTTCCAAAATTTTATTATAAAATCTTCATAATTTTCAGAACAAAGTTGAACATACTTAAAAATTAACACCTAAAATTCCACAACCAAAATTCTCCCTTTAACATTTTACTATGCTTGCTTCATCAGATATGCATCTGAGTCCCTCTCCATCTGTCAATCCATCTTATTATTTGACACATTTCAAAGTAAACTGCAAACATCAATAAACCCCCAAATCCTTCAGAATGTATATCATTAATCAGAGATAAATATTTGCTTATAGATTTTCTCTTGATGTAAATTTTATATACACTGAAGTACAAAAGCCTTAAACCCACATTTGATGAAATTTTACAAATGTACATTCGTGTGCAACTTCAATGCCTTTCAAAATATAAAACATTACCGTTATGTTTTATACCCTAACCCAGAATTCTCTCATACCCTAACCCAATCAATCTGCCCCATCCCTCCAGAAACAAACATTGTTCTGATGTTTTCCTACAATAGGTTAATCTTGTAGGCTCTGGAAATTCATATGCATGTTATAAGACAGAAAGTACTTTTGTATGTGAAGTTTTCTTCACACAAAATAATATTTTTGAGATTCATCTATATTGTTCATGTAGTCTGTAGCTTATTTCTTATTATTGTAATGCTTAATTTTGTGAATATGGCAAAGTTTATACATTCTTACATTGATAGACCCCTGGGCTGTTTCCAGCTTTTGGCTGACATGGTTAAATCTTTAAAAAAATTTTGGGGAAGGGGAAGGGGGAAAGGTAATGGGGGTGATGGTCTTGGTGGAGGTCACTTGTGGGGAAGAGCACTGGGTGTTATATGGAAACTAACCTGACAATAAACTATAAAGTTAAAAAAAAAAAAAACAGGGAGGGGAACAAAAACATAAGAGACTCTTAAATATGGAGAACAAACAGAGGGTTACTGGAGGGGTTGTGGGAGGGAGGATGGGCTAAATGCGGTAAGGGGTATTAAGGAATCTACTTCTGAAATCATTGTTGCACTATATGCTAACTAACTTGGATATAATTTTTTAAAAAATAATAAAAAATATATTTAAAAGAAAAAAAAAATTTTAATTCCAGTATAGTTAACATACAGTGTTATATAGTTTCAGGTGTACAATACACTGATTCAATAAGTCCATCATTACTCAGTGTTCATCATGATAAGTGTACTTTTAATCCCCATCACTTATTTCACCCATCCCTTCACCCACCTCCCCTCCAGTAACCATCAGTTTGTTCGTTATAGTTAAGAATGTGTTTCTTGATTTCTCTCTCTTTTTTCCTTTGTTTGTTCATTTTGTTTCTTACATTCCACTTCTGAATGAAATTATATGGTATTTGTCTTTCTCTGACTGACTTATTTTACTTAGTATTATATTCTCTACCTCCATCCACCAGCAATGCAAGAGGATTCCTTTATCTCCATATCCTTACCAACACTTCTTGTTTCTTGTCTTCTTGATTTTACCCATTCTGACAGGTATGAGGTCATAACTCATTGTGGTTTCCATTTGCATTTTTTGGAATGATGTTGATCATCTTTTCATGTGTCTGTTGGTTATCTGTATGTCTTCTTTGGAGAAATGTCTGTTCATGTCTTCTGCTCATTTTTAATTGGATTATTTATTCTTTTGGTGTTGAATTGCAGAATTCATTATATATTTTGGACACTAACCCTTTATCAGATATCTCATTTGCAACTATCTCCTCCCATTCAGTATGTTGTCTTTTAGTTTTGTTAAATGTTTCCTTTGTTGTGCAGAAACTTTTTATTTTGATGCAGTCCCAACAGTTTATTTTTGCTTTTGTTTCCCTTGCCTCAGGAGACATATCTAGAAAAATGTTGCTATAGCTGATCTCAGAGAAATTACTGCCTGTGCTGTCTTCTAGGATTTTTTATGGTTTCAGGCCTCACATTTAGGTCTTTAATCCATTTTGAGTTTATTTTTGTGTACAGTATAAGAAATTTGTCCAGTTTCCTTCATTTGCATGTAGCTATCCAGTTTTCCCAATACCATTTGTTGAAAAACTGTCTTTTTCCCTCTTGCCTCTTTTTGTCAAAGTTTAATTGACTATATAATCATGGGTTTGTTTCTGGGTTTTCTATCTTGTTCCTTTGATCTATGTGTGTAGTTTTATGCCAGTACCATACTATTTTGATTACTACAGCTTTGTAGTATAACTTGAAATATGGAATTGTGATACCTTATTATGGTTAAATCTTCTATGAAAGTTCATCTAAAGTTTTTATATGGGTAATTATTTTGTTTGTGTTGAGTGAATATGTAGGAGTGTAATTGCTTGGTTAGGTTAATTTGGTTTTGTAAGAAATCACAGGACCATTTTCTAAAGTTGTATCATTTTATACTCCCACTCAAATGTAGCAAAATTTTGATTGCTCCACATCCTTTCCCACATTTGGCGTTGACAGTTTTCTTAATTTTAACTGTTCAGGTGGGTGTATATTGATTATCTCATTGTAATTTTAATTTGCCTGTCTCCAATGACTAATGATACTGAATACTTTTTCATGTGCATTTGGCCATTCATATATTTGTCTTTGTAAAATATCTGTTCAAATCTTCCCCCCCCTTAAAAATAACTTTAAATAAGTTTAGATTTATTGAAGACTTGCAAGAATACTATGGAGAGTTTCTGTATAATCCTTATCCAACTTCCTCTAATGTTAATACATTCCATAACCATGACACATTTACCAAAATTAACATTGGTAACATTACTGTTAACTAAACTACCGACTTTATTAAGATTCCAGTATTTGCTTGTCATACCTTCTTAGTCTCCTCCAATCTGACAGGTTCTTTGTCTTTCCTTGTCTTCCATAACCCTGGCATATTTGAAGAATGTTGGTTAGTTATTTTGTACCATGTCCCTTGTCTGATGTTTTCTCAAGATTAGACTGGGGTCATATGTTAATAAGAAGAATACCACAGAGGCAAAGTGCCTTTCTCAGTACCTGATATCAGGGGGTACACAATATAACACTGGTAATGTTAGCTTTGGGCACTTGGTCAAGGTGGTGTCTTCTAGTTTTTTTACTGTGAAGTTACACACATAGTACATACATACATACTCAGCAATAGTTCATGGTCTTTCTGATTAAGTCAGAAGTCTGACCCATATTTAAATGGACGAGAATTAAACTCTATCTCCTAGAGGGAGGAGTACCAAAAAGTTTGTAAACATATCTTAACCACAGAAATTTATAATATTTGAGGGAAATGCAAGTATCCCATTCTCCTTAAGGTTTCACTCACTAATCTTGGCATTTACCAGTGGATCTCACCTACAGAAATTATTGTACTATTCTAATGGCAATTTTCTATTTTGTTCATTCCTTCTACTTTATTGAAATTTTTCTGTAATACAAATTATTCAATTATTTATTTATATCTATAATCTTTGAGCTAAAATACATTAATATCATTATTTAGTTTGTTGCTCCAATTTCTCCAGTTTCAGCCATTGGGAACTTTTCCAGGATGGGTTCTATATCCTTTTGACATATCCCTATTGTTTTAGAGTTTTTTACAAACACTTCCCCCCACTACATGATACTCTAGTTTCATCTTGTATTTTACCTGCCCCAGTCTTGGAATCATCCATTTCTTCAAGATGCCCTGGTTGTTTTTTATTGGAGACTGGTGTTTAGAAAACAAGATCTGTGCATAGGAGTGCTTGTTCCTATGGGGGTGTTATTACTTCTAGGCCTTCTTAGTGGACAGAGTTAGGAAATCTATGTATATACACACATATCTATATTTTATTCTATATATGTATACCTTTTTAATGTTTATTTATTTATTTTTGAGAGAGAGAGAGCATGAGCGGGGAAGGGGCAGAGAGAGAGGGAAAGAGAGAAACCCAGGCAGGCTCTGCACTACAAGCACAAAGCCTGATGTGGGGCTTGAACTAAAAACCCGTGAGATCATGACCTGAGCCAAAACCAAGAGATGGACACTTAACTGAGCCACCCAGGCACCCCCATATCTGTGTAATTGTTAAAATAAACATGAATTTATCTGATATCTCTGACTCTAATCCAACACTACACATTTATTTTATTTTATTATTCCTCCTGTGGTAGGCAGAATAATGTCCCCCTCCAAAGATGCCCACTCCTAATCTCTGATATCTGTGAATATGTTACCTTGCATGGTTCAGGCGAATTAAGGTTGAAGATAGAATTGAGGTTTCCAATCAGGTACCTTAAATATGGATATTATCCTAGGTTATCTGAGACAGCCCAGTAAAATCAAAAGAGTTCTTACAGGTAGAAAAGGGAGGCCAGAGATGGAGTCAGAGGGAGATGTGACTATGTGAGAAAGACACAGAAAAATTCAACATCGCTGGGTTTGAAGATTGAGGAAAAGAATGAGTGGCCTCAAGAAGTGGGAAAAGGCAAGGAAACAGATTATCCCTATAGCCACCAGAAAGGAATGCAGCTTGCTAACACCTTCTCTTTAGTTCATTGAGACCCATGTTGGAATTATAGTTTATAAAACTATAATATAATAAATTAGCATTATTTTAAGCCACTAAGGTTTTGATAATTTATTGTGGCAGTAATAGAAAATGAATACATCTTCAGTGCTTATTTGTAACTTCTTTGTCTGATAGAGAAATCTGGCTTTCACTATCTATAATATACTGGCTTATTTTTTTCTACCCTAGTATAGTCATAATATAGTTTAAGAATTGCTGAACCATACTGCTGTAAGAAATATATTTACCAACTAGACTAAAGTGTTTGTGTATAGGTATTTTTTTCTTTATTTTTAAAACAGTATCTAGACAAACCAATTTTCCAAAATTATTGTCAGCTCCTTTCTTGTCTACCTCCACCAATGAAGTTATATCAGATTTGTAATAGAGTTAGATTTATTTGCCATAATTTTCATTCTAGACTGGATTCCCCAGACATCTTGGTTGATTAAAAAAAATTTTTTTTTAACATTTATTCATTTTTGAGAAACACAGAAAGACAGAGCATAAGAGGGTGAGGGGCAGAAAGAGAGGGAGACACGGAATCCGAAGCAGGCCCCGGGCTCTGAACTGTCAGCACAGAGCCCAATGCAGGGCTCGAACTTATGGACCGCAATATCATGACTTGAGCTGAGGTCGGACGCTTAACAGACTGAGCCACCCAGGCGCCCAATTTTTTTTTAATCTGCATACAGTAAGTCACTCTCCATGGGGTAAAATTATATGGGTTTTGACAAATGCATAGTCATGCATCCACAACTACAGTACTATATAGACTATTTCCATTACCCTGAAAATTCTCTTGCGTGATGGCTTTGTAGTCAACTCCTAGCCCTCTCCGAACTCCTAAAAAATACATATCTGTTTTATGCCCTATATTTTTACTTTTCTCAGAGTATCATATAAATAGATTTATACGCTATGTAACCTTTGTAGTTATGTGGTTTTCACTTAACAAAATGCAGTTATTATTCATCCATGTCATTGCATGAATCCATCCTTTGTTACTTTTGATTACCGAGTAAAATTCCATGGTACTCCATTCACCCCTTGAAAGAAATCTAGATTGTTTCCAATTTGGGGAGATCATTATCTCTCCAATAATAAATAAATAAATAAATAAATAAATAAATAAATAAAGTGCTTCACACTTTCATGCACAGGCTGTTTCCTTCCCCATATTGGGGAAGTTCTCGGCTATAATTTGTTCAAGTACCCCTTCAACCCCTTTTTCTCTCTTCTTCTTCTTTTGGAATTCCTATGATAGAGATATTGTTCTGTTTGATAGCATCGTTTGGTTCTCGAATTCTCCTTTAGTGCTCCTGGATCAATTTATCTCTCTTTTTCTTGGCTTCCTCTTTTTCTATAAGTGTGTCTTCTAATTCACCTATTCTCCTCTCTGCCTCTTCAATCCGTGCAGTGGCTGTCTCCATTTTATTATGCACCTCATTTATAGCATTATTTAATTCACCATGACTATTTTTAAGATCCATAATCTTTGTAGCAATAGCTTCTCTGGTGTCTTCCATGCCTTTTTCAAGCCTAGCGATTCATTTTATGAGTATTGTTCTAAATTCTTGGTCAGTTATGTTGCTTATATCTGTTTTGAGCAATTCTTTAGCTGTCATTTCTTCCTGAAGTTTCTTCAGAGGAGAGTTTTTCCGTTTCATCATTTTGGCTAGCTTTCTGTCTCTTGTAAGTTTTAAAAGCTTGTTATGCTCTCTGCACCTGCGAGTTCTGCTATATTAAAGGAGGCTCATTGTCCATGGACTGTCTGTTCAGGAGGTGTTCTTTTAATGGTGTCCCTTTCTTTCTCTCCGAACACCCTGCAACCTGCATCCTAGAGATGGGATGATAGGATCCCTCTCCGTCCCAGGCAGAGGTTTTTCTCTTCTCCAGGGACAGTTCTATGAGCAGTTTCAGCTGCTCATTCTCTTCCCCTTGTCTCTCCGCGGAGGAGGCTCCCTACCCTCCGTGCCTCCGGGTCCCGGCCCGTTTTTATCTTTCCCAGTTTGCAATCACGCACCTATGAGGCTGTCTTCTTAGTGGACTGTATCTCTTTTCCTCCCAGACTCTTGCTGCTCAGTGTCCTTTGGCTTAAGCCCTTCTTTGAGAGATGTGGGTGGGACGTACGGAGCTCCCTATTTCTCCGCCATCTTCAGCCTATGTTTTTCGGGAGAAATTAAATCTTCTAAACCATAAACATGGTATATTTTATTTAGTATTTCTTAAGAATTTTTATACTTTTTAGTGTAGAGTTCTTACACATTTTGTTAAATTTACTGTGACTTATTGCAAATAAAATTACTTTTTGATTTCATTTTCCAAAGGTTTTTGGGAGGACTGCCATACAAAAATGCAGTTGATGTTTATTGTAATATTGCATCCTGTGACATTAATAATTCCAGGGGGATAGACACATAGGTCAGTGGAACAAAATAGAGAACCCAGAAATAGACTCATGCAAATATGCCAACTGATTTTTATCTTGACCTAATCTCACACCTTATACAAAACCCAAAATAAATTATGGATATAAATATATGTAAAATTATGAAACTTTTAGAAAAAAATCACAGAATAAAATATTCAAAGTCTAAGGCTAAGCAAATCATTCTTAGACTTGACAACAAAAATATGACCCAAAGAAAGAAAATTTGATAAATTGAACAGTATCAAAATATTAAAATTTACTCTGCAAAAGTCATTGTTAAGAGGATGAAAAAACAAGATCCAGATCAGGAGTAACCATTTGCAAATCATACATCAAAGAACTAGCATCTGAATTTTAAAAGAACTCTCCGTTAAAAAAAATCAATCTTATTACAAAATGTGCAAAACACATGGATAGGTATTTCACCAAAGAGGATATAGAGATGACCAAAAAGCACATGTAAGGTATTGTATATTATTAACCATTGGGGATCACCAAAGTAGAATCATGAGTTGCTATTACATAACTATCAGAATGGCCAGAATAAAATATAGTGACAATATCAACTGCTGATGAGAGTGCAGAGGAGCTTGACCACTCATATGTTGGTAAGAGGAATGTAAAAGGGCTTAACAACTCTGGAAAACAAGCAGTTTCTTATAAAACTAAACATACATCTACCATACAAGCCAGCAATTGCATTTTGAGGCATTTGTAACAAAGAAACAAGAAGCTTCATTTACACAAAAACCTAAACATAGCTGTTTTTAATAGCTTTTTTTGTAATAGCCAAAAATTGGAAGCAACCAAGATGTTCATTAATGGATGTGTGGAAAAACAAACTGTGGTACCTCCATAGCATAGAATACTACTCAGCAATAAAAAGAGCAAGCTATAGGGGCACCTGAGTGACTCAGTCAGTTAAGCATCTGACTCTTGATTTCAGCTCAGGCCATGATCTTGTGGTTCGTGAATTCAAGCCCCACATCAGGCTCCATGCTGATAGTGCAGAAGCCTGCTTGGGATTCTCTCTCTCTCTCTCTCTCTCCTTCTCTCTCTGCCCCTCCCCACTCTCGCTCTCTCAAAACAAATAAATAAACTTAAAAAGAGAGAGCAAACAATAGAAACATGCAACAATTTGGACAAATATCCAGGGAATTATGCTGAATGAAATAAACCAACCATGAGAAGTCATATACTATATGAATCTATCTATGTAACATTTTTGAAATTACAGAAATGGAGAACAGATCAGTGGTTGCCAGAGGTTAAGGATGGGGAAAGGGGTACAGAAGTGAGTATGGCATCAGGAATGATCCTGTTGAGATGAAACTGTTTTGTATCAAAGTCAATATCCTGGTTTTGACATTGTTGTATAGTTTTGCAAGATGTTACCATGGGGTTCATGGGCAAGTGGGTAAAGGGTATATTTTTTCATATTATTTATTAAACTTGCATGCATATCTGTTATTTTAAGATACAATGTTCAATTTATAAATGCAATTAGTTTTGTGCAAGTAACCTTGAGTCCTGGGACATCACTAAATTCAACTCTTAGTTCTATTCGGTATTTTATAGATCCCTTAAGACTTTCTATGTAAATAATCATGTCATCTGCAAATAGAGACAGTTTTTCATTTTCCTTTCCCATCTTTATGCCTTGTATTTTTATCTTGTTTTATTGCAATGGCTAGGACTTTCAAGACAGTGTTGAATTATAGTTATGAGAGCAGACATCTTTGACTTTCCAATATTAATAACAAAGCCCTCAATGTTTTAGCAATGAATAAGATGTTATCTATAGATTTTTATAGACACATTTTATCAAGCTGATGACATTCTCTTCTGTTCCTCTTTATAATGAATTAGTGTTTAATTTTGTTAAATGTCTGCATCCATTAAAATCATTATTTCTTTTCTTTTTGGTCTCTAAATGTACTGAGTAAATGATTACTTTTTGAATGTTAAACAAACCTTGCATTCTTGGGATAGGATATATTTTTATATATTCTAAGATGATATATTCTCTTCTTCATACATTGATGGATTTGATTGTTAATATTTTGTTAAAGAGTTTCGTATGTATGTTCATGGGGGATATTTATCTGTACTTCTTATTTATTTATAATGTGTTTGCAGGTTTTGGTACTAGAGTTAAGTTTCTCTCATAAAATGAGTTTGGTTATGTGTCTTCTATTATGTGAAAGTGTTTGCCTAAATATCATTCCTTAATGTTTTGATAGGATTCACAATGAAACCATATGGCCCTGGAGTTTCACTGTAGAAAGGTTTTTGATACTTAAATTTAAAAAATAGATTTAGGACTATTCAAATTTTCTTCTATCAGGTTCAACTTCAGTCAGTTTTAGTAAAGTTCTGTTTTGAAAGACTCTGCCAAATTTATTGGCATAATATTATTTATAATATCCTATCTTTTTTCAGTTTTGTTGAGGTTTAATTTACATACCATAAAATTCACTAAATGTATGTATATGTAACAATTCAATTATTTCACTAAATGTACATGATTGTGTTGCCATCATGACAATCCAGTTTTAGAATATTTTTATCCCCCTAAAAATTGAGTTCCTTTATATTCATTTATAGTTAATCCTGTCTATATAATTTTAGGATTACAGTTAATCCTAACCTTAGACAACCATGATCAGCTTTCTGTCACTAAAAATTTACCTTTTTACTAGGTTTTTCATATGAACAGAATCATATAAATGTAGCTTTTGTATATTGCTCCTTTCACTTAATATTATTGAAGTTCATCCATGTTATAATACATATCAGTAGTCCAGTGTTTAAATTGGCAATAAAACCTTCACCAAATGACAGATACTTCTAATGTTGCCAGTTTTGGCCTATTGTGAACAATGCTGCTATGCACATTGCTGTACATGCTTTGTCTCAGCATATCTTTTTTATTTCTCTTATGGAGATGCTTATGAGTGTAACTGCTCAGTCATATTATAAGTTTAAGCTGCATGTAAAAGAAACTGCCATACTGATTTCCAAAATAAGTGTACCATTTTGCATTCTCATCAAGAGTATATGAGTATTCTAATTTCTCCACATCCATATTAACACTTGGTATAGCCCATCCTTTTTGTAATATACATTTCTAGAGGATGTGTATCCTCTAGATATTGGTATTTTATCATGGTTTCATTTTGTATTCCCATAATGACTAATGATATTCAGCATCTTTGCATGGCATGTGCTTATTAGCCATTTGTTTATTTTCTTTAGGGAAGTGTCTATTTAAATCATTATCCAAGTCTTTAATTGTGTTGTCTTCTTATTATTGAGTTATAACAGTTCTTCATATATACTGGATCAAAGTACTTCAGTGGATATATGATTTGCAAATGTTTTCCTCTTGTCTAGGCTTGTCTTTTCATTTTCTTAGTGTGTTTTAAAGCTGGAATATTAATTTTGATGAAATACAATTTATAGTTTTTTCAATTATGGATCATATCTTTGGCATTATGTCTAAGAAATCTTGGCCTAACCAAGACTACGAAGATTTTCTCATTTTTTGTTCTATAAATTTTGCAATTTGGGCTTTTAAATTTAGGTCTAGGATGTACTTTAAGTTAATTTTTGTGTGTTATGTAAGTGTCTACCTTTTCTATTCCTAGACTATTGAGAGTTTTTTTTTTTATCATGAAAGGGTGATTGATTTTGTCAAATTCTCTTACTGTGTCTACTGAAATGGTCATGTAGCGTTTGCCCTTTAATCAGTGGTTTTTTTGATTTATTTTTACATGTTAAACCAACCATTCATTTCTGGGAGAAATTCTCCTTGGTCATGATTTATAATCCTTTTTATGTGCTGGTAGATTCAGTTTGCTACTATTGTGTTGTGGATTTTTGCATCTAGATTTATTAGGAATATTTGTCTGTAGGTTTGTTTCTTTATGATGTCTTTGCTTGATTTTGTTTGGGGTTAATATTGACCTTACAGAATGAATTGGGAAGTGTTCCTTTGTCTTCTATTTTTTGAAAGAGTTGTGAAGGATTTGGTGTTAATTTTTTTTTAATGTTTGGTAGAATTCACCAGTAAAGCTGTCTCTAAGCTTTCTTTTGTTTGAAAATTTTCATTACTAATTCAATCTCTTTATTTGTTAAATGTCTGTTCAGATCTTCTATGTCCTCATAAGTCAGTTTTGGTAGTCTGTTTCTGGGAATTTGTCCATTTCATTCAGATAATCTGTTTAGATACACATATCATAGTATTCACTTATAATCTTTTTTTTTCTGTAAGGTTTTATTTTCCCGTTCCGGCTTCATTCAAGATTTCCTCTTTGTATTCGCTTTCTGCAGTTGGAATATGATATGCCTGTGTGTGTGTGTGTGCACGCACGCATATGAGCGCATGTGCAAACTTGGTATTTATCTTCCTTGGTGTTCTCTAAGATTCCTGAATCTATGGTTTGTTAGTTTCAATTTTTTAAATTTTTATCTATTTTTGAAAGAGAAAGAGAGAGAGAGAGTGAGAGAGAGAGAAAGAGAGAGAGCAGAGGAAGGACAGAAAGAGAGGGAGACACAGAATCTGAAGACAGGCTCCAGGCTCTGAGCTAGCTGTCAGCACAGAGCCTGACACGGGGCTCGAACCCAGGAACGGGGAGATCATGACCTGAGCTGAAGTCGGTTACTTAACCAACTGAGCCACCCAGGCGTCCCCCAATAATCTTTATTTCTTCCAGAGTATCTGAGTTTCCAACCAGTATTATTTCCTTTTTATTTGTAGAAATTCCTTTATCAGTTCTTGTAGTATAGGTCTGTTGATGACTAAGTTCCTTAGTTTTCTCATGTGTGGAAATATTTTTATTTTTGCCTTCATTCTTGAGGAACATTTTTACTTGATGTAAACTTCTTGGTTGATTGTTTGCTTTTGTGTTTTAGTTTTTTAAGATGTCATCCTACTATCATCTGGACTCCACAGCTTCTGATTAGAAATCCATGGTCATTTGAAGTATTCATCTTTATGTAATGTGTCATTTTTCTCTAGTGGCTTTCAAGATACCTAGGAGTGGTTTTCTTTGTATGCATTCTGTTTTTAGTTCATTGAACTTTTTGAATCTGTAAATTTATGCCTTTTATCAAATTGTGGGAATTTTTGGGTATTACTTCCCCAAATATAGTTTCTGCACCATCTTTAACTGGCACTCCATATAATTAACACTCTGTTCATTTTTCCTCAATTTTTCTCTCCTCTTTGTATTGGATACTGTCTATTAATCTATCAACAAGTTTACTGTCTCTTTTCTATGTTATTGTGTTTCAGTGAATTTTTATATTTCAAACATTGTGTTGTTAAGTTCTGGAATTTACATTTAGTTCTTTCTTTTAATTTTTTATGATTTATAATTATAATGAGATATTTTTCATTCTTTGTAAGTTTATTTTCCTTTTTGTCATTGATCATGAATATAATAATAGCTTAAAAATCTTTTTCTGATAATCTAACATCTGGATCATCTTAAACTTTGTCCCCTTTATTATTTTTTTCCTCTTCTTCCTAGGTCACATTTTTATGGTTGTGTGTCAGGTAATTTTAGGTTGTATTATGGGCACATATTATGTTGTGTAGATTCTAGATTATTTCATATTCTTCTGAGGAGGATCAATATTTTTGTTTTAGCAAGTATTAGCTTATTTGGACTCAAACTTTGATCTCTGTCATTTTGATGACAGATTACATTTTGATTAAATTATCTTGCCCTTGAAGTCTTATCTTCTTGATGTCTTCTCTATACAGATATAGTTCAAGGTTCATCCAGAGATTTTGGCAGACATTACAAACAGACATTGGGGCTCATCCTCTGTGCCTTTCCCCTTTATGGGATTTTCCTTTCACCTTTCAATGTCAGTATTTGTCCCAACTTCATGGTGTGATTCTTCAAGTCAGAAGGACTGTGGGTTCTCTACTAGAACTCTGTTTTTTCCACATGGTACTGACCACATCTGGCTCTAAGGCAAAAAACAAATCATGAAAATAGGTAACTTATCCTATGTTATCCCTTTTTGCCAAGTGTTAGCTCCTAGAATCTGCTTGGTTTTGTCCACTCTACAAAACTTTTAAGACACTGTTTCTTGAATTTTGTCCAGAGTTTATAGTTGTTATCTATGTGAGGGTAAGAACTTTCCTGGCCATATCAGAGGTGGAACTCTTTCATCATTGTTTTGAATTTTTAGTTTCCCTTTGCTGTTATAAAAAGACATAAAATTCATCATGAAATCACTTGCCTTTTATCAATCTGATGATCTCATCCAGCATCGGATTTCCACCTGCCTCTTTTAACTAACAGCCACAATCTCTACTATGCTACACTGTGATGTGTCTCTGGGACTTTAGTATACCAACCAGATTAATTTACCATGATGTTATTATTCTGATCTGTACTATTGTTTTCCCAATTATGAACCCAATCATTTTCATATTGACAAACAAGAGTGTGGAAAAGGTTTGGAGTGTGGAAAGGTTTTTGAGTATGATTTAGGATTCCAAACTGGCTTCAATATGACCAATAAGAGGTTACATATTACTGTGAAATAGTTAAGGTGAAAAAGCTATGAGCAAAAACAATTTTAACTTTCTGTGTTGTTTCTAGACAATGTTTATCT
Source organism: Cryptoprocta ferox (assembly GCA_028646485.1). Taxonomy (NCBI): domain Eukaryota; kingdom Metazoa; phylum Chordata; class Mammalia; order Carnivora; family Eupleridae; genus Cryptoprocta; species Cryptoprocta ferox. The sequence goes on from CM053579.1 coordinate 17,915,465, forward strand.
TTTATTCAAATATCCAGACTTCCATTAAGCTCTGATATGTGCCAAGCACTATGCTAGGCTGAGGCTCTGTATTAGTCTGCTTGGGATGCCATAACAAATTACCACAGACTGACTGGCTTAAATAGCAAAATTTTATTTTCTTACAGTGCTGGGGGCTGGAAGTTCAAGATCAAGGTGCAGCATGTTTGGTTTCTGATGACAGCTCTCTTTCTGGCTTCTAGCTGGCTGCCTTTTCTGTGTCCTCACAGGAGGAACTGAGAAAGAATAAGCTCTCTGATATCTCTCTTATAAAGACAATAATCCTATTGTATTAGGGCCCCACACTTATGAGCTCATTTAACGTTAATTACCTCCATAAATGCCCTATCTCTAAATAGAGTCATATTGGGAGTGTAGGCTTCAACACCTGAATTTTGCTGGGACACAAACATTCAGTCGATAGCAGGCTGTAAAGTGAATCTTTTCTTAACATTGTATATAAATTATAATTTAATTTTTAAAAATATGTAGGAATTTACAATATACTCAATATGGCATTTCAAATTGGTAAATAAAAGAAAAGCTAGTCATTAGATAATTTTTGGATACCAGGCTATCCATTTGGAAAAAAAAATTAAATCTCTAACTGTAACATTCACAAAAATAAATCCCATATCCATTAAAGATGAAAATATGAAAAAACCCATCTAAAATCATAAGCAGAAAATACAAGAGAATATATTTTTACATAGGTATAGAAAAGATTTTCCTAAACAAGACACAAAATAAACTAATTATAAGGAAAAGAATACATTTGACTAAATAAAAAGGAAATTTTTCATTTATCAAAAATTATCATAGGTCAAGTCAAAAAGCCAGAGAAATATTGGGAGAAAAATTTCAGAATAAATAAAGAACTCCTAAAACTCAACAACAAAAAACCAAACAACTCAATTTAACAATGGGCAAAAGACTTGAATAAACATTTTTTTCCGAAGAAGACTGCACAAAACATTCCACTCCTGCCCCCCTGTCCAATAAGTAGATACCACTTAAGATACGAGTCTACTTAACTTGATGGGGGAAAAATACCAAGAGCTTGTATTGTCATCTTAATCACCTTACTAGAAGTGTGTGGCTTTAAGAATTTTAGAGATTTTCAGCTTTAGTCTGCAAATTGTTATTCAGATTTACCAAGATAAAAATCCACTTGTGTCTGCTGAATGTGTATTTGCTCAATGTGGCTTTTCTTTTTTTTTTAAGATTTTTTTAAACGTTTTATTTATTTTTGAGGGAAAGAGAGAGAGAGAGAGAGAGAGAGAGAGAGACTGTGAGCACGGGAGGGTGAGAGAGAGAGGGAGACACAGAATCTGAAGACAGACTCCAGGCTCTGAGCTAGCTGTTAGCGCAGAGCCTGACGTGGGGCTCAAACCCACGAACCGTAAGTTCATGACCTGAGCCGAAGTTGGACCCTTAACTGACTGAGTCACCCAGGCGCCCCTCAATGTGGCTTTTCTCCCAGTTTTTCTCTAGCCATTTGACTTTGCCCATAATGAATTTCCTTTCTTTTTTTTTTATTGTGGTGAAAAAAACCCCATATAACAAAATTTACCGTTTTAACCCCTTGTGTGTCTATGGTTCAGTGGTATTAAATATATTCAGCTTATTGAACAACTATCACCACCATCAATCCCCACAGTTCTTTTTATCTTGTAAAACTGAAACTATATGCCTATTTAACATTAACTCTCATTTTCTCCTCCCCCCAGTTTTCTGTCTGTATGATTTTGACTATTCTGTGTACCTCATATAGATGGAAATCACACAGTATTTGACTTACTTTTTGTGACTGGCTTATTTTGCTTGATGTAATGTCTTCAAGGTTCATCCATATTTTAACATGTGTCAGAATTTTAGTCGTTTTGGGGGCTGAATAATATTCCATTGTCTGTATATGCCACATTTGCTTATCCATTCGTCCATTGGTGAGCTCTATGATTGCTTCCATATTTTAGCTATTGTGAATAATTTACTTTGTTTTGAGAGAGAGAGAGAGAAAGAGAGAGAGAGAGAGAGAGAGAGAGAGCACTCACAAGCAGGGGAGGGACAGAGGGAGACAGAAAAAGAAAATCCCAAGTAAACTCTACACCCAGCATGGAACCCAACATGGGGCTCAATCTCATGACCATGAGATCATGACCTGAGCTGAAATCACTAGTGGGACACTTAACCGACTGAGCCACCTAGTCACCTTGAATAATGCTACTTTGAATATGGGTGTACAAGTATCTCTTTGAGACCCTACTTTCAATATACTCAGAAGTGGAATTACTGGATCATATGTAATTTTATTTCAAATTTTTTGAGGAACCACCATACTGTTCTCTTTCTTTTTTTTTTTTACTTTAATTTTATTTATTTATTTTGAGAGAGACAGAGACAGTGCAAGTGGAGGAGGGGCAGAGAGAGAGGGAGAGAGAGAGAATCCCAAGCAGGCTTGCACTGTCAGCACAGAGTCAAATGCAGGGCTCAAACCCACGAACCATGAGATCATGACCTGACCTGAAACCAGGAGTTGGAAGCTTAACCAACTGAGCCGCCCAGGCACCCCACCATACTGTTTTCCATAGAGCTGTGCCATTTTACATTTCCACCAACAGTGCACAAAATAAGATTCTAATTTCTCCACTTACTCATCAACCTCGTTGTTTTCTATTTTTCAAGATAGTAGCCATCCTAATGGATGTGACATGGTATCTCACTGTGGTTTTGATTTCCACTTCTCTGATGACTGGTGATGTTGAATATTTTAATGTGTTTATTTGTCATTCACTTATCTTTTTTGGAGAAATGTTAGGCCACTCTGACCCAGGCTGGCTGCTCATTGAATTCACAAGGTTTCCCCCATCCTGCAAGGTGAATCTGACACAAGGATCACTGTTATATATAATCTGCATGTACCTAACAGAAATAAGCAAATGAGCTTCAATGAAGAGAGATGTAATATACTAATCTTAACTTCAAAATTTGATAAAATAAATGGGAAAAGAGGGAACTTGAATTGCACATTGAAGTTTTCACTTGGTTCCCACAGATCATAGCTTAGCAGCAGTGCATGTAAAAAAATGTAGAGTAAGAACTCAACATTCACTCAGTATATATCCACATTAGCTACAGACTAGAAAACTGCTATCAGTTTGGATTATATTTATAAGAATAAAATATCGGGGCGCCCGGCTTCGGCTCAGGTCATGATCTCGCTGTTGGTGGCTTCGAGTCCCGTGGCGGGCTCTGTGCTGACAGCTAGCTCAGAGCCTGGAGCCTGCTTCAGTTTCTGTATCTCCCTCTCTCTCTGACCCTCCTCTGCCTGCGCTGTCTCTCTCTGTCTCTCAAAAAAATTAAATAAGACATTAAAAAAAGAGTAAAATATCTAAAATGAGGGAGGTGATAATCTTGCTGGTATCTGTCCTTGCAAGATAACACCTGGAATATTTTATTCAGTTCTGGATGCCAGAATTCATGAAGATTATATATAAACCAGCATTCACTTAGATGAGTGACCAGGATGGGTAAGGAATGCAAAACTGTATCATATAAATAGTGTTTGAAGAAACTGGTAAGAGTGGCTCAGAGAATAGAAAGATAAAAGGGCTATGATCTCCACTTTTAAACATGTAAGTGAATGATAAAAAAATTAAGCAGGTTGCTTTTTGGAAACACAATTGATTATAAGGAGGAACACTCAAATAGTCAGAACCATCTGAAGATGGAATGGGTTGAGTTGGTACATAGTGAGCTCCCTGTCATTAATGGATGTAAATGCCAACTAGAAGACCACCAGCAGGGATGTTACAGAAAGAATTCTAACATCAACTGGAGATTGGACTAAAACATCTTTCAGGGTTCTTCCAACTTGAAGATTCCTAAAGAGTACAACTGTTAAGATCACAGAGAATTATTTCTTTACAAAATAATCTTTCAAAGGCTTTCATTTAAATATGAAACAATTCTGATGCATATTCTATGATTCAACTTTCTAATTGGGTAAACTGAGACACAAATTAAACCACAAACACACTGCTTTCCCGCTATATTTGTTATTTGTACTGGAGCTATTTTTTTTATTACTAACCATCTTTAATAATGGATATGACACAAACGCACTTATATATCACATTTTATTGCCCCGTGATAGTACTCAATTGATTGGCAAGTATTTTTGAGAGTTTATTCTATGTTTAGGGCCCGGAAAATAATAGAAATCTCACAAAAGGCCTCTGCCTCCTAGGATTTCCACTGCCTTCAGGGAATCTATAGGCATATAAAAGCCCAAGGGAACAGAAGTCCAGGCTCTAGGATTTCACAGCAGGTTGATGTGGGTGGGCGTGCTCAAGGGGACAAAACTTGAGCAATGATGTCCAAGAACTTGTATTTATCAATCCCTGGATACCTGTTTCTCTTTCTTATATCCCTATCTCAGGGAATGGAATCAAATTGCAGCAAGTTTCCAAACAGAAATATGAGAGTCACCTTTAATGCCACCTTACCTCTCTGTGCAAATCATCAAATCCATTGTTATATAACGTCAATTTTACCTTTATCTCCTACATGTTTTTTTTCTGTTATACCTGTCACCACCACAATCAAGGCTGCTTAGAAAATTGCAACTTCTACTAACTGGTTTCCTTGCCTCTCCTTACCTTACTCATTCTTCACATTGTAGATGGAATGATCTTCCCCAACTCCAACCTGAACATGTCACTCTTCTACTCAAACCTCTTCATTGGTACCTCATTGCTCTAAAGATAAATTTCATACCCCTTGATAGGATGCTGAAAGCCTGGCCATAGTCTCTTTCTCCAGATCATTTCTTGCCTCTTTTATCCTCTACGTTCCTGCTATACTTAAATCATTTAAAATCTTAAATTTCTTTCCCATGCTCTTGCTTGCCTCAAGACCTTTCAGCATCCTAGCTATTTTTGCATGGAGCACTCTTTCCCTTGTACCTGGAGAACCCTAAAGTACATTTTTCACTCCTTTATATGTTATTTCCTTTGAGAAATCATTCCTGACCACTCCCTTCTCAAATCTAGGTTTGGTTCCTTTCCTCTGTGGTACTAATATCCTGTATTTTCCACAATCATATGGCCCATTCCATACTACAGTGTAATTGCCTGCTTATTTATCTCTATATTCCATTATCCTGTGAGCTGTGTGAAGGCAGAGACTTGAGCAGCCTCATTAATGTATATCTAATTATTAATGCCTGTTACATAATAAGCACTCAATAAATAGTTGAATAAATGAGGGTGAGGCATACCAGAATATGGAGGGAGACCAGTATCAGCAAAGGCAAATAAATTGAAATAAGCATGGTACATGTATGCTGGGGAATAAGTAGGGAGGGCATGTAAGGTGAACAGAACTGCCTGATAGTTGTCAAGTATGCATGTGTGTGTGTGCATGCATGTGTGTGTGTGTGTGTGTGTGTGTGTGTGTGTGTACAGGCAGTCAAAATTGGAGAGGCAGAGTGGGGTCAGAATATGGAAGACTTTGAACAGCCAAGTGAAGAATTTCAACTTGATGACTAATATGATAAGAAATTCTGCGAACAAACATTTTAAAATCTGTCCTTTAGACTCCCAATATCTGCTTTCTATACACTTCTCTTTCTGAAGTATAAGGGGAAAAATGCAAAGACAGCACCACTTATTAGTAGGTTGACACTGGACAAACTCTTTTTCAAACTTTTTGTTTTTATCGGTCCTTATTGAGGTATAATTTAGAACTTGCCAATTGTAAGCGTACAGTTCTACAAGTTGTGACAAATGTATATAGACATGTAACCACAACCACGATCAAGATTAAGAACATTTCTTTCACCTCCAAAAGGTCCCTCATTCCCCTTTGCAGAAATCCTGTGTTTCCACCTCTGGACCCTGACAACCACTGATCTCGTTTCCATACCTAGAGTTTGCCTTTCCTAGAATGCCATATAAATAGAATCATGCAACACACAACCTTTTAAGCCTGGCTTCTTTCATGTAGCAACATATGTCTTTCAGATTCATTGATGTTTGTTACCTGTATCAATAATCTGTTATTCACTGGTTGAATAGGCATTTGAAATGTTCACGGTTTGGGGCTATGATGAATAAAGTTGCTGTGGACATTTAAGGAGCAGTGTGCTGTGCTTGCCTTGCCCCCTCAACTCATCAAAGGTGACTGGCAAGAGATGAATGAGCCCTGAAAGAGACTTTTGGACCAAGAGCCTATGAGGAGTTAACACTCCTCTTTCCCTTCACCCAGTCTAATCCATCAGCAGCACTATTATAAAGGTATTGCTATTGGTGACCACAAGTTAAAAAAAGAATAGTGATTTCTCATTTCTCATTTGAAGAATATTTGGATCTTCTATCTATCCCTCCTATTTTCTGTATTTTCCCATTTAAATTTATTTTTCCTCTATTTCTGTACCACTTTTCCCCCTTTTCTTCCTTTCCTTCTCTCCCTATCTTTTCAATCTGTCCTTCCCTTTCCTTATGACCTCCTCCTTTGTTTTTCCTTTCATTTCTTTGTTCCTTCCCTGTCATCTTCTAGTATAGAAATTTATATTTGTAAAAGGTTTAAATCAAGGATGTAGCCAATTTACGTGAACTGTTACACCCCATAAGCATTTTTATGCACTGCCAACTCATTTTATTTACTTCCTTTAACTGGGAGGATACTAAGCACTCAGTCCCATTTCTATTACATTTGATCACATCAGTCAATTACACTTAATTTCCTATAGTGATTCTGAGAATTTCAGCCAGATAGAGCTTTTATGTTTTGCTTTAAAAAGCACAGTTGTTGATTCCTATGCTGCATACCACTGCCAACCCTTCCTGCCCCCCATTAAAACTCTTATGTTTTGACAAATTGGAGTCATTAGTATTTCAGCCCTCTGAAATAGGTTTAATCATTCAGGCGGTGATATTCTATGTTCAAACTTTGTATTAACAAACTCTCCCTTTTCTTTTCTTGTTAAATAAGAACCTGATATTTAAGCATCCTAGATTAGTGTTACAGGTGCACTTTCAGCCCACCCATGAGGATCTGTGCTCAGATTGCCATGTCTAATGCCAGTGAGCATTAAGGAGACTAAAGAAGTTCATTTTTAATAGCTTTATTAGAATTGCTCCTTTTGTATTTCAGCCCTTTTTCACAAGGCTTTGGCTTAAGAGTCTGTGCTAGTTAACTCATCCTCTGTTTCCTTTCCCAGGATCACGAAGCCCTTCCTTAAGTAAAATGTGGAGGTTTCTTACTGTGGTCCTGTCCTGCTAGTTATGAGTGGGGAAACACAAGAATAGGGTGAAGAGAAGTATGGTGTTGAGTGTATGTAGGGAAATAGTACCAGTGTCAGAGAACCAATCTGGAACATCACTATCTTGGGAAATGGCTTTAGGGAAGGACAGGAGAAAGAAAGGGGGAGGAGAGAAGAGGGAAAGAAAAGGAGAAAAGGCTAAGGGAGGCCAGGCCTCCAAGCATGGCCTCACCTGCATGGTTTCCAGATTATTCAGCATCCTACTCTCTCCCTTCTAAATAAAATGCATTTTATCTTGTGGCTGCTGCCCAAATGTTCCCCTCATCTTGCTCTTTTTCACTGAACACTTCAAGTATAGGTCTGCCAAGCACAGAGCTGGGCCATACTATCACTTCCCAGTTCCCCACTCTATCTTTCTATTAATGCAGATGAAGATGGATTTAGTTTTCTGTGCAGCCACAACACACAACTGAATAATATTGAGCTTACAGTCCCTGAAAACCCCTGAATCTTTTTTATATGTGCTGCTCCTTAGCCATGTCTCATCCTTTGCTTGTGCATCTGGTTGTTTTTGGACCCAAATGCAGGCTTTAACATTTATGTTCTATAGTGTATGAACATTTAAAAATTAATTTGGATGCATGTGTTATTAAGCTTATTTCAGACATTCTTGAAATAACTCTCAATTTCGCAGTCAAGTAAATGTCCTATTTTGTGTTGAAAATTAATTTTCAGAATGAAGGCACAGATAATTAAGCTTTCAAGGCTATTTAGATTTTCAAAATTCATCTTTAAAATGTAAATGTTCTCAAATTTAACCTGTTGATAAATAACATATTTAAATTCTTCATTTTGCTATCGACTTCAGCCTAAGGTGGAAAAAAAAAAAGGTGGCGTATGTCTGGACAGTCCCCATCCTCCTAAAATGGTGCAATGCTGCAAAACAACCATAATCCCTTGTTGCTGGGCAATGGACAGCATCAGGAATCAGACTCCCTTTATTTTTGCATTTATTTATCTTTAGCTTAATGCGGAGATGGGTCACAAACAAATAAGGTATTAGTTATATAAGTGAGATGGTTAATGTATTTCAGGAAATTTTTAGATCTTACTTAGTGTTTATGTGTACTTTCTGTGTTTTCAACCTTGGAAGAGATACAAGTTATTTAGAGCCAAAATTAAAATTACATTAAAGTAACACAGTCTAACCTTATTACTTTGTGATAAACAGGAGTCTTAGAAAAATCTCTTTGTTGATGTTTTTCCATTTGAATGATTTCCAGTAGATGTCATTAAGTTATAAGGGGATAGATTTATAAAATTACAGAATGGTCTTTTCATTTTAAGGGAAAATGCAGGTTGTTGTTAGCTTTTGTTTCTCTCCCTAAACTAAGAAGGAAACACAAATTCAAAGAAAACTTTCTCAATGTAGAATGCATAATTAGTATATTTTCAGCTCTGCTAAGTTTATGTGCAGTCCTTTATAATGGCTAAGAATACCATTCAAGAACATCTTTCAAATGTATCATAAGTTGTTATGGCCATTATCAGTTATAATAACTATATTATTTATATATGGCATATCAGAATTCACTTCAAAGACACCATTGCCTCTTTACAGATTGTTTTTTTTTTCTGCAGTTACATGCTGTATACTAAGCTAGCTAAGAAAATAAGCATTAGCCTCATGCACCTGGGTTCTAGCATTGTTGTGACGGTAAATGAACAAAATGAATTTATGCACTCTTTGGGAGGAAGGAAGATGGGTGTTATACATAGATAAAGAATTATAATAAAAATAATAATAATCATCAGATCTGACCTAATGGAAATTGGACAGCAGAACTAAAAGCAATTTCACAACCTTTCAAAACTATCTTTTTTGTTTGTTTGTTTGTTTGTTTGTTTCCATGGCCATCCATATTTGTGTAAAAGGCTCACCATTTGGATTAATTGCTCCATTAGTCCAAACTTTCTCTCCACCTTGCTCTCCAAAAGCCCCCTACCATTTGTCCACTTAACCAAATATTTAAGTAAGTTCAACTGAACAGCTAGTTGGTTCAGTTAAAATGGTCAGAATGCATTAGGACTTGACTATCTCAAGATGATTTTGAAGACGTTGAATGGATGCTAGCCTTTGAGATGACACTTGTAGGTAACAATGCCAACTGTGCAAGCTAGGAATGAGTTACTTCTGCTACAATTGAGAACTATAGGAAGGATAGGTTGGTAGCACCAGAGGAAGGAAAATCAACAGAAGTAAATGCTATATAAAGAATAGAAAATTTTATGATTCTGATTAGTTTATCATATCTAAAATTCTAATATGTATATATATGCATTATAGATTATATTTATGAGCTATAAATTATACACACACTATATATGTATATGTATACACACACATTTTCTCTCAGCTTTTTTGCTTTACCTATTCAAACTAGTGTGTTTGTTGTAATTTCAACATAAATTTAGACAAGAATACTATAGAAAATTCTGATAATGCCTTTCTCTCTGATTCTTTAAATTTTGACATTTTAGTATATTTGTTTTCTCTCTGTATATTTTATTATTATATTATATAAATATATATATTTCTATTAATGTCTGTATAGTATAATTCTCTTTACATAGATGATAGATAGATACATAGATTATATAATATATATTATTTTTTCCTGAACCATTTAAGACTAAGTTGAAATTATAATATTAAAATCACTCCTAACATAGTGTATATTTCCTGACAAGAAGGAATTCTGGTTATTTTTAAAATCTGCCCTAAAATGTTCCACAACTTTTTAAAAGTTCTCTTTTTAATCATAAATTATTTGTTGTCTCAGTAGAAAATACAGAGATGAAGAAAAAAGAACACTGTCACCAATAATTCTCCATCACATACAAAATGAGCAGGACGAATATGCTGTTTTCCTTGAAAGATTTTCTATGTAAGCTTTAGGGGATATCACTGTATATATGTAAAATACGTAACATTTCTCAAAAGCTTCATCAAGACAATTTTTAAAAATCCAGTACATGGCAGCTCATTTTTTACAGGGGCAAGATATTTGCATTTCTTAACTTTGGCTGAAAAGACAATGGCAACTCTGCCTCTCTCATTCTTTCTCCCCCCAAATGGTTCCTAGATTCAGCGGTTTCTTTACTTTTTAATGTTTATTTATTTATTTATTTATTTATTGAGAGAGAAAGTACACACATGCATGAGAGGCAATGGGAGAAAATCTCAAGAAGGCTCCACACTCAGCAATCAGCACAGAGCCAGATGTGGGGCTTGATCTACAACCCTTGGATCATGATCTGAACCAAAATCAAGAGTCAGACACTTAACTGACTGAGCCACTCAGATGCCCCTAGATTTAGTGGTTTCTATCCTCACAGTAATTCTCTTCCTTCTTCTTTCAGTTTTCATTCACGTATTTATTCAAAATTCCTAACTCTTTTCTTTTATTTCCTTTTTTTTTAACTTTATAGTTTATTGTCAGGTTGGTTTCCATATAACACCCAGTGCTCTTCCCCACAAGTGACCTCCACCATGACCATCACCCCTCTTACCTTTCCCCCTCCCCCTTCCACCATCAGCTTGTTTTCAGTATTCAAGAGTCTCTCATGCTTTGTCTCCCTCCCTCTCTCTAACTCTTTTTCCTCCTTCCCCTCCCCATGGTCCTGTGTTAGGTTTCTCCTGTTAGACCTATGAGTGAAAATATATGGTATCTGTCCTTCTCCGCC
>CM053579.1:17926996-17984219 GCA_028646485.1 Cryptoprocta ferox
TATAAGCCCATGCATAAAGACACTCCTTTTTAGTAAAATGTTGTTAACCAAGAATATTGGAAGCATTGTAAGAGAGACTGTATTTCATTTTTGGTAATTTTAGGGTTACGTTTGCTTTCCTATTGCTGCCAACTACAATAATTGAGCGGTTAGTAGGGTGGATGTGGGAGGAAGGTTAAGTTAGAAATAGTTTTGTAGCAATAAAAACTTACTTTCCCCCAGTGGGTTGTTTTCTATAACACCACCGCTTGTACGACAATTTAGAAAGTACTATAGAAATAGCCAGGTTGTGGTTTGGCTTGGACTTCCATAGAGAACTCCACTTATAGTAAACATCTCTCTTTTGATTGGAGTGAGTACACACATAAAACAGAATCTGCTTTATTGTTAAACAAACTGTCTCTATTGATAGTGGGTCAGTGACAGTGGAGGCAGGCTAGCCTAGGCAACTAAAAGAATTTGAGACACATTATGTTAAACCTAAGACTCAAAGGCAAGTCAGTCAGAGGTATAGTCTCTTCCATGAAGATTCCTCAACATAAAGGTTAAGGATCAACACTATGAAAGAAGAAAAATATAGCAGAGAGCAGGCTTTGGAATTTTACAGATCTGGGCATTTCTTGGTTGAGCAATCTGATGTAAATCCTCTCCCTGGCAGCGAATCTCAGGGAGAAGGCATATCGGTCTTCGGGTGGGGTGTGTGAAGGGCAATGGCTTGGCTGGCACTCCAGCTAGGGGCATACCAGAGGGAGAACAGCCAAATGAGGCCAGGCTCAAAGGGGAACAAAGAGCAGACCGGATGGTGGCAGGTCTCAAAAAAGTTCTAGGCAAAAGAATCCTCCCTCGGCAGCAATTCTTGCTGGTGCCAGACCTGACAATCTGTTGGGAGGACATGGAAAAGGGCCACTCTGAGGCCTGTTAATAGGATCACCATTATTACACTATTGACCATTTTACAACATTCAGAGTCAACTTTTGACCAATTCCTTCTCTTTATGCCCTGAGCATATATTGGAGAATCTGAAAAGGAAAGGTCTGGTCGGGGAGAAACTTGTGGCTCCTGCAAGGAAGGAAGGGCCCTGTCAGAAGCTTTTCCAGTGACTTACCTCCTCCTCGAGAACCTCCTGAGGACAGAGAAGAGATGGGAGTGCATTTACCGCCCCCTCCTTCAGAACTGAGCTTGTCCCTACTTCTCATCCCCTTCAAATCTCACACACTTCTTCCAACATTTCATTCTGAATCTACCATCAGCCTGGTAAGTCTAAGAGAGAAGAAAATTGCTTCCTTGCAGCACATCTTAGTTACAGATGCTACTCAGCATGGTGGCATCAGTAGTTCAAGGATCACCATTCTGAAAGAGACAACTGTAGTCTGAGAGATTTGTTGATACAAACTCCTGGGGATACGTCATAGCCTGCCAACAGCTCACTACTCACTTTTTTTTTTCTGCCACAGGCCCTAGGCATTGTTCTGCCTTCTCTATTAGACTGCGCCCACTCATCCTCCCAAGGCTAGCGCAGAATGATACTTTTATTTCTCCTTGTCTGGTGAAAAGCAAGCCATGAACCCTTCTAAGGTGGCACAGTACACAAACAATTCATTTTATTATGTGGTGAAGGATATGAGCTTTGGAGCGAGGGAACGAGCCCAGGGTTTAATCCCCCATTACCACTTGCCAGCTGCACACCCTTGCATGCCCACTAGAACTCTCAGAACCTCAGTCTCTCCTTATGTCAAATGAAAATGAATACTAATAGTATTCAGTTCTAAGGGCTGTTATGAGGATTAGCTATGATGTACATCAACTGCCTAGCATGCAGTAGGGAAATGGTCAATAAATAGTAGCTTTAATAATTTTTTTCTACAGACTTTTCTCTTGGCAAGTATAAAGAAAACAACTAGTGAGGTTTAAAAGATACTAATTGCAAACAAAAGTTGAAGGCTACAAAGTGACAACAATTTAAAAGGAAAATACAAGAGAAAACTCATAAAAATCAGAACCAGAGGTAATCACTGAAATATGAATAGAAATAACCTTGAGCTGTCTCTGCCCCAGGCTTGCTCAGGTTCAAGATTTTTTCTTTTTCTTTAAACCGCAGTCTGGGGTAGAGATGAAAGCCCCTGGTCTAGGAGTCAAACAAGCCTGAGATCATACGCCAGCACTGTCCCTTACCACATCTGTGACCTTCACCAAGTCCCTTAATTTCACTCAGCCTCAGTTCCCTCATCTGCAGGACAAGAATAGTTAGAGTGCCTGATTCCTATGGCTGCGGTGAGGATATGATGAGCTTGTTACAGCAGAAGAGCTCAGGAAAAGGAAGTTGGTCTTGTTAGCTTGTGTTCATACCTCCTGGGTCTGATTTTCTAGGGCTGTGTTCATGGAACTCATCCACATCTGAGGAATTCTTTCACATTCTCTTTCCTCCTAGGTCCTCTTTTGCTTTCTGGGAAAACTTGAGCTGATGTCTCTCTACCAACAGGTTGAGCTTACTTATTTCAATCACTCCAAGGAGGAAAGGAGCAGAGGAAACACACCCCAAAACCATAGTAGGAGACCCTGTGCCCCTGCCAGGCAGGAAAGGGAGAGGCAGGATGGAAGGCAGAGAGAGGAAATCCTTCTAAGTCAGCCTTCTTGGCCCCTCCTCTACACCTGCTCAAAGCAAGCTGGGCAGCTCTGGAAAAGAGGGCTAGGAGTGGTGTGTCAGCCCTCCTGCCCCTTCCAGTGGTGGGGCCTGGAGAAGTCATGAGGTGGAGCCAGGGAGGCGTTTATTTCTAGGACTCATGGAGAAGAACAACTAATAACCTCAGTGACAACCATAATGTCAATGACAACAGTAGCCATAATGTGCCAGGAGCTCACAGACAAGAAGGAACAACAATAATGAAAACAACAATAGAAATATTTAGTGGAGTCATGGAGGAAGAGGACTAAAGTTCTGGGAAGATTCATGGGTAAGAATGGATAATGAGAATTATAATTAATGCAACAAAGATCATGGTAATCCTTATTGGGCTCATGGAAAAGAGGAAATAATCATGATTATAAAAGCTAACACTTAGCAATTCCTCCCTACACATCAGTGCTAAGTGCTTTGTATGTATTATTTTACACATTTCAAGGGACTTGCACTTCAGAAAAATGAAGTACCTTGCCCATAGCCACACGGCTAATAAGCGGCAAAGCTGGTATGAATATCCGGGTATGTTTGATTCCAAAACCTGTGCACTTCCCCCCTGTACCACGCATGTAGTGGCAATGGAAGGAAACCAGCTGACCTAGCCAGTTAGGACACCTATTTGCCTTCCTGTTCTCAGCCATGGAAGTCTGCAGGATTCTGAGCACGACTGACTGGTTACCATGGGAGCCACCTTCTCTCCCCTAGCCTCTTATTACCAGTCCTGGACAAGGGGGCTTCAGGAAAATAGAATCCTCTCCCACCTCCAGGAGGGGGGCAGCTCCCCACCGAGTAGAACAGTCTGGTACCCAGACAACCAGGTGTGTCATCTTCTCATAAATGTGTGAATTGAGGGACATGAGGGAAATTCCTCTTTCCTAATTACTAAATGCTTGAAATTGGACCTTTGGAACATTATGTACTTTATTAAAATGCAAATACCTGTTTTGATTCATTTACACCACAGTATGAATCTTTTAGTTCATCATTTCCAAGAAAACTAGTCTCTGAGACTTTAGTCTAATGTCATTAACAATACAGGCAAATACAATATTTCCATCTCCAGCTTCAGTTTCCCCCCATCCTAATACGTCCTACCACAGTCCAGCTCAAACCAGTGACTTCGAATATGTTAATGTTCCCTCTGCCTGGAATAACCCCTACATCTCTTTTACCTAATTCTTTTTTTTTTAATTTTTTTTACATTTATTTATTTTTGAGAGACAGAGAGAGACAGAGTGTGAACAGGGGAGGGACAGAGAGAGAGGGAGACACAGAATCTGAAGCAGGTTCCTGGCTCTGAGCTGTCAGCACAGAGCCCGACACGGGGCTCGAACCCACGAACTGTGAGATCATGACCTGAGCCAAAGTTGGACGCTTAACCGACTGAGCCACCCAGGCGCCCCTCTTTTACCTAATTCTTAATTGCCAGTCAAAATTCAATACAGATGCCAACCTCCTTGCAGAAAGCCTCTCTCCCATACCCACACACCACCATACACATGGCTGTACTGTCTGGCTTAGAGGACTATCCCTTGTGCCATTACAGCAGCCTCTGTTTTTATCTGACTTTCTATCCATGTATATAATTATACATGTATATGTAATATTTGTTGTGGCATGTATTTTTACCTATAAGTTCCATGTAAGATAGTATGTATTTAATCAGAATAATAGTGGTAACAATAATAAGTGCACATGGCTAAAATGTACAAACAGTGCAGAAGATTATGAAGTGAAAAACAAAATATTTCTAAATCCCTCCCACCACAGTATTAATCTCCAGAGGTAATCTCCGGTAACAGTTTTTCATGTATTTTTCCAGAAATGTTGGATGCATGTACAAGAATATCTGTATATGCTTTGTTTTCACACAGGAAAGAGCATACTGCTCTGCAATTTTCTTTGCTTACTCTGTATATCTTGGCGGAACTTCCCATATCAGAATATATATTTGTTCTAATCTGTTATAAAATATTCAAAGGACAGATGTATCATGATTCCATACCTATCCAAGAGTCTGTCTTTTTTTGTTGTTGGTTTGGTTTGTTGCTGTTGCTCTTGCTTGGGTTTTGTGTGCTGTTAGAAACAGTGTTGTTGTAATGAACATCTTCTTGCAAATGCATATTTGCCTGTTTATATGCATATGCCCTTAGGATAAATTCATGGAAGTAGAACTGCTGGGTTGAAGAGTATGGCCTTTTACAATCTTGATAAATATGTCCAATTACCCTCCAAAAGTGTATCTCCAAGTTATACTCCAACTGATTGCAAATGAGAGTTACTGTATCCCCACATCCTCAAAAGCATTCAGTTTTTATCATGTTTCAAGTGTGGTAGAAGAAATATCTCATCATTCTTATTTATCTTTAATCATCAGTACATGAGTCAAATTTTTATATTCATTGGACATTTATATTTCTTTAGTTGTTAAAAATTTTTATCCACTTTTGTATGGGGTCATTTCCCTTCATCACTGTAAAAGCTTTTGGTACATTTAATTTTAATTATCATTTTTGAATTTTAAAAAGGACTTGAAAAAAATCTTTGTTATATGTGTCACCTATTTTTTGCTTAGTCATTTGCCTTTTGACTTGCTTACTTATTTGCTGTTGCAGAATATAAATGATAATATTTATGTGGTTAAATGTATCAATCTTTTCCTTTGTAGTATCTGGTTTTTGTAGCATGCTTAGTTAGAAATGTCTCTTTAACTGCAAGATTATAAAAACAATCATCCATGCTTTCACCTAGTACCTTATGATTTTTCTGTTTTTAAATATTTAAGTCGAGTGACCCAGAATTTATTTTGGTGTAAGGGGTCTGGTACGGATTCTGATATTTTATCTGAATGGCCAGCCAATTGTATTTTTAAATATTTACTTGTCTCTTCCGGTAGAATCTGAGCTTTCCAGAAAAGAGCCCTACTTTACTAATTGTTGTAACTCAACATCTAACACTGTGCCTGGAACATAAATAGCATTTACTCAGTACATGTTGAGTGAATGCCAGATACGGTTTCAGTTTCCTCTGTTGGTGAACAAAGCATACTGAAAGACAATTGGTAGTCTATGTGTGCCACATTTTGTTAACTCTACCACTGACCCAGTGGTAGCCTCTTCTCTATCTGCTACTGCTTGGTACCTATAACCTCTTACCCAAGCTAGATGATTTAAAAGGCCAGCTAGACGTGACCAGAGCCTAATTAAATATTGCAGGTGCATGGTAAAAAGAGACATAAGAAAGCTCCATCTGGCCAAGAAGCCCCCTACTCCATAATTACTACTGCCTGAAATTCCATCTTTAGGACTTCATGTCCTTTATTAAAATGCAAATATCTTGTTGAGCTGGGTTTCTTTATTCCTTCACACTGCAGTGTGATTTTTGTTGTCTAATTCAATGCAAAAAAAAAGTCTATGACCACAAGTTTTTAGGGGAAGGTTGCAAAGAAGTAAAGGGCAAGAGAGGGATCACTGAGGAATGCAGGAGCAAGGGAGTGCATGGAGGAAAGCACTTAATTCTAGCATTCTACCATGGCACTTTAATGTACCAAGCTGCTTAATCACAGAATACATCCTCCTACATACCCTTCCCTGAATTTCAGCAATCTAGACTCTCTAGACTCATTGGACATATTTGTAGGGAATTATTTAGATTAGAAAAGATTACATCAGTCTGCTAAAGGCTAATTTCTTTGGAGTGTTTTTGAGAATTTTATCTTGAAAGAGCATATGAATATTATATTTTCATTTAAAAAAATCTAATAGCTGATTCCAGTACCCAAAGTGCCTTCTCATCCTCTGCTGACTCTAGACCTAACATCTACCTGACTAAAAGTACTTTGGGGAAGGAAATGGCAAAAGCAGAAGGTCAAGATGTACCTCCACATTCTTCTGATTTGGGGTTTTTAAATGCATATTGTCAAATCCTCTCTTCCCCATTTTGTCTGGCTGAAAAGAAACCCCAATTTTAAGGATCTTAAACTGGCGTGACTTGCAAGCCTGCTCAGCACCTGGGCCTGTGCTTTTGGGGTTGACGTCAATGAGCAATGGGGGTTAAGAAAGTCATTTTCCTGGTTTATTAGAATCTCTCTCTTTGGACCCAGGTCATTCCTCACATGCCCTGGTCATGTTGGTCTAAGCTACTTCCATCACAAGCTGTTTTTCATTTCCTAGTTTGTATGAAAAATTGACCATAAAAGACTGTACATGAGCCACTTGTTTATTGCTAATCCATCCCTGGAGTTTGAAGGGAATGAAATAACTAATGGACTCTGAAATTAAGCCCTTATTAAAAGTGTAAATTCAGTGGAAAGTGCAGCATTTGAGTTAATACTCATTCATAATCTTAGCATGAATTAGTGTTGGAGTCTTCCCTACAGAAACTCTGAGGATACAGTTTATGAAAGGGCAAAGAATGGGAAGGGAAACAGGGCATTAGACCCTTGGGGAGAGAGTACCACCAGACCTAAAAAGACCCTGAAACAAGAAGTAGAATAACACCAGAAAGAATCTTCTGTTTTCTCCTGATTCACCTGAAATCTGGTCCCAGGATTGAATGCTCTGGAACTTTCCACTAATTTATTAATCCTGGGCTATAATAATAATAATTAATAATAATAATAAATATTAGGTAATATTCACAGTGATGAACCAGAATACTCCAGAAATTGAATTGAATTCAAATAGCATTTATAGAGAAAATATAAATATTTTAGAGATCCTGTAATATAACATATGCACATATATATTAAAAAATAATCACTATGGTGGAGATGCTGATGATATTAATGGCAAGTTATATTTACTGAGCACTTACTTTGTGCCAAACACTGTATGCATAATAGCTCATTTAAGCTTAATAATAATTTTTAGGAAGGCAGTTATACCTTCAGTTTTACAGAAGAGGAAATTGAGGCTCAATGATATTAGTAATTTGCCCAATATCATAAAACTAATAAGCAGAATCCTCCTCCACTAGCTGAGAACCAAGGCTGAGCCAAGAAGCCCTTTTCTAAACCACCATGCTACATAACAGCAGGCTGCTGCTGCTGCTGCTGCTGCTTCTTACCCCAGGCCCTGGGGCCACAGCAATTCCTTCTCCAGATAGAATTCGGAGTCACAGTTGGCCTTTCTGTATTTTCCTTTCTCTGGTTGAGGCCCACTCCTCTACATATTTTGGAGGCCATTTTCATACCCTACCTTGGCACCTCCCTCCTAAATTGATCCAGTGAAGTGAGGACACAACTCTTGCATGTCAGGCATTTTCCTAGGTGCTTTCACATTTGCTCTTCTTATTTAGTATATCAACCTTTGAGGTAGATATTATCATCCTTATTTGACAGATGGGCAAATTGTGACTAAAATAAGAATACACCTAAGAAAGTGACAGTTTGGATATGGGTCTGTCTGATACCAGAGCTTGAGAGGACTTGTAAGTTGTGAATAATTTATACCTCTCCAGAGTTCTTGCATGCTAAAAGGAGACTTCTTAAAAGATTGAATGACTAATTAATGTTGCAATGTCTGGTGAAAGGGACATGCAGATGAGGCATATATTTTGGGACAAGAGGCTTCTGTCTTAGGGTCTTCTTCACATCAACCGAAACAGAAACTTGCTCCTTAACTCCCCTCTACCCCCGCATACATAGCACTGGTAAGGCTGGCCTTGTCCCTGGCCTGTCCTTTCCTTTGCTAGGATTCCCCTGCAAACCATGACAGAAATACAAAGGTCACACTCTAGCCTAGCCCCCCTTTTTTCTGGATCAGTCTGATTCTTACATAAAGGCAGAGAGTCCAACATACATTAGAGAAGTTAGATGGGGGTAATGGAAGCTTTGCCTAGCCCTCTCAGACTGAGGCAAAACTATCTGGAAAGAATCAATGGGTCCTGGAATAGTCTTGTTGGCTCAAGCCCATTTGGGGCTCAAACCATCCCTCTTAATCCAGTCATGGTAACTACAATAAAATGATGCCCCCTTCTCTGTCTCCCCAACAATGGTGAGTTCTTAAATGTTTTTTTTATTTCTAATTTAAATAAATTAGAATAAGAATTCAGACTTTCTAGCATAGACAATTATATTTACCCAGTCACTTAATGAAAAATGCATCATTGAAGCTTTGCAGTACTTAAGCACATGGAGCACTATAGATTAATTTTATTAAGTTGTTGTGCCTTTAGGATACCAAGCACTCACCCTCAGTTTTATTAGATGAGAGCCCATCAAGCATGTATGTTAATTTTATACTGAATCTAAAATTTTCACCTGCAAATCACCTCTCCTTTTTCTTTACTGAAGCTACTTTGACATTGCAAAATACTCTGTATCCCACTCCACCAAACTGCCTGACTGGTACCACTTCCAAAATGACCTGACTCCATTAAAAGTTCTTACCTCAACATATTTCACACACTGGATTCATGTCTTATCTTCAATTGAAAATCTCAGATATGTGGAAAGAGTTGAAGTTTTAAGACTTGGGTGTTTACAAATGTGAATTTTAAAACTTCCCTTTTTATTAGTTTTAAATAGAAGCTCTAAATGGCAGGTCTCTCAAGTCAATCTTTTATGAGTACAATCAGCCGACAAACTTGTCTACGAGTTTGACACTTTCTGCACTGTATCTGGACTCAGCAAATTTTAAAAGTGAGTGGTCATTTTCTTTAGTTAATTAGAATTACCCTCTTTGAGCCCAGGAGATTCCTCACAAACCATCATCTTATTGGTTATTCAACTTTGCTCACTATTTCAAAGCTTGCATAAAGCACCTCCTAGAAAGTTGTTTCTGTATTGGAGGTTGGATGTAGTTGGGAGTAAAGAAAGTATTCAATAGTCAGTCCATTCCTGTAGAAAGTGACTAAAGGTGGCCTGGGATCACATGTCAAGTTTTCCTTCAAGCCCTAAATCCTCATAAATGGCGGAAAAAAATATATTTCAAGTTAGTATCTCTCCAACAGAAATTAAAAATAAGAAGTATAATTTTCCTAACAAATCTTGAGGAATCTTTTTCAGTCTTACAGTGGAGAGAATAAGATTAATGAAGAAAGGTACAGCCTTAAAAAACATACATTGTAGAGGATGGCGGAGTAAGATGGATATGACTCCAGATGATTTCCAAACCCAGAGAAGTAGGTAGTATATGAAGGCCATAGGAAAATCATTATTTGTTATAGTACTCCATCTTGAGCAGCTAAGTGGTTTAATCCCTGAATTCTTCTCCGTCCAACTGTGTCAAGTTATGGGTGGTATAGGTGTTTGTCCCAGGCTAGAATAATTATTATGGATGCTTGGTCTGGAGAAGCAAGACAGGGACCCAAGTGGTTGGCCACATTCAGGAAAAACACCAAGAGTCCATGACCAGAAGGTGAGTTACTTACACATTCCACTCAGAAGTATGCGTTCTCTCTTAAACTCTTATTAAGTGTGCAGGCTGTGAGAAAAACAAATATCATTTGGGGCAAACAGGGGTTCTCAAAACCTAAAGTGAGCACTAACCAAAAATCCACAAACATTTGGTGTAAAAAGCATGACAAAAAATCACCAAACTCAACAATCAGGAACAATGCCCAAGGAAACAGAGCAAATAGGAGTTGAAGAGTAACAAAGAAAACTGAAGGGAAAATTGATCTAACAAAAGAGAAAAGTATAAAATTTCTGAGAGTTGAGGAAAGACAAAAAAATCTTCAAATAAATTGTGCACACCAATTATGGGTAAAGCTAACTTAAATATAAATATATCCAAACCTAAGACAAATAATGGTGACATATCAGAACTCCAAGGAGAGAGAAAACAAAATCTGTGAATGTTTCCAAAGCAGTAAATAGGCGAACTACATGGGAATGAGAATCAAGCTAATATCAGATTGCTCACCAGCAATATTCAATGTTAAATAATAGTAATGGATTAGCCTCAAATTAATGAGAAAAAATGATTTGGAATTAAAGATGTTATAGTCAGAAAAACCAGCATTTAAGCTGGAGGATTGGGGTCTGGGCAAACTGAAGATATTTTTCATTGAGTATGCAAAGATTCAGATATTTCAACACCTGCAATTTATCTCTGAATGAATTACCAAGGATGTACTCTAGCAAAATGAAAAATGAACTGAAGGAAATGATGTGCAGTAATAGAAACAATGGGTTCAAAACGTCAGTAAAAATGATAATGAAGTCTAAGTAACCATTGACTAAAAAAAAAAATAACAAAATGGAACTAAATCCCAGATGATCTCTATCTACATGGAAAATTTTACGTTTAGGAGAAAAGAGAAAAGGGAGGTAAAGTATTGCTATGGTTGTTATGTTTTTCAAGATCAGGATATAGATAATTATGCATTCTAGAAATGTATGGAAAATAAATGTTTAAATTTAAGAAATTAAAGGTAACAGCTAGAATATGAGATATAATATAAAACTTCCCCCAAACTACTAGAGAACAGAAAATAAAACACAGAAAATGCTATCTTCCAAAAAGTTTCTGGAAAGGAAAAAATAAAACAAGAAATCATGGTAATTACAAAAGGTGAAACAAGAAAGCAAGGATCATCATAAATATCAGTAATTATATTAACCTCCTTAGTTAAATTTTGTTAAAAGACAGATAATCTCAGGTTGGACAAATAAACAAAATCTAGCCATATCCAGTTTAAAAGAGACACATTTTGAACAAAATGACACATTAAACTTGAAAGTAAATTGAGAAAGGTACATGAAGAAAATACTAACAAAACTAAAATCAGCGTGACAATAGTAATGCCAAGCAAAATAAAACATGGACAAATACTAAAAGAGACAAAAGGAATATTTTATATTGGTATAATCCCCCAAGAGGGTATACCAATTATTAGACTATTGTAACAATTATTAGAGTGGCTATACCAATTATTAGATTAGTCATAAAAACGTAACTTTGAAATAAATGAAATAAATATGGATAAAAAATAAGAAGAAACTGGAAATCAACAACATTAATGGGAAACTTTACACAACTTCTCTCTCAGAAATCCTGCAACGGATCAAGTAGAAACATGAATACAAAGGAAAAGAATTTGTAGAACCCATGAGTCTGATACAACAGAAACTCACACACATGTATCCAACCAGCAGAGAATTGGCATTCCTTAAACATACATGGGACATGCACAAAATGTGACTGTGTATGATTACAAAATCTCAACAAATTAGGAAAAGCAGAGAACATTAAGGCTATATTCTCTGAAAACATACCAAAACAATTGGAAATTAGTAATACTGTTGAATGAAAAGAAGTTTTGGGAATTTCTCCATAAAATCTTTTTAAAAATCTTCTTCAATGACTCCAGGTTAAAGAAAAATATAAAAATTAAAATTGCAAACTATTTAGAAATAAACAAGGGTAAAAGCACTATAAAATAAAACCTATGGAACATGGCCAAAATGGCACTGAAAAGAAATATCTTTGTCTAAATAAATGTATTAGTAAAGTCAAGATGTTAGGGAAAGAACAGCAGGGTTAATTCAGGGAAAATAAAAGCAAATATAAATATAAAAACATAGTTTAAAGAAATTTTGATAAGAACAAAAACAAACAAAAGGGTAATATGGATCCATTAAACCTAAAACAATTTACTTGAAAAGGCTACTAAAATACATAAACCTTTGGGGAAGTGTGAGCAAGAAAATAGATGGGAGGTATAAATAAACAATGTTTGAAACAACACCTGTAATAAATACATATATGGAGGATATTTAATGTTGTAGTAAAAGTAGTTATGTATAATTTTATGACAGTAAAATTTTGAAAATCAATACTTAGTGAAATATTTTCTAGGAAAACATGTATTGCTAAAATTGACACAAGAAAATGTGGAAAACCTGAATAGACAAATAATCTGGAAGACAATCATAGATCTACCCTGTCAAAAAGGACCTGGGCCCAAAAGTTTACAAAGACAAATTCTATTAACTCCTCAAGGGACAAGTCACTCTCATGCACTATAAAATGTTCTGGAGCATAGAGAAAAAAAAGAGATATTCTCCATTAATTTTCAACTCTAGCATAACTTCAATGCCAAAAATTGGTCGAAGATAGCAGAAGACAGAAAACTATGAGGTCAATCTTGCTTATGAGCCTAGATGCAGAATACTAAATAGATTATGAGCATTTCAAATCCAGGAATGTGTTCAAAGAAAAGTACAGCATGAGTCATGACCAGTAAGACTTTTCCCATGAAGTGGATATGGTTTAATATTAGGTAATTTATTAATGCAATTCACTGCATTAACAGATTGAAATATAAAAGTTATATGATCACCTCACTAGATAACACAAATTATTTCATGAAATAAATATTTCTATTTATTTCTATATTCTATATTTCCAACACAACACACAGCATTGTAGCTGATCATATTTTAGTACTCATAAAACATTACTGTTTTTATTCAGCACATTGAGCTTATAGTTATAACACATTTCTAAGTTCTGCTCTTACATGTTGATTACACCTCACTGACTGTTTGAATGTGGTCCTTTGGGTTAATTCATCTTAAGACTCCACTTTTTTCACTTCTCTTTTTCCAGTGTTCTGCTTTGTTGGTTTGGAATTTAGTTTCTATCTTATAGTATATTTGATCTCTCTACTAAAATTTTATTAGCATTTCTTCCATGGTTCCTCAGAGTTCTTATATATAATTCAACCATGTTTACACTCTTTAAATTTTTAAAAATTTTGATGAACACCTAAATGCATAAGATAATGAATAAGTAGAGTCATGCTAAAAAAATCACTTTTTAAAAACAGTCCCTAACAGTGGCAATAAAATCACAGGCTGATTGGAATAAATGAAATTAAAACGTGTTGATAAAGTTGTAATGAAACTGCTAGCATGTGTATAAATTGGTTTCGAGAGCAATTTGACAGTGTTTAATAAAACTGAAAGATTCAGACCCAGCAATTCCACATCAGAGAAATATACCTATCCTTGTTTTCCAGTGAAGCTGGTGGCCTAGATCAGGGCACCCTTTAAAGCCCCTGAAATTCAGGGACAGACAAACAGACATTTTACCAAATTTGATGTCACAGATGTCAGCAAAGTCCTTCAGAGAGCATGTGTGGGAGGAAGAGAGGAAAGGGTAGGAGCAGGGGGTGGAACCACAGAGAAGTGAAAATAACTGGGGAAAGAAAAGAAGACTTTGTAATACCTCATATGAAAGGAGGGAGGATAAAAGTAGGAGAGACAGGTTGATAGGGCAGAAGTTGTAGTTTAACAGTGATCACAGGAAGCTGGAGAAGTCTCCAGAGTAAGAAGAGCAGCGCCCCCTTGGGTTTATACCCCTCTCCCCTGGTGGCTACCATGAAATAGGACCTTAGTCTACTAAAAGGGATCCAGCAGGGAGCTTTAAGCCACACTCACAAAAAGAGATGTCATGTCTGTCACACCCCCCTCAGCGCAAGCACTGCCACCCCAAAGATTCTCCCAATCCCCTTCCAGGCTGGAATGGTTGGTTATAAATTCAAGGAGAAGAGAGCAGATCTGTGGGGAGAAAGGAAGGGGATGAGCATGATAGATTCATCAGACACCCACATCCACTGTGGCCCTGAGGAGGCCTGCGGTGCTGTCAGGAGAAACTGGCTCCCCTCAGAGGAGGTTGGAGTGAGAGCAATAACCATACGAAGGGGTGATTCTCAGGCATCAAGAGACTAGAACAGTAAAATCTTTCTCCAGTGCTCACAGAAAACTCTGGAGTTACCTCCACATCACCTTAAATTCTCAAAGCACTCCAGCATGTGCAAATATGACAAAGGTCTACTCTCCCTTCTCTTTGAAAATCTGTATTCCTTCACAAAGCTTCCCTTTCAGAGACCTCCTCTGGGTCTGAGATAGCCAAATGGTTGCCATGGGAACCTGCCCCTCATTTGCCTCTAATCACCTGTTCTGGAGGGATAAGGCTTCAGCTCCCATTTTTATTAGATGAGATTGCATCAATCAGTTATACTAATTTCCTATAGTGTTTCTGAGAATTTCGACTGGAAATAACTCTTCTGGCTCGTTAAAAGAAGCCAGTTGTTGATCTGAGTATTGCATACTGCCATCACCTCTGCCCATCACTGTAAAAACCTCTGTTTTTAATACCCTTGAATCTAGTCAGATAGTGATTCTAAAATTTCAGCCCTCTAGAGTGAGTTTAATCCATCAGGTGTCAAAGTTGAAGCTTTATATTGTCTAACTTCCAGTGGCTTTTAAAAGAAATTGTTAATGTTTGTTTATTTTTGAGACAGAGTGAGAGACAGAACATGAGTGGGGGAGGGGGAGACAGAAGGAGACACAGAATCTGAAGCAGCTCCAGGCTCTGAGTTGTCAGCACAGAGCCTGACACGGGGTTCAAACTCACTAACCATGAGATAATGACCTGAGCTGAAGTCAGATGCTTAACTAACTAACTGAGCCATTCAAGCACCCCTCCAGTGGCTTTTAAAAATAGAAGCTAGAAAAATAAACATCTTGACTTAGTATTGCAGATGAACTGTCAGTCCCACTCACATGGAACCGGCCTCAGGTCCTTGTGTATAACATGACACAGCACTGTATCTGAGGAAAAATACATTCTCCAGATTCTTGGAGTTGGTCTGGAAGAAAGATGGACACCCACAGCCTTTCTCATTTGCCACCCTCTTCTTTGCTCTTCTCCCATGCCTAGGAGCTCAAGTTCTTATGACAGTAGAATTGCGAATAGTTTTGTGCCTAGAGAAGGAGTAAGATGGAAATTACAGCTTCCTCTCCTAGAGATGGTTTTCAAATTTCCAGTTCAACTCCCTCCAGTTTCATGATGGAGCCCACAACACCTCTCCCTGCTTCTGGCCACATCCAACCCCTCTGCTCTCCTCACCCCCATCACAGGCCCGAATAGTGCAAAGCACTCCAGCTGCTGACCCACTCAGGTTCAGAGGCCACTCTGCTCACCCCACCCCCACTTCCCCATACTGCCCCATACAGAGCATTGTGCCTGGCACAAAGCCTTTTGTAGAAGTTTAATACAACCAGAGAATAAAGCAGGCACATTTGCATTTTCAATTCGGGGAGAAATTGGGTTAAGGGGAACTTCAACGCCTGAATCTTGGATAGAGAGCAAGAATAGAGTAAATGTCAGGGTCTTCAGGGAGATGTTAGAATCAGTGGCCCAAGCAGGCTTGAATCTGGAGACTAGGAGAAGCTAACAGGGGAGCCAGGGACAGGAGAGGAGGACTATAAAGGCGTGGTGCACTTTGCATTAAGTTGCCTCTTACTGGTGACTTATTTGTGATTAAGATGAAATCCAATTCCCCCCACCCCCCGCACTGAAAGAGCTAAGCCCCCTCCCCATCTTCTAAGGACATAAGAAAGATGAAAACCGGAAACAGACCCACTGTCTTGGAACTATGGAACACTTTGTAGGAAAGGAACCCAGAGCTACCCGCAGTGCAGTGAATTTTATTAGTGAGCATTATCTCTTGCTTTCAGAAAATAACAAATGGCCTTAATAGCTTAAGGCATCGTTACCAACAAAATATATACTGCAACATCCTTATAACATTTTTCACGATAGAACAAAACAAGGCAGGTCCATCATGGATCCCATTAAAGGAGCTTTAGTTACTGAAGTATCAAAAACATCTTGCCATTAGGTGTTCCCAAGGCAAGAAACCTGAGGAAAGTGTTATTGTGATGCCATCTGTAATAAAAGCATCTAACAAAATGAGGTGTTTTCTTTCCTTTGCAGCAATGACTGTACCCATTGCTAACAGGACATACACTGGCCCAGACACTCTCATAGCCAATAGCAATGAATATGCAGAACAAAGGTGAGGATAGATTGAGTCAAGGTCAATAACCCTATCACATTAAATGCAAGTAAGGGCATATGAGGAATTTGGTGAACCCACAAAGAAAATGCCATGTATCTATATGCTTATTTATTCTGTCTCCCTTAAAAAAGAAATTTAAAAAAACAATTGGTCAGTTCTTGGTACAATTAGACAAAAATCTGTTAACCAAGAATAAAAGCACTATGAAGGGAAGAAAATGGAGACAAACAAAATATACTAACCCCCTTCATATTTCCAGAATGCTAAAACAATCGAGCATGCAATCTAGAACTGAGTTTCCTGGCAACCAAGTTGAAAATCAAAATGCTATGTTCATACTTGGATTATGGTAGTACTCTTTAGGCCAGTCTCTGCATGGATTTTGCAATATATGACCCATTTGTCTCATGGCCAATTAAAAAGGGTAGTAAGAAAGTATAATTGAACTGGTCTGGGGAGGAGTATTTGCATTTAGATAGTCAAATATTTCCTATACCTCATCACAGCTGGATAAGTGTGCTTCTGTAAAGCTATCAGATCCACAGATCTTCCTATACTTCCCATAGACAATTAGGCCTTTTCTTCTGCCTGAGCACTGCCAGTTTCCAGAGCTTCTTGGTCCTTCAAATTAGTGATACTCAACTGAAAGACTCATCTGAGATCTGTTTCCTACATATTCCTGGTTCTTGCTAACTCTGGAGGCCAGGCCCAGATCCTAATTTTCTGCTCAAGAATTCCAAGCATGGTTCAGCTTAGAATTTGAAGGTGCCATCATTCTCGCCAGGGAATTCTCTAGATTCCCTCAGGTGTTTGTCTATGGCTGGCCAGTCTTCCTCTTCAGAAGTCGAGGCTTACCCTGTTTCTCCAATTTTGAGTGAGCTCTATGAGCTGTCTTTGGCTTTTTCTTCACCTCTTACACACCCCCTCTCAACAGACCTAAAATTTCTCATACAGCTGGAGAGTGTATGTCAACCCTCTGGCTAGGGAGTGGAGGAGGGTTATTTCCATAGGATGGGTTTCATTGCCTTCATTGTCTGGCAGAGGAAAGCAGACATGTTCACTAAGAGAAACAAACTTTTACCTGGCCCTGACTTTGGAGAAGAATTTGTCATGGCTTTTACATATATAAGGAGGAACATTGAGCAATGTAATGTGTGATATCCTTGAGCAGGAACAAAATATGAGGAGCCAGCTGTAAACTCTACAAAAAACATAAGTTCACAACTCTGCATCTGGTGCTCATAAATCAAAACTTCAAAGTGAGCTTGTGATGCTGTTGCTGACACTCCAAGACCATGAAAATTTAGTCTATAGCCAGGCACACCCCACACTCTCCTCGCACTCAGTCTTTTCTTGGTCTTCAGAATCTGACTGCCTCAAATTCCTACTATCCAATCTCTTCATTGGCCTTTAGTACAGACCTGCCAGATGTGATTGAAGCTCTTTCTCATGATAAGCATCGGGCAGAGAACCTTGTAGAAAGGGGTTTTTGAAGGTCTCCTCATCTTAGCAATATTCAGTGCCAAGGAAAAGAAGTTAATTGTTATCAAGGGATGATCCTGTAACTCCGGGTTTTTCTGCTTGACAGCCATCCAAAATTTCTCACCTCCCTCAGACTGCTGGATGGAGAAGGCTTCTCTGTCCTGGGGTGGGCCAACATAAGGGTTTTCCTATGGAAGCCTCTTTTTCTCTGTTCTTTATTTATTACCCTGGGCTTCACTTTGTTTTTGAGTCACTTGCCAACAAACAGTAGGTACCAGATTGGGCACAAAGATAGGGAAGAGGAGACTGAATATGGAGAGAGAGAGGGAAAGTAGAGGTCAACTAGAGAGGGGTTCTAACTGCCCCCCTTGTCTCTGGAGCCAGAGCCTCACTCTTTCCTCCACCTTCTTCTGCCAGGAAAGCACCCACGTAGACAGAACAGTAAGGCAACCATTTTGGAAAAGAGAATGAAAGACTCCTTTACCTTCTACCTCTCTCTGCAGGGGTAGTGTGCAAGTAAAGAGACCTCTCCTCAGAGAGCAGGAGTCACCTACTCTGTACTTGATTCAAAACAATTCAAGTTTATATAACTCTTTTAACTTCATCCATGCTTATGCCTTCTACTCTGTCTCTAACTCCTGAGGTCCCAGTTCATCTACTCGAACTGAAGGACAACCAGCTCCTGCTATAAGGGTACAATTGCTTGTCATGGATGCTGTGATCAGTTGGCCCTCCATGATATTTAGCACCTAATACCTGTAAACTCTGAATGTTACCTTATACAGCAAAGGAGATTTTTCCAGTGTGATTAAGGTTAACAGTCTTGAGATGGGGAGATTACCTTGTATTATTCAAGTGGGTCATAAATTTGATCGCAATCCTTGAAAGGGAAAAGCAAAGGGAAATTTGACTACACAGGAGATGAGATATGACACAAGCAAAGAGGGATTTGAAGATGCTAGGTGACTGGCTTTGAAGATGGAAGAAGCAGCCATGAGTATCTCTTGAAACTGGAAAAGTAGAAGTAGAAAAGATCCTCCTCAGGTGCCTCTGGAAAGAGTGCAGCCTTATTGACACCTTGATTTTAGCTCAACTAAACTGATTTCAGAACCATAAGACTACATTTTTATTGCTTTAAGCCACAAAATTTTGTGGTAATTTGTTATAGCAATAGGAAACTAACACAAGTGTCCTCTGTTCTGCTTGTGTCAGGAAAATCAGCCCATCCTAATCTCCTTCCCATGCCATGGAAGAGGCCCCATCGGAGAGAAAAGTCCAGGATCTTCCTGAGAATGTGAGAAAAGTGGCCTCAGGAACATAGAAAGAGGTTAATGAAGAGAGGAAAAGGAGTCTTGAGGGAGAAGGTGATGTCTTAAGAAGGGTCACCTTTCAAGGAAGGGGCCTATTCCCAGGGAAAGGCTGGGATCGATTCACAGGCACATGGATTGAGGAAAGACTTCTCTGCAGCTCTTACTTTCTTGCCAAAAAATGAAGAACCATAAATCAGTGTCATCCAATGAGATCATGTTTTAGAAACTCAGCTAAAGATGAAGTTGAAACCACAGTTGTGCAATGTTAGGCAAGTCACTTTGCCTCTCTGAGTTTCCCTCTCCTTTGTCCCTACAGCATATCAGGATAGTGATTCTTATTTCATAGAATCATTTGAGGGAATCAAATGAAAGAAGGGACAGGACATTACCATGACTGGCAGGTCATAAGCCCTTAATTAAATTAGTGGCCCTCACCTCCTTGTCCCCAGAAAGCAACTTTTAAGCACTCTGCTTTCTTGTTACTCCATTTCTTCTTTATTGTTTCTCTTACCTTTGATGCAGGTGAGGCATCCATCACCTATACACAGATACTGTGGGACTTGGCATATGATCCTGGGCTTAGATTTGGGAATATTAGAAGAAGGGAACTGAGAACAGATGTCCACGGCCTAGAACTGGCTGAGAGAAGAGACTAATAGGCACAGTCATAGGTTACCATGGCAACTAATTCACATCTTCGACTCAGGGGAGGGAGGGTGAGAGAAGGGACAGAGAGAGCAATCAGGCTTGTGCTGCATGGTTCTGGTTTGGGAATAAAGGAAGACCTGGCAGAGGGCAGAGCCTCTATGCCCAATCTGATGTCCTCAAAATTTGCTTTTTCCCTGTGGGTCTTCGTCCACCTTGGTTAGTATCTCTCCTCCCAGAATTGCTTTTATTAAAGCAGTGATTCAAGGTCAGGGAGGGGCCTCTTTAGGGAAAAGGTAGTAGGATGTGGGGAATAGGGGTTATACTGGGAGTGTTCTGGCACTCTTGGCATGGTTTAGATACTTGCCACAAATCTCTGAACACCCACTCTGAGAAGGGAATTCAAGCTGTATCCCAGGCAAGTGGACCCCTAAACTGGATGGTTAAAGCCATTAAGTCACCTCAGACATGAAAACGTCTTTGAGTATTTAACAAATCCTCTGAGATGAAAAGTTGATTTATAAGGAAATAGTTTTAGAGGACTGTGTATGCATGCATGTTTACGTGTGTGTATGTGTGTGTGTGTTAAATATATGAAAGGGTGGCCTACAGTAAGTGAAAGGATTGAAAAAGGAGGTGAGTGGTTTCTGTTAAAACAATAGTTATCTGCTTCACCAGTATACCTAGAGCCATAATTGGCTCCCAGGCTCTTATAATAAAGTGAGTAGATTACAGATAAAAAGATGGAGGAGGACATTACTTAACTGTGGTGTTGGTCCTTGCCTTTTGGGCAGCAAAGACCAGGCTAGCCAGGATTCTTTCACTGAACGCTTCCCATGTTGCCAACTACATCAGTCCACCATTCTTCCTTTTCAAAACTTCTCAAAACTTGAGAAAGCCCTCCATCTCTTGATGGAAGAGAAAGATCATAGATTTTTTGAGCTCGGCAAATCTGAGTTCACACTTCAGCTCTCGAAGGGGAAAAATGTATCCACCATTTACTAGCTGTCTGAATTTGTGCCAGCAGATTCTGGGTCCCAGTTTATCAATCTGTAAAATGTAGGTAATGCTATACATATTGTAAGATTGTAACTATTAGCAACAATATAAAGTGATGGGCATAATAAATGATATCCAATAGCAATGTGGTTTAGAGGCAAATGCATAAGCTTTACAGTGAAAAAGCCCTGAGTTCAAATCTCAGCTCTTCCACATATGACCTAAGCAACTTCAGGCCAGTCATCTGACTTTCATTAGTGTGTTAATTTTCTATGTCTTGCTATGGGCATTCTTGTTCGTGACTTTTGGTGAACTGATGGGCTCATTTATCTTGAGTATATACCTGAAAGTAGAATTGTGGGATCATAGGGCATGCATATGTTTATTTTTAGTAGCTATTGCTTGCCAAAGGCTTTCAAAGTGGTTGGACCAGTTTACACTCCTTCCAGCAGTGTATGAACAATGCACTTGCTCCATGTCCTCACCAACTCTGGCATCATTTATCTTTCTCTTCTCCATTCTGCTGGCTTTTGTTCCGTGATACTTTTATTCACTTTCTGTGACATCCTAACTCCTGTTTCATAGTGGTTGTTCTAAATCTTGTCCATTTACTCACTTATTTATTCAAAAAAATTTTATTGAGCACTTTGTCTGCCAGTTGCTGGAGACACATTCCTGAAGTGTTCAGCCCTGTGCCCACTCTCTTTCCCCTCTACAGATAATCTACCGGTAACACCAAGACCAGTCAGCACATGGTGTACAAACTTCTTTGAAAATTCTAGAATGTTTCTAGGTGAATGTCATCTTTCCATCTCTAAATATTTAGGTAACTTCAGTTGGCCTCTTCTTTTTTTTCATTTTCCAAAGGAGGTATCATGCCCATATTTGCCTAAGCAAACATTGCACCTAGATCTTGATCCTACACTTTTGCACATTTATCAGGATCTTGTTTCAACCATGATTACTCATGACCTGACCCCAAGTCTTTAATCTCTACATATGCACTAGCAAATGTTAATTAATATTTTCATTTAGCTAACAAATGTGCTAGGATCATGCTCACCTTAGGAAGGTCTTTCAGGAATCCTAACACCCCTTAGGTATCTATTTTGGTCCTTTAATTTCACCACAAACATTCTTCTGAGCATTCTCTATACCCATTGTCTCTGATGTGTGACCCCTATTCTCTCTCTTCTTCATCCCCTTGAAATCTGGCTCTGTTATGGAACTGCTCCATGTCAACCACTAAAGATATTCTAATCACCCAAATCAATAATATTTTCTTATCCTCCTTTTACTCTGACCCCTCCACCATATTTACAATGTTGATCACTCCACCTTCCCCAAACCCCTTTTCAACTATTTCCCGTAACTTCCTTTCCCCATACCATTTCTTGCCTATCTCCATTAGAACTGTCCCTCTTTTCCACATCAACTCAGTGGAGGCATCCAAGCTTTTGCCCTTGGCTCTTGTCTTTCCCCCATGTTAATCTCATCCGTCTCCATAGTTGCAAGGATCACTCCGTAGAGATTTCTCCCAGCTTCAATCTCCAGTCCAAACTTTTCTCCAAGGTAGCAGCCCCACTACTCTGGGTTGGTGTTACTATTCTAGTTAGAGAGCCACTAGAACTCAGTGTCACATATTTAATTCCCACCTTGCTGCCTCCCTCAACCCCCACATCCAGTTAGTCATGATTTCTTTTTCTTTTTCCCTCACAATGTCGCTCCTTTGTCCGTTCCCCTCTTTGGCTTTCTTACGTAGTCCAAGTGCTTAATACACTACCTCACACCCAGACTATTATATTGCAATAGCCTTTTAACTGCCTGCAGTCTCTCCCCTTTCCCATCCATCCTCTGTACTGCTGACAGACTAATCTTAAAGCACCACTTTGACTGTCACTCCACTACTTTAAAACTTCCCGTGGTGATTTTCTATTGTTTACAGTATCCAACCCCCACTCCTTAGGCTGCCAAGAAGATGCTCCATGGTCTGGCTGCAGCTGCCATTCCTCCTTTCCCCATGTTCTGTGCTCAAGGCACACTATACTTTTGTTGTTTTCCGTGTCCTGGTTTGCAAATAATGTATTGGTTAGCTGCATGCATGGCTTCTGGACTCAGATAAGCTCAAGTTAGAAACCTGCCTCTGCCACTTCATAGTTGTGTGACATTTGGACAATTTATATAGCCTCTCTGGTCTCAATTTTCTAATCTATACAATAGGGACAATAGTGGAATCCTTGCCCCATAAGGTTATTATAAGGATTAAATGAGGCAATGCATCTAGAGTTCTCAGCACAGTGCCTAGTGCATTGAAAACAACAACAATAAAAAGGGCAAGAATTTGCTATAATTTTACCCATATTATACTTTCCTCTTCTTTGATCACTCCATTTCTTCTTCCCTGATTCTTTCTCAATCTCACCTACTGAAGTCCTTTGCACCCTTTAAGGAATACCTCAAATGCTACCTCCTCCAGGAAGTCTTTTCTGATTCCTCTAGCTCGAGCACTTTCTTTGAATCCCTTTCTTGGCATTTTTTTATTCCACCTTGGAATAAATCTATCAGCCTCCTGTGCTGGACAAAACAAAGCTCTTTTCCACCCTAACCATGTTCTAATTTTGTCTGTATCACTCATCGCACCTATGGAACAAGGCACTTGGTAACTATCTGTTGCCTGGATGTGGCTTGAGAAAACATGACCACATGACAAAAAGAGAAAATGGAGAGGGCTCAGAGACTGGTAAACCATGACTATGGAGTGATTAAAGTCACTAGTGGTGACACTAGCACTCTCCCTCCTTTTCTTTCTTTCATCCCCTACCTCCTACTCCTACTTATTTTCTTTTCCATCTTGTTCTTCTCCTGACTGTATGGTCCTTACTATTGCAGTGTGCACCATGGCCATTATTTAATCCTGCTGATGGCCCTTGAGAGGAAAGAGGTTCCTATAGCAACCTCAGATCTTGTCCCTTTGTTCTTACCACTTAAGCTTTGATGAAAACCGCCCTCCTATCTATTACAAATTCTTACAAGAGGGGTTCATTAAACTTATGATCCAATTCTCCATCTGGAACCTCTGATAAAAATACAGAGCAGGAAATTAGACTCCTTTATGTAATGGCACTTACTAGCCTGCCCAGATGCCAATCACCACTCTATATCAATAACATTCTTCAGCTCTTGAAGATTGCCTAGCCCAAACTTTGCTTTTAGTCTACAACTAAACTTTGAGAACTAGTCATCCAATTTCCAGACTTTCCTTCCTTGCAGTCTCCTAAGTCCTGGTAAGTACAAAGCTGTGACTGTATGGGATCACCTATAAGCTTGATTGATGTCCTCTGAATGTTCAACCATTCACCAAGACATGTGATTAGAAAGACAAATAAGATATGATCAGCCCTTTGCCCCCAAGGAATTTACAGTCTTATAAATTAAGCTTTTATGAACATTGCATTTTATATGCCACTTGCTGAGAAACATTGGTTCTCTCAGCCCCTGACTCCTAATGACACTTTGTTCTTCCAGATGCCTTTTTTTTTTTAAGGGAATGAAGTTGATCATCATCGTTTGCTTTTTTCACCAAAGAAACGTAAGAGAAGAGGTAAGAAGGAACTGTATTTGTTGAACACCTTACTTTAGTGGCTGCTTTGCATACAAGGCACTTACATTTAAACCACACAACAACCTAATAAAGTGGGTGTTGCCCCGTTTTACAGATGAGGTAGCTGAAGTTCACTTTAACAATTTTTCCAAGATCACCCAACTAACAAGAGGCCACATTGGGATTTGATGGGTTCTTTCTTGTTTCAAGCATGTGCTGTCTGCACTCCACAGCACTACCCCCACCCCGTGTAAATCAATATCTGCACTCCAGAGTAAACGTCTTTTTCTTGGCACTTGAACAGTGGATGTGGGCACTTTCCAATAGACTCTGGTATCAAATCTCCACACTGCCAGCCCCATTCTGTGATCCCCTATCATCAGTGAAAGTCAGAATGCTTTCCCCAACTGTCCCACCTACTCTGAAGTGAGTTCTCTGAGTGGGCATCATTTCTGAGAACCTGGTAATCTTTCTTCTTTACCATGTGATCACACCCCAGAATGACCCCCCTCATTTTGACCCTAAGTAAAAAAGGTATGGGAAAAGCCCTACAAATGCATCTAGTGAACTCCCTGAGGATGCATTCTAGAAAGAATAAAGCAATGGCTCTTATGGCTACCTTACAGAACGAGGTTAACACTTTTCTGGGGGAAAAACAAAGTGTACTTCTTAAATTTGTCTTGCCAAAGAGATTTTAGGGGTGTGGTGGTAGATATTTCCCTGATTCTACCTGAAGCTCAGAGAAATCTAAGGTTCCATATGAACAGATTATAATAATTAGGAACAAAGACCAGTTTAAATCACAGGGCTAACTCTTTTTTAAGAAGAGTTACTTCTTAAAACTCTACCTAAAACACTACTACCTAAAAATCTAAATTTATAAAGCAGACATGGCAACCATACAAATAATTATATTACAAAATATTCCTTCCTCTTCCAAAATTTGCTACAGTACTTCTTTTATTAGAAACCTCTCCTAATGCATTTGAAATTGGAGTAGTTTTACAAAAGCAAAGAAATATCCACTTTTTAAAAGAGCACATCTATTATATAATTCAATATATACCCATAGTGGGGCTCTGTCTGTAGCAGGCGTTCAGTAAATATTTTCTGACTGAATAATAGAATGGAAATCTAAAATGCAGCTACTTTCCTCTTGAGTATATTCAATAACTTGAATTAACAGCTTTAAAAGGTTGTCAGATGTCTGAGGCATCTGCTTTAATAAATAGACATAAATCATTTGTAATCAGCAATATTGATTTATACTAGGTGTGCTCGGTTCTCTTGAGGAGGTTTAGCACGACCCCTGCAACCTTGTTTACAATATTAATTTTCTCAGTAAACTCTTCCTTCATAGCTAATGCAGCACTGAGGCACTGTAGCTTGTCATTCATAGAGTCCCAAATTCATAATGAGTTCAAGAAATTTAACTACAAATCAGAGCCCAAGAAGAAGGACTGATATTTTGAAAGGGTTTCCTAGCAGTATTGAGCCAAAGGTTGTGGAAACGGTGGGGGGTGGGGCAGGCGGTGAAAGTTTGAAAATACTTTTGGTTAGCTGTTGATTCATTACTGAACATACTCAAGAAGAAATAATTTTATTCCCAGATCTTTATGTAGCCAGCAAATATTGAATGCCTACTATGTGCAAATATTTCCACCACAGGTCTATATTCAGTTTTATATTAGATGAGCTCCTCAAAAGTCAGTGTGTATTTAACTACAAATTAAAGAGAAAATCATAGTTTGAAAGAACTTCTAGAAGTGCTGAAGTAGAAGGAGAGAGAGAGGAAAAGAGTTCAGAGACGATATGAAAGTGGAATCAACTAGGATGGAATGAATGAGAGAAAGAGAAAATGTAACTGCAGATGACCTCTTTTTCGGTGCTGCTGAAGATTGGCCCTGTTCATCACAACAGGGAAGTTGGGCTTTCAGAGTAGTAATTGGCTCCTCTGAACCCCCAAACTTCAGACCTCAGGGTTTGGTGAGAAATTTGTTGGCAGGAGACATTCTGGATAGTGTTTGTGTACTCGACTTTTTTATTTAACTTTCCCAGTAGGGGGAGGACAACTTACCCTTGGGAAACAGACTTACCAGTAATTGATTTTCATGTGAACAACACTCGGAGCAATCAGGCAGGACCTGACTCCTTAATGGGAGGAAGTTAAAGTAGGATATTTAGTTGGGCAGTTAGAGCAGCATCTCTACTTAATGCTCTTGAATGTGGGTACTGATTCTTTGTCAGGATAAACAAAACATCCAGAATCATGGGGTCATGATGTCCAGTTCTTCCGTTGAGGACATGGACAATGAGAAATAAAGAAAAATCTATTTAGATTTCTGTCAGCAGTGACCAAAATAGAGCTTGCAGATTTGAACTGGGATGGAAAAAAGAGTTATACCAATAAACATTTACTAAGATCCTACTGGGCACTCACTTCTTCTGCCAGATATGTGAAGGAAAATAAAGGACAGCAGTCAAAAAACTTGAAGATTGCACTTAAAATTTTGTGAGGGAAACAACACTATACACACACACACACACACACACACATACACAATGCAAAACGCAAATGAGATTGAGCACTTACAGAGTACTGGGAACCTCATTAACATTTCATATGGATTATCTCATTCAACTCTAATAAAAACTATGAGGTAGTTTTATTATTATAATTATTCTCTATTTCACACCTGAGAAAAATCAAAGCACCAAAAGGTTAAGTTACTTGCCCAAAGTCACACAGAGAATATGAGGTGGAGCCAGAACTCAAACTCAGGTCTGTCTGACACCAAAGGCCATGCTCTTATCTACTCCAACATACTACCTCCCTGTGACATGATAAATCCTCTAGTACAGACCGAAGATACCACATGACTGTGACTATTGCAGCTTCCGTTAACTGCTATAAATTTGTCACGATCATGAAGAAGAGGAGTCTAGGAGCAGACAGCTTCAAAAAGAAAATGGGAGTGGTGACAGATACAGCTTTTGAATGCTACAGGGTGGAGATTAGAGAGCAGCAAGTAGGAGGGTACTGAAATTTTCTCCATTGTCACAGTCAAACACTAGGACAGTGAGTGAAAGATGCAAAACAATAAATGTCACTGCTATTCAGATACCTGACACCATGAGCAGATAAGTATTAGAATGAGGGATCAGGATATTTCAGTTCTCCTGGATATAAAGGAGTGGAACAGGCGTTGAAAGTGTAGCAAATGCTATTTCCTGACTCAGAGGACAAGATGAAAATGAGAAGTCAATTAGAAAAAATATAACATGTTAAAAAGTAAACTTCTAATTCAAATGGGGTATTTAGAATGGTGGAGACCAATTTGTTTTTTCCACAATGGTTTATTGATGAAATATTTTCTGAATTTCATCAATTTCACATTTTTCTATAAAATAATAGCTGTAATTACAGTCTATATTGATAGGGTAAATGAGAAACTGTATTTAAACAGATTATTTCAACCCCCCAAATTTTATATGAAATGTCTTGACAGTTGAGACTAAAAGTATGATCTCATTATTCTTTGCACAATTTACTAGAATAATTGTTGCTATTCTTCACATTTAGGCTAGGTATGTCACATAATGACACATCACATATCATTTGGCCCAAGATATTTCCTGGCCCATTTCATTGTCTGTCGTGT
This sequence comes from Cryptoprocta ferox, assembly GCA_028646485.1. NCBI lineage: Eukaryota > Metazoa > Chordata > Mammalia > Carnivora > Eupleridae > Cryptoprocta > Cryptoprocta ferox. Next base: position 17,955,195 of record CM053579.1, read on the forward strand.
TGACAAATGGAACAGAACAGGGGAAAAAGTTATTTGGCACCAAAGAATATAGTTGAATTAGAAATATCTTTCACCAGGGGCGCCTGGGTGATTCGGTCAGTTAAACGTCCGACTTTGGCTCAGGTCATGATCTTGCCAATCCAGAGTTCGATCCCCGCGTGGGGCTCTGTGCTGACAGCTTGGGGCCTGGAAACTGTTTCAGATTCTGTGTCTCCCTCTCTCTCTCTCTGCCCCTCCCCTGCTAGATATCTGTCTCTCTCTCTCAAAAATAAATAAGCATGAAAAAATATTAAAAAAAATATATCTGTCACCAGGTCTCAATAATGTCTATCTCCTGTCTGTTTCTGGGTCTCAATAATGTTTGTTTCACGCATTTCAGTAATGCCTGTCTCCAGATCTCAAGGTGCAAAAAACACAAGTAACAAAACCATTCCCTTGGACACCAAAGGGTTTCTCAGATTAATGTGCAGTTCCTTTAAAAAGTGAGTTGTCTATAATGTTCCACAAGTTGTATTCAAAGGAAAAGGAAACTTAACCCAAATCTTCTGCATTGCACAAACATGAGTTATTCAAGAAAGGCACTAATATAGAGAGTTGACCAAAAAAAAATGAACTTCCCCTACTGGTAGAAGAGTTAGTACAGTACCAGTTAAGGATCTCCTCTGCCCTTTTCAGAGAGTCTGTCTCTGGGTAGTTTTCCTGCTCACCAGCCTTTTCTCTCTCAGACATTGCTTTCAGGAACAGGTTTATATGTATTTGGACCAAGGGATGACCTAAATAGTGAGGTTTGGGTTATCCAGCCAACTAATCCTGACATGTATCATTAAACAATTGTCCCTGATATCAGCCTGGTATAACATTGGGGGAATAAAGATCTAAGAGAATATGAGTGTTACATGTTTGTTGCTTAAATTTTTTAATGGATAGAGTTAGGAGTTTGGAGGGAGAGAGAGCACTGTATATCTGATATTTTTATGATGTACAAAATGATGATTTTTAATATACATGTATTATGAAATGATTATCACAATCAAGTTAATTAACACATTATTCTCTCACACAGTAACTTCTTAAAATCTACCCTCTTAGCAAATTTCAAGTATACAATACAGTATTTTTAACTATAATGCCTGATCATCATGCTGGACACTAGATCCTAGGATTTATTCATCTTATAACTGGAAGTTTGTACCCTTTAACCAACATCTCCCCATTCCTACCACCTCCCAGCTTCTGGTAACCATGGTTCTATTCTCTGGTTCTGTGAACTCATCTTTTTTAGATTCCATATGTAAGTGAGACCATACAGCATTTGTCTTTCAGTGTCTAACTTATTTCATTTAGCACTATGCCCTCGAGGTTCATCCATGTTGTCGCAATGGCAGGATTTCCTTCTTTTTTTTAAGGCTGAATAATATTCCAGTGCATATATACACATTTTCTTTATCTGTTCGTCTATCAGTGGACATTTAGGTTGTTTCCATATTTGGCTATTATGAATAATGCTGCAATGAACATGGAAAGTGCAGATATCTCTCTGAGATAGTGATTTCCTTTGGATATATACACAGAGGTGAGATTCCTAGATCATATAGTATCTGGTTGGTATAGCCAGATCATTGCTCTCCTTAGCCAGCTATATACTTCTCCTTTCCAGCTGTTAATTTTCAGCTGTTTTTTGGCTTTCTCCTCACCATCTCCCTTTTCCACAAGGTTTTATTGGATTGACTCTAGAAGAGGTAATGAGTTTGTGCTTCCATAGTTAGTCTCTTTACTCCCTAGCTATGCTGCTACACTTTCAATTTTATGATTGTACTTTTGCAACTATTACCATCTCAGAGGTGATGGGAGGAGGTAAATTTGTGGGTTTTATTTTATATTGGGCACCAAACAGTTTTTATGCTAATGAATACCTTTTGGTGATTATAAGGACATAGGAGAATTAATATCAGGGCAAAATCTGATTAAGCATATACCAAGAGAAAGGGTATATTTTTAATTGGATTTTCTGAGTAAATGAAGGTTAAGAACAAGCTGTTTTCCATCGCGTTTGCAAGAAAAAAATCCACTCAGATAGATCTGAGTCCACTGTTCCGACCTAGTAAATCAAGTATAATTATATACTTGAAACATTCTTTACTGATTGAGGAACTTTCAGAGCCTCTGACCATTATTTTAAGCATTAATTCTGACTGGCCATAACTATTAAAGGAGATGGGAAAGAAAGAAAGAGTAGTACTGAATGTATTCTGACCCTAGGACATCTCTGAAAATTGTTTTCTTGACTAAGCTCATTTCATTATCTGTCCCTCTCATGTAAAAGCAAAACGAGACAAAACAGGAATTTAAAAAAATGTCAGATAATGGAAAGCTCTGAGTAGTTGGGTTGCCATTAATAAAGGTTTTGTGGAGACTCACGTTGAAGGGAGTGTAGCAGTCCTCATGGAATTGTGGTTTTCCTGTGTTTCATAAGCAGAGGATGCTCCTGATATGTGGTTGCTAACACTGAGCTTTGAGCAATTTATACAGAGGGAGTAAAAAGCTACACTGACCCATTCACCCTTTCCCCTGGTCTCTTTTGAGAACAACTACAAGAATTTGTCAGGCTTTTCACTTAAGAACTTATTGTGTGGCCACAGTGAGGGTTCTGTCTCTCAGGGCTGAGGCTCTTTCTGTTAGCAGATTGTTGACTTGACCCATATAAGGATTGAAACTGTAATCCCAGCAATGGATCATACACCACTAGAACTTTTGAAAAGGAAGGAAGGAAGGGAGGAAGGAAGGAAGGAAGGAAGGAAGAAGGGGGGGAGGCAAAAGAAACCCCCACCCAAACTAAATCACCTACTTGCTCTTCCCATCTCAGATCTCAGGAAAAGATCTGATCATTCATGTAGTTGCTTAATCCATGTCATTTCATTAGAGTAAACTTTTTATTAAAGTCTAATACACATACATAAAAGCACAAAAAGATGTGTCAGTTTTCCTATGTAAAAAGCCCTAAATTTTAAAAAATGTATTACCCAAGTATAGTTGCCATACAATGCTTTATTAGTTTCAGGTGTATAACACAGTGATTGGACAACTCTACACATGATACCATACTCACTGTGGTAAGTATAGCCACCACTTGTCACCACACAATGTTATTACAATATTATTGACTATGTTCCCTATGCTGTGCTTTTCATCTCCATGATTTATTTATTTTGTAGCTGGAAGTTTGTACCTCTTATTCCCCTTCACCTACTTCACCCAACCCCTCACCCACCTCCCACCAGTTTGTATTCTGTGTTTAAGAGTCTGTTTGGGATTTTTTGTGTTTGTTTTATTATTTAGATTCCACGTATAAATAGAGCCATATGACATTTGTCTTTCTCTGTCTGACTTATTTCCCTTAACATGATACCCTTGAGGTACCTCCATGTTGTTGCAAATGGCAAGCTTTTCGTCCTTTTTATTAAAAAGCCCTAACATGAATCCACCTTACTCTATCCTAGGTTGATCCTAGGCACCATCTCTTACTGTTTCTTCACTTTCCCCTTTAGTCCCTTACAGTCCATTTTCACAGAGAAGCCTAAGGAATCTTTTAAAAATGTAAATCAAACCACACCTCCTACAAACTCACCTCCTATCACTCTTCCCTAGCCTGCCTCACTTGTGGCCCTCCAGCCACAGTTGGTTTTGTTGTTTGCTTGTTTTACTTCTTCCAGTGCTGAGGTGCTTATCTCATTCAGTCCCTTTGCACATGCTGCCCTTCTACCTCCCCTCTGTTTGTTCTCATAGCTGACTACTCCATATCCACCATATTTCAGCTGAAATATGACTTCCTCCTCAGAGCGATCTTCTCTGACTATCTCATTAAAATGAGGTCACCTTTCCAAGCATATTATTCTTTGTATTAGACCCCATATTTCTCCCTCATAGCATTTATCACAGTAGTAATTTTACAGTTATTTTTAAGATCACTTCCACTACTAGGATGTAAGCTCTGGGAACATTAAGACCATGACTTTCTTACTCCTGATTTTATCCCCAATGCCTACATTGCCCAACATATGACACATAGCAGGTGTCCAAAAATATCTGGTAAGTGAAGAAATGACTGAAATAATTAATAGAATTCTGAGCTGAAGCCTCTCTCTTGCATCAGCATTAATCTGTCTTCACTGCAAGAAAAGAGAGGATGGGAGAGGATTTGGGGAGACTGGTGTGCCTTTGAATTTGGAGGCACTAAGGAGCACACCTGTAAGCTAAAAGGGGAAATCAAGTTTATTTCATTATTAATTAATGAGACTTGGGATTTAATGATAAAAATCTAATGATGTTAATGTCAGTTCTGAATGCTGGCTGGGAGTCTCTGAAGACAAGGTAAAATGGTAATAGGACACTGCAGTTTAATCCCCCGATTAGGAAACAGCTTTCCCCCACCCCCACCCCCACCCCACCAGGGACAACTCTAGTTGCTGATTGATTTTACTTATATGCTGAAATTATATTCAGTACCACCTTAGGCACCCTAAATATCCTGAATACCCCATTATAGGTGGATCTTCCTTTACACAGGCCCAGTGTATTAACAATCCAGATTAGTACAAAGGGTAAATTATGGAGAAATTTTTCGTGTCACAGAAGTATTCTTAATAAGATTCCTTTGAATAGCCAGTTCCCTGAGTGGATTTAAAATAGGATCTAATTTACAACAATATGACTTAACTGTAACCTTTTAGGGACACGTTGTCATTACCAAAGCAAAGTAGTAAAGATGGCTTTGCTTTACTCCCTGGCCAGAGGCCCCTAACTCTTGCCTCACACTTACCCCTAATTTAGGTCACAACACAGCCTGATTTTCAATTCTATCACAGCCCAGGCTCTAAGACCAGACAGCCATTTCACAAATATGAGCCTTTGAGCTCTCTGGCGGGGGAGGGAGGTTGTGGGAAAGGGAGAGAGTGCAGCCATGACTCACTGCAAACACATCCCTGCTGCTGGAAAAAAATAACTCTAAACGCACATTCTACTGCTTGTGAGTCAGGAATGTCATTTTCATTTATGAAGGATGGAACATTATTTTTCTCTAATATTTCAAGTGAATAACTTTACATACATTTCCCCCAATTTCCATAGGAATTTGATGCCATGGAAGCAATCAGCTTCCACGTGTCCTCAGAGCCTGACAGAGTCTTATTTTTCTTACAGGTACATTAAGATCAATATCTCTGAATTCCCCTCCTCCCTCCAATTACGTTTCTGGTGAAACCCACCCTGATTTAGGGACTCAGTGGGAGATAGGGTGGTCTGAATTCCTGATGTTATTTTAGGATCTTGAACTCACTCTTTTATTGAGTCTCAAAAGCTGAGTTTCAGAAGTTCAGAGAGGCTTCTGCACGATGTCCCTATTACGAAGTGTTTGCCTCCCACTGTGAGACTTCCAGAGGTAGACTTGTCACATGTTATGTCAAGGAAAAGAGTGGAAAAGAGCAGAGGAGACTCCCTCTGTGTTCACTCCTCAGGTCATAGTTTCTGATTCTGTTTCAAGTATTAGATAAATATACCGGGTAGAACAAAACAGAAAATTTGTTCTGGAGGAGAAAAGACAAAACCCTTTGAGTTTTATAGTCTATGGCATTTCTGGTATTGTTGCTTCCCTCTAGGAGCACAGCTCTTTTTCCAATTGGTGATATTTCTCTCATTTTGGGGGTCTAATGTTTGAATCTCGCAGACACAGGTTATCTGACCATGATCAAAGAATTTCTCCTCGTGGGATCTGGGAATCTCCATGGGCTACAGTCTTTTCATTTGGGGATATTTCTGGGCATCTATGTAGTGACGGTGCTGGGGAACGCTTTCATCCTCACAGCCATTTCCTTTAAGCTCAGCCTCCATATCATGTACTTCTTTTGGTCCAATTTTTCCTTCCTTGACATCTGGTCCACTACTTTCATTGCCCCCAAGATGCTGCAGACCCTCTCTCAGATCTTTTGCATGTTGTGTGGCCCAGTTCTCCTTCTTCAGTTCATTAATGGGAGTTGAGTGCTTTGTGCTTCCAAGCCGTGTCTTCTACCTTGCTCTCTGCAGCTCTCTCCAGTACCCATCCTTCATGAACCTCCACACACGCATCCTGTTTGCAAGTGGGCCTTGGCTGGATGGGTTCCTAACCCCCTTGGTCACTGTCGTCATGACTTTCCAACTGTCATTCTGTGCAGCCTATGAGATTGGCCACTTCTTCAGTGATCTGGATCCTCTACTGAATCTGGCTTGTTCTGATTCTGAGGTGGTGGAGAAGGTCACTTTCCTCCTGGCCTCCTTTGTCATGGTGCACATACTGCTCAACCAGACACTAGACTGAGTACTTGATGATTCAGGTACTGCTTCTCCCTCCTTCCAGGGAACTGACCAGCAGAGAAGGAACCTTCTCTTGGGCCCTACAGCCTAAAGCACTTGGGACCTCCAGGTTAATCCTTGTTTGGTAAAATTGAGTTTGCCAGACAAACACAACTCTATCAGGCTATATACCACCATATATAGATGTCCTTTAGGAGAAAATGTGGAAGACCCAACTTTGCATGCCACAAAAATCTCTCTCCCTCACTGTCTCTTTCTCCCTTTCCTTCTTTTCCTCTTTCTTACTTCTCTTATAGAAATATCTGTTGGTGCTAAGGTTTTTGGTTGTGTTCTGTATGTGTACCCATGTGTACATACACACACACACACACACACACACGCACACACACATTTATATACACGCACAGTCAGCATACCTTTCCCATCCCAACTTATTGTCTAGTACTTCCTATTATACTCTCTTAGCTTCTGCCTAGCAATGCTCTTCACTGAGCCTGTCCTCAGGATTCATGCACATTCACCTCTCCTTCCGTTATTTCTTAGATCATCTGACCCTCCACTGAGCAGAACCATCGCTAAAATCCTAGAACAGCTATTGACTGTTCCACTCACTTGAACAGTTAGTTATGCAATCCTTTGAAGACTGGAATAACATCATTCTTATTCCTTTTAATGTCCCCTAGCATGGTGCTCTGCACAGAACAGATGCAAATGAATTATTTGTTGATTGAATGAATCAAAGCAATCAATGTTTGGTGTATGAAGAGAGTGAAGTAAGCCACTTTTTATGCCTACACTGGCTTCTCCTCCCCAGCCTCCCCCTCATGATCATAGACACCCCCAGCTTTCTCCACAAGCAGCTCTGAATGAACCCTTCTCCCAACCTTGCTCACTGTCATGTCCTCTCATCCACTTTCCCCAGGGTGTCCAGGTGTAGCTTTCTAAAATCCAAGCCTGGTCCTGTCCTTTCCCTGTTTCCAGGAACTCTCCATGGTTCCCCCCTGCCCCTTGGATGGAGTCAGAACTCAGCCTGGCTTCTGGCCACTTCTCGAGCTCATCCCTCACCAGTTCCCTTCTCCCCCTTTGTGTTCCAGCCATATCAAATCTCTCAAATAGACTTGGAAGCTCCTTAAAGACAAGATCATATACTCACCGTGTCCCTCCTACAGTATCTAGATCCAGAGTGGGACAAAAAAGCAGTTGTTCAAATAAGACATCTTCAATCAAGTTGTAATACAACCTTCACTTTCTTTTCCTCTTTGTTTCCATTTATTGGCTTATGAAATCCTTTGGCTTGAGGAAAAAATAATCTTGATTGGCTGTTAGTGGTACGTGTGTGTGCGCATACGTGTGTGTGTATAACTCAGTTATTTCACTTGCCCACCCTCCAAGTGGGCACCACCAGGAGCACAGATAAACCCTCCAAGAACTTCCACCTACAATATTAGTCAAAGAATGCCAAACAGTTGGGGAAACACTTTCCCAGCTGGTTCTTCCTACTCCCTTCCCGACCACCCACAGAGCTCCCTCTTGTATAGGGTCTAATTGTCGCTAATCTAGTTTTAACTTCTTGTAATTACCCTCAATTAGAAAATAAAGCCTGCAGAACACACTCCTTGTGGTTAAGACATGGATCCAGAGTAGAAGTGTAATTACTGTTCAGCCTCTCAGGGGTTCTGCCTGGCCTTCTTTGCAGATGCAGAATGGAAACGCTTCATCTGCTCCATGCATACATGTCTTTTTATTTCTTTTTCTTGCATCTAGGTTTCTGAGATAGGTTGAGGAGCTTATTTAGCATGTTGGCCATTGGGAATTTAAAAAAAATCTACTAGTCTAAGATCAACTCAGCTTAGAAACTTCAACAACTTTCCCATTGCCCTTGGGGTGAAGTCCAAATGCCCCACAGAAGTGACTAACATTACCCGTCACAACATCCAATAACATGTAGCCCACCTAAGCCCATTCATGGCCAAAACCCATAGAATTCTTGCCTCAATCTCCAGTCTCATCTGTTTTCTTGCTCTAAGATCTTCTTTCCCCTCAAAATTTAAGTTCCTCAGACATGCCTCCTCAAAATTCACACAGGCTATACTTTCTCCCCTTCCTCACTCTACTTTTTACCTGGCTTATTTTTTGGATACCACCTAGTCTCTTTATGATACGCTCTTAGAGAACCCTGACCGTGTCATTTCTTCATTATAAGTTTCTCTGCTCCTGAATTATCTTAGTGATTATAGACATAGCACATAGATATACATCCTCTACTTGGAGTATAAACGTCACAATGGCAGGATCTGTGTCTGTCTTGTTGGAGTGCTACATCCCCAGTACCCAGCACAGTGCTTAACACAGAATCATTGTTCAATAAATATTTGTTAATAAAAGAATACAAAAAGAGACATCTAAAGTCATTTCATTTATTTGATAAAGCATTATGTTGCTCTCACTGAAGATGTGATTATTTAATCTTCTTGTGGGCCTATTAGTTTCACTCTGCTCCCCAAACCACAGTGTACCTCTGTATTCCCTACCAATCATCTCACAAATGTATGTAATTGCCCCGAGGGAACTGGAGGAAAGTGTATAACTCAAGACAGCCCATCCCTACTTGCGAGAAGCATGTCAAAGAGTGTGCCTTGCTCACATTGGTCATACAGCTTCCCTGCTGAACACAAAAGGCAACACTTTTCTATTATTGTGCTTTGGTTGACACACTGCCTCTGCCATATGAATAGATTTTCTCTATTTAGTGAAACGTTATGTTAATGGTTGGACAGAGTAATTAATAGCAAATCAGATTAAATTTTCATGTCTCTGTCCAAGCCAAAAAGAAATTATCCTCATTAACCTGATTAGCACAAACTGTCACACTAGATTAGAAGAGCTCCAGCTTCAATTTATACTTTAACCTCCACCGTTTTGGCCAAATGGCTTGCTGGTACCTCAGTGGGTGCTCAGGTGAGAGGGAGAGGAAACTGGGAATGGGTAAGTCAGGGGCAAGAAAAAGCAAAATGTGTTTCAGCCTTGGACTAAAGGAAGCTTGCCAAAAGTACCTGTCTCAGCATCAGAAACCTATCCACATTAGCATGTCTATACAAAGGAGCCAGAAGAAAGTGAGGCAGACCTTATGTTTCTCAAGGAAGTGACACTAATTGAGAAAGGTTCTAATTGTGTTCAATAGAAGTATCTTCAGAAGTAAAACTCCAGAGAGAGGGCCTAGAGACAGAATTCAGGAACTTATGAACAGAGGACTGCCAAGAATTAGACAGGTATCAGGAACCCAGACAAATGAATTGGATTCAGAGAGCATTCTGGCAGAGGATCCAAGATTTCTAAACTTAACATTTTTTTCTTCCTTTACTCAAGCTCTACAGGCTCCTCAAGTTTGCCTTCTATGTTCAACTTCACCCGTAATGCAAGTTAATGGTGCCATAAAAATGAATGAAGGCACAAAGTGTGGGGCTGTAATGTGTGGACTCACTACTCTTCTAGCTCATCAAGATTGGGGTTTAATAAAGCTGACTGCAAAATGCATTTCTCACTACTACTAAAGTAATAGGAGGGATTGTGTGACAAATCCATCAGAATTTATATGTCCAAATGAGAGTTATCCCCTTCACAGAAGCCCACTGGGAAACGATATATGCACTCCATTGACACTAAAAACAAAATCACTGGAACTTCCTTTTTTGAGTATTTGATTTATATCCTTAGATACATTCTTTTGGATTTCCTCAGCTGAGGTTAAGTTTTTTGTCTTTTGGGGATGAATTTGCATTCTACAAATGGTCAAAAGTCTTTTTGAGCTTGGTCTGATGAATGACTCTGGAGACTAAGTAGAATGGTACCATTCAAATAAGTTAGGTCCAGACAAACCGGCACGGCTTATATAAGCTCTAAGAAAGGCCTAAGTATTATGGATATAGCTCAAGCAGGTGACCAAAGTGTCAGGGAGACCTGATAGTGGCAATAGTGTCAAGGAAACAAACAGAAATTATCCAGGAATCCTAAGAGCAGATAGAAGTATAGTATTAAAGCAAAGGTTAGAAGGGCTTGAAGAGAGGCAAATCAGAACACTACTTTCAGAGGGAATGGATAATCAGTTGGGGAACCAAATAAAAGATTTGGATTCTGGAAGAGTTACAGGAAATTAAGTAGGACCCCAAGTAAGTTTATGGGATGACAAATTCAGAGTAAGTCTGAATTTCTAAGATTTCCCTTGTGCGAAACTAAGACCCAAGAACAGAGCTGGACCCACAGGAGTTTTTGAAAGCCTTAGATACAACTAATATTGCAAAAGTGATTTGTCACCACGGCCCTGTTGTGGTGAAGAAGCCAATCACATGGGGCACCTGGGTGACTCAGTCAGTTAAGCATCTAACTCTTGATTTCTGGTCAGGTCATGATCTCACTGTTCGTGGGTTCAAGCCCTGAATTGGGCTCTGCACTAACAGTGCAGAGCCTGCTTAGGATTCTCTCTCTCTGTCCTTACCCTGCTTGTTCTCTCTCTCTGTCTCTCTTTCTCTCTGTCTCTCTCTGTCTCTCTCTCTCTCTCTCTCAGAATGAATAAACTTTAAAAAATAAGATAATCATATAATTCCTCCAATGCTTTAGAATTTTTATCCTATTAGCCTGACTGACTGCCTTTGAGGAGTGAATTCTACATGGATAGTATCATTGCTAGCATAATAGTACAAGTCCGTTATCCTCATCTGTTGTTGGATTCTGCACCCATTTTAGGGTCTCGGGCATGCTAAAGTTTGCCTCTAAAGATTCTATCATTTGTTTCTTGGTCATACTAGAAAAACAATCTTCCACCCTGGTTACTATTCTGCTTGAGAACACCGTGTTTTGTCAAGTTTCCCTTGAAAGTTCAAAACAAATGTCAAGTCCTTCATGTTTTCAGTCATCACTCCAAATTCATTGACATCTTTTCAGAAACTTTGCTTGTGTTTAGGGATTCTTCCAGAACAAGTTAGATTCTTCATCCAAATTGGATTCTTCAGCCATCATTCTTACAGTTGCAAGGCATTAAGACATTTAATGAAGCAAATCTCTGACCTTTTCAACAGTTCCATCAGTCCTGTGGATGACTTGATGGCCAATTCATGCATCATCCAGGACACCGTTCCTAAACCTTCCATGGCAGTTCCAATTCTTGCTCTTGATATTGTTCAACCCCTCATAAGTATCTCTTAACATATAAAGCATCTCACTTGCAAATTTATCTCACACAATATTTGAGATTGATCCTTTGCTCTAAACAATAGCCACTCATTTTTTTTCAGTGACATGAAAGTAGCATTTATTTCACAACTGATGCTATTGCAAGACTGATTGGCTGACGTTGCCAATTTTGCTCCTGAAAGTTAAAACATGTTGTCCATTTGACCTTGGTCACAGTTCCAAACATTGAGTAACAACTTCCCTTTGGATTTTATAGACGTGGTGTCAAGGATGATTGTTTTAGAAATTAGGACACATATACTCTCCTTTCTCTTTCATATATATTGTAATCATCATCCTAGCCAGGACTAGCAAAAGTCATTGCTTCATGGGTTTAGAGGTAGATAAGTAGGGTTTGGAAGGGCCCCTCAACATGAGTCTCAGCTTAGTTACTGATATAAACCTGTTAAAATACCCTAGAATGTGTTTGTCTTATCCCATCTCTTAAGGAGCTACAGCATATGGTAATGGTTAAGATAGCAGGCTGTGGAGTAAGAACTGGGTTTGAAACCCAATTTGGCCACTCACTAACTTGGTCAAGTGAATAACTTTCATGGAATTGCAGTTTCCTTATTTACACAATGGAAATAACATCCACTGCAAAGTTTGCGAGGCCAAAATGAAACAATACATGAAAAACATTTAGCATGATACCTGGCACATATTGAGCTATCTGCTATTAATTGGTGGGAAGACCACTCTGACTTAGTAAAAAGTCAGAATATCTTTGAAAACTATAAAGTAATACCTCTTCTAATATTGACTCATCTTCTTTAGAAATTTCCTTCACAGAATAATTTCAGAAACATATTCCATTCCAGTCGTGCTACAAGAGAAGGCTGTGACTCAGGCTTGTGGGACATTTTTTCTGTTTTCCTGAGATATGACCCCATACCAGTTATTCTTGAGCTAAAGAATCCAGAACTTTGGGGCACCTGGGTGGCTCAGTCAGTTAAGCGTCTGACTCTTGATCTCAGTTCAGGTCATGATCTCATGGTTCGTGAGTTAGAGCCCTGCGTTGGGCTCTGCCCTGACAGCACGGAGCCTGCTTAGGATTTTATTTCCCTCTTTCTCTGCCCCTCCCCCTCTAAATAAATAAATAAAAGCAAACTTTAAAAGAAGTCTCCACACCTTTAACTTCTCCCACTAACTTGGCCTTGGTTCTCTCTTTATTTCAGCTGCCACTATCACTACCCAAGGACTGAGAGCTTCCATGAATTCTCTATGTTTCTTGGTACCAGGCTGAGTTTATGCAAATGAACTTTCTTGTCAATGGCTTGATTGCAGTATTATTCTTTGTTATTATTACTTCCAAATATATACACAGTGAATAGTATTACTAAGTAGACTGCTTAACGGGATCTGTATTAATAAATAGATAAGTCAAGTTTCACATGTAAATGAAACTTGCACTAATTACCCATATGATTCTGTTTAAGGTATTAATTTACCAAACAAACATATCTTTTCTTTTTATGAGGTTTACATTATGTGTATTAACCCTAACTACAATGATATATCACTTATCTGAAAGTTCCCTTCCTGGAAACCATAATTGTCTAGTACTCTCAGAGCTAAAAACTAAGACTTAACCTTTAAAAATTTTAGAGCATCCAGAATAGATGATATAAAATCTATACACCAAAACTCATGCAGAGTACTTATAGAAAAACTCCTAAAGCTTTCAATCTTACTTTATACACAATTGTAACTCAGCTTGGTTTCTGAGTCTAGGGTAGAATAGAAAATGTCAAAGGGCTACTGGAGGCATAAACAACATTATCAGCAAGGAAAGACTTTAGAAAGAAGACAGGATAGTTGTAAAAAATAATAGGAAGCCTGGGGCCATTTATTGAATGATTAAACAGTCTGATACACCTCGACATAGCTCCTAAGGACACCCCTTACATCCCAGCCCAACTCAATGATCAGTGTCTGTAAAGATGGCTGGAATCAACCTGAAAAGGGCAAATTATGTCAGATTCACTTGGCATGAAAAGAAAGAGACCTATCCATTTTAAACAATTACAATGAAAAGGACTTGGCTACTGCAAGGATGCTTCTATTGTTTGGGGCATGCACTTGCAAACATTTCCTTTCCGGCCAATGCCAAACAGATCAGATGTTAAGGTATCTGCCAAGCAAGGCATGTCTCACTAGGTTCTGCTATCCTGGTTTCAATAAACAGATAGGATTTGTGATGAGCACACCGTTTATATGTTAGTAAAACAGATGCTAATGAAACCCTCTGAAATTGTTTCTCTCCCCTCCCTCAAGTGGCACACTTGTGAATACCACCAGCGTAGGTGGTGTCCAAGTTATTTACAACTTTGAGGTAATGATGTCTGTATGTGTGTGGGGGTGGGCGGGGAGGATGGGGGTGTTCTCCAGGGATTAGCCCTGAAGCTCCAGAGAGTTTATTAACACTCCCCTTTAGACAAAAAGGATGCTTGAGGTTGGCCACTTTGCTGTATCTCATTCCAGAAGAAATGTGCTCTAGCAAGAAAGGAAGGTATTGATAAGGAAAAGTTTTTTTCCAGACATCTCATGAAGTCACAGGATTTCCTCTCACCTTGTTATCAATAATAAACACATGGGGTTGGGGGGCAGCGGAGAAATGCAAAATAATGACCTCCCAAGGAGCTGTTTTGCACTTGCTTTTAATAACTCCCCCTGAGCCCATCTCCCTGTGAAGTCCTTTATAGTTAAAATGTCTGCTTTAACTAAGTCAGGTGCGACCAATTAAAACTACCAACTCTGAAGTGAATGAGGCGCTAACTCCTTAATCCCAACAATTAGTGTGCAAAAAAGGAAGGAAAATGAAGAAAGAAGCAAACTATTGGCTATAGGAAAAGGAGCTACTTACAAATCTCAATGCAGGGAGTGAATAGGTTGGTTGTAAGTAACTGTACTGTGTGTGTATCTATAAGTATGATTTATGTGCGTACCTTATATAGAGACATTTATATGAAATATGGTGTGTGTATATATTCATATATATGGGTAATATAAGTGTCTGTGTAAATAGGGTATTTAATACTGGGGCTGTTTAGTGGAGGGATATACACCTTCCAGCCCTTGCAGGGGCCATAAAACACTATATTCCCTTGGTCTCCCGCATCTTCAACTTCTCCCTTTCTGATCAATTCTTCTTCCTAATGGTATTCAGACATTTTCTATTATTTCGCATTGTGAGAACATCTTCCCTTAAGTTCTCTGTTCCAGCTCTCACCAAATCTATTTCTTTTCAGAGCCAGGCTTCTCCAAAGAATTTTCTATACATAGTGTCATCTTTATTCAAAAACAATGTTTTCTTATTTTTAGAGAGACAGAGAGAGAGAGAGAGAGAGAGAGAGAGAGAGAGAGAATCCCAAGCAGGCTTTATGCTGTTAGCACAGAGCCTGATATGGGGTTCAATCCCACAAACTGTGCAATCCTGACCTGAGCTAAATCAAGAGTTGGATGCTTAACTGATTAAGTCACTCATGTGCCCCCACTTTTTATTTATTGATTTATCTCACTCCAGTGTGGCTTCTGCACCCATCACTGTACCCAAAGTTCTGTTCGTGAGGTCATCAATGTCCTCCATGGTATCAGATACAATGGACTCTTCTCTGTCCTCAGCTTGCTTCTTCTCTCAGCGACCTTCAGTATAGTTTAGCAGCCTTTCCTCCCTAAACCATTCTCTTCTCAAAAAAATATTTTATCTTCCCTCTACTGGCATGTATGGATTTCCTCCTACCTCTCTATCCCTCTTCAGTCTTATTTGCTAATGATTCTTCCTTTACATGACCTCTAAATGGTGGAATTCCCAGGGCTCCATTCTGAGTTCTCTCTTCTCCTTCTGAACTGCTTCTGTACATGATTTTACCCATTTCCAGGATTTTTCATTTTAGAGAGGGAGGAGGGACAGAGGAGAGAGAGAATCTTAAGCAGGCTCCACATTCAATGCAATCCCCATTGTGGGCCTCAATTCCATGCCTCTGGGATCATGACCTGAGCTGAAATCAAGAGTTGGACACTTAACCAACTGAGGCACCCAGGCACCCCATTCCCAGGATTTTAAATGCCATCTACATGCTGATGGCCTCTAAACTCAGATTTCTAGTCCAGATATCTCCTCTGAGTTTCAGACCAGTATATTTAGCTACCTGTTTAACATCTACTGCTATATCAGAATGCTCTCATACAAAACTAACTTCATCATTGCTCTTCTTCCCCAAACCTGTGGCACAAGCACATATTCAATTCAGAAAGCAGTAACCTGAAAGTTATTACTGATGCCTTCCTCTATAATCCATCACCAAACCCTATAATTTCTACCTCTGAATACATAGAGCTCAATTCATTCCTCCCCATCTCTGCCACTATTCTCCTAGCCCACGCTACCATTATCGCTCACTGGTAACATTGTAATAGTGCCCTAATTGGCTTCTCAATGTCTACTAGCCTCCAGTCCTATTAAAATCATTCTGTACATATCAGGCAGAATGATTTTAAAATATAAAATTGATCATATCACTCTCCTAAAAACCATTTGAAGAATTCTAATCTTCCTTACAGTGAAATCCAGTGAGACCTTGTATTATCTGTTTTCTGCCTACCTCCCCAGCCCCATCTGCCATGTTCTTCTACTTTATCACCACATTGTAACCACACTAGCCTTTTCTTTGATCCCAAACACGTCAAGGTCTTTACCACTTCAGGATCCTGCTGTGGGCTAATCTCTCTGTTGAAACCCTTCTCTCCCCTACCCTACCTTATGGCCTATATTTGCTTGGTCTTTCTGGTCTCTATTGAAATGCCGTATTCTCAGATAAGTCTTTTCTTATACTTCCAAACCAATCCAAATTAGTTACCCTTGTTATATGCCTTCCCAGCAGACTAATTTTCCTTCACAGAATTTATTATGGCATCAAATTATGGAGGGATCATCAGTATAGAGGTGGTACTTGAAGCTAAGGAAATAATAATAATCTACTAGGGAAGGAAGATATTAACCATTCAGCTCATCAGTTAGCAAGTATTCATTGTGTGTTTCATATGCCAAGCATTCTTTTAGGCACTTACGATGCAGTGGCAAACCACCAGATGTGATTACTGCTTACACATGGGTCTTCTGTGAATCCATAGGGACACAGGAGAGAATCAATTCACTAAATGTATTGGATGGGAGAAAACAATCAGGCAAGTCTTTCCAGTGAGAATGATGATGGATGCAAGTATTAAAAGATGAAGGGGCACTGGCCAGGTGAAAAACAAATATGGACAGGATCTTCCAGGCAAAGTGTATGAGTAAGGATGCATAGGTGTGATATGACAAACTGAGTTGGAGCCTGGTGGGAGATGAGACTGGCGAAGGAGGAAGAAGCAGGGCCATGGAAGACCTTGAATTCCATGCTGAAGAGCTCAGATTTTATCCTTTGAAGATAAGTCTGTTGTGTGCAGTACTGGGTACTTGACTGTGCAGCTAGAAATGGCTTTCTGTCTCTGTCCTTGACGGATTTACAATCTCACTAGAAAGATAGGGCATATACATTAAGCATAAAGAGCAGTGCATGCTATTTGTCAAATGAAGGGAAATAAACAATTTCTCAGGGGAAGAAATTACATGAACAGGACAGTCAGGGAGAGTTCCAAGAGAAAGTATAATTTGAGTGGGGTCTTAAAGGAAAAAGATGGGGCAAGTTTAGCTAAGCAAGGGGCATTCTGAGCATTTGTGTTTGTTCATATGTCCTACTAAATGCTTTGCTAGGTCTTTACACTAGGTCATTTCAATGTTAATTATATAATTACTCTTAAAATTAAAGTAGAATATTGTGAATTTACATGCAGAGATTCTCTTTATAGGCAGTGCTTTCAAGAACTACATAGTCTATAATGTAAAAAACATAAATTCTGAGCAATTTGAATACCAAGGCCACCAAAGCTGTAATATCTTTGAGGTCAGAAGCTGTATCTACATTGTTCACTATTCTTTTCCTAGCACCTAGCACAATGCCTGGATAATAGTAGACTCTCAATAAATTTTTTTCAATATTTTTTATTCAACAAGCAAATACATGTATTCTCTCCCTTAACACAGCGGAATCTTTTTGCTTTCCCTCTTTCTTAAAGCGTAGCTTGAATATAACAGTCGGTAATGCTAGGTCGCTGGTAGCAGATACAAAAATAGGAACCAAAAGCACAAGTGAGGCCAGCAAGGCAAACTCAAGTACACAGAAAGAAAGCCCAGCAGCTGACATCTGAAAACTCTGGTTAGACTCATGTGCACACATCTGAATGTACACGTACATATACACATCCATCTGGAGCTACACAGTCAGGTAGAGACAGTCACACATGCTATCATCTTTGCTATCACTTTTAAAATTTGGTTTTCATGGAAAGAGCCTAAATGTCCATCAACTGATGAATGGATCAAGAAGATGTGGTTTGTCTATACAATGGAATACTACATGGCAATAAGAAAGAATGAAATCTGGCCATTCGTAGCAAAGTGGATGGACCTCGAGGGTGTCATGCTAAGCGAAATAAGTCAGGCGGAGAAGGATAGATACCATATGTTTTCACTCATAGGTCTAACAGGAGAAACCTAACAGAGGACCATGGGGAGGGGAAGGAGGAAAAAGCGTTAGGGAGAGGGAGGGAGACAAACACGAGAGATTCTTGAATACTGAAAACAAACTGAGGGCTGAAGGGGGAGGGGGAAAGAGGAAGGAGGATGATGGTCATGGTGGAAGACACTTGTGGGGAAGAGCACTGGATGTTATATGGAAACCAACTTGACAATAAACTATAAATTTAAATTAAATAAAATAAAATTTGGTTTTCACAGAGACGTCTTCTAGAAGTGAAATATTTGCTCCACGGAACTTTGCCTGCAATTCAGATATACTGTCATTGGAGAGGTAGTAGTGGCCATTGGTTAGATCATAAGGCCCAAATAGCCAGGCTTTCCATATACAACACGGGCAGAAGAGGATAAATTAGCGTGTTTTCTCATTCCATTGTTTTATTGGTCTGTTCTGTGAGGCAGTATAGTATAATGATTAAACACGGGAACACCCGTGCCACACTGCCCAGGATCAACTCCCAGTCTCTCCATTTACTGGCTGTGTGACCTTGGGCAAGTTACTTAGGCTCTCTGGGCCTAAATTTCTCATCTGAAAAATGAGGATAATAGTAACTTTTCACAGTGTTGTTTTTAAGAGTAAATACATGTGAAGTAATTAAAACAGTGGCTGACATATAGTAAGCACTAAATAAACATTAAAATTTTTCTTTACAAAATAAAATTCTTTGTGAAAACAGCCCTACAGGAACATTAAGCAACATTACTGATCACTATACTTAAATAAGATAAAGCAATATAAATACATGGGAGGAAACTGTACAGCTTTCATTACTTCTCAACTGTTACCTATCACCACTTAATTTCACCACTTAATTTAACTTAAAGATAATTGAAGATAACACTCATATCTATTTATAGAGTTATATAAGGATTAGATGAAATTATGAATACAAAGTGCCTGCCACATTGAAAATGGTCAATAAATCATGGCTAATAATAGTACTAACAATAATTTGCCTGAAGTCGTGAAGCATGAGCTGAGATTCACAGTTCTGTGTGCCTCCAACATTCATGATCTTTCCACCATGCAAACCAACTGTGTGTTTATTTTTGTCTTTATGAGAAAGATTTCTGGAATTCTGTCTAAGAGGATTAAGGGTACATGTGCCCCTATGCATTAGCACTCTTGTATCCTTTGGTTTTCTAACCCCTGTAGCTGGATACATGGCTGCCTAGCTAAAGCCCACATTTTCTTTGCAGCTTGGTCAAGCCAATAGGGTGCGAAGTGAATGATGTGTATAACTTTTAGATTGTGCCCTTAAAAGAAAAGTGAATTTCCTCACCTTTTCCTTTTTACTCTTCCTGCTGTCTGGAATAAAGACCTGATAGAAGAATCGGCAGCTGCCATCTGGGGCCATGAGATGGAAGCTGGGTATTGAAGGGAGCAGAACAACAGCACGGACGCAGCCTGGATCCTCAACATGGTATCCTAAACAGCTTACCTGGTCTTTTCATGGAGATACATACATTTCTACCTTGTCTAAGTCACTGAAGTTTTTTAGTCTTTTGTTACAACAGTATAACCTGTAACCCTAACAGATGATTATAACTATCTCGTAGGATATTATGATTATTCGACAAGATAATCCATATGAAGTACTTAGCACAATTGCTGGCAAATTATAAATAGCAGCTGTTGTGATTTCTCTTGTTAGTGACTTCATGCCTCATCTCCATTCATCCCTTTCTCCAGCATCTTTAAATATCTTCTCCTAACCTAATTTTACTTCCCTCAAGACCCAATGCTGGGTTAAGCCTTTGATATGGATTCAACAACTTCCTATCTCCATGGGCTTAACAACTCCCCACTCATTCAAGAAGGGAATTTATTTTTTTATGTTGTGAATGTGTTTTATTTTATAAAACTGCATGCAAATATCCATCTCTGTACAGTACAGTTTTATTTTCTCTTTTATACATATAATCAAGAAATGTAAATACTTTTTAAAATATAATTTATTGTCAAGTTAGCTAACATACAGTATATACAGTGTGCTCTTGGCTTTGGGGGTAGATTCCTGTAATTCATCGCTAACATACAACCCAGTGCTCATCCCAGCAAGTACCCCCTTGATGCCAATCACCCATTTTCCACTCTCACCTGCCCCCCATCAACCTTCAGTTTGTTCTCTGTATTTAAGAGTCTCTTATGGTTTGCCTCCCTCCCTCTGTTTGAAACTATTTTTCCCCTCTCCTTCCCCCATGATCTTCTATTAAGTTTCTCAAGTTCCACATATGAGTGAAAACATACTTGTCTTTCTCTGACTGACTTATTTCACTTAGCATAATACCCTCCAGTTTCATCCACGTTGTTGCAAATGGCAGGATTCCATTCTTTCTCATTGCTAAGTAACATTCCATTGTATATATAAACCACATCTTCTTGATCCATTCATCAGTTGGGAGACATTTGGACTCTTTACATAATTTGGTTATTGTTGAAAGCACTGCTATAAACATTGGGGTACACATGTCCCTATGACTCAGCACTCCTGTACCCTGTTGGTGGGAATGCAAACGGGTGCAGACACTCTGAAAAACAGTGCAGAGGTTCCTCAAAAAATTAAAAATGGAATTACCCTACAACCCAGGAAGGGAATTTAAATGTAAACAACCAGATTTTGTCCCTTTTCTGAATAAAGCACAAATAACCTTGTTCACATTCCTAATGAGCTAGATAAGCAAACTTCAAACTGGGGTACACATAGCATGAGACCAGTGGTGCTCAATTAGGGGTGATTTTGCAACCCCCACAACATTTGACAGTATCTGCAGACTTGTCTGGTTGTCACAACTGGAGAGGCGGGCTACCATTGGCACCCAGTGGGCAGAAGCCAGAGATATAGCTAAATACCCCACAGTGCACAGAACAGTCCCCTACAACAAAGGAAAAATGTGAATGGCACTGCTGTTGAGGAACCTTGCCTTAGCAGCACAGGATGACTTCTCAGGGAGGTACGCAGGCAGGGAGAGTTTTAAGAGAATTTAATTTCTAACTTACGTCTGGACTGTTCTCTAAGATTGCTGTGCTATGAATGTGCTTGAGGTTGAAGACTCATTCTGGTTCCCCCTTCTCACCTCTACTTTTACAGTTACCTTTCTCCTAATTTACAAGAGAAAGATCTACCTATTAGGCATCTTGAATCTCACCTTGACTGTAGGCACTTGTTTCTCTAAGATCCCAGAGTACAGCAGAGCAGAGTCAATAAGATCCTGAAGTTGGAGCATAGTCCCTAGTTCTAATTAATTCTCTGTCACTTAGTCACTGTGTGATGTTTATTTATTTACTTACTTAATTTGCTTATTTATTTTAACACCTGGGAGGCTTGTGGTCACAGGGACATTTTAGTTTAAAATTTCATTTCATATGCATCTTTTTATAAATACAATACAATGATCAAGAGAAGATTTTCAGGTATAAAAATATGTATGACATTATGATAAAATTCGGTGGGAAAAGTGAACAGAAATGTGGGTTCAAAAAGAAAAGGTAGTGGTGTTAAATGCCTGCCCGTTAGGAAACGTGTCCATTTATATTTTAATGGGTGACAGTGGCTATAAAAACACTACAGTATTTAGAAGCCATTGAAGAAGTTAAAAAACTGAGGCAAGAGTTTAATTTATTTTTTTGGTAATTTTAACCTGTCAATATTTACAAGGTGTCTTTGTATCTAGTTGAAACTGTGATGAGAAATTTCTAGATGTCAGTTTGAAAATGTTCAAGGAGGCAGAGTACATTGCAATATTTAAGGAGCTAAGTTACTGCTGAATCCCCTCTGTGTTCTTTCTTGCCTGATGAAAAAACAGAAAGAGGGGAAAAAACCGGTCACACGGAGACGTCATTAAAATGCAGCAGCAAGTCCTACTGCACAAGACCGGTTTTCTCCGGTCCCCACTCACCCTGCCAGCTAGCTTCCAAGTGTTTTTCCCCCCTGCTCAAGAAGTTCTTCATGCTCCCCCAGCCTTCCTTTTAAGCCAATACCTAGTTTTTCCCTTTTTATCAAATAATGACTGTCTTAGTCACCGCCGCAGGTTTCCTGGACACTTAAAGCCCGCCTATGACTCAACATGCTTTTAGCAAGTGTGCCTCCGGATACAATCCACAATTATCAGGCAGAACTTTGAAAAAACATATTAAAAGAAAAGAAGTTTTAAAACAGTGCTATAGGGTATTCCACATGCGCACGCACACACACACACACACACTCACACACTCACAAACACACAGGCTGTGTTCACAGAGAAGTTCTCTTCCCTATGCCAAGAAAACTACTGGGAAAATGGGCAAGTTGAGCAAATGAATTAACTCAGCTGTTTGTTTTTATGCAGGAATTGGCAAAACCTGGCTCTTTCGTGTGTGTGTGTGTGTGTGTGTGTGTGTGTGTGTGTGTTGCAACCTTTATTGTTTCAGGTCAATTGTGAAACTAGTGTGTGTTCACAGGCTCAGGAAGGTAATTTCATATGCGCACACAAACATGCATCTGTGCACACAAAAGACAGTGTGATTGTAGCTATAATGAACAAGGAGGGGTGTACTTTATGCTATCCACCAGCCCAGACCTACATTCTCACACTGAAATCAGAGAACATAACCTTAAAATAGGAACGACAATAAACAAAATAGTTCACTTTTATCCAGATTGGTTTGCACAACGTAGTTCTACACTGGACTCTGACCTGGTAGATGTCTCTTGCCTCACTGGAAGTCAGAGCTGCCATTTGATTCTTCCCTGTTTAAGATAGCTTCTTTACACTCCAAAAGAAGTAAAGGAAGATAATTCTTCCTTAAGCACTCCCTCAAGACCAATCAATGGGTATTGATTTGATTTCCAACTTATCCCACATTAGCTGTGTGACCTTGAGTAATAGTCTTAACCTTTCTGAGCCTCAGTTTCTTCATCTGTAAAATAGGGATAATTCTATGTACCCTGACTGATATACACAATTAGTAATGAGGATTAAATGAGACACACCATATAAAAATTATTTTAAATACTATATAAAAATGCCTTACAATAACAATTATTCATACAATAGTTATTATTATTAGTTCCCAAGTCCACATATTCCACAATTGATAAGCCCTATTACAAATAAAACAAAATCAAAATTCCTTTAAATCTCATCCATTCATCCCTGGTCTATACAACATAGACCTCTTTTTCTATATGTAATAGATATCATTTTAATCTGTATTATCTTCAGATAATTGAAGAGACATATTGTGGTCCCATTCTACACCCACACCTAGATTTTGTCTTTTCTGGGCTTAAAGAAAACTAATTAATTCAAAAGTTCTTAAATAAGAGGAAAGGTACAGTATCAGTGCATTCACACTTCTGTTCTCAACATTATTATTTACCTGACTGATGGATGCTACCCCCTTTAGAGGTTCAATAACACATGGAAATGTTTGTTGAATGTGGAAAAGTGAAAGAAGATGTTTCAGTTTGCTCTTTTATTCCCAATACTAGTCAGTGCTTAATACCCTTTTGATGTACTCATGAATAAGTGGATGAAAATCTGTCATAGGTTTTATTTCTCCTCACCACAATGGCCTGAAGCTCCCAAGTCCTGCCCCATGGCTCCAGCATGATGAGCCCCAGGATACCAAGCTTTGGTTCCAGCCCACATTCACAGAACACCTGGCTTTGCTCCTCTCTTCTTTCAAGGAGGGTATTTCACAAACTTTGGGAGACCAATGGTACCCTGAGACCATCTGGGCCAGTGTCAGTAACTGATGCCAAGATAACTTTTTTCTATTGCAAGGGAGAAGGTTTGGTGGGAATCCAGCAGCCTGGCCCTAAGTTCTCTTTTAGACAAAGCAAGTGAATCCACTACCTCATTTGTTTACTAGGTGTTAATGCTGAAGCCTCAACCCCAGAGCAGAGGACTAAAAGAAAAATTAGCCATTCGAAGTCAAAAGAACACACCTTTTATGGGGTCAACTAGAAAGAAGAGTTTCGTGTGTTTTTTTTTTGTTGTTGTTGTTGTTTGGCTTGGTGTTTTTTTTCCCTTGTTATTCTGTTTTTGTTTGCTTAGTTTGTTTTAATTATACACCTTGCCTCTTCTATTATTTGGGTGAGCATAGAAAGCAGGAGATGCCATGAGCGGGTTATATTATGAGGCTATGTCAAAGGCAAGAAGTCAGTACCTCTGGGCCTACCCTAGTCCTGTTTCTCTGCAACCTCAACCTGATCAGCTCCAGTCAAAAAATCATCCTTTTGTCTAAGATCTTAAATCCTACAAGTTGAAAGAAAGGGAGAAGACTCATATATAAGGAATTGTATATAACACAGAGCTCAGAATACAACTGAGGTGTTATCTTTCTCCAAATATCAGATCAAGTACCTCCTAGAACATTATAAATTATCAACTCCATGAGAATAGGAACAGTGTTTGATTATGCTGTACCCCAATGCCTAACATACTGCCTAGGTTATTTAGTATGCACTCAGTAAATATTTCAGGAAGGAAGAATATATAAGGAGGAAGGAAGGAATATTCCAAGAAATATATCTAAAGAAGAAACTGTTAAAATAAAGTATTCTATAACTCTAAGTCCCTGGAGGTAGAAGGGACCATAAGAGACCACTGGTGTCCAGCCCTCTGAATTCATACAAGAGGTTTTCTGAAACACTCATCATTCTATTTTTGAGAATTCATTGGACAAAAGTCTCCATGGTTCTCTTTACCCTCCCATTCTTATTGCTGACATTGGTCTGTAACTTATTGAAAATTTCCAGATTACACATCCAGGTTCATGATTCCTTCCTGAGATATCACTGTGCTACTTAGGAAATTTACCTGCATTAATTTAGAGCATCCATAGAACTAGTAAATTTTCAAAATAAAAATAATTCAATCAACCTACTTCTATTCCCTTCTCCCTATTTTTTTCAAATATGCATGGCACCTAGATAAATCTCTCTATATAACAGACACTCTGGTTTATTTAGAGATAAAGAAATGTTCTTGTAAAATTCTTATTAGGTGAGACAAACTGAGAAAGTTTAATATACTCTGCTACTAGGGGAAAAAGAAAAATTGAACTAGAAGCCACCACAATTAAAATTACGAGGATTTTGAGGGGCTCTCTTGCATTCAAATTACACTCAGCCCCGTTTCCTATATCTTCTACAGTTTTGTTACCATTTGGATAATGGTAAAAAAGGTTATGAATAATCTTTGTATGAACTTTAAAAAGTCTCCATGCATGAAGATTCAATGATGATCCCAGATTTTCCATGGTAATTCAAGCAATTTGGACACAGGCCCCTTGGGAAGATTTTAAAAATGGGGTTTAAAATCAAGAAATTTCTCACCCCATCCTTCAGAGATCAGAAATACTTTATGAGACAGAGCACCCAATTCTTTAACCATTCTGCAATGGTTTTGTCATTTCATTATTATTGTGGTAGTAAGGGTGGTGGCAGTAGTGGCTGTAGCAGTGATAGCTGTTAACATTTATTGAGCCCTCACTACATGGTGAATGTTGTGCTAAAGCTTTTAGATGGAATAATTAATTTATTCATAAATTATCTTATTTAATCCTCAAAACAACCTTATCAGGTAAGCACTAATATTATATTTACTTTGCAGATGATGAGACTAAGGAAGAGAGATGTTAAAGAACTTGTCCATGGTTACTAACAGGGCGATTAAGAGTAACTTAAAATGACTTCTGACCACAGGTCAGATTTTATGTCGGCATGAAGCTTTCTGCCCCAAACACAAATGTAGCCCACTCTTTGATCCTCTTTATATTATATGCCGATGCACAAATTAGTGGAGATTAGATGGTTTGTTGGGAAACCAGGTAAGAGACCAGGTTAAAGTCAGAGGAACTCAACCCCAACCAATGCCCAGTTATATAAACTTAAATGAAATACTTTCTCTTCATGATAAGTAAAGAACAGCATTTTTAGATGCTACTGAAAGCATTACATTAATATGTAAAACTATAATTTATATGAAAATGCTTCTCTAATGATTGTTACATTTTGAAATATCAAATTAATCTATTCATAACTCACTATAATATGGAAGAATTAGGCAAGCACTTTATATCTATCAACTCTGTGATCTTTTGTCATCTTATTAAAATCAACATAATTCTGATTATAAGCTAGGTGTCCAGGCTGCCTTCTAAATTGATAATAATATAAGATTAGCACCTCACTCCTTAAAATATTCACATAGTTCATGCAAAAGCACGATTGTTGGCAGGATAATAATTGGCTTAATTAAGGGAAAGGAGAGGAAGGAAACAAACATTTAGTGACCACCTGCATCATATTGTACTAGGTGCCTCCACATACATTATCTCATTATGATGATAATACATACCTCACATGGTTATTCTGAGGATTAAACAAGCCCACATACTGGGAGGGGAGGCAAAGAAAGGGACTTAGTGTTATAGATCATGTCCTATGTTACAGGTCCTGTCACATACATTGTTTCCTCTAATCTTCACAGCAGCCCTACACACCTGGCCTTGCTATCCAGGTTTTATGCATAAGAATACTAAGGCTCAGACCAATTTTTAATTACTAAGATCACACAGATAGCAGCTGGTTGAGAGCACAGACCCTGAGTTGACTGAATTATACGTCCATGTTCTTGCCACGTATTTAAAAGATAGCAAAAGCCTCTTTCACAGCATTTCTTCATAGGGAGGGGGGATAGACACCAATATTCACTCATTTATTTATTCATTCATTCAACAAATAGGCCATCAGCACATACTCTCTTCCAGGCACTGAAATAAATTCCTTTCATAAATGATCTCAGTAAATGTTTACAACACACCTAGGAGACGGGGACCAGGATTATCCTAATTCTAGAGATGAAAAAAATGAGGCCTGAAGAAGTTAAATTGACTTGCTCAGGCTTATAGATAGAGCTAAAACAAGGCAGAATCTGGATCCAAAATTAAGTTGCTTGTCCTCAAATCTTGTACTCTTTCCAGCATATCATACTACTTCAACAAGGCAAATCATGTCTCCCTGTATACAAAGTAAAATGTTTTTAATCATTTTGGACATCATTCAGAAGCCCTTATTGCTGTCTCCTGCACTAGGGCTTTATTACCTGGACTGACCTCTAGAGCCTAGAAGACAGGGAGACAGAGACAAAGATTAAAACATAGAAAGCAAAAGACGGATTGAGGAAGAAGTGCCCAATCATTCTGGTTACCTTGAAAGTGGAAGAAACCATTAAGGCTAGCTGTCCTGTATGTTTTGTGCAGCATCATTTCTAAACCACCTGCCTATTCTCATACTAAGGATATATTGAGCCATCCTAAACCCAGGATTGTTCTATGCACACTGTGGATACCAGACCAGAATGTGATGCAATCCACACAAAACCACCTCCACCACTAGAGGTATAACTCTATAGTCCCTCCTGCTAAATAAAGAACAACACAGGGAAGTCTGCTATAGAATCAATGGACTTGATGTATCTCACAAGAAGGCTATTTTCAGTCATGAAGTTGAATCCAACTTCAGTCTTCTGTCATACATCTCAGCAACTTTAACCCTACTAATATGTGGGCCAATGACCATACCTCTGGGTACGCAAGACCCAACCTACCTTTTTCCTTCCCTAGGTTCAGTGGTCATTCTCATCTCTAGTTGTAGCTACTCCCATATCCTCCACTCTTGTATCGTTTCTCAATATTCTGACAAGCCAAGGATATGATTTTCTGGATTAAATCCTGAGCAAAAAAACTTGCCTTTCCTTTTATTTAAAAGTGTCCCCCTTGGTTCGTCCCCACAAGGCCATCTTCCTATACCTGCATCAGGAGAACAGAACTGAAAGTTAGAGGGTCCAGGGAATCCTTGCCACGTGACCCAAAGACTGCCCTAGGGGATGGTTGGCTGAGAATGAAAGTCTGATATTAATGAGGCCTAGATGGAGGTTTTGAGCTCTGTGGGACTAGTTATAATCCTGCTTATGGAAATTTGTGCTGCACCTGAAACCTCTGGGCAACCATGTCCTAACAGGCCCTGGATTGCAATGACAAACTGGGCCAGAGAGAAGAAGGCTTCCCAGCAAATTCTTCAAACTACACGTGCTAATGGAGCAGGTCCACAGGGAAAATAACTGCAGACTTCACACTTCAGAAACAGTGTAGTGCAACAGGATACATGTGGCCTTTGGAACTGAAAACCTGGGTGACTTGCGGCAGTCACTTAATCCTTCTGAGTTTCTGTTTCTTCATCTTCTTAAATGGCAGTGAGCAGGGTAGAGAGGGGCTGAAGCATGAGCCAGGACATCACTTTTATTAAGTGCATACTTTAAGCCAGGCACTGTACCCACTGCTTCACATACACACTCACTTCACCTCTCCCAAATTTCTTCAAGTTATAAATAATTATTGAAATAATAATGTACAATATAAGAGAGTGCCTGGCTCACAGCACACTTAATAAATGTCAGCTCTCTTTCTTTTCAAATGTGTAGGGAAATGACAAAGATTCCACTTCTCAGAGAAGACTGAATAGTGTTCTCCTTAGTGTTTTTGAAGTTTGCAGTTTGCAGTTTGAAGAGGATTTGAAGTAATAATTTTCAGAAGTAATCACAGAATGTCAGAGTGGAAGGGATCTTATTTTTTTTTATTTTTTTTTATTTTTTTAACTTTATAGTTTATTGTCAGGTTAGTTTCCATATAACACCCAGTGCTCTTCCCCACAAGTGACCTCCACCAAGACCATCACCCCGCTTTACCTTTTCCCCTTCCCCTTCCCCCCTCAGTTTGTTTTCAGGATTCAAGAGTCTCTCGTGTTTTTTCTCCCTCCCTCTCCCTAACT
>CM053579.1:17984719-18014790 GCA_028646485.1 Cryptoprocta ferox
GTTTGCTGGCCATCTGGATGTCCTCTTTGGAGAAGTGTCTCTTCATGTCTTCTGCCCATTTCTTCACTGGATTGTTTGTTTTTCGGGTGTGGAGTTTGGTGAGTACTTTGTAGATTTTGGATACTAGCCGGAAGGGATCTTAGAGATTGTTACTGTCCTACTCCTCAATGGATAGAACAGGGATACTTACTTGTTATTGGTTCTGCCACAAAGACTATACCAGAACCAAGGCATTCTCTCTCCCAAGAGTGTGTGCCTCTTGTGGCTCAGAAAAAGCAACTCCCAACCCTGCATTAGCAGAAGTAAAGGGCAGCTTCAGACTCAGGGTGGCTGCATGTCAGAGATGCTCTTTGGGCTACAAACGCTGCTGCTCTCTAGAAGTTTTAAGAAATGGCTTTGGAGCATGAAAGGGAAGGAGTAGGGGAGAGGCTAGAAGCTACAGTCCACAGGATTCACCATGATTTAATAGCCAAATAGAAAACAAAAGGAGAAACAGAAGCAGAACCATGACCACTGAACATACCATCTTTGGAGATTAGGGAACTGCACAGGGTTCCTTTTTCCCTGTGGGATCTTGAAATCCACTGCTCTCTCCTGTGGGTTGGTTTCCAATTCCCACCATAAGTCATTCCCACCCATTGTCACCCAAATACCCCTATTCAAAGGAACATGGTGG
Organism: Cryptoprocta ferox; assembly: GCA_028646485.1. Lineage (NCBI taxonomy): Eukaryota > Metazoa > Chordata > Mammalia > Carnivora > Eupleridae > Cryptoprocta > Cryptoprocta ferox. The sequence goes on from CM053579.1 coordinate 17,985,396, forward strand.
CAAGAAAGAATTCTGCTTCTGGAGCTGAAGCTATGCATAGCAAGTACTCAGAAATATTTGTTGAATGAACAAATCAATAAGTCAATGCTTGCCTAGAGTGATCCTTTTGCTTCTCTCTGGAACACAGGAGTAGGGCTCAGTTTCAAAAGTAGCCCATAGGCATTGTTGGTTAGTTTTGTTTCTCACCTCCTCGCCTAGAGTTGGAGAATGGACTTTTTCTGGAGGAGGCAAAGCCTTTCTCCAAAAGTAAAAAAATGTCTATTCCTTGCACCTCACCCTGAAAATTTCCAAAAAGAATGATAAGTAGACTTCCAGCTAGGCAAACAAAAGAACTGCGGCCAAAACTACAACTCCTCAATAATCTAAGGAGTAGATATGGGAGAACAAAGCCTCCTGTTCTGGTGACATCTCATCTGCCACTCACTCAAAAGAAAGGTGTGGAATGGTTCCAACCACCCTCATACAGAACCTTACCTCTTGTATAAAAATGGCCTGAGTTGGAGTGGGAGCAGTCAGAGAGCCACATGGGTTGTGGGGGTGCAGACAGGAAAGAGCTATGGATCAAAAGAATCATCTTGAAGTATTAGAGTAAATTCCACTCTAGTCTGTAACTTTCTCAAAATGATCAAGCACCCTTATTGCTTGCAAGCTTATCCTCTAAAAAAAAAAGAGTCCATAGATTACCAAAGCCTTAAAAGAATCTCGGAACCCTGATATGTACATACACACATTCATAAATTTCAATGTTCACAGGATACACATGCAGATTCAAATATATACAAAACTTTAAAAAAACCCAACCAGGCTGACACATATTAACACAAAGATACAAATTCATAAACATGTGCATATGAAAACATGCAAATGACACCACACACATGCACATTCATGCACATGCACACATACACAGTTTCAGACACAGACTAGTCACAGTTCCTGGGCTATGTGGAAGAACTGATTGCTCCCCCAAATGGTAGGGTGCTGGTACTTACTCCCAACCCTTTCTCTATCTGTCCCAACACTTAAGGTTTTCCCTAACTTGCTCAATTAAAAAAAAAAAGTTGCAAAAACAACCAATTTAGCTCCTATCCTTGGCAACTGGTGTTTGAGAACTTCTAGAGTACTTACTTGAAGAACATCTCTCTCTGTAATAAAATAAAATTCAGGGATAGAAATAGAAAAGTACCCCCACAAACTCAATTTTTCTCCTTCATTATATTATTAAATGGCAAACCATCCTTACATCATACCTCATTGTCCACAGGATGTCTTGATCAAATCCAAATTTTTCTAAATCATGTTTCACTTTGGAATAGACACTTTCCAAAACCTTGCCCCAAGTCTGCCCCTATTGAGGAAACTTCACACCCACCTACCCGGAGGCAGTACCAGATCTGACAAATATTAAGAGCAGAAAATTGAGATCCTAAATCATATATCTGTGATCACTGTCCCAAGTCTCGTTCTTGACAGGAATTGAGTTAGTAACAACATGACTTATTATGGCTTTGCCAAGAGTTAGGTGGTGGGTAAGGAACTTGTTTGCTTCACCATCTAGATCACTATAATTACAAACTCCACACGTTTTTTGTGGAGCTCTTTACAGTTTACAACATGCTGCTGTTCCTTTGTTCCTGTTGTTTCTGTTGTTCCTTTTTTGTCCTTGAGACAGCTTTATGAAGTTGTTCAAACAAATTTAATGGCTGTCTCCATTTTACTGATGAAGAAACTGAAGTCCAAGAGGGTATGGTGACATGCATAAGATCCACAAAACTAAATAGTGTCAGAACCTAGATTTTTATGACTCTGCTACCAATGCTTTTAAAACTATACCACTACATTCCTTGCTGCCTACCCATGCCACTCCCTCCCAGTGCATACATACACACAAACAGACACACACATGCACACACAGTAAGGCCCTATTCTGGTTTCACACTTTCCAGGCAACATCCCAGGCTTTTCACCTATCTTCATCTCAGCAAACTTAACCTATTTTGCGTCTCTTCATCCTCGACCATCTTGTTTATTTACAAGTAGACAATATTAGCTCATTTAATCTTTAGAAGGGGTTAAAAACTTACCAAAAGTCACACAGCCAATGAAATGTGAAGATTGCAATCCAGAGTCATTGGGCTTCAATGCTTATGCTCCTCCTGCATCATTGCTCTGCCTTTTGGCACTAATTTGCTAAAATACTCTGCTAATAAGCTAATACCATTCAAACACTAATCAAAAGGAAGTTGGAATAGCTGTATTTGTTTTATTATTGCAATCAATGTGACACAAGAGAAGGTTAATATATTTTTTTCTAACTGAATTCTATTGTCTGGTTATTGGGCATGTACTGTATACCTAGCTAGACTCCGTGACACAATTAGGGAACAATATGACATAATGTAATAAAACACTAAATGGTATGTGTTTAAATGGCCACTTGTAAACTGGAAGCAATAATACATTAAAGTATAGGTTAAAAGTGAGGTCAACAAGGAAGAAATTAAAATTGGCTGGAATTATCAAGAATGAAATAAAAGTTGAGCCTGGCAGTGAAGAATTTGGAAACTTATAGAGAAGAAAAGAGGGATTTCCATACAAGATGAACAGTATAAGCAAAACCGTAAAGGTAAAGACAGGTTTGAATAATCCATGTGTGGGATCAATGAAAAAACGAGGCTCATTTCAATATAAGATACAGGTTGAGGAGGAGTTCAAGATAGTGTGTTACAGGAAATAATATCCAAAGGGAAAAAGACAGTCTCTTCACCAAATGGTGTTGGGAAAACTGGACAGCAACATGCAGAAGAATTAACCTGGACCATTTTCTTACCATACACAAAAATAAACTCAAAACAGATTAAAGACCTAAATGTAAGAAAGGAAACCATTAAAATCCCAGAGAAGAAAACAGGAAACAACCACTTTGACCCCAGCTGCAGCAACTCCTTACTAGACATGTCTCTGGAGGCAAAAGCAAAACTGAACTATTGAAACCTCATCAAGATAAAAAGCTTCTGCACAGCAAATGAAATAGTCAACAAAACTAAAAGGCAACCAACAGAATGGGAGAAGATATTTGCAAATGACATATTGGATAAAGGGTTAGTATCCAAAATCTATAAAAAACTTACCAAACTCGACACCCAAAAAACAAATAATCCAGTGAAGAAATGGGCAAAAGACATGAACAGACACTGTTACAAAGAAGAAATCCAGATGGCTAACAGACACATGAAAAGATGATCAACATCACTCATCATCAGGGAAATACAAATCAAAACCACAATGAGATACCACCTCACACCTGTCAGAATGGCTAACATTAACTCAGGCAACAACAAATGTTGGTGAAGATGTGGGGAAAGGGGAACCCTTTTGCATTGTTCGTGGGAATGCAATCTGGTACAGCCACTCTGGAAAACAGTATGGAGGTTCCTCAAAAAATTAAAAATAGAACTACCCTATGACCCAGCAATTGCACTACTAGGTATTTATCCAAAGAATACAAACATGCTGATTCGAAGGGGCACTGCACCCCAATATTTATAACAGCACTATCAACAATAGCCAAATAATGGAAAGAACCCAAGTGTCTATCAACAGATGAATGCATAAATAAGATGTGGTATGTATGTATATATATATGAATATTACCCAGCAATCAAAAAGAATGAAATCTTTCCATTTGCAACAACATGGATGGAACTAGAGTCTATACAGTGTATTATGCTAAGAGAAATGTCAGTCAGAGAAAGACAAATATCATATGATTTCACTCATGTGGAATTCAAGAAACAAAACAGATGAACATGGGGGAAAGGAATGAAAAATAAGATAAAAACTGAGAGGGAGGCAAACTATAAGAGACTCTTAACTACATAGAAGGAACTGAGGGTTGATGGAGGGGAGGTGGGGGGGATGGGCTAAATAGGTGATAGGCATTAAGGAGGGTACTTGTTGGGATGAGTACTGAGTGTTATATGTAAGTGATGAATCACTAAATTCTACTCTTGAAACCATTATTACACTATATGTTAACTAACTTGGATTTAAATAAAATTTAAAAAATAAAGTTTTCATTAATTTTAGAAAAAAAAATAATGTGTTAGTTTGGAATAGCTGATTGTCCCCAACACAAGGAAAGTTTGCATTCACCATATGTTGTTTTCCATACAACTACATTGGTTGTTCATAAAAAAGATAGGAAGAAGTACTTCCCTGAAAGCTTCCTCAGACTCTTTTCTGAAGAAAAAGCCCAAAGATGCATTGGGTAGGGCAGAAAAAACTCTCACTTCCATGGCACAAGGAAAGATCTATTGCTTCTAGGTGGGGGAGGACTAGAAGCAAAATGTGTTTGCCTCTAGGGAGAGCATGGAATCCTTTACCCAGAACTCAGGAAAATTCCTTTTCTCCTTGGAGAAGAATATAAACAAAACCCTTTAGTTCTGGAGCAGAGGCAGGGAACTTAAGCTCAGGATCCTACACACATACCAAGCATAAGTCTCCCAACACTGGGAGAGAAACAGGAAACTCCTGCCCAAGACCAAAGACAGATATAAGGCAGAGTTTAAATATGACTATGAGGATGGCTATGAATACTAGAGAGCTCCATTCCTGAAGCCCAAGTGCACAGGAACTGCCTGAGACTAATACTAAACCAAGACAACAGAGAACATGCTATGCCCCAATTAGCTGCTTAGCACCAGATAGCAAGCAACATCAGTTTTCTGCTGGAGGAGGGGCAGGAGCATAGAAAGAACTCCCTCTGTGGCCTAGACATGCAATGGCAACTGAAAGCTAATGGGGAAGCAGAAAATCTGAGAAAAACCCTCTGGCACCCCAACCCATACTCTAAGGACATGATAACAGTGGCTTACTACTGCAGGAATTCAAAGCCAGGGTGCACTAATGGTAATGATAGCACTTATCACAAAGCCTGCTCAACTACTGAGTAGGTTGACTCAGTTTCACAATAAAACAGCCTTCTAAAAGAAGAAGCAGGGTCATTTCCAAGCATTGCGATTTATCTTAGTTTCTACTATTCTTCTAAATACATAGCTTAGCATTATATAAAAAATTAACACAGGAACACAAAGCCAGGAAAAAATAATCCATTGTCAAGAAATAAAGCAATCAACCAAACCTGACTTAGAGATGTTGCAAATATTAGAATGGTTACATGGAGACTTTCTAATAACTGTGATTAATATGATAAATGACCTAGTGGGAAAGATGGACATACATGCAGGAACAGATGGAGAATTTCAGCACAGCAATGAAAACTGTATGAAGGAGCAAAATGGAAATATATAATTTTTAAAAAAAAAACACAGTAACAAATTAATACAGTAATGAGGTTCCACAAATGAAGAATGCCTTTGACAGGGTTCATTAATAGATGGATACAGCCAAAGAACTAATTAGTGAACTTGGGGATAGGTCATTGTAAATTATCCAAACTATAATGCAAAGAGAAAAAAGTGAAAAAAAAGAACAAAGCATCCAAAAGTTGTAGTGTAGTATATAGTTGATTTACATGCAGTAATTTGAGACTCAGAAAGGAAGGCAGGAAAAAAATGGGCAAAAGAATCATTTAAAAACATTATGACTGAGAGGTTTTCAAAACTAATGAAATACGATAAAACATATCACAGAAACTCAGAGAAAAAGAATACAGATAAATACACACACTTCAAGTACATCATAGTCAAATCTGTGAAAACCATATACAAAACAAAAATATTGATGATATAAAGATGCAATATATACAGAGGAACAAAAATTAGAAACACAGTAGACTTGTCATCAGAAACTATGCAAGCCAGAAGATAATTGGGTGACATCTTTTAAGTATTGAAAAAAAATCTATCACCCCAGAAATCTATATCTATTAAAATATTTTTCAAAAATGAGGACAAAATACAAACTTTCTCAGACTAACAAAAGCTGAGAGAATTTACTTCCAGTAAATATGGGCTACAAGAAATGTTAAAGGAAGTTATTTAGGCAGAAAAAGTATGATGCCAGATGGAAACTTGGATCTATAACAAGCAATGAAGAGTGCCAGGAATGATTAAAATAAAAGTAAATATAAAAGGTATTTTAATACTTTATTTTCATTAAAGAAAACAAGCACTTTCAAGAAAACTTTGGTATCAATATATTTTGGAGTTTATAACATATGTATAAAATGTATTGCAACAATCGCACAACAGATATTAGGGAAGAATTGAAACCATATTGGTGTAAATTTCTATATGTGGGTTGTATAATATTATTTGAAGCTGGACTCTGCTTAAGTAAAGATGTATATTGTAAGCCGTAGTGAAGCCGATAAACATAATTCTGAAAAAAGACATAAATAAGGCAGTAGAGGAGATAAAATGATATCACAAATATTACTCAACTTATTCAAAACAAGAAAAGAAGAAAAGTAAACAAAGAACAGATGGGATGAACAAAAAACAACTAGCAAGATATAGTTTTAATGTAACCACGTCAATAGTTCCATTAAATACAAATGGTTTTAATGCCCACAGAAAAGGTAGATATTGTCAGATTGACTTTCAAAGTAAGACCCAAATATATGCTTTTTCAAGAATCTTACTATAATTATAAAAGCATTGATGTATGAAAATCAAAATGAAGGAAAATAAGATAAACCATGAAAACTTTAACGAAAAGAAAGCTACAATGGATATTTGAATTAATATCAGATCAAGAACACTTCAGAACAAGTAATATTATGACCAGAGATAAAGAGGGACATTATGTAATGATAAAGAAGTAAATTAATTAAGAAGACATCATAGTCCTAAATGTGTGTACCTATAAAACAAAACTTCAGAATACATAGAGCAAAAACTGTCCAAACTGAAAGGAGGAAAAAATAAATACAGTATTATAGCTGGATACTTCACACTTCTCTCTCATTTAGCAATAGAGCACATAAGCAGAAAATAAATAAGGATGTCGAAGGTATGTATAATATTATCAACAAACTTGACCTGACACTTCTAGAACACCTCACCCAACAACAAAAGAATGTGCATTGGTTTCAGGTACAAATGGTGCATTCACAAAAATGGCTTATTTTCTGGTGCATAAAAGAAACACAATAATTTATTTTTATTTTTTAAATTTAACATACCAAATAAGTCTAATTAGTTTCATTCCTTACGAATGAAGGAATGTTCCAAGAGCTTTCTGGAACACCTCAGATTGTGGACAAAATATTTCATTTTAGAATTTAATGTGCGGAAGTACGTCAAAAACTATCAAAGGTTTAAAGAATTGATTAAATATAATAATAGATAGTTATGAAATAATATTTAATTATTGATTTAACCAAAGAAACAATAAAATATATCAAAGACAAATATACAAGTTTACACAGCTGTGAGCAAAATTTAGCTTTTTAAAAATATTTACTAAGACTTTCTTTTTTGGAGAGTAAATCAAAGACCTGGTAAACACAGGTCATTATTTTGGTAAAACATAGAATCCTTGTTTTTAGGCAGATAACGTGCAATATAAAATTATCCACAATGTCTTATCAAGAGAAGAAAAATTAAGAAAACTTTTTTAACAAAGAGAAAACAAAAAGTTTACCTTTGCATCAGTATATTTGTATATTAAAACTCATTTACTTAAATTTCTTTCCAATCGTAGCCAGTACTGACCATACACAATTCCCTTTTAATGAGTCCCTCATCATAAACCTTCTACAACTTTACACATTTAGATTTTGTTTCAAGATTTCCTTCTTTAAGTAACCAGTCTCACTTTAGGACAAAATTAATTTTTCCCCCTCAACAAAATGTATTCCCATTCCTTATATGTTTTTTTTCAAAAACACCAATTTTACTTTTCTTGCATATGGAGTTGTTTCCCTTTTTTCTAGTAGTCTGAGTTACATTTATTGGAATTCTTAACTCTTAGAATCCTTAGTTTCTAGTGAAAACTGAGTAGTAAGCGATTGTGAACTTTTGCTATATCAGTATTCTTTAGATTATGAAATTTATGAACACATTTTAAGTTTTCTAGAAACGTGTTTTTCATAGTACAATATTTTTAAATACAGTTTACTAATATGACCATATTTAATTTCTCTGTAATGATGACAGAAAAACTCTCTAAAGGCCTGATAGACAAGGGAAGCCATTTTAGGTTTCTTTCAAGTCAAAATGACTGTATATAACGTTTGTTCAAACCAAAGGCCTGATTTATGGCCCACTGTGCATGCATTGTACATCTACTTTGTGAATGAGTAGCCTAAAGGAAAGCCATCTTGCCCTTGAGATATCAATTAATACTTCTACTCTCTGCATTCCTTTATGATAAATCGTGTGATTCCTGCCTATATGCTAATGTAGAAAAGTACACAACCCTGTAAAAACTGTTCATTCACTGAAACACTTTCTTCCTTGTGAAGAGCTTGTTTCCAGGGCAGCTGTCTTAATTTTGGCTCAAATAAAAGTCTCTTACCTTTAAAGATACTAAAAGGTTTGTTCAATTTGCATAGACATTTCTTGGTGAAGTTGGCAGGATATCAGGGTATCTCCCCTGAGAACAGCTGGGGATCTTCTTGAACTGGGCACTCAATGCCAGCAAGGTCCCTTTGTTTGTACCCCTCTGACTTTTAAGCACCTCACAGGTGTATCTGGTGAGAATAAACACAATAATTTAAAATAATTAAAATAATTAAGGCTACAATATTTTCTGAGGCAGAAATGTAGCATGTGTAGGGAAAAATTTATAGCAGTAAGAACTTATAAAAGATAAAAGCTTTCAAATCAATAATCTAAAATTCCAGCTTAAGAAACTAGAAAAAAAAGTAAATTAAATCCCAAAGCCAAAAGAAGATAAGAAAATATAAAGAGCACAAATCAGTGTTGGATGAAACAGAAAAACAATAAAAATCAATGAAACCAAAGCCTGACTCTGAGACAAGAACAATATTTATAAACCTCAAGACAGATGGTTCAAGAAGAAAAAAAGACATAAATTACCAATGTTAAAAAGGAATGAGAGACATTACTACAGCTCTTTCAGAAATTAAAAAGGCTAATGAAGGACTGTTTTGAAAAATTTTTGCCAATAAATTTGATCAGTTAAATAAAATGGAAAAATTCCTTGAAAGATACTGCCACTGCTCACTGAAGAAAAAACAAGCACTCTAAATGCTCCCATATCTACTACGGAAATTAAATTCATGGTTAGAAACCTCCAATCAAACAGAAACAACAGCATCAATTATAAACAAACTCTTCCAGAAAATAAACTTATAAGAAACACTGTGCAATACATTTTGTTATACCACCTTTACTCTGACATCGAAACTGAGACAAGGGCAACACAAAGTACAGACAAATATCCTTCCAAAACAAAACAAACAGAAAGCCTTATCAGAATGTCAGTAATATAAATCCAGCAAATATACAAATAAAAATACATCATGATCGTGGTAAGCAGAATAAAGTCCCCCAAGAGATGTCCATGTTCTAAGCCCCAGAACTTGTGATTATATTATGTTATAAGGCAAAAGAGAATTAAGGTTTTTGAATGGAGTTTAGGTTCCTAATCAGATGACGTTAAAATAGGGAGATTGGAGATTATTCTGGATTTTTAGTGGGCCTAAATGGAAACAGAAGGATCCTTAACAGTAGAAGAGGGAGACAGAAGAGTCAGTGTCAGTTACGCGGCAGGAGAAACACTTGACTGGCCATTGCTAGCTTTGAAGACGGAAGAATCTCACTGTCCAAGCAATGTGGGAAGCCCCTAGAAGCTGAAAAAGCAAGAAAACAAATTTCACCCCATGAGCTGCCAGGAAAGAAGAACACAAGCTTGCCAACACCTCCATTTTAGCCCAGAGAGACCAGAATCAAACTTCTGATCTACAGACCTATAACAAAATAAAATTGGGTTGTTTTAAGTCACTACATTTGTGGTGATTTGTTATAGCAGCAATATGAAATTAACAGGGCCTTTAATGGGTGGGACCAGGCATTAGGGTTGAAATAATCCATCATGAAGTACCATTCACTCTTTCCAAATTAAGAACAAGCCAAATTGGGCCGCTAAATGGAGAAGCAGTGGGGATAATCACCCCTTTTCTAAATAGGTCCTGTATAATGAGTTTCAATCCTTAACAGCCTTGTTTTATTTGGGGCCAAATTGACTAGAATAGCCAAAATAATTTTGAAAAAGAACAACATTGGAAGACTTATACTACCTGCTTTCAAGACTTACTATAAAGCTACAGTAATCAGGAAAATGTGGTAGTGGCAAAACGATAAACATACAGACCCAGATCAGTTGAACAAAATAGAAGACAGTCTAGAAAAAGACCCAAAATACATATAATCAACCGATTTTTAACAAAGATGACAAGGTACTTAATGGAGGAAGGGTAGTATTTTTAACAAATAATGCTGGAACAATCGGACCACAATGTACATAAAAAATACCTTTAATGCATACTATGCACTATATTAAAAAACTCCAAATGTATCACAGTTCTAAATGTAAAACCAAAACCTCTAATACTTCTAAAGATATTCAGTGTGACCTAGGTTAGGCAAAGATTTATTAGAAAGTACACAAAAACACATACAACAAAAGAAAAGCTTTATAAATTCGACTTCATCAGAATTCAAAACTTCTGGTATTTGAATGATACACAAAGGCCAGGAGAAAATATTTCAGAACACATGTCTGATAAAGAACTTGTCTTTCTAATATATAAATAACTTTCACAGCTCAATAATGATAAAACAAATAAGCCAATGAAAATTTGAGCAATGTTAAACAGACTCTCCAAGAAAAATGTCCAATATAATTTTGGGGGAAAATCCAAATTAAAACCACAATAAATGACAATACACATCTCATAAATGACAAAAACAAAACAGCTACCCTGACAATACCTGATTAGAAGGATGCAGAGCAACTAGAGCTTATATACATTGCTATTGGGAAGACCAGATAGTATAGCCCCTTTGGAAAACAGTTTGGTAGTTTCTTATAAATTTAAATATGTAACTTATGACCCAGTCACCTCACTCCTATGTCTTTATTCAAAAGAAATGAAAATGTATGTATGAAAGACCTATAACAAAATACTTTTAGCAGTTTTACTCAAAAGGGCTAACAAAATAGGATAAACCCAAATTTTCATCAACTTATGAATGATCAAATTGTGATGAACTTATCCAATGGAACACTATTTATCAGTGAAGGAAACATATTATTAACACATGCCACAACATGAATGAATCTCAAAACCATTGTGCTGTGTGAAAGAGGGCAAATACAGAAGGCTATAGAATTCTATGATTCCAGTTATCTAACATTCTGGAAAAGGCATATCTATAAGGGACAGAAATCAAATTAATGGTTGCAGAAGTGGATGGAAAGCATTGGCAGCAAAGGAACACATGGAGACTTTTGGGGATGATTAAAACATTCTATGTATTAATGTAGTGATTAAATTATTGTAAATTTGTCAAAACTCAGAAGTGTACACTTAAAAAGGGTATACTTTACTGTATATAATTCCTCAATAAACTTGCCTCTTTAACAAAGGAAGCAAAAATAAACCATGGGAATGAATTTTAGGTTCTTGAACAGGAAAGTGATAGGATAAAACAGATCTTTTTATCTAATCTCTTTTTAGAGATTAGATTTTCTTAGGATAGATTAGAAAGAAGGGTAGGGATTTTGGTAGACCAGTTATAGGATACGGGATACAGAATAATCAAGTAATTAGGTAATGAGGGATGGTAAGAGATATCCTGAAATATTTGAAAATTTGTCATTTCAAAAAAAAAGTTTAAACTTATTCTGTGTGAATTCAGAGGGTAACTAGAAATAACTAGAGCTTTTCTGATATCTCACATGTCTGTACATTAATGAGCTTTCTATTATGAAAAATAAGTGAAGTGGATATCCACAAAGCTGAGAGGCTATAGGCTGCAGCTGTTTGAATCACAGAGGAAGAGAATCAGAGAAGAAATTTTAACCTTTACTTTGGCTGCTCCTAGTGACTCCACACCTTTTCCTCTGAGATGCCCATCATGTTCCAAATGTCTCCTTTGGAAGCCAGACACCCAGCTAACTCAGCCTCAGGGAGTCCAAAGAATTTGAAGAGATTAGCCTCTGTTCAACAACTTTTGCTTTTTAGAACTTGAGATAAGCTCAGGGAGCAGATGGTTGTCTCCAAAGATATAGGAACCAGGTAGACAACAGTTCAAGGTGGGCCCTAGGCAGTTGATTTTTTTTTTTTTTAGTTTTTTTAATGTTTATTTATTTTTGAGAGAGAGAGACAGAGACAGAGACAGAAAGACAGAGCATGAATGGGGGAGGGGCAGCGAGAGAGAGGGAGACACAGAATCCCACGCAGGCTCCAGGCTCTGAGCTGTCAGTACAGAGCCCAACGCGGGGCTTGAACTCACAAACCATGAGATCATGACCCGAGCTGAATCTGGACACTTAACTGACTAAACCACCCAGGCTCCCCTCAGCAGTTGGTTTAATCTGCTTCCCCTTTTTCCAGAAACTGCCTAGTTTTCTAAAGCAATTATTTGGCTATTGTTGAAATGGATCAAGAAGATGTGGTTTATATATACAATGGTATACTACATGGTAATGAGAAAGAATGAAATCTGGCCATTCGTAGCAAAGTGGATGACCTCGAGGGTGTTATGCTAAGCAAAATAAGTCAGGCGAGAAGGACAGATACCATATGTTTTCACTCATAGGTCTAACAGGAGATACCTAACAGAGGACCATGGGAAGGGGAAGGGGGGAAAGAGTTAGGGAGAGGGAGGGAGGCAAATCATGAGAGACTCTTGACTACTGAAAACAAACTGAGGGCTGAAGGAGGAGGGGGAAAGGGGAAGGGGGGTGATGGTCATGCAGGAGAGCACTTTTGGGGAAGAGCACTGGGTGTTATACGGAAACCAACTTGCCAATAAACTATAAATAAATAAAAAAAATTCTAGATTCACTTTTTAATGAAAGGTGTTAATTATATATATTGTTAAGTAAAAAAAGAAAGTTACAAAAAGTATATAAAATATGATTCAATTTTTCTTAACATGTAGAAATAAAGGATACATATAAAAATTTAAAAAAAATAAACAAATAAAGCAATAATTTTCTCTTTCTCTGAAGCCTTGGGAGGTAAGTTTCTCACCTCTCACACTTGCATTAAAAAAACCAGCTGCTAAGAGGCTTTTCCACCAGGGCTCAGAAGTGAGGATGCCCTATCTTTTACCTACTCAAATTTTCCAAACAGTCCAGAATATGGGTCCTGACTCATCCCAGTCCTGTTAGAGAATTTCATGTGATGATTTTATTTGACATCCAGACAGTTATTGAATGATGAATGCATTAGATTTCCCCCAGCATAAACATCCCTTCTCCCTCTGGAAGTATTATGGGACTCTTCCAGAAATACTGACACCATGAGATTTCAACCTAAGTAACTGCTTTAAGTTATCTGCTTTCCTTCCACCAGACGCTTTCACAATCTATCAAGTGAGTTTGGGTGTCCTGAAAGTTGTACTTTATGTTTGGGAGTCTTTTAGGAAATGGCTACTAAGTCCTGGAATAATTAGGGAATATCAGTCATTGGCAATATTCCCTAGTGATGTACCCACTTCATGCAACAAGGATGTCTCCCCTCCAGCCCTGAAAAGTGGTACATAGGTTATTTAAGTTTTACAAATCAAATATTTTGAGAATGCACCAAAAGAATGAATCTTAATAATAGAAATATTTGGTTATCATTTGTTTTATATGTCTAGTTTTTCACCTGTCACACTGGCTTCAAGCAGAGTGCAATTCAACTGTAATTACACCAGTCATACCAGTCAAGGACAAGCTCAAAGCCAAGATCTTCAGTTCTGTCTGTACACCTCCACTACAACTTGCTCAATGGATTTTTTGTTATCATTGATTAAACTAGTTACTTAGGTGACCATAAACCTAACCTTAGTATGACCTTTGATTTTGATTCTTGGCTATGTCTTACGCATCAACAATTAATAACCAAAAAGTAAAATGTTCTATCTTCATGATCCCACAATCCTAAATAATCAAGTTAACTTCCTACCACTTGACATAACTATTTGAACAAAACTGATTGAAATGATCAGTTTGATCAGTTGATCTTTTTGTTCTCCTTATTTCATATTCCCCACCTCTACAGTGCCCTCCTTAGAAATCTTAAATTTCCTAAATAGAAAGCAGAAATTACCAATTAAACTAAAAAAATATAACACCATGAGGATAGGTGGGCTTTGGAAAGGGGATGGAGGTTGCATAATGGACGGTAGTCAAAATTTATCTGACCTTAGACAAGGTCTAAACAATCAGAGACCTCTGCATTCTTCAATCATCCATTTACTTCACCTGTCACTGTTCCTTTCTTGTGCACTTTGATGGCTTTATTGATAAAAAAAAAAAAAGTTGTAAGAAGAAATACACTCCCTGTGAGTTCCTTCAAGAGTATCCAGATTTGTACAGGGGAAGACAAGGTTAGGTAAGAAGCCTTGGAAATAAATGAGTAAAGGCATTTCAAATTCTGATTGGATGCAACTCCTTCAGGGATTTAGTCTGTCTTCATAGTACTTCATTTGTGGCTGTTTTCATAGGCTCAGTACATGGCCAAGGTCTAGGGGACTATTGGTACAGGCAGCCCCCAAATTATTCTTTAATCATGTTTCCCAGAAAACCAACCCTGGGGAGGCAATAGACAGATAAATCTACAGTTGTGACTGCTCTTGGGCCTATCCAATTATCCATAAGTATAACTACTCTCCTTCAGTGTCATACTGCTAGTCTATCTTATCTCTCTGGTTGTCAGTGTCTTACTTATCCTCCTCATTTGGCTTAATCAACTGTGAAGTCTTATGTATCTTTTCCTTAGCAATCTCTCTTTCCTGGTCATCTGCTACTGCAATAGCAGCATCCCATGCATACTGGTCAATGGCTTGACTTCCATGCTGACTCTCTTGTGACCCACTACTTTACCCAGATAATAAACTCCCCCTACTTCAGCATCACGGAGTGCTTCCACCTGGATGCCATGACCAAAATCTGGGATACTAACCATCTGTTATGCTCTATGTTACCTACTTATATAGAGTCTCTGCATGAGTCTGGTGGCCAGCTGCTTGGGGCACCAAGTATCAGATAACTTATTTCTATACAAACAGATACCTACAACCTCTAAGCCTCATGTCAAATACTTTGAGGGCTCCTGACGTAGTCCCAGCTCTTAAAGGAGTTTCAAGGTAGGGGAGGAAATATAAGTGTACCAGTAACAGCAATATAAGAGCAAAAATATAAGCAGGGCATGGTAATGTTGCAAAAGATATGTCAAGATCATGACATCCGGAAAAGGATAAGAAAGAGCTCACTTTACATTGTTTAGGTGGGTTCATATTAAGCTTTAGGATGGAGTTGGCAACATCTGAACTTCTTTTTTCCATATGAGAAGAGTTTAGATGGGAGAAGATAAAGCAATGGTAAGAGCATCCCAGACAAAGGTGACAAGAGAAACAAAAGTTTGAGGATGGAAAGAGAATGATGCAAGAAGAGGAGAGAAATCCTCTTTGATTGGAGGGAAAGTAATGAGAGAATGAGTGAGAGAAAAGGATGGAGAATTTGACACTTAATCCCAGCCGGAAATTATCATTTAGGGGACTCTAGAATCAGGCTTCCTGGATTCACATCCTGGTTCTCACAGCTGTGCAACCTTAAGCAAGTTGTGTGATCTTCCTGGATGTCTATTCATTAACCATAAAACGGTGGAAATAATAGACTTACACTTCATAATGTTATTTTGAGGATAAAAAAATAGTTAAACCGTGGGAAGTAGCTGGAACAATATAAACACTCAGTAAATGTTAGTAAATGTTACCATCATCATCCTTGGTTTCCCCATTACTCACTGGAGTGAGTTCTCCAGGTACTCAGCATTTCTGTCTTGCTTCTATTTACACTCACAAATTGTTCTGGACACATAGTATGAGATCAACCCATGTTTGAAGCATAGTTGAATATATGATGGAAGAATGAGTGAATGAATAATGAGTGGATGAATGAATTACACGGTGAGTCTTCTTGTTTTATTTTTTTAATGTTTATTTATTTTTGAGAGCGAGAAAGAGAGAGCAAGAGGAGGAGGGGCAATGAGAGATGGGGACAGAGGATAGGAAACAAGCTCTATGCTGACAGCAGAGAGCCCAATGTGGGACTCGAACCCACGAACCACGAGATCATGACCTGAGCCAAAGTCAGATGCTCAACTGACTGAGCCACCCATGCACCCCTCTTTTTTATTTTAATTTTAATTTTTTAATTTTTTAAATTCAAGTTAGTTAATATACAGTGTAGTATTGGTTCCAGGAGTAGAACCCAGTGATTCATCACTTACATATAACACCCAGTGCTCATCCCAACAAGTGCCCACCTTAAGGCCCATCACCCATTTAGCTCATCGCTCTCCACTTCTCCTCCAGCAATCCCCCATTTGTTCTCTGTATTTAAGAGTGGTTTGCCTCCCTCTCTGTTTTTATCTTATTTTAACTTCTCTTTCCCTATATACATCTGTTGTGTTTCTTAAATTCCACATATGAGTGAAATCATATGATATTTGCACTATGAGTCTTCTTATATTAGAGTCCTGATGTAAGATTTGTTGTAAAATCAAGATTCCTCAATGCAGCACATACTTCTAGATATCTATATGTCACCATATGCTGCCTTTAGATGTCTTCATTTTCATTTGTCCGGTCTTTGGGAGGTGGTATGACAGCTAATTTTATACAAAACTTATGAAGGCAGACAGAGGACAGAACACCGACCAGAAAATAGGAGAACTAGGTTTGAACCCTGGTTTGCTACCATGTGATCTAGAGCAAGCCATTCAACTGATGAGCCTCATTTATTTTTCATATTTAAAATGGGAGGATGATACCTATATTTCAGGGTTTTAGTAAGAATCAAGAGAGATAAATTAGGTGAAAGTGCTTGGCATTCCAGCTGAGGTTTCTTTCTAGTTTTACATAGTACTAACTGATATTAAAATATACTTGTTGGTTTTCCTCAAGTTTGGGACAGGGACACTAAGCACACCAGAAATAGGCAGAGTAAGGACATTCTGGAAGATACGCACACACTGTTGACAATTGATGACAGATGCTTTCCAGTGATGCTCTCTAACAGCTGCCAGGATGCTAGAGTTTGGAGCTATTTGTGACTCAGTGCTATGTCTGCTATACCTCCAGCCTCTAATTTTCTTAGTACTTGGCAGGCAATAGTGGATCAATAAATGTTTGTCGAATTGATTTCAGTTACAGATCCACTCTTCCACCACTCATATCATTCTCTGTCACTGTCTCTGTCTCCTTTCAGCCTGCCCCTTGCCGCATTCATATATTCATTCATTCAACAAATACTACCTATCCACTGAGTGTCAGGCCCTCTGCTAGGTATTAATAAACACTGCTGTAGTGGAAGTTACCTTCTCATTCTGTTTCCAGTCTCATTCTGTCTGTCTTCCTTTCTCTATCATTCTCTTGATTTTTTATATTATTGCTCTGATTTTATATCCCCTTTTGTCCTCTCCCTGTTTCTCTATCCCCCTCTGCCCCAGGCCAGTAATTGACCAACTCACTTCAGTGCTGCTCTGCCCCCACGCCCTGAGTTCCTGGCCCCTTATTCCTTCTCTGAGACCCACCTAGTCCCCAGAGATAGCTATAACCTGGAAAATTGGCATAGACATCGCAACATCAGGTCTTCCCAATGAAAGTTATTCCCTGTGCCACTACTGTTTTCATGCTCTGTATGTGCAAGCCAGACTAAGCATCTGAATGAGATGGGACCTGCCTGAAGCCCTTCCTGAAGGTCACCACTTAAAATTCTGGGATCTCTAAGGAGTTGTGAGAAAGTTCCAGAAAGGTTCTTTTTACTCTCACTCTTCACTCATGCCTCAGACATGCCCTTCCTGGCTTGTAGTTCCCTATCTGGTGTTCCCTGCTGCTCCTGGGAGGTACTCAAATTAATTCATTCACAGTCTTACTCAACTCAAATTCTGTAAGTACTTACATCTCTCAAGGTTTTTTTCCTTTTCCATGCGATAACTCCTTTAATTCTTAAAACAACTCCAGGAGATATTTATATTGTCCCCATTTACCAATGAGGACACCTAGGCTCAGAGAGGTGGCATAACTAGGCTAAGGTCCAACAGTTAATACGTGGCAGAGAAGATTCAGAAATGTGAATCTCCTCCTTACCAGGTATCCCTCCCCTCCAACCCCCACCCATCAGTGGACACTATATTGTGAGACTGAGTGATAGACACTCAGTGATTAGTCATTGAAGAAGAAACAATGTCAGCTTTTATATAGTTCTAGGTCTTTCCATTTACAACTACCAATCTGACATCTATTGAGTGTTCACAAGAATCTCAAACTCATATGTCTCAAACTTAACCCAACATCTCCCTGATTCACCCTTCTACTTCCCTCTGCCCAAACCCATTATTCCCTCCCCTGCTAATGTGTCTTATATTAGTTAATGGCATCACCATCTACCAAGTTGTCTGAGCCAGAATCATATCAAGGAGGTCTCCTGTGCCCTTCTCTTTCCCTGTTCACCTTGATTCCACCCCCATGCCCAATCCTGATGATTTTACATCCATAAATGCCTTGGTAATTATGGCATTACCAATCAATAGGTAAATATTGACCCTATTTTTACTTTCCTACTGTCAAGACTGTAATTCAAAGCCTCATTACTTTTTGCCTTCGTTTTTGCAAAAACCACCACTCATTTTTTTAAAGTCTTTTTTGTAAGTTCTTCCTCATCAATTCAAATGCTTAATATTGGAGCACCTGAGAGCTCAGTCCATAGACCCTGTCTCTATCTACAGTTGCTCCCTTATTTTCTCATCCAGTCTCAGTTAAATACCCTCTACGTGCCATCAACTCCCTAGTTATTAGCACCAGAATGAATGTCTCCTCTAAACTACAGATCCACATATCCAACTGCCCATTGGACATTTGAATGGCTAATAAACAAACACCTTACATTTATAATGCCCTAAACCAAACTCCAGATCTTCCATAAATCCTCTATTCCTGTCTTAGGCTTCCTCATTTTGGTAAATGGTGACTCCATTCTTCCTGTTGCTTAGGCCTTGCTGATCCTAGGACATAGTAAGCATACTCTTGCCACAGGGTCTTGATATTTTCTCCATCTGAAACATTTTTTCACTGAATATATATTTGACTCACTCCCTCATTTCATCTAGGTCTTTACTAGAATGACATCTTACTAGTGAGGACTTCCCTGACCACCCTATGTAAAATAGCAGGACCTTTTCCCCATCACTCTTTACCCTTTATTCTGCTTTTTTCTTCAACACATTTATTACTATTTAACAAATAACATATTTACTTGCTTTTTTCATTTATAATCTATCCCAGCCCTCTAGAATGCAAGCTCCACAAGGTCAGGGAGTTTGTTTTGTTCACTCCTGTATCCAAAGCACTTGGTAGGGTGCCTGGAACATAATAGGTGCTCAATGAAAATTTGCTAAACTGATAAATGATAAATGAGCTAAATAAATTAATGGTTATATTAATAACTATATATACTCTGCATTTTTTGGTCTCTGATCACTTGCTTATGTGTTACATCTGCCTGGAATGCCCATTGAAATCTTATTCATTCTCCTAAGTTCCAGCTCAAATGTTGCTTTTTCTATAAAGCTCCACCCAACTCCCCTCCTCAAGAGTCAGAATTAATCTTCCCCTTAAGTACCCTTATGCTGCTTTAATCTAGCATATAAATCTCTACAGCATTCATCACTTTCTGCCTTAAGTTAGCGTTATCCTATGTACAAGGCTGATCTCATGACAAAACATTGAGCTCCTTAAAGTATGGTATTCCCTAAAGTGTCTAGGGTAGTGCCTGGAATATTGTTAAATTGAATGTAACAGAACTAAATGCTTATTATCAGAATAGACAACTCCAATTAAGGATAATTAGCCTTGATAATGGCAGTGTTACCAGCAACTCAGTTAATGAACTCTAGTTGCTCTTCCCAGACATGGACATTAAGTGGTATTCAGCTTTGGGCTGCAACATGTATGGATCTCTTCATCGTTATCTTTAAGTCTGGGAGTTGATGCTGTTGCCTAGGCAATGCTAGTGCTTTCTATGCTCCCTCCTCAGGGCTACAGGTATAAGCAGTAGGGAGCCCTGGGGGAGGGGGCATGTTTTCCCATTATACTGGGGGAGGTTTTCTGGTGCAGAACAATGCCTTCCTCTTCAGCTGGGGGCTGCTTAGAATGGATGGACAATGTTTCCCTACTTAGATTGGGAGATCTCTAGAGTAAGGAGATCGTTGCTTCTCCATTACACTTAGAATACATCAGGGTAACAACAGTTTCTCCCAATGGATGAGCCTCCCCAGAGTGAAGACCATCTCCTAAAAGTTGAAGCCTTCTTAAAGTAAAGACACTTAGTCTCCTCTATCAAAATTGAAGCTCCATCATGTGAAGGACTATATAGTCTAGATGGGGAGAACCATATCTTGGTTGTCTCAACCAGTCTCATGGATTTAAATATCAGTATCATGGCCTCCTATCAAAGGCTGAAATCTCCTTTCCAAGACATCTCCTCTCAGCTCCAGACTCCTATACCCACCCATCTAATCTCTCTGTTGAATTATTAAAAGAGCCTCTAATTGATCTCCCTGCTTCTATTTTTGCCACCTACCTAACTGTCCTTTCTTAACAAAGCAGACCCAATGATCTTTTAAAAATATAAACCAAATCATGACTTTTTTTTGTTCAAAAAACTTCTTTGGATCCAAGTATTTTTGTATTGTGGTAATATACATATAAAATAAAATTTACCATTAGGTATATTTAATGCATTCACATTACTGTGTAATCATTACCATTATGTAGTTCCAGAACATTTTCATCACCCCAAAAGAAAAGACCATACCCATTAAACATTCATTCCCTGTTCCATGCTCTAACCAGCCCTTGGCAACTACTAATCTGATTTCTGTGTCTATAGATTTGCCTATTCTAAATATTTCATATAAACAGAACCAGACAATATGTGGCCTTTTGTGTCTGGCTTCTTTCACTTAGCATGCTTCCAAGATTCATTCACATTGCAATATGCATCAGCACTTCATTCCTCCTTATGTATGAATAATATTCCATTGAATAGATATACCATATTTTGTTTATCCAGTCATCTGTTTGAGTTGTTTCCATTTTTTGGCCATTTTAAATAATTCTTCCATGAATACTCATATGTAAACATCTGTTTGAGTCTCTGTTTTCAATTATTTTGAGTATACACCTCAAAGTAGATTTGCTGGGTCATATGGTAATTCTATCTTTAATTTGTCAAGGAACTGAGACTCTTTTTCCACAGTGGCTGGATCTAAATTCCACTGAGAGAAAAATTCTATACAAAAACCTAAAAGGCCCTACGTGATCTGTTCCACCATATATTAACTCTCTGACCTTACTCTGCTTTAGCCATCCTGACTTCCTTTGCTGTTCCTCAAGCTCACCAGTCACACCCCCACCTCAGGGTTTTTGCACTTGCTATCTCCTCTGCCTAGAAAACTTTTGCCCAGATATCTCTGTGTGATGCTCCCTCACTTCTTCTAGATTTTTTTTTCTCAAATATCATCCACTTTTCTAGGTAAAATTGTAACCCTAGTCCCACCACAGCACTCCCTATCCCCCTTTCCTGCTGCATGTAACCCTGCAGTCAGCTAGGGCCACCATAACAAAGTACCACAGGCTGAGTGGATTAAACAACAGAAATTTATTTTCTCACACTTTCAGAGGCTAGAAGTCTGAGAACTCACAAGATTTATTTCTTTTGGAGCCTTAATCCTTGGCTTATAGATGGCCATCTTCCTCCTGTGTTTTCTCATGATCTTCCCTTTCTACATATCTGTGTCCAAATTTTTTCCTATAAAGACACCTACCATATTGGATTAGGGCCTACCCTGATGACCCCAGTTTAATTACCTCTTTGGAGCCCCTGTCTCCAAATACAGTCATATTTTGAGGCACTGAGGGCTGGGATTTCAACATATGAACGAGGGGACACAATTCTGTTCATAACATCTGCTTTATATTTTCCTTAGCATTTATATTTGTCAGAAATACTATATATTTTACTTACATATTAAATTGCTTATTGTCTTTCTTCCCCATTTACAATTAAGCTCAATTAAACCATTCACATCTATTTTCCTACCAAAATGTTCACAGTGCCTTGAACCGTGCTTGGAACACACTAGGTTCCCAATAGATATCTGTTGGATGAATGAATATTACCTTCATCAGACTGAAGGTTCCTGAAGACTGGGAGTCCCTAGGAAAAGAAAACTATCCCTCATCAGCAAGACTTTTCTTCCTGGTCAAAAACCACATCTCCTCCCGACTAAACTTTAATTCTTCTCTCATTAAATACCAAGGGTAGTGTGTTTTGTTTTATATGAAATCATTCATTGCAAGTCCAATGCTAACAGAAAAAAAATCAATGCCTAGTGAATAAATTCTCTTTAATGTGAGTCATGTTAACAAAACTGCAGATTTATGACTCAACGATCTACCATCCCTACTTTGATATTGGGCTTTTGATGTTAATTTGATTCATTTATCTCCTACCAATGTACAATGACTGCTGAACAGAGTAACTTTTTGTGCCATGGGAAGTGTATTAAATAAAAACTAAATAAAAATGAGTCCTATCCCCCGATTTGTCCCTAATTTTTTTGTGCAACCTTGGCCACACCACTTCCCCTTTCAAGGTCTCTGTTTTTCTCATGGGCAAATTGAGAGAACAGGAAAAAATGTATTCTATGTTCCCAATCTTACCAATGCCACCATCATTTACCAAATTTCTTAGGCCAAAATTCTTATTTTAACCCTAGAATTACTCTTTTCCTTACCCTTTATATCCAATCCATCAATAAACTCTATCCTGTATTGTTCTACCCATTCTATCTCCTAAATATATCTTCTATCAGATATATACTCTCCTTTTCCACTACTACTACCCTGGTGTAAGCCAACATCATCTCTAACCTGGACTATTGTAATAATATCTTATCCAGTGTACCCACTTGAGTCTTTCTAAACAGCATGTCTATTTTTTTAAGTTTTTATCTAAATTCCAATTAGTTAACATACAGTATAATCTTAGTTTCAGATGTACAATAGAGTGATTCAACACTTCCATACAACCTCTACAGTGTAATTTTAGTTTCAAATGTACAGTATAGTGATTCAACACTTCCATACAACCCCTGTTACTCATCACAACAAGTGCACTCCTTAATCTCCTTCATCTATTTCACCTATTCCCCCACCCACTTCCCCTCTGGTACTTATCACTTTGTTCTCTATAGCTAAGAGTCTGTTATTTGGCCTCTCTCTTTCTCTCTCTCTCTCTCGCTCGCTCGCTCACTCTCACTCTCGCTCATTTGTTTTGTTTCTTAAATTCCACACATGAGTGAAATCATATGGTATTTGTCTTTTTCTGCCTGATTTTAGTTCACTCAGCCTACCTAATACTCTCTAGCTCCATCTATGTTGCAAATGACAAGATTTCATTCATCTATGTTATTCTCCTACTTAAAACCAATAGACTCCCTCCATTACTCTCAGGAAAAAGTTCTGTAATCTGGTGTCTAAAACTTTTATAACCTGGCCCCTGCCTAACTCTCTAACTTCATCTCCTGTCTCATTCCTCATGTTTTAGTCCTTATGAACTCTCCACATTGCGATATTACTTACTCCAGAACCTTAGCTTTGATGTGGACCCTGTCTACAATCTCCACCAGCTATACACTCAGATCTTTCCCCTTCAAAAGACCACTCTCACTCATTTGACAAGACTCACTTCAAATAATATCTCATTCAGGAATTTCCCCCTTTATCCCCACTTTGAACAAATTGCTTCTCATTTGTGCTTCCATGAAATTTTGCTTCACCTGTAACAACATTATATCCTTGTACTGTAATCGTCTATGTAGCCACCATTCTCCTCCATGAGACAATGAACTCTTCAATGGCAAAAGTAATCTTATTCATCCTGATATCTCCAGTGCTAAGCCCCAGTACTTTACCCATAGTAAATACTCAGAAGCTAAGTTGAAAATGAAGCCAAAGTTCCCTTCTAGGATAAGTGGGAAGAGCCATGAGCCAATAAATTGGACCAAGTCATAAAACATTCGTTCAAATCCCTACTTAGTCTCTTACTAACTGTATGACCAAAGTGTATCTGTGTGAAATAGATTTCAACCAATAATATTTACTGAGTGTCTACTATGTGCCAGGCACTGTGGTGGGTACTTTACCTAGAAAAATCTCATTTAGGGTGCCCGGGTGGCTCATTCAGTTAAGCTTCCAACTCTTGATTTCAGTTTAAGTCATGATCTCATGGTTCGTGTGATCAAGCCCCACGCTGGGCTCCACGCTGACAGCATGGAGCTTGCTTGGGATTCTCTCTCTCCCTTTCTCTCTGGCCCTCCTTCGTTGGTGTTTGCTCTCTTTCTATCTCAAATAAATAAACAATTTTTAAAATATCATTTAATTCTTACAAACAACCCTCTGAAATTGATATTAGTATTAAATCATTACTTTTTTAGAGATGAATAAATATACTTCATGTTGATAAGTGAACTGATTAAGGTCATAGAAGTTGAGATATGGAGTACTGTGGACTCTATAAAGAAGTAAGAAGACAGAAAGTCACCTTATCTCTAAATCGAGGTCACTGATGCTGAGAGACCAATAATAAGTCATGACCTCTGGGGCAAAGGTGGTCAGTGGGCTTGGCAAGTTGGAGGCGAGCAACCCCAATACTGCAAGGAAACCTGGTTAATAATAGTCCAAGGAAAGTGGTAAAGTTGGTGTGGGAAATCAGGAAGGAAGTTTTACATTTTCATGCAGCTTATTTCTGGCTGGCAGCTGTAGATATTGAGAGGTCATCAGCTTCTACTTTTGCCTCCTTTTCCTTTTTCCCCCTTGAAAGGGTGTGTGTGTGTGTATGTGTGTGTGTATTTGTGGGTGGTTGAATCTTATTGAGGGTATGAAATATATATATGGACCATGGGTGGCATTATTTTTTATTAGCTACTGACTGCCTCTCTCCCTACCCCTTCCTTGGTTTCCTTGAGTGACTGCATTTTTCGGGCACCCTGTTCTCCAAATCTAAAAGGGCCTCCTAGAGAGAACATCTCCTCCAGTTTGTCTCTCCCCTGAATATCTAAGGGTTTCTAGAAAAAAAAACAAGGGCCATCAACCCTAGGTCTTGGTGGGGATTCACAGGAAAAGTCGTCAACTGACATATTATTTGACCCTGAGAATATCTTAGAGGATCATTCCTCATAGTACTCTGAGATGATGCTCTCAGACAGAGGAAAAATAATGCAGGGACTGGCTAGTCTGATAATAATTTGTAGAATAAAACTCTTTTTCTATAAAACTGGAAAAACAAACTCAAAAATGGGCAGAGGGACCAAATAGACACTTTCCTGAAGAAGACATGTAAATAGCCAATAGGTACACAAAAAGGTGTTCAACATTACTATTTATCAGAAAAGTGAAAATTTAAACAACAATGGGATATCACCTTACATCTGTTAAAATGACCACTACCAAAAGACAATAAATAACATACTTTGGCAAGGATGTGGGGAAAAAAACCCTTGTGCACTGCTGTTGGGAATGTAGATTGGTGCAGCCACTATCAAAAACAGTATGGAATTTCCTCAAAAAATAAAAACTAAACATAGAGGTGCATATATATTTTCAAATTAGTGCTTTTGTTTTCTTTGGATAAATACCCAGTAGTGGAATATGTATGCAGCCCAAATGTCCATCAAAAGATGGTTGGGTAAAGGAGATGTAGAATATTATATATATTATATATATAATGTATATAGTATATATATTGGAATTATATAGCATATAATATATATAATGGAATAGTATATTATATAGTATATATAAAGGAATATTAGCCATAAAAATGGATGAGATCTTCCCATTTGTGACAACATGAATGGGTCTAGAGGGTATAATGCTAAATGAAATAAGTCAGAAAAAGATGCGTACCATATGATTTCACAAATATGTGGAATTTAAGAAAGAACATAGGGGAAGGGAGGAAAAACAGAGAGGGAAGCAAACCATAAGAGACTCTTAACTACAGAGAACAAACTGAGGGTTTTTAAAGGGGAGGTGGGTGGGGGATGGGGTAAATGGGTGATGGGCATTAAGGAGGGCACTTGTTGGAATGAGCACTGGGTGTTACATGTAAGTGATAAATCACTAAATTCTACTCCTGAAACCAATATTACACTATATGTTAATTAACTAAAATTTAAATAAAAACTTGAAACAAAATACATAAAATAAATAAAATAAAAAACATTTTAAAAAGCAAGTGAATAAACAAACAAGAAGCAAAAACAGACCCATAAACACAGAGAACAAACGGATGGTTGCCAAAGGGGAGGAGTGTGGGAGGATGGGCAAAAGGGGTAAAGGGAAGTGGAAGATACAGGTTTCCAATTACAGAATAAAAAATTCATGAGGATAAAAGGCACAGCATAGAGAATATAATCAATGGCATTGTGATGTAGTTGTATGGTGACAGATGGTAGCTACACATATGTGAGCATATTGTACCATATAGACTTGTTGATTACTATGTTGTACACCTGAAACTAATGTAAGATTATGTGTCAACTATACTTCAAAAATGTATAATATATAGTAAAAAATAAAAAATAATAAATAGAGCTGCCAATAATCCAGCAATTCTGCTGTTGGGTATTTATCTCAAGAAAATGAAAATACTAACTCAAAAAGATAAGTCAGACAGAGAAAGACATACTGTGTGGTATCACTTATATATGGAATCTAAAAAAGTCAAACTTGTGAAAAAAGAGGGTAGGATGATAGTTACCGTGGGCAGGAGGAGGGGGAATCGAGATGTTGGTCAAAGGGTACAAACTTGCATTTAAAAAGTAAATAAGTTCTGAGGATCCAATGACAGCATGATGGTTATAATTAACAATATTGTATTATATACTTGCAAGTTGCTAAGAGACTAGATCTTAAATGTTCTCACAGCAAAAAAAGAAATAATTATGTGACTGGTTGGATGTGTTAGCTAATGCTACAGTGGTAACCATATTGCACTATATAAGTGTACCAAATCAACATACTGTATACCTGAAACCTCCACAATCTTATATGTCAATTATATCTCAATAAAGTGACATATTTATATATAAATGTATACACAGTGATTAAATTTACACACTTTTATCTTCCTGGTAAGTGAAGTGAGAAACCCTAGAAAGTAATGTAACAATCAGAAAACACACCTAGCACCCAGATCTGATTTCTAACACCATTCTCCAATAGAAGAAACTAGGGCTTCTTGAAGAAATGGCTGATTCTACCACTGGAGCAGGAATTGTACATGACTACTTTGGAGTATATTCTAATCCCAGAAATAAAAATGTGCTGGTGTATATAAATTGGGTCTGTGTGAAAGGAATACAGGAGTCAATTGAAATGGCTCTTACTGACCAAAGCTAGAATAATTTGAATAACAAAACAAATAAAATAGTATAAGCTTGTAACTCAAAAGCATGAGTCTTTCTTGATATAAATAAATTACTGAAAAAAATAAATGAGAAGAAGCAAATCTCAGTGCAGAAGAATTCCAAATAACTTATACAGATTCTGCATGTTTAAGGAGGTAAAGCATGACTCCCCACTCCTTAAGTGTGGGCTGCACATAGTGACTTTCTTCCAAAGAGTACAGTGTGAAAAGAAAGAAAAAAGTAGTAAGTTTTACAGTAGAGAATCTGATAAATATTACTTCAAGCTGGTGATCAAGGTCAACATATATTGATAGCATACTTTTGATATATTATGATGAGAATAGCACTTTACCTCTGAGGTTTTCCTCCCCAAAATACATTACTCCAGTCTAATTATGAGGAAGAAATCAGAAAAAAATGGATATACGTTGTACTGAATACCTGACCAGTAATCCTTAAAACTGTCAAGGTCATCAAAAACTAGGGAAGTCTGAAAAACTGTCACAATCCAGAAGAGCCTAAAGAGATGTGGCATCTGACTGTAATGTCGTATCCTGGATGGAATACTATGGAACAGAAAAGAGAGAGGAGGGAGATGCCTGGGTGGCTCAGTCAGTTAAGCATCTGACTCTTGGTTTTGGCTCAGGTCATGATTTCAGGACTCATAAGTTTGAACCCCACAACAGGCTCTGTGCTGACAATGTGGAGCCTGTTTGGGATTCTCCGTCTCCCTCTCTCTCTGCTTCTCTCTCTCTCTCTCTCTCTCTCTGTTTCAAAAATTAATAAATAAACATTTTTTTTAAAAAAGAAAAGAGACATGAGGGAAAACAGAAAATTTGAACAAAGTAAGGACTTCAATACAATATTGATGTATCAATATTGGTTCATTAACCTTGCAAAATGTACCATGCTAATTTAAGATGTTAATAAAAGGCATCAGAATTGTTAAAGATGAAGTCAAACATTCACTTTTCACAGATGACATGATACTCTACATGGAAAACCCGACCGACTCCACCAGAAGCCTACTAGAACTGATCCATGAATTCAGCAAAGTCGCAGGGTACAAAAACAACGTACAAGAATCGGTTGCATTTTTATACACCAATAATGAAGCAATAGAAAGAGAAATAAAAAGACTGATCCCATTCACAATTGCACGTAAAACCATAAAATATCTAGGAATAAACCTAACCAAAGATGTAAAAGACCTGTACGATGAAAACTATAGAAAGAAAGAAATTGAAGAAGACACAAAGAAATGGAAAAGCATTCCATGCTTATGGATAGGAAGAATAAACATCGTTAAAATGTCATTATTACCCAAAGCAATCTACACATTCAATGCAATACCAATTAAAATTGCACCAACATTCTTCTCAAAGCTAGAACAAACTATCCTAAAAAACCAGAATAGCCAAAGTAATATTGAAGAAGAAAACCAAAACAGGAGGCATCACAATCCCAGACTTTAGCCTCTACTACAAAGCTGTCATCACCAAGACAGGATGGTACAAAAACAGACACATAGACTAATGGAATAGATTAGAGAGCCCAGAACTGGACCCACAAATGTACGGCCAATTAATCTTTGACAAAGGAGGAAAGAGTATCCAATGGCAAAAAGATAGCCTCTTTAATAGGTGGTGCTGGGAGAACTGGACGGCAACATGCAGAAGAATGAAACTAGACCACTCTCTT
>CM053579.1:18015290-18025598 GCA_028646485.1 Cryptoprocta ferox
CAGGCGGAGAAGGACAGATACCATATGTTTGCACTCATAGGTCTAACAGGAGAAACCCAACAGAGGACCATGGGGAGGGGAAGGAGGAAAAAGAGTTAGGGAGAGGGAGGGAGACAAAACACGAGAGACTCTTGAATCCTGAAAACAAACTGAGGGGGGAAGGGGAAGGGGGAAAGGTAAAGGGGGGTGATGGTCTTGGGGGAGGTCACTTGTGGGGAAGAGCACTGGGTGTTATATGGAAACCAACCTGACAATAAACTATAAAGTTAAAAAAAAAAGAGGACAACTGGTTTTCTTTATATGGAACCATTTGTGTCAATTTTTGAGGGCTGAGGGGAAGAAGATAGTGGAGAGGAAAATATCCAAGAACGAACTGGGTGAGCTACATGAGGACAAGAACAGTTACTGTTTCATTCTCAGTTGTAAACCCCAGTACTTTGGACAGTGCATGAAAGGTAGGAATTGTTTAATAATTATTTGTGAATGGATACATAAGTAAGTGGAAAATATAAAAACAAGGTCCTTCAGGACCTGGAAGAGAAGAGATTTTAGGGTAGGAATTTGTCTTATAAAAGAGAAGTGCACCCTTTTCTTGGGAGGAGAAGCTAACACAAAAGTGATAACTTCTTCCAGGAGAGTTCCACTTTGAAGACAGATGTGATGCTTGTAGTATCCTTAGGGGATGTAGAGGACAGTGATAAGATTGAGGATTGCAAGATAAGGAGGCAAAATATGCATGGCCTTTGGTCAGCAGTAGGGTGATTTGTAAGTAATGACGACAGAAAGACAGACATGGCCTGTGTTTCTCATGGGCCAGGGAAGCTTCCAAGCTGTTGAACTGTTGTAATTTTCACAGAAGTTAAAGCATCTGTACCCATAAATCTCCAATATCACCCCCGCTACACATGTGTGCCTGCATGCGCGTGTGTGCGCAAGAGCGCGCGCGCACACACACACACACACACACACACACACACACGGGAACCAGAACCTTCTTAAGATGGTAAAGAATGCATTTCCCTGAGGATTATTAATGCCAAGTTTGAATAAAGGCAATTGAATAGTGCAACTCAAAAAGTTACTTCTTTTTTTTTTATTTTTTTAATGTTTATTCTTTTTTTTGAGAGAGACAGAGAGACAGAGAGTAAGCAGGGGAGGGTCAGAGAGAGAGGGGGAGACACAGAATCTGAAGCAGGCTCCAGGCTCTGAGCTGTCAGCACAGAGCCGGATGCGGGGCTCAAACCCATGAACCATGAGATCCCGACCTGAGCCGAAGTCGGATGCTCAACCGACTGAGCCGCCCAGATGCCCCTCAAAAAGTTACTTCTATCCAGGGAAAATAATGAGACAGAACTAATGAGCTACAGTGGGACTAACAATTTTAAAATAACTTCATTTTTATGGGAAAAAGAAACAGGATGAATCACCTGATATTCCCAGAGGATATATTGTTTTATCAAGAGTACTCAGATACTCTGGGATGAAACAACACCGGACAGACCAAAAGTTAGACTGAGGAGTTGGTCCCCGGATGACATAGTCATATCAAGTTCTTAAGAGGTTGTTGGGGTCATTTGGGAGCCATCCTCTGCCTTTCAAGATGTCAGGGTTAACCCAAACCTCTCCCATCCTTTATAACTGTCCTACACTGGAAAGTTGGTTTCTGAAATTGGTTGTAAGTTATTTTATAGACTGTGTCCAAAATAGACCCTCCAGCAGGACGTTAATAGATGTGCCATGAAAAATAGGTTCTCTAGCCAAATGAGTGTGGAAAATCCTGGGCTGTGTACAGTTAAACTGTATGCTTTATTGTAATATGTGTTGAACTCTTTAATATAGTAAATGGGTGCTATAATCACCCAAGACTGGATAAAGTTTGCAGTGTTCCCAGGTACTTAACCTGGAATATCTGACAGTCCATCATTTGGGATACATTGTTCTAAAGCATATTTCTGAAAATCCATTGTTAAAAGGCAATACTTGGGGAAAATAATGTATTATTAGCACCCACTTTTATATTTGATAGCAACATGTTTTTGGAGGGATAAAGTATCAGAAATGTACATTGCTCTCAGGGAGTTCACAGTCTACAGTTGAGACACAAGAAATAATAAAATATAGTATAATATGGTGTGGTGTTTTGGATGAGAGGATGGCAGTGAAAACGAAAGGAAATAATCAGATTTGAGATATATTTTAAAGCCAAGATCAATGGTACCCATAATGGATTGGAGGATGTAGGGCGAAGGAAAGGAGAAAGTTAAAAAATGACCCCAAGGTGTTTGATTTTGCATCTACATGGATGGTGATGCCACTAACTGTGACAAAGAATGCAAAAAGGGTGTGGGTTGTGGCAGGATGAGTTTAACTTGTGGGATTTCAAAGACAGTTATTCTCAGGATCACCTTACATGGCTGTTATTACTCTCTCTATTCTGCTACATGGTAAAGTGAAAAACCAGTTCTCATGAGAGATGTCACACTAAAGATTCTGTCTAAATCATTTATCCTCTCACTTATTCCTATAGTAGCGTAATTGATTAACTGAAATACCAGACATAGCCTACAGCAGTTGGGATTTCACAGACAGAACAGAGCTATTTCACAGAATAAGGTTGTTTCTGATCAAATATAGGAGATAACCAGATTAACAGATTAAGATTATTAAAATTTATAAGATTTTAACACTAAAGGGGTGAAAATATAGCAAATTATATATAATTAAAATTTTTTTCCATTTACTCAATCAACCAATATTTGTTGTGTGTCTAGTAATTGCCAAGTTCAATAATGAATTATACAAAGATGAACCAGTCAAAGTTCTTTATATTAAATTGTTTGGTCTTGGGGTATGTTGGTGTCATAAAAATGTAAAATTAGGTATAATAAAGTTGTAGAAGTTTTGTGATAGAAGGCTATATCAAACTTAGTAAGAAAACAATGGTGGAAGTATTCCATACTAGTGGAGGGTGGGCAAACAACTTGACACTTGAATTCGTTCTTGCAAAATGGAAAAGATATTTTTCAAGTGGACAAAAGGGTGAAATAGAATACAAATATGACATTTCAGGAAAAAAAGAATATCACTACAAAGACTTGGATGTTTGAAATGTATCTTGCAGGTAATAAAAAGCAATTTAAGGATTTTACACAGAGAAGTAATAAGTCACATTTATGATTTATAAGGATAACCCTGGCAGTTACATGGAGGGCAAATTAGAGATAGCCAGACTCTTCCTGAGGGCAAGAAAGCCAATTAAAATCTTCTTGAAGAGTTCAAACAGGAGATAATGGAACAGTATCCATGGGGATGAAGAGGAGATAGATCAGAGACACGTCAAAAAGGTAGAGTCAAAGAAGCTATTGACTTTCTGTATGTGCCATAGATATCAAAGATGGAGTCTAAAGATAATGCTCTAATTTTTTCTGCACAAGCAATGGTAAAATTTTATTTATTTCAGCAGCAAACATTTAAATTGAAAAGGAAACTGAGTAACATTGTGATACAGTTCTGTGTCCACTTAGCTAAACTATAGTCTCCAATTATTCAAACACTAATCTAGATGTTGCTGTGAATGTACTTTGTAGATGTGATAATGTATAATCAGTTGACTTGAAGTAAAGAAGAGTATCCTAAATATGAGTAAGCATGACTGAGGCCACTGAAAGGCCATAAGAACAGAACTGAGATTTCTCTGAAGAAGATATTCTGTCTCTGGTCTGCAACGTCAGCTGGTGCTGAAAGGTTACAGCCTGCCTGTCAGTCTGCTCTATAGATTGCAGACATGCCTAGCCCCCATATTCATATACATTCCATTTCTTCACTGGAACCCTGACTGATCCAGATATTTCTAGAAATAGATATGATGCCAGATGCAAAAGACCTTTATACTGAAATTAAAAATCACATTTTGAGAAAATTCCAAAGACATAAATAAATGGAGAGATAGAATGTATTATGCATCAGAAGACTAAATATTGTTAGGGTACAAAATCTCCCTAACTCATATACTGATTCAACATAATCTTAATGAAAATCCAGTATGTTTTGGAGAATTTACTAGGTGATGCTAAAATTCATAAGGAAAAACAAAGGGCAGGAATAATGGGGATTTTGTAGAAGAGGCGCAAAGAAGATAAATTTACTACCAGGTAAGAATACAAAGAGATAGTAATTAAGAATGTGTAATATTGGCAAAAGGATAAGCAAACTAATTAATGGAACAAAATCTAGAGTCCAGAATCAGACACAGACATATATGATCATATGATTTATGAAAAGAAGATATTGCAGTACTTCGGAAAAAGAATGGTATGTTAATAAGTACTTCTAGGTCAAGAGAATATCCATATGAAAAAAATAAACTTTGGATAGATTTCTAGAATGATAATTTGAGAAGCACAGAGGACATCACTATCCCCAGCAAAGCAACCATTTAACTACTGGAAATTAATTTTTAAAATGTCTTTATTTATTTATTTATTTAAATATTTATTTATTTATTTATTTATTTATTTATTTATTTATTTAGAAAAAGAGTGTGTGTGCAAGTGGAAGAGGGGCAGAGAGAGAGGGGAGAGAAAGAGAATTCCAAGCAGGCTCCACACTGTCAGCATGGTTCATGAGATCAAGCCCCACGTTGGGCTCTGTACTGATAGTATAGAGCCTGCTAGAGAATCTCTCTCCCTCTTTCACTTTCTACCCCTCCCCTGCTCATGCACACTCTCCCTTTTTCTCAAAATAAATAAACATTAAAAAAAATTTTTTTAAGAAAATTACCTAAATCTCAATAAGAACAATGAAAGTTTGTGGCATTTGAGCCTTCACATGTTTATATCCCCTTCAGCCCAGTGGAATAGAAACTTTTCTCCAGGTACCTGCAGTCAATAGATGGGCTCCCTCTCCACCTAGCTCCCAGTCTAGGACCATAGTTCTATCCTGATAGGGGCTGACAGCCAGTATCACTTATCACCCCAAGCTCCATATTTCAGAAATTCTATTCTAGGCAGTTACAGTGAATCAGCCTTCCTTTCCTCCACCAATCTCTACTCATAGAATGGAAGCTCTATTCCAAGCATGGCAGGAAAAGTATGTTTGACCCTGAACAAACCTGACCCCACTCCCTAGAAGGGCAGAGGTTACACACGAAGAATGTCAAGCAGAGAGGATTAGGAACCTCTCTGCTTCATGCCCAGAGCTCTGCTCCTCAAGCTGGGGCAACATTCTAGGAAAAACATGCACCTGTCCCTACCCCTTGCTCTCTTGCATTGACACAGAAGTTCTTCCCAGGGGAAAAGACAGACACAAGAACTAAAAGCTCCACAGATCATATTAAGGGGACTAAGTTTATTTTAAAAGGAGGGTGGAGAAGTTCAGGCACAAGGGCATTGTTGAAAAAAAATTCAAACTTTACTGGTGACCAATTAAGAGAAAACTGGTAGTTCTATGATACTTACAACAACAAGGAGGACCAACTAGAAGTTTATCAAAGAGAACCAGGAAAAGATACAAGAAGAATCCCCTTTAGGTCCTATAGCATGAGGTTAGCTGTGGATTTTAATAGATGCCCTTTATCAGATCAAAGGACTTTCCTTCTACTCACTGCTTGTTGAGTGGTTTTCTTATGAATAGGTGTTAAATTTTGTCAAATGTTTTTTCAGCAACTATGGACATGGTCGTGTGGTTTTATCTTTCAATTAATATGCTGTATTATACTGATGGATTTTTGTATGTTAAACAAAGCTAGAATTCCTGGAATAATTCCACCTAATCATAATGTATAATCCTGTTTATATTACTGGATTCACTTTGCTAGTATTTTGTTGAGTATTGTTGGTCTATAATCATAAAAAATATTGGTCCATAGTTTTATTTTCTTATATTGTCTTTCTTTGGTTTTGGTAATAAGGCAATACTGGCTTCAAATAATTAGATGGGAGTGTCTTTCTATTCTATTTTTTGGAAGAGTTTATAAAGCATATTATTTAAAATATCCAGGTTTCAACAAAAAATTACAAGGCATACAAAGAAACAAGAAATTATGGCTTACTAAAAAAAATTAAGAGAAGCCATCCTTGAGCACAGACATGGAACTCCCTAGACAAACATTTTAAATCAAATGTCTTAAATATGTCACTTTTAACAATGGATAAACATCTAGAAAGATCAATAAGGAAATAGAGTATTTAAACAACATTATAAACTAACTATATATCTATAGAACACTGCAGCCATCAAAAACTGGATACACATTCTTTTCATGTGCACAGGGAACATTTTATATGATAAACCATATGTCAGGCCATAAAACCAGGTTCAAAAATTTTTAAAGTTTGAAATATTACAAAGGATCTTCTCTGGAAACAGTGGAATGAGACTAGAAATCAATAACAGAAAACTAGAAAATTCACAAATGTGTGGAAATGAAATAACACACTCTTAGCCAATTGGTCAAAGAAGAAATCAAAACAGAAATTAGAAAGTACTTTTATCTCTTTCTTTTTTTTTATAGTTTATTGTCAAGTTGGTTTCCATAGAAAGTACTTTTAGATAAATGAATATATAAACACATCATACCAAAACTTCTGATAAGCAGTCTCAGAAAAAATGTTTAACTGCAAATATCTACATTTAAAAAGAAGGAATTCAAATAACTTTTCACTTTAAGAAACTAGAAAAGTAAGTACGAATTAAACAAAAGTTGGAAGAAGGAAATAAAAAATATTAAAGCAGAGGTAAACTAAATAGAGAATATAAAAAACAATAGGTAACACAACCAACAGCTGGTATTTTGAAAAGATCAACAAAATTGACAAAACTTTAGCTAGATTGAGAAAAAGGAAGACACAAATAACTATAATCAGAAAGGAAAGTGGACATTATTAATCATATTACAGAAATAAAAAATTATAAGAAAATATATGCACAACTATAAAATAACAAAGTAAATAACTTAGACAAAATGGAAAAATTCCTAGAAACACACATACTACCAAAACTGACTCAAGAAGAAAAATGGAAAATCTGAACGGACCTACAAGTAAGGAGATTGAGTCAATAATCAAATCTTTCCCTATAAAAAGAAGACCCAGGACCAGATGGCTTTACCTTTGAACAGTATGGAGGTTCTGCAAAAAAGTAAAAATAAAAATATCATATGATCCAGTAATTCCACTACTGGGCATTTACCCAAAGGAAAACAAATGCTGATTCAAAAAGACATATGACCCCATAAGTTTATTGCAGCATTATTTATAATACCCAAAATATGGAGGCAACATAAGGGTGCACTGATAGATGAATGGATAAAGAAAATGTGATATATACATACAATAGAATATTACTCACCTATTTAAAAAATGAAACCTTGCTATTTGCAACAATGTAGATGGATCTACATTGGGCATTATACTAAGAAAAATAAATCAAAGACGAAGACCATACAATTTCACTTATATGTGGAATCTAAAAAACAAAACAAATGAACAAACAAACAAACTGAGACAGAATCATAAATAGACAAAAAAACTGGTGGCTGCCAGAGGGGAAGGGGCTGGGGGATGATCAAAATAGGTGAAGAGGATTAAGAGGTACAAACTTCCAATTATAAAATAAATAAGCCACAGGAATGAAAGCTACAGCATAGAGAATATGGTCAATAATAATGTAGTAATGTTGTATGGTGTCAGATGGTAACTACACTTATGGTGGTAAGCATAGAATAATGTATAAAATTGTTGAATCACTATGTTGCACACCTTAAACTAATGTAACATTGTATATCAAGTATCGGTCTATAAAAATAATTTATTTGAAAAAATAAAGAAAAAATCAATACCACTGTTGCTCAAACTATTCCAAAACATAAAATAGTAGAGCACACTTCCTAACTTATTTAATAAGACCAGCATTATCCTAATACAAAATCCAGACAAAGACATCACAGGATAATAAAACTACACACCAACACTCCTGATGAATATAGATGCAAATCTCCTCAACAAAATACTAGTAAAAGGAATCAGGCACCACATGTTAAAAATAGTATACACCATGATAAAGTGGGATTTATCAGTAATGCAAGGGTGTTCAACACATGATAAACAACCAATGTAATACACCACATTAATAAATTAAAAGCAGAATAACACATTATTTCGATTGATGCAGAAAAACATCTGACAAAATCCAACATAAAAGCCATTACACTTTAGATTATAATGTAAAAATCACAAAAGACCGTTGCTCCTACCCTATGAATGAGACCAAGCTGCATAACATACAAAAGTATGATGTTTCTCCAATACCATCAAAAAGTTGAGGCTGCAAAGTAACAAAAATGAACTATTTTCTAGAAAATGATAAGCCATTCTTGAGAGACCCATGACCATTTCATCCCTAGAAGACTGTTGTGGATAGGGGTAAGAAGAAACACGCTAAAATTCCTAGAGGAACATTAAATATCCCATATTAATAAGTGTGACATTTTAGATTCCCAAGGAGTCTCATTCCATGAGTTAATTTGTACCTACACACCAGCTACTTCCCAGAGTCTTCCTAAATGCATGGAGATAATACAGTAATTTCTGGTAACAGGGTTAAAGCTGACAGAGATATCCCACCCCAAGTTGTGTTTTACAGGAGAATTGAGAGAAACAGTTAATGAATCACTGCAGGTCTTCTATGAGAACAAGTCAGAGGCTGATGAAGGTTAATAAAAATTGAAAGACATCTCTCCACAGCACTCCAAATCTTGAGCTCATACAAATTAGCAGCTAAAATTGTCCTCTGAAGACTGAGGGCAGGGCATCAACGAGATGTAATATTTCCTGAAGCACAAAAAAAAAAAAAAAAAAAAAAAAACAGAGGTAGGACTGGAGAGCTAAGAAAACTTATCAGAAAACTAAAAAGTTCTCAAATTTCTTAAATAGAAAGAAATCTTCTGTAGGTCTTGAAGCGGGTAGCAAGTTGTAGAACACACACACACACACACACACACACACACACACACACAAACACACAAAATCTTTGCAGTCCCATCTGTGCTCAGATCCTAAGCTCTGATATAGGGAAAACCTGCAAACAAATTTTTGTAGCAGCTTTGTTCATAATTGTCAAAATGTGGAAGCAACCAAAATGCCCTTCAAGAGGCAAAGGGATAAACAAACAGTGTTAAAAAGAAATGAGTTATCCAGCCACAAAAAGACATAGAAGAAACTTAAATATGCATAACTAACTGAATGAAGCTAATCTGAAAAGGCTATATACTATACGATTCCAAATATGTGACATTCTGAAAGGCAAATATATGGAGACAGTTAAAAGATCAGCAGTTGACAGGAGTTCTGTAGGAGGGAGGAAGGGATGAGTAAGTGAAGCATTACAACAGGGGTTTTTTAGGGCAATAAAACCATTATTCTGTATGATACTATAATGATGAATATATGTCATTATATATTTGCAAAAATGCATATAATTTATAACACAAAGAGTGAAACTTCATGTAAACTATGGACTTTATTTAATAATAATGAATTCGTGTTGGATCATCAATTGTAACAAATGTACTACAGTAATGCAGGATATTAAATCTAGGGGAAATGGGCGAGGTGGCTTGAGGGGTAAATGGAATCTCTGTACTCTTCCCTCAATTTTTCTGTAAACTTAAACTTATAAAAAGAAAACATAAAGACTATCAATTAAAAACATTTAAAATGCAGTGAAAGTAGTTCTTAGAGGAAATGGAGAGCTGTAAAATACAGAATGAAAAAGAAGAAAAATCTCAAATGAACGACCTAACCTTCCACCTTCAGACACTAGGATTAGAGTGCAAATTAATTATTAATAGAAAAACTAAACCAAAATTTTATTTTTTGTAACAATCAACAAAAATTGACAAACATTTACCTAGAATGACCAAGAGAAAAAGAGACAAGACTCAAATTACTAAAGAATAAGAAGGGATATTACTACCAACCTTATATAAACAAAAGGGATTATAAGAGAATACTATGAACAGTTGTATGCCAACAAATTAAATAAATAAGATAAAATAGACAAATAGCTAGAAAAGCACAAACTATTGGAAATGACTTAATAAGAAATAGAAAATATGCTTAGATAAATAATAGGTAAAGACACCGAATTAGTGACAAATAACTTATTATAAATAAAAGCCTAAACTACATGGCAATGAGAAAGAATGAAATCTGGCCATTTGTAGCAACATGGATGGAACTCGAGGGTGTCATGCTAAGTGAAATAAGTCAGGCAGAGAAGGACAGTTACCATATGTTTTCACTCATAAGT
>CM053579.1:18025698-18158152 GCA_028646485.1 Cryptoprocta ferox
GCAAACCATGAGAGACTCTTGAATACTGAGAACAAACTGAGGGCTGATGGAGGTGGGGGTAGGGGAAGGGGAGTGATGGGCATGGAGGAGGGCACTTGCTGGGATGAGCACTGGGTGTTATATGGAAACCAACTTGACAATAAACTATAAAAGAAAATAAATAAATAAATAAATAAATAAATACAAAAAAATAAAAATAAAAGCCTAAGACTAAATGGTTTTTCTGGTGAATGCCATGAAACTTCTTTAAAGTTAAAAAAACCTTTTGTTAAAAGTCTCAATACCAGTCTTTTTCAAACTCTTCCAAAAAGTGGAAGAGAATCACTTCTTTCCATCTAATACTGAGACCAGTATTACTCTCATACCAAAACCATAAAAACACAAGATAAGAAAAGAAACTACAGGGACCCCTGGGTGGCTCAGTAAGTTAAGCATCCAACTTCAGCTCAAGTCATGATCTCACAGTTCGTGGGTTCAAGCCCCACATCAGGTTCTGTGCTGATAGCTTGGATCTTGGAGCCTGCTTCAGATTCTGTGTGTGTCTCTCTCTGCCCCTCCCGCCAACTCACACTCTGTCTCTGTCTCATTCTCAAAAATAAACATAAAAAAAAACAAAAAAAAGAAACTACAGACCAATATCCTTTATGAACGTGGGCAAAAATTCCTCAACAAAATGCTAGCAAACTTAATCCAGAAACATATAAAAAAGAATATACAACATTGGATATAAGTTAGATTTATCCTAGGAATGCAAGCTTAGTTCAGATTCCAAAATAGAATCAATGAAATATACCATATTTACAGAATAAAAGACAAAAACCACACAGTAATCTCAACAGATAAACAAAAAGCATTTGACAAAATTCCACACTCCTTCATGGTAACAGCATTCAAAAAAGTAGGAACAGAAAGGAACTTCCTCATCCTGATAAAAGGCTTCTATGAAAAATCCCCACTAATACCTTACTTAATGGTGAAAGACTGTAAGTTTCACCCTAAGATCAGGAACAAGACAGGAAATCCATCCTTACTACATCTACACAACATTGTATTGAGGTACAATCTAGGATAATTAGACAAGAAAATGAAATCAAATTCATCCATATTGAAAGTAAGAAGTAAAGCTATCTATACTTGTAGATGACATAATATTATATATAGAAAGTCCTACAAAATATACCAAAAACTCTTGAAACTAATAAATTAGTTCAGTCAGTTCACAAGAAAAAGATGATGATACAAATTTCAATTGTATTTCTATACACAAATAATGAAAAATCTGAAAATGAAATCAAGAAATCAAGTCCATCTACGATAATGCCAAAAGAAAGAAAATATATAGGAATAAATTTTAACAAAATAAGTTCAAGACATACACATTGTAAACTAGAAAACATTGCTGAAAGAAATTAAAGGAGATCTGAATCAATGGAAAGATGTTCCACGTTAAAGTATAGGAATACATAACATAGTTAACAGTACACACATTCAACACAATCCCCATCAAAATTTCAACTGGCTTCTTTTTAGAATTTTACAATCTCATCATAAAGTTTAAATGGATATTCAAAAAATCCAATGCAGCCAAAACAATTTTGACAAAGTATAAGTTGGACAACTCACAATTCCCATTTTGAAAACATACTACAAATTTACACTAATCAAAAAAGTACAGTTCTTATATAAAGATAGACATATAGATCAATGGAAAATAAATTGGAAGTTCAGAAATAAATTGATTACGATGAGGATTCCAAGACAGAGTAATGGGCCTAGAATAGTATCTTCAACAAATGCTACTGTAACAACTAAATATCCATGTACAAAAGAATGAAATTAGACCACTGCCTCACACCACACACAAAAATTAACTCAAATAGATCACATACATAAACATAAGTTTAAACTATGAAACTACTAGAAGAAAATTTAGGAGTACATTTTTATGATTTTGGTGTTAACAGGTTGTTTCTTTTTTTCTGCTACTTTTTTATTATTAAATTTTTTATTTTAATTCCAATATAGTTAACATACAGTATTATATTAGTTTCAGGTGTACAATATAGTGATTCAACAATGTTATACATTACTCAGTGCTCTTTTTTGCCCCATCAACTAGTAGTTTCTTTAATATGAAAATAAAGTGCAAGTGACAAAAGATAAAACAGATAAAATGGACTTCATCAAAATGAAAAACTTTTGTAGTATAAAGTATATTATCATAGAAGTGAAAAAATAACCCACAGGTTGAAAAAAACACTTGAAAATTATACTTTTGATAAGATACTTACATCTAGTATTTATAAAGAATACTTTTATCTCAATAATTAAAAAGAGAAATTAAATAATATAAAAATACTCCACTGTGTATATACAACAAACCTTCTTTATTCATTCATCAGTCAATGGGCATTTGGGCTCTTTCCATAATTTGGCTATTGTTGATAATGCTGCTATAAACATGGGGGAGCATGTGCCCCTTCGAATCAGTACTTTTGTATCCTTTGGGTAAATACCTAGTAGTGCAACTGCTGGGTCATGGTGTAGTTCTATTTTAACTCTTTGAGGAATCTTCAAACTGTTCTCCAGAGTGGTTGCACCAGTTTGCATTCCCACCAACAATGCAAGAGGGTTCCCCTTTCTCCACATCCTTGCCAACACCTGTTGTTTCCTGTGTTGTTAAATTTAGCCATTATGACAGGTGTGAAGTGATATCTCATTGTATTTTGATTTGCATTTCCCTGATGATCAATGATGTTGAGCATCTTCTCATGTGCTGTTAGCCATCTGTATGTCTTCTTGGGAAAAATGTCTATTCATGTCTTCTGCCCATTTCTTAACTGGATTATATGTCTTTTTGGGGGTTGAGTTTAATAAGTTCTTTATAGATTTTAGATACTAACCCTTTATCAGATATGTCATTTGCAAATATCTTTTCCCATTCTGAAGGTTGTCTTTTAGTTTTGTTGATTGTTTCCTTCGCTGTGAAGCTATTTGTCTTGATGAAGTCCCAATAGTTCGTTTTTGCTTTTGTTTCCCTTGCCTCCAGAGATGTGTCTAGTAAGAAGTTGCTATGGCCAAAGTCAAAGAATTTGCAGCCTGTATTCTCCTCTAGGATTTTTATGGTTTCCTGTCTCACATTTAGGTCTTTCATCTGTTTTGAATTTATTTTTGTGTATGGTGTATGTTGTGTTTTGTGTATGTTAAGTGTCCAACTCTTGATTTCAGCTCAGGTCTTGATCTAATGGTTTGTGAGGTTGAGCCCCGCATCGGGCTCTGAGCTGACAGTACAGAACCTGCCTGGGATTCTCTTTCTCCCTCTCTCTCTTCCTCTTCCCCACTCATGTATTCTCTCTCTCTCTCTCTCTCTCTCTCTCTCTCAAAACAAATAATAAACTTAAAAAATAATAGGAGGACTTTAAATAGACATTTCTTTAAAGAATATACATAAATGGCAAATAAAGATAGGAAAAGATGCTCAGTATCATGATTCATAAAGGAAATGTAAGTCAAAAGCACAATGAAATGTCATTTCATACCTACCTGGATGGTTGTAATTAAAAAAGACAAAAATAACGATATTTGGCAAAGATATGAAAAAATTGGAACCCTCACACATCACTGGTGGGATGGAAAATAATTCAGCTACTTTGGAAAACAGTGTGATGTTTCATCAAAGTATTAAACATAGAGTTTCTATTCGACCCCCAAATTCCTCTCCCATGTATCTACCCCAGGGAAATAAAAACATATGTCCACACAAAAATCTGAACTAAAATGTTCACAGTAGCATTATTCATAGCAGTCAAAAGTGGAAACAACCCAAATGCCCATAAGCTAATGAAGGGATAAATAAAGTGTGGTATGTCCATGATGTAGAATACCTATTGCCAATTAAAAATGAATCTAGTACTTATATATAATCCAACATGGATCAACTTTGAAAACATTATGTGATGTAAAAGAATTCAATCACAAAAGGATGCATACTGTGAGACTCCCTTTATAGAAAATGTTTGCAATAGGTAAATTTATAGAGCTTGAACTTAGGTTAGTAATTGTTTAAGACTGAGGGCTACAGAGGGTTGGGGAGTGACAGCAAATGTATGTAAATTTTCTTTTGGTGGGGAGGTAAATGTTCTAAGTATGAAATGCTTACAGATAAATCTGACAGAAAGGCAAGACTATGAAAACTAAAAAAATATATATGATACACATATATTATATGTGTTATAATATATAAATATAATATAATATATTTATCATGTATTATATTATATATTTATTATATATAATATATTATGTTATAATAGATAATATTATTTATTATATAAAATGCATATAATCTATAATACATAAATATATAATGCATATATAATATATGGTTCGTATATAATATATAGTACATATATTATATAATATCTATAATACATATAATATTATATATAAAAGAAGGAAATAGAAATCATTTAAAAAAGCAAATCTCACCATTTGCAACAACACAGATGCACCTTGAGGGCATTATGCTAAGTGAAATAAGTCAGATATCAGACAGAGAAAGACAAATACCATATGATCTCACTTATATGTAGAATCTAAAAACATCAAACTCATAGAAACAAAGAGTAGAACTGTGGTTGCCAGGGCTGAAGGGTGGGAAATAAGGAGTTATTGGTCAAAGGGTACAAACTTTCCATTATAAGATGAATAAGTTCCAGGGATGTAATGTATAACATGA
This sequence comes from Cryptoprocta ferox, assembly GCA_028646485.1. Lineage (NCBI taxonomy): Eukaryota > Metazoa > Chordata > Mammalia > Carnivora > Eupleridae > Cryptoprocta > Cryptoprocta ferox. Next base: position 18,030,437 of record CM053579.1, read on the forward strand.
TGACTACAGTTTATAATACTGTATTGTATACTTGAACACTGCTATGAGAGTAGTGCTTTAATGTTCTCATCATCCCCAACACCACCAGGTGGTGGAGGTAAAGTATATGTTAACCAATCTTTTTTCAGTAAACGCTTCACATACTATATATGTATCAAATTATCACATTGTATACCTTAAACCTACATAATATTATATCTCAATTATATCTTCAATAAAACTGGGGAAAAATTAGAAACTTGCATTCCTAAATTTAAAGATTTATTATAAATCTACAGTAATCACAAGAGAGGGTACTGACATATAAGTAAACAAACAGAACCATCAGACAGAGAAAAAATGCAGAAATATACACAAAATGAATGATCAATCGATTTTTGACAAAGTTGTAAGGGCAATTAAATGGAGAAATTATAGTCTTTTCAATAAAGGATGCTAAACAATGTGGATATTTGTGGAAGAAAAAATTGAACTTCAATCCATACCTCACACTATATACAAAATCAACTCAAAATAAATTGTAGGCAGAAAAATAAAAACTAAAAACATATATTTTTTTAATTTTCTTAATATGATGTATTACATTGATTCGCGTTACTAGACTTCAGAGAAATGTAAATCAAAACCACAATGAGAAATGATTCACACCACTAGGAGGGCCTTAATAAAAAAATAATAAAAGTGGCTGGCAAGGACATAAATAAATTGCAAATCTCATGCATCACTGGTAGGAATGTAAAATGGTGCAGTCACTTAAAAAAAAGTTTGACAGTTTTTCAAAAATATTAAAAATAGAATTGCCATATGACCCAAAAATTCCATTTCTAGATATATACCTAAGAGGAATGAAAACATATGTTCACACAAAAACTTGAACGTAAATTTCATAGCGGCATTATTTATGATAAGGAAAAGGGGAAACACCATCTGGCCTTCAACTAATGACTGGATAAATAAGACTATAAAACTTCTTAGAATAAACATAACAGAAAACTGTAAAATGTAGTGAGTGGGGGACCTAGGGTGCAAAATTGAAGGATCTCCTCACTCTTGGGAACTTGCACAACTTTGCAAGTGAGATCCTCCTTAAATTTTGAACACTAGGCTCTTCATCTCCTAGCTGCAGTGTAGACTTTGTGAGAAATGCTTAGTAATTTGGGGGTAGGCAAAAATTCTTACCAATGACACCAAAAGTAAGATCCTTAAATTTTTTAACATGATAATCTGAACTTTGTTAAAATCAAAAACTTCTGCTCTTGGAAAGATTCTGTTAAGAGAATGAAAGACAAGTCACAGACTGGGAAAAAAAAATTAATCCAGAATGTATAAAGAACTTTCAACTGTCAGTCAAAAATGTCAGTTAACCGTAGGCAGAAGATTTGGACAGATACGTGACCAAAGGATGGGGGGCGGGGTATGAAAAACGCTCAACATCATTGTTTAGTAGGTACGTGCAAATTAAATATGGTACATCCATATGATAAAATATTATTTGGTATTGAAAAGGAATTAAGTACTGATGAATGCTCTTGCATGGATGAAGCTTGAAAATTATATGCTACATGAAAGAAGCCAATCACAACATATCACATATTGTATGATTCCATTTACATGAAATGCCCAGAACAGGGAAGTCTGCAGAGATAGAAAGTAGTTTAGTGGTTACCTAGGTTTGGGCAAGGGGGGAATAGAGATTGATTGTTAATTGGTATGTGGTTACTTCTTGGAGTGGTGAAAATAGGATTCAATTATATTATGGCAATGGTTGTGCAACTGTGAATATACTAAAAATATGGAATTGTATACTTTACATTATAGATTGTATGATATGGAACGTATATCTAAATAAGTTTTTTTAAGATCCAGGAGACTTACTCTCAGGACAAGATCATATGGACCTTTTTTCCCAAGCCCCTCCCTACTAAGTACAACTTACTATAAAGCCTAGAAATAACTTCAGAGCAAACCAAAGGAGAATTCTGAAAGATGACAGAGGAAAGTGCACTGGTTTGGGATCCCAGGACTGGAGAAACAGCACAGTATCAGGGCATCTTATGACCTCTTGCCCCACAGAAAAAGATGACCCAGGCCTGCCATTTCCTGAACACCAGCTTCGTTTTAGGCCTGAGTAACCAATATTAGAAGCACCAATATTTGGAGTGTTACTCCTGACTCTCGCAGTGGTCAGTGTGAGATTGGAGAGATCAGATGTTTGGAGGACCTCAAACCTGAGACTAACTAGTGCAGATTGGTATTTGGAGGGCAAAGCATTGAAGAGGTAGTCAGTTCTAAATTGATATGCCCTGACATCTGGCTGGATGAGGGAAGAAGTAAAGAGGAAAGGAAAGGCTTGAGGCACTAGGCACCTCAATGAAGCCAAATAGCAGATGTGTGGGACCCGGCCACTGTTAGGAGATTTGAGTCACAATGGGATATTGAACTTGACACCTCAGAAGTCCAGTCATGCCCAGTGACGCCAAATGGCTGGTTGAAGTGCTAAGAAGTTAAAGGACAAGGTGGTGAGTGTACGACCAGGCTGTGCAGAATGGGTCTTCCATGTGGATATTGTCGAGACCCCCTAGGATTAGACCAGGACTAGGAGTGTCAAGGAAGCCTCTTGACATCACCCTTAGAGTATGGGGAAGAGTGGGGATAATTCCCACACCCATTTGCCACTCTCAGCTCAAATCCTCTGGTTAGCAGTTCGCACTGGGGAGGAATTTAAGGGAAATAATAAGATCAGGGAAGGCCGGAAAGTAAAAGGAATGTTTTGAAACAATTGACTTTCCTGCTTATTATCTGGTTTATTGGTTGGTTTTTAAGCTGAATGGGGAAAGCACAGGCCAACTCTTCTGGGGACACATTTTACTATTTTGGCCCCGTAAAGTTCTGGAATGGCAGTCAGAAGGTTTGTCTCTATATTAATCCAGATCTCTGGCCTCAAGTCAGCTGTTTGCCAATATAAATCTCTGTGTGAGCATTTATATAAGAACAGAGTTGAAATAAATAAGCTCTACATTTCCCACTGGCTTTAATACATATGGGCCCTAGATGCATACTCTAGGGCCCGCATGAGCTAGCACAGTTGTTGTCTAGTAGCTTCTCCTATTTAGAGAGAAAGGACCTATGAGGAAGGGGGGTGAACGTTGCTTGTTAAAAGTGCTAATCCCATCCAAAAAAACTCCCCCAAGACATCATAAAGCATCTTCTTGTCAGAGGAAGAATTCTAAAATGGATGGCCCAGGATAATGTAGTGGCGAAGTGCCCCAGCTTTGGAGACTGGCTGTTTTCAACTAACCAGATATTTAATTTGGCCAAATTATTTGACCTCTCTGTATCTCACTGCCTTCCAGGAAACAATGAGGATTACAGTAACATGTACTTCATAGAGTTGTGAATATTAAATAAAATGATGCATGTAAAGCTTCAAACCCAGTGTCAGACACTTTGGAATAACTCAATATATGTCGATGATTACTATAATAATTATGACAATTATTATGGGAGGGAACCAATGTTATTACATTTCTGCTCTCTGTAAAATTCTATTTGAGGAAATATCCTAAAGCAAAGTGTACAACATTAAGTAATACACAACATTTCACTTTCTGGGGCCCTGTGCCTGACATGGGAAATTTCCAAGCATGTCATGAAGTCTTAGCTTTTCAAGAAAGGTTGGAGGTCCTGTCAATCAAACTGCAACATGTTCTTCTCTTGCCCCTGAAAATCATGTATTTCCAGATGTTTTCAGGTTTTCATTTTTCACCAATCCAAGGGGCATTTCTCAGTTGAGAACATCTAGTTACCTCTCCCTTTATCCCCCTCCTTTCGCCTTTAGAGGCCCTCCTCTTAAGCTTCATTCTTTCCCCTGCTTCTCCTTCATCCCTCCTCAACCATTTATCCTACTTTAACTCTTTCACTCTCTTTATTCAACTACAGCTCTTCCCCTTTCTTTCATTTTACTCCACATCCCCCTCCCCTTTATTCCATGTCACCCACCTTTCCCCTTTATGCCCCATCACCTCCACCTCTTTATTCTCCATCACCTCTGCTGTTTAGTCCCCATCACCCCACTTTTGTCCCCATCACCTCCATCCCTTTACCTCAAATTGCCCCCCCTTATCCCACATCACCATTCGCCTTCATACTCCATCGTCTCCTCCTTATTCCCCATAACCCCTTCCCTTTTGTCCTTATCACCTCCAACACTATTCCCCATCATCTCTCCCCTTTATTCCTTACCCCCTCCCTTTTATTCTGTATCACCTTTCCCCTTTATTCCCCATTACCCCTCCCCTTTATTCCACATCCCCCCTCTGCTTTAATCAATTCCTCTCCATCCCTTTATTCTATGTCACCCCCTCTCCTTTATCCCTCTTCCTTACCTCTCTTTCCCCTTCATCTCCGGTCAGACCTTCCCAACTCACCAATCCAATTTCCAAATAAACACACACACACACACACACACACACACAGTAAGCCATGAATATGCAGCTGTCACAACACAGATGTTTATTAATGATTAAATACCAGAGAAGTTTTAACAATCACAAATCTTCGAGCTCTGCGGTTGTTACCCATTGTGTGATCAATTTCTATCCCTCAATACAATACATTCTTCATTCAATGGACCTTAGCAGTTGTTACCCCTCAATATCATCTATAATTTTGGGTATCATACATAACCTATATCTGCATGTTACCAGAGCATGTCCCACAAATTTGTACCATCCTGCATAGAGGAGCTACAGAGGTGATAGGTAAGAACGTTTGGAATCAGGTGACTTTAACTACTTGGAACTATGTGTCTCTACCTAACTAGCTGTTTTGCTGACAACAGGGCATGAACCCCAGCTGTCCGTAAAACAGATCTAGGTAATAAAATCAAATTTTTCCTCTAACGTTTGACCCCAGAAGGCTAGTTAGGCTTACATTTGAGGTTTCCCCATTAGCATGACCTGAGCAAAACTGCACAGAATTTTGGGAGTGGCTGTTTGATGAGTCATTGGTCTAAATAATTTGGGGGAGCAAAAAATCCTGAAGTGGTGGAGTTGCTGTGAGGACACGCTATGAGTTGGTGTGACATGGTTTAGCATTAATTGTTTGTCAGCTGTCAGTAGGCTGCCCTAACATCCTAGCATGCCTCTTGAGGGCCTTTCCAAATGAGCTCTTGGGAGGAGGGAAGGAAAGTCAGGAAAACATGCAATTCCCTTTTTTGGGGGAGGGAAAGCACCTCGAGATTTGTGAGCTTCTCTGGGATAAGGTGTTTACCACAAATGTCACATCAATTAAAGGACAGGCTGTAGTGTGGGAAAGCCAGGATCAGGGGTAAAAGAGAAGGAAAGGTAGCACCAGGGAGCCTGGGCATGACACAGAAACATCTCTGCTTTTACTAGCTGAAGGGACCAAACATCCCCAGTGAAGGGGCTGACAGTGTGTTTGGAATTCTCAGCCTGACCCGAGCATCAGGTGGAAATCCTTCTTACCCTCAGATCTTTACCCTCAATGTTTCCTGTGACATCTCGGGTCTACCCCCACTCTTTTCCCCTGTCTGGCAACTTATAGAAGGAAAAACATCTAAGGAAGGAAGTAGCTGATGCCAGTTTTGGCCTCCTTCTCCCGGGGCACACGGAGCAATGGGCGGTCTTGCTCCGGAATTGGGGGGTTACCCGCTCCTTCCTCATCGTCATGGGAACGGGCAGTGCCGGGAGGCACAGCTGGCTCCTCAGAGGAACCTGGAAAATAGTAATAGTGTTAACTCCTTATGTTTCTGGACTTCATACTTTGCACAGCACGCAAGGGACTAAGACCTAATTTTGCACTTCAAATACAATATGAAGCAAGAATTTAAGGTAGGAAAGACTATCCCCATTTGACATGTTAAGAAAACTGCAGCCTAACAGCCTAAATCTAGGCCCCCTGTAAAAGATGGTGGGGGAGGGCTGTGTTAGAGAACAAAAACAGTGAGACAGATACCCTGTGCTTACAGCAAATGGAAAATACCACCCAGCAGGTGGGGAAGGGGGCAGCCTCCTAACAACCACCACCACCCTAAAACCAGCCTGACTAATTTTACTAAGCAAATGAGTAACAAAGCTGGAGCTGGAAGCTTACAGCACTTCATGAGGGGGAGAAAGCAGGTGTCAGTCATCAAAGACTCTGGGGAGGATTTGTGGTCCATGACTTGGCCAGACTGAGACTTATTTTTAAGGAGGGTGGTATCTACAGGAAATGTAACATCTGCATCTTCTTTGTGGAACTTTATTGCCTTTGGATTACAAACTTCTCTAGAGTCAGGATCATTAGGCATTGGGACAGCTTCCACATTCATGATTTCTTCAAGATTGACAGTAAGGTCTGGCTGAGGGTCTGGAATTGTGTTGAGAATGGAGACATCTTCAGGCTCTGGAACTAAACTGGTAACTTCATCCTCTTCAAAAGTGTTAGCTTGGTCTTTCTGAGAACTGGGAATTTCGTTGTGAATTTGAGCATCACCAGGCTCTGGAACCACATTAAGAACTGAGTCTTTTTCAAGACTGGGATTTTCTTTAGAGTCTTGGATTCCACCAATATCAGAGGCTTCTTCATGTCCTGGGATTTCCTCAGCATCTGAGGTTTCTTCCTGGTCTTGAATTTCATCAAAATCAGAGACATCTTCAGGGCTCATTACCGCATGGAGAGTTGGAAACCTCTTCAGGGTTGGAGTCTTCCTTAGAGCCTGTAATTCCATTTAATTCTGGAGTTTCTTCCTGATCTGGAATTTTATCAGTATCTGAGGTTTCTTCATCATTTGGGACTCCGTCAAGAGCTGGCACCTCTTCAAGATTGGGATCTTGTTCAGAGTCTGAGAGTCCATTAACCTCTGGGGATTCTTCGCGATTTAGGATTTCATGACCCCCAGGGACTTCCTCAGGCCTTGGCACCACATGAAGAGCTTGGACTTCTTCAAAATCAAGGTTGTCATCAAAATCTGAAATCCCATTGACCTCTGGGGCTTCTTCATGGCCTGGAATTGCTTCAGCATTTGAGGATTCATCATTTGGGATTTCATCAAGAGCTGGGGCCTCTTCAAGATTGGGATCTTCAGAATCTGGGTTTTTATCATTTTCTGAAGCATCTGCATGATCTTGGATTTCATCGGTATCTGAGGCTTCTTCACTGTTTGGGATTACATCAAGGTAGGGAATTCCTGCAAGGTCAAGATTTTGGTTGTCTTCAAAATCTGGCCCTTCTTCAAGGTTGTGGTTTGGGTTTTCTCTAGGATTTGGGATTTCTTGCATATCTGGGGCCCCTTCAGGATCTGGGACCATATCAAAATATGGTATTTCTTCAAAGTCTGAGATTTCCATGAGTTCAGGAATTTCATCATCAGGGTCTAGAATATCTTCAAGGGGAGGAAGATCATCAAAATTCAGGGTATCATCATCGTCGTCATTGCCATCATCATCTTCTTCTTCTTCTTCAAGCTCTGGTATGCCTTCGAGATGTGGACCTTGAATCTCAAGGTTATTTGGGATCTCAAGACCTTGAATTTCTCCAAAGACTACTCCTTGATTGAGATATTCAAATACTAGCTCTTCATGGCCTGACACATCTTCCTCAGAGGATTCATCTTCCTCAAGGGGCTCATCTTCAGCAAGGACCTGGCCTTCAGGAAGGGCCTGACCTTCACCAAGGGACAGATCTTCAGCAAGAGTCTGACCTTCAGCAAGGGCCTGACCTCCATCAGGGAACTGACCTTCATCAAAGGGCTTGCTCTGAGCAAAGACAGCAGCCCGGGCTTCAGCAGAAGTTTCCACTGGATCAGAAAGTAAAGCATCCTCTTCCATCTTTATGCGAGCACTCCTGGGTGGGAATGAATTTGAAAAAGCAAGTCAGTTTTCATACTTGGGTTGCCTAACATGATGGTGGTCTCAGATTGGAAGCCACCATAGGAGATTCTGCTTCCGGCTAAGCTTAAACTATACAAGAAAACACTCACTGGATCTTCCTCAAATTCCTGCGTCTGATAAAATCCAGGGCTTCAGGACTGGATTTCCACACACGCTTAGCAACCTGCTTCTGAATGTGGGGAGGTACCTGAGGGTAAAATGAGCAATGTTAGCCTTTATTACACAACATTTTTAAATTGATACTCCTCTCTATCAGGTACCCAGGACTGAAGACACCATGACTGCTGAATGTAGGAGGAATTTCTGGAAGATTTAGTGGCTGCCTGCTTTGGCTACCCTCAGAGATGCATGTACTCCCTCATTTGCCTTGTGAATAGGAAAGAGAAAACTATGAAAGAGGTTTATCCAAAAGCTCCCCTTACCTGGAAGAGAACATCCCAATTATCAATCATGGCACGGACCACATTGACAGAAGCAACATAGTGGTCAATCCCCAGTCTTGTTTTCCTGGATTCCCTCTTGGCAAATCTCTCTTTCTTCAGGAGAGCAGATCCAAACACTAGAGCCAAATTGGTGGAAGTCATACGGTTTCCTGAAACCTATGAAAAGGAGAGTAGAAAGTGATCAACTCTGAGGCAGTAATGGAAATGACACAAATATGAATGTCTCCTTTTGTTCTTGTTTCCTTCTACCGTCTGTCTCTGTCTCTCTCTCATACACTCCCACACATGTCCCCTACTACAGCTCCCACTACCCTTCTCCAGAGGTTTTTACCAACTGTCCGTCAATGCCAATGGAGTCCTCGCAGTTCTCAGTGATCTTATGCAGGGCCTTCAGCAGACGCTCCAAGGTATCACTGTGGCAGGGTGGCATCAGGTAAACCAGCAACTGAAGGGCAGAAAGCTGATCCTGTGGCTTTAGAGCTAGAAGAAGGAAAGCAGGGTCTGGCTCAGGGGACTAGCCTTGACAGCAGCCTGATACCAAAAGAGTTGTGATTATGCTTGAAAACTGAGGAAGGGCTATGGAGGAAGTACCCAGGAATCTTGTCTTTGCTCATTCCCAAACCATTTGAGCTCAGGAACCCTAAAAGCAAGAAGTACTTCCATCAAAAGCAGACCCCTTCTATAGAACCTAGGGCCTTCTTTGCCATGAGAGGACATACACAGCTTCAAGAAGTTCTAGAGAAATCTCCAAACAATAGACTTACAATGGACTATTAAGAGATACAGGGAAAGTATAATCTGGATAGGTGTTTCCATCTTCTGATATTTATTCTGTTTTAGTACCCTGGGGTCCTGCAGCCAGAGCTCTGTTCCTAGGCTGCCACACCCCCATATTATTTCCTCTCCTTGCCTGACAAGATACAGCAGAAGACTCACTTGCTGTCAGGAGGAAGGACATGTACAGATCATCTGGCAGCAGAGAGTCCTTCATGTCACGGAAAAACTCCTTGAGGAGTGCAGCCACATCATGCACATTCTGATTGTCATCCAGCACTACATCCAGACCCTGATCAAATTCTTCACGGAGCTAGAAAAAACAGGAGAGAAGACATGGGCCTTCTGCCCTGCCCATCACATGCTCCCTCTTGGCATTTCCTTCCATAAGTCTCAAGCTTCAGTGGAGGTGGCTGGCAATATGGTGTGCTTGAGGAGCTAGAAAGAAGACATTGATCCCCCTCCACCAGGCATGAAACTCCCCTCAGATCTGTGGGGAAGACTCCCCCACACCTGTTTTTCCTCACTCAAGGAACATAGGTGTAAGCAAAGCCAGTTTACCTGACGCACTCTCTCTGCTGAGTATTCCAGGGTGAAAATCCCCACTGTGCTTAAGCCTGAAAGAAAAGACCAGGGGATGCTAAGTATCTCTGGTCCCCTGCCCCATGGCATTTCCCCTCTCCCCAACTGAGTACCAGTCCCAACTGGTGGCAGGGGAATGTTCCCATCCTTCACCCTATGACCTCTTTTCTCTACCCTTCTAGAACACCATTCTTTCCCTTTAATTGCCTCCTACCTTGATTAACCCATCATTTAATCCTTGGCCTTGAGGCCCCCTTACCATGTTTCTCAATGAAGCTGCAGCAAGCCTCAACAACCTGGGGAATTTGTTTAGCAATCGGATTGAGGCTCATTTTCCTTTTGGATCCCAGAAGTCGCTGGCCAATCGGAAAGGAAATCTTGGAAAGATGCAGGGTCTGCAGCAGCAGGGCCCCATCCTCCAGTTCAGCCAGGCTGTCCACGGATACTGCACCCTGTGGAGAAATCCAGACTATCTTAAAGTGGGGGAGCAGGAGGGTCACTTCGGACCTTCCTGGGGATTGTGTCACATTCATAACAGGAGACCTTCTCTCCGTGGGAAGCCAATTAGCCCACACACAGGCATGTTCTGTTCAGCTCCCCCTCCCTCTGAGGACACAGGCATTGACCCTCCCACCCCGCATCGATAGACACCTCAGGAAGGGCCACTGCTTGGAACCTGGAGGTTTTAACTCACTCGACGCCCACGGCGAGTAAACTCCCTGGGCAAGGTGGGCTCATCCCGTCTGCGACTGAAAAAGCGCCTGATGCGGCCAAACATCCTTTGCACCACGTTTCCCCGACGACGGCGGGAAGCCTGACCAGTGGATTCTTCAATCTGCATCGCGGCTGTTAGTTCAAGATGCTTACGGCGGGTAAACTCATTCACCAGCACCTCTTCCAGGCGAATGCCAAACGTCTTGAGTGATACGACTGGGGAGCCAAGGAAAGAAAGAATGAAACGTCAACTCTCCGCAGCGCTTAAATCAGGAGGACTGAAGGGGCTGTAGCGCTCCTCTAAGCAACCGCCTGCAGCCCACCGCACCCCTCCAGACCCGCAGCGCCCTCCCTGGGGAGGGAGTCAAAAAGACCCTGCAGTGGTTTGGCGGAAGAATTCAGCTCCACTCAAACTACCCCGACAGGGCTGAAGGTCCCTGTCTTAGGTCCTGCCAGGGGGTGATAGCCTTGAAGCAATGAGGGCAGTTTCTTCTGGGCGACTGTCTGGGGTGGATCCATGGGGAAGGCTTAAGCAGATCTGCTGGAACCGCCCCGCGTCTGCAGCGAGTGCGCCATTTCCTGAAATCATCCCTATGGGGTTGGGGGGAGGGGGTTCAGCGCCCCCAGAAGCCATGGGCACCGCCCAGTCTCCAGTAGCCAGGGACACAATACGGGGCGTGGGGGGCAACACTCCATTTATTTCCTAAGAAAAGTACGAGAGCCGCTCACCCCTCTGCTGTCCTCTCAGATTCAGAGACCACTTCTCCAAGGTGTTTGGACGGTCAATAGGTAGAGCTATGGGAAGAGAAAAAGAAAAGACATGCACGCTCACACAAACAGGATTTGATAAATGACGAAAACATCGCAATGTATTGATACGCGGGGGAGGAGGGGAGCAAACAGCTCCGTCAGGCCCGCTGGAAGTGTTTTGCTTTGTCCCAGCCTCAGTTTCCCCCTTTGACAACAGGACCAATCCTATCTACCACCCCTGAGACTACAAGAATTTAACCGAATCAGACGATGAGAGGCTTCTCGTGCGCAGCGCGCACCGTGTCACGCACCAGCAGCAGCTCCCGCACAGGGCTTCAGACATCCGTTGCGGGCTCTGAGGCGCCTGGACAGTGCAACAGGCTAGGGGAGGGGCTCCGTCTGCTGAGCGGCGGCAAATAGGGGTCGCCAAGTTCCTGCCGGCGCGCTCGCGCCCGGGCTGCCGTCGGCTCCCAGCGCCGCAGCCCTGGCAGTGGCGACACGCGCCGTCTCCGCGCTCAGACCCCCGCAGCTGGCTCTCTTCGCCCCTTGCGTGGCGTCCTCAGGCCGCAGCCTCCGCGCGCGCCTGGAGCGCCCACCGCCCCCCTCACTTTACTCTGCCGTGGGGGCGCCCCTCGGCCCGCGCGCCCCCTCCCGCCTCCCCGGGGCCGCAGAGTCCATGCTCACCCCCAGCCCCCTGCACGCTCGGGCCCCATCCAGGGCTTCGTCCCGCTCGCTCACCCGCAGCCGGCTGAGGTGGGCAGCGATTGCAGCGCACCTCCCGCCGACGCTCCCGCGCCCGCACCGCCCTCCAGCTCTGTGCCCGGATTGGCGCGTGTCTCTCTCGCTGTCTCGCTATCTCCGTCTCTCGAGCACGCCGTCTCTGTGCGTCTTGGTCCTTTCTCAGAGGGTCCCTCTGCGCCTCTGCCTCGCTCTGACTCCCCGAACCGCACCTGGTGCATCAGTCTCTTCACCTGCCCTCTGTCCACCTGTCTCTCCCTGCCCTCCGCCTCATTGACCGCCCCTCAAGCCCCCAGGCTTCGACCCAACACAACTAATCTTGACCACTTCCACAATTCAACCAAAACCCTTCAACTCCTGCTTCCTCAGTGGTCCGGGAGCCAGGGGAACCAAGCGGCGGCCGAGACCCGGCGGGAGCCCCTTCCGCCCTCATGGACCCCAGACGCGGCCCGTCCTGCCCGGGGGTCCGCTCGCCCGAAGGCTGGGACGCCACGCTCCGGGACCAGCTCACCTCGGTCAGGTTTGAATTCAGAGAGGAAATGTCTGGCCACGAGTTCGTGGTAAGCAGTCTCTTGCAGCTTCAGACGCTCCAGCTCCGACAGACTGTGGATTGATATCATCTTCGTCTTGCGGTCCGGATTGTGGCCTGGGGCTCCTCCTAGGACGTTCACTAAAAAAATGAAGGCGGACAACAACAGCAAAGGGGGCATGATTCTGGGGCACAGTGTCCTTGCTGCCTTCAGAAAAGAAATGCAGCCACCCATTCTGGAATCGGATGATTATCTAGGCTGCATCATCCAATTGTCACTGGACCTGGTGGAAGGAGCTATGGGGGGGGCGGGAGGGTGGTAAAGGGGGAGGGAAAACTGGGAGGCGGCTTCGCCCTCAAGCAGAGCTGCCTCTGGTTGCTTATTTGAAAAAAAAAAAAAACAACAACTTAAAAAAATCATCCCTGAGCCGACAGTCCAGAAAAGAGAAAACCTAATTAGGCAGAAGAAGGAGGAGGAGGAGGAGGAGGAGGAGGCGGAGGAGGAGGAGGAGGAGGAGGAGGAGGAAAAGAAAAGAAAAAACAGAGTAAAGAAAAAAGAAGGAAAAGAGATTAAAAAGAAAACCGACCAACCTTATTCACAATTTTAAAATGTACACTGAGACAAGTATAAGGTAATACTGTCCCTCAATTAATTAGAACATTGATGGAGTTCATTTAATGGTGATACCTGTGCTGTCAGGCTGGATGAAATGGGCACATTCATCTAGGTTAGGAGCACTGAAAATGTGTACAATTCTTCCAAAAGGCAAACTGAGCACATAAGTATGGAGCCAAAAATCATCCCCAGGACCTTTGACCCAGTAATTCCCCTTCTAGGAATCTATTCTAATGAAATATTCCATCGGATAGGAAAAACCATATGTACATGAGCCATAACAGGAAAAAATTTAAGGGAAAAAAGCTAGCCCAGTTACGAGACTAGTTAAATAAATTATGGAATTACCACAGTCTGGAAAATTGTGTAATCATTAAAGTGGTATTTACAAAGAGTTTTTAAACAGCAAATACAGAATATAGAATTGTTTTAATTATGATTACAACCATGTGAAGAAAAATCTGCATAAAAATAAAAGACTGAAAGAAATGCACCTCTAATATGAACAGCATCTGTATTAAGTGGTAGGATTTTGTTTGCCTTTGCCTTTTCTCTATTTACTAAAATTATGCAACTTGATTATATTATGTTTTTCATGAGAAAAAAAAACATCAGTTTGTACCAAAACAAACTGGCCAATTCTAGTGAGACTCCCAACACAGGACTGGTGATCAGAGTGAAGTTTGTCTTAGTGTTCTGGCAGACCTGTTTTCTCTGTCCCTTCTCCATGGCGTCCACTATCCCATACTGCTGCTCCCAGGCTTCATACATAGGATCCGCCAGTGGGGATCTACCTGAACCCCACACAGTATTCTTCCCTGCACATCCTGGCCTCTGTTACTCATTTGTTCCTTCCTTCATTCATTTTTTTTTAAAAATCTGCATTAATTACCCACTTTGTGCCAGGCACTAAAGATTCAACTATGAGCAAATAAAACTACCCCTTTCATAAAGGATTTAACAGTGCAGTGAAGGAGATACACAGGTTAGTAACAATTTACAAAACCTTGTGAGAAGTCAATCACCAAGATAGAAACAAAGTACTGTGAGACCAGAAAAGAGGAAACATCTAAGTCAGCCTGGGGGCGGGGGGGTCCAGAAAGAGAACAGCTTGTGCAAAGGCAATGAGATGGGAGAGAGGTTGTAATATTCTTAAAGCTGTAGAAAGGGGATGTTAAGAGATAAATCTGCATAAGCAGGCATGAGCTCAGGAATGGCCCTGTAAGCCATTCTGGATGGCTGGACTTTCTCCTGAAGGCAGTAGGGAACTACTGCAGGGATTTAAGTGGAGAGGGACAGAGTCCGAGCTTCAGTTGGAAAAATTACAGGGAGCAGTGAAAAGCCTGGTCTGAATAGAATCTGAAGTACATAGATCAGCCAAGAGGCAAAGGGATGCTGATACAAGCCAGTGTGGCTGGGGCAGGGGTAGGATTCTATGGGTAGAATTGACAGAGCTTATGGGAATTGTAATAAGAAGGAAAGAATTTAGGATAGCTCCAAAGGTTATGGTTTGGGTGAGTGTGTGGATTCTGGCCCTTGACAGAAAAGATAATATGGGACATGGGGAACTAAACCTTTTGACAAGAAGGGAAGGGGTCACATGCCATTTTTAAGAGCTCCCCTTTGCAATGGAGTTTTAAGATAATATTCTATATATTATAGTTGAGTTGAGTAAGGGGCTTAAATCCCAAAAAGTAAGTAATGTGGCTTTGACAGAGGAAAAGCAGGTAGGAGTTTATCATTCAACAATCTATACAAATGAGCTCTGTCCAGAACAAGCACACAAACCCACAAACCCACCAAAATCCCACCCTTCTTTTGTTTCCAAAATTCGCTTTTGCTCACTTTCCTTAATAGCCAAAGTCATGCTTATCAAAAATAAATTCTTACCAGATAACTGAACTGCAGTATGAGAAAAGATGAGGAGTCTTTTTATGGCTTTTGAACTGAGCTAAGAGGAAAATCCTTAGCATGGAATTTTTAAAGCTCCTTCAACTGCAAAGCACCATTCCCTGGATCCAAAGTGAATGCCTAAGCCCAACTACAAAACTGCATCCACAAAATGATCATTTTAACCAAAGACACATGCACAGCACCCACCTTAGTCGCAGACTAAGTCCCTAGCAATAGCCCATTCACAATAGATGATCCAGAGCCTATTACCCAAAGGTCTCAACCTGACACATACAGCCTAGCTCTGGCTTAATTTTTTTTGACATTACCACCCCCCCCCCTTTCCCCTTTCTCCAATTCAGGCATGTTTGTACCTGCTTTGGAGTTTCGGCTATTTCTTCTTGCCAAGGCTTACCAGATCTGGTCATCCAAAGAGTATATACCTGGATCTTTTACCCAGAAACCAAGGTGAAAATTGATCCCTCTCCTTCCCCATAAGGTAAGAACAAATAAGAAAATCTCAAAACAACACCAGCCGAGAGAGAGAGAGAGAGAGAGAGAGAGAGAGAGAGAGAGAAGCCTTTGAGAAATGAGTCAGCCTAGATGCTTACAATTACAAAGGAAATCAAAGGCCTTAGAATAAACTGTTTGTCATTGCCTCCTGCTCAAAGATACAGGGCTAAACTTAAGAACAATCATATGTTGCTGTTCTGCCAGCAAAATTGACAGTGTCTTGCTTGCCTTCAACCCTCTCAAGCCACCAGAAGAATACAGGACAGAAGTAGAGTTAGGAAGGCCAGTGAGCCCAGACAGGAAGCAGATGGAGATGGTGGAGGGTGGGGACAAGTAAGCAAGCTTCAACACCAAAAGAGACACAGAAACAGGTTCTTGAGATTTGAATAGTTGTCCTCAGGCTTGGTTTTCCAAGCTGAGTACAAAAGGAGGCTCCTCACAGGGAACAAGGTGCCAAGAGACCTCTCTTGCTCCAAAGTGTCTTCCCTTTCCCCTTTCAGCATGCCTTAGGGCTGGCCTGAAGTGACCATGACATCAAAAATATACGAGAAGGGAGAGGAAAGCAGGGCCTCTCAATTTCAGCCTAGAATTCAAGACATTTGCAAAAACAAAATCTTTAGACATATATCTGCAGGGGCCGCTGGAGTCAGAGCTAGATAGAACAAAGTTCAAA
Source organism: Cryptoprocta ferox (assembly GCA_028646485.1). Lineage (NCBI taxonomy): Eukaryota > Metazoa > Chordata > Mammalia > Carnivora > Eupleridae > Cryptoprocta > Cryptoprocta ferox. Next base: position 18,046,554 of record CM053579.1, read on the forward strand.
GCCAAGCTTTACAATATCTTGGCTGTGTGACTTTAGGAAAATCAGTTGAATTCTCTGAGCTTCAGTGACTTCCTATATAAAATGGAAAAATGATGCAGTAACCATTTCAGCAGTTGTGTGAGAATAAATGAATAATGCATGTGTGATATTTAGCTTTCGTTTTTAATAAAAACGTTGATCTTTTTTTGACTTTTTTTTAAACTTATAGTTTATTGTCAAGTTGGTAATAAAAACGTTGATCTTGAAGGTTATTTGCAAAGGAGTTTACCAGAAAATATCAGGTTTCAAAAGTAATTACATAAAATTAGAATTTGTATCAATGCATACAAAGTCTTACTCTGTTCAAGCTCTACTAAATTTGAATTAAATTAAAACAGGTAAAGAGATCTTGGGAGACTGTTGGGAATAGGTCTTTCTTCTTCAATCTCCAACAGCATCTGGGTCAAGTCTAAAAAAAGTTGTCTTACAAAATTTAGGAGAAGTAACTGCATAGATCAGTTTTTCAAATGCTATTATTCAGGTTAGCAAAATGCCTATACGTCTCAAAATTTATTTTTCTTTCAACCCATCCAAATTTACATTGTCACTGGCAAAAGAGAGCATAACTGTATGTAGATCAGTAAAGGGGCTAAGATATTAGCAGATGCCAAAAGAGAGAATTTGAACAAAGACCAGAGGGAAACCCAGAGCAAGTCTCCAGCAATACACAAAGGGGAAACACATTTGGGTATCATCAAGCCTGTTCCTCATGTCCTCCTAAAATGCATGGCACAGATGGAGAAACAAATTAACGTCAGAAAGGTCACCCTCTTCAACATTGTGAGGACAGGAATGCTTTCATCTAGGCATAAATCCACAGCCCTCACAATTTGGAAGACTAATTTACTCCACTGTCCCCATCAAATAGTTTGGGATGGCTTAGTGCTCACTAGCAAACACCTATGAGAAAAAAAGCAGGGGACTGCACAGATGCCATCATTTTAATCCCTATAACCTAGGCACTTTATGGCACCACCAGAATTTTGCTCCAAGCCTCTGATAGCTCTTCAGATTTTGAGAAATTGATAGTGGATATGGTTGAGCACCCAGCAGGCATTGTGTCCATGATATTCAAATGTCTATAGGCAGTGACAATAGATAAAGACATCCCTGTTAATATATCACAACATGGGAAAGAGATACAGGTCTACAGATAAAAATATTTGAGCACCAGTTTGGTCTGCTGGCATATTACCTCATCCATCCCTGAACGTTAATGAGTTAGCCTTTAAGTTGTTATCCCATAACCTCCATTTCGGCAAAGGCTGTAGTCGTGATGAACAAAATGGCTCATTTTATTCTATGCAGTGATGGTGCCCCAAGATAATTAAATTTGGGAATAGTGCTCTTCAGTACGTGAAGTCAGACCATCATGCCATAGCCAAAGCTCATAAACTGGAGGTAGTATTGTTAAAATATATTGAGTAAAGCTCTGGCTTTTTTGAAACACTTTTTTTTTAATGTTTCAGGAATTGCTTAGTATATTAGAATGGATCAGAGAGAGAAGGAATCTTAACCATCACCTAATCCAAAGCTTCTATTTTACAGTTTAGAAAACTGAGGCTCAGGGAGAGATTGGAGTTTGCCAAAGGCCACACAGCAATTTGACAGCAGAATCTAGACAAGAACCCAGTTCTTCTAAGTCCTGGGGCTCTTTCCACTGTCCCATCCACCTTTACTCTTAATAGCTGCAAAATAATGCACAGCTAACTAAGGAAACCAAAGAATGGACACATAATCAAAGTGTGATTCAATATTCCAGGGCAGGTCATATCTGAAGGCAGACAACCACCACAAATTACAATCTCTGTGTAAAATAAGTACAGTGGTCATTGTATAGAATGTGGGATGCCCTTTTTAAATTTTATTGACTAAAGAAACAACTCAAGCCTAGGATGGTGAAAGGCAATCTTTATGCTATAAACATCCCAAAGGATAGTGTAAACAAGGTGGGGTGACACCAAATACAACAAGATATAGATATTCCCACTATTATCTGCAGTATCTGTCAGAGTGCATAATAGTGCTGGCATCACAAGCTGTGTTGCTGTTTTTCCCCCTTTTGGTTGCTGCTTCTATTATGTTGTGACAGAAAAAGTAAAAAAAAAAAAAAAGATGTTCCATCAATAGGCAGTAAATTTTTTTAAATGTCTAACTTCTCTTGTGCTTTTCATTTTCTCAAAAGCTTTCAATATGCCCATTATCTCTAGGCCCTAGCACACAGTAGGTGTTCAATAAGTGTTTGTTGGGTGAATCATAGGATTATACTCTTCGAGGGTTTTGAGAGAACATAAAGGTCTTGTAATTAAAACAGAAACAGCTCTTCGTGATTCATGGATAAATGAATCATGCCATTTTATTCTCACAACAACCCCTGGGAAGGAGGGAGGTTGGGTATTATGTTTCCTCAATTTACAGATAACAACAAACTGGGGCTCTGAAGAGGTTGTGACTTACCTTAAGTTACATGAAAATGCCATGGAGGAATATGATCTGGGAACGAGCTGTCCCTACCTATCCTCAGGTCAGGCTTTCCTTTCCCACTAAACCATGGTATTTCTTCATGTGCAGCTGCTGCCTGAGACTGGGACAATCTGAACTGAGACTGCATTCTTTCCTAAGAAGGTGGCTGGATTTCTGAGGTCTCATTTATATACACTATTCTTGGGAAATGGTAATAAAGGTAGATTAGATAGATGAATTGATCAATCAATTTATAGATATGATAGGTAAATGTGATGATGATGATGGTGGTGGTGGTGGTGATAGAAAGAGTGAGACAGAGAGAGTGGGAGTGACAGAGACAGAGAGAGACAGCTTAGAAAAAGATCACTGCAAAAGATAGAAAAGAGGAGTGGGTAGAGGGAAAAGGCACCAAAAGCCCTATCTATTCCTCCCACCACATCCCTCACCCTAGCCTACCTCCACACTGACAGCATGCCATCCTGAAAAGGTCCTGAGATATGGACTAGAACTTGGGTTCAAATCCCAGCCTTGCCACATGTAAGTTCACACACTCATCAACCAAGTGACCTGTAGCAAATTATCTCTTTCCTGAGCCTTGGTTCCATCACCTTGCAAAACAAGAGTCATGATACCTATTAGATGTGACTGTGGTAAAGACTAAATAAAAGACAGTGTGGAATGAAATAATTCTCCAAAGAGTACAGTGCTGTACGAAGGTGAGGAATTGCCCCCAAATATCCAAATATATCTGAAAGTGAAGTTTGAGAGGAAGACTGAAAAGTGCTCTGGAATGAGGCAAGACAGCATCCCCATTGAAGAGTCCTCTCATGCCATTCTTTGAAGGCAAAGGTGGGTACTCACCCCCTGTCAGCAGGAAGCACACACTTTTCAGAGGGGATGAGTTAACCTGTTTCTTCATTGGATCTTTTGGTGACCAGGTATGCAAGGCAACTAACTGTGTGTGGGGTGGGAATGGGGGCTAGTCTAGGCTGCAAAATGTAGACAAAAGGTAACTGGCCCACAAATAGGATGTAGACCCTACCTTTGGCTTCCTAAGCAAGGTGTGCAAGCCATCCATGCTACGGATAGTAGAGGAAAATGGGGAGCCATCTGGAGTGGAAAGCCCCAGTTTCTGTCCTTGGGATCTTGCAGCCGAGTTGGAGGTCACCTTTATGTCAAGAATATGAAGGACTGTAAAGAAAGGCCCATGGGTCTAATATCATTCTTCCCTGCACTAATTTAAATCCATTTGCTCTCCTTTTTTCCTTTAAGGAATATTAAGAATTGACTATTTCCTCAAGTCTACTAGCACTAGGAAGACCCTTACTCAGCTGTAAGTTTTCAATAAACTCTGATTTTTTCCCCCTCTTTTCAAGATCCCTGCCAAGCCTCCCTCTTTAAGGCACACTCCTTTTCAGACACACATATTCACTCTTAAACACATCCGTGCACACACACATCCTCAAGCTCTTTTGCATATGCATTTTATACACACACACACACACACACACACACACACACACACACATACACAGAATGTATTTGCTACAACAGAGAGAAGGAGGGAAACTCTGCCATCAAGCATTTGTACCTGCAGACCACAGCTGGGGCTTCTACAGAGTGGGCGTGAGAGAGAAAAGACCAATGGGGACATTCCCCCAAACTATATGGACAGATGCCTAGGAAGGAAACCTTTAGAATAAAGTTGTTCTCAGAATCTGTGCTGACAGCTACCTCTTCTCCATCTTTGTTCCCCCACCCCCACCTGATTCTCTTCTCCTTTGATTGTATCTTCCCCCAACAAGCTTCCAATTTCTGCCAGTTTTCTTCTTCAAAATCCTGTCTGAGTGGCTGTCACAGAGAATTGGGGCTGTGGGAGATATTTCCCAGGTAGTTGTCAGGCTAAGAACGGTATTTTAAAACTACATTAAAATAATCATATTTAAAAAAATCAATGTCTGTCTGTCTAACTACCTATCTATCCCCTCTTCAAAATTAGACCACTGTCTTGGCTGTGATGCAGTGGGAAAAAAAAAAAAAAAACGAAACAAAACCCTATACCAGGAGTCAGGAAGCTTGCCTAGTTACTAAGCAGCTGAGTGGCCTTGGGAAAGTCTGAGACCATCTCCAAGCCCAAACACAACTGGCATAATTTATTATTATCCCGTTTATCTAAGAGCACCGTAGAAACACTCCTCTCAATTCTGCAGAATCCTTGATACTTCTACAGGACTTCACCAACTCCAGAACACGGGGCCACACTGCCGCTGTCCACAGTTGGGAAGAGAGAGGGATCCTTGCCCCTCCGCAGGTCTAAGGGCACCAGAGTGCGGCGGGTCTAAGCGGGTCTCCCCATCTACCGCTCCCGGAGCCCCTGCAGGGCCATCTGCCCTCGACCCCCAGCTAAGTGACCGAAGAGGGAGGGGAGGAAGGATGAGGGGGGGAGCAAGAGAGCCCGGCGCGGACTTTGCAACCTCGGCCTCTGGAGGCTGGTCCTGGGCCTCTGGCTGCCACCAGGCTGCAGAGCATGGCCTTCTGGCTGGGGTGTGCCACGCGCGTCTCACCCCTGTGTGGCTCGAGATAGCGCAGAAACTGCAAAGTTAAACAAAGCCCCGCGGCGCGCAAGGACCACTCTCAGCTACCTCTCCGCTGCCGAGAATTCGAAACATTAAATCTTGCTCTCGTGCTGGAGGTTTGAACATTGAAAGAGAAAACCCGAAACTTGTGCAGCACTCGCGGGCTTCCTCTCCCTCCCACACGTCGGGTCCTCCACCTGGAGACCCTTCACCTCCCACTTTAACCCCTCAGTGGGCTGCACTCAGGCCCCTGGAGCCCTGCCCCAGCGCTACCTCTTGGCGACTGTCCTGCTCCGGCCAAGGAATAAGTGGCTGCGAGACCCGCTGGTCAGTCGTGCGGCGCGGCCACAGTCCGTCCTGGGACAAGCTGCAGGCTCTGCAAGGTCTTAGCTCTGCAGCTCAAATTCCCCCACTCTCTGTAAAGCCTTCCCTGGTGGGGCAGGGGTGATTCATAGCAATTTTCCACGCAGCAGCCAGCTCAGTGCCTTACGCATACCTGTTTGCTAAATTCCCTGGGCTACTCCCACTGTTTTCTCACTGTACCCCACAATCTTCTCTCCCTTTGCTCAAAGCTGAACTCTCCTTCAAGATTCAGCCCAAGAGTCCCTTCCTCTGAGTACTGCAAATTTCCCCTCCCCTGGCCATGCCACATAATCTCACATTACAGGTGAAGGAAAGGCAGAGGTGGAGGTTTAGATGGCTAAGAAACTTACAGAAGGACACAGAGATAATTAGTGGCAGAACCAGGAAGAAGGCCCAGAACTCCTGGATCCCAGCTCAGCACACTTTTTGCTACCCCTCATTGCTTCCCTTCTGCCCTGTTTTGTATGGCACTGGAGGGCAGGGAACATCTCTTGTTGGCCCCTTACACACAGGGAGTGCACAAGGAACAACCCCCTCCTTTCCTTGCCTCACTCTTCTGGCTCCTTGTTTCCCATAGTGTCCAGGGCCGCTACCCTTGAAGATTCAGAGACAAAAAGATCATTTTGTTCAAAGTCCAGTGCAAGAGCAAACAGAAGCTGACTTCACAAAGTCCTTTACCCACCCGGATGAGAATGGTATCAGTAACCTCCCCCCTGCCACACACACACACACACACACACACACACAACTATAGTCTTCACCTTTCTTTTTCTATCTTCTGAGCACCTGGTGATATCAGAAGGCATCCACACTGGTCCAAACCGTCTTAACTTCTAATACCTCTTCTAAAAAATGCTTCTTTTATAATCTGCAGTCCCGTAATGATACGTACAAATCACTATTCAGCCAAGCAAAAATATATTATTCACAAGTACTAGATATTCTCATCTGATGCAACAAGGGTGATGCGGGGTTATAGACGCAAGCTCTCAGGAGGGGAGAACTTAAAATATTCAATTATACCCCCTCCCAACTGGGTTTTCTCCTCTCCGAGACAAAGTAAACAGACAAAGGGAGGGTGTTGTTGTTGACTTGCAGAGAGACAGGAAGGGAAAAGAAAAGAGGAGAGTCAAGAATGCCAGAGTCTCTGGGTGAACCTGGCAAGAAGGAGCGGGAAGCAGAGCCTAGGCAAAGGAGAGAAGGAAGGAAAGGGAGGGGAGAGGAAAGAGGGCAGCTGTTGACTCCAGGCAAACACAGATACTGGGGCAGCCCAGGGAGACATGGACTTATTTCCCAAAGGTTCTGGGATGTGGCTCTTAGGGACCTGCATTGGAAATGATGTCCAGGAGCCTAGTGGCCAAGTCTCTCTTATCCCCTAGCAAAGGGAGAGAGTTTCTGGCTCTATAGCAGCAGCACTGGTGGCGCTCTTTTCACTAGAAGTACCACTTTGCTACCATCACTACCAAGAAGATGCCCTCTTCTCCTCCTCCTCCTCCCACCCCTCCCCCTACAGTAATTCAATAAATCTTACCCAACACAGGAATGTAATTTGAATGCTCAGGGCAGTTTTCCTTTCCATTGAAGAAGAGGATCTCTACCTCTCCTTCTGAAAACAGGCCGGGTGCTTCCCCTTTATACATTCTAGAGCACCAGATCAGGAGAGGGGGAGAAAGGGAGGGAGCGGCAGTTTGAGGCTGGTCCAAATTGTCCTTGGCATCATCTCTCTCTCTCTCTCTCTCCACCCCCCCCATTGGATTTTTCTGCAGCCCCTCCTTCTGGCTCTGGCAGCTCTGCTCCCCTTACTCCCTGCAGCATCCTGCAGTTATTCCCCACACCTTTGTGATATGGGACTGATATTGGGGTGCATCTTTCTGGTGATGCTTGCTTCTAATGTGGGATCTTAGACTGATATACCAGTGAAAGATTTTAGTTGGCAGTGGGTAGGTGTCACAGAAGATGAAAAGAGAAACCCATTCAGGTAGCCAACTACCTTGCCAGGAAAGCAACACAGGTCAGTGTTGGGGGCAGTTGGGAGACATGATATGAACCTGAGTGTACAGGGAGCCAACTTAGGCAGAAAAGTGGCAGGTTGTTGGTTTGGGTTATAGTGATTGCCTTGGTGGCATAAATACATAAATACTTCATGATATATTAGCGAGAAGGTAGATCACTGACTATCACAGCCTCAGATTTCTCAACTACAAAACAGGGCAGTAAACGCTCACCCTATAGCACTGTGGGGAAGAGTATGTGAAATAACACGAATAAAGTATTTAGCACATGGCCTGGCACAGACCCCTTGCCCCCTTAAACTTCCTTCTGGTGTTGGGCACAGGAAGGAAAAGAGTTTCCCAAGATCACAAAGCAAGTAGCAGAGTCAGGATTGGAATGCAGGTAATCCAAACACCCTCCCCAAGAAGGGTGCTTTCCACTCTACTTCCTCCTCTAAGAAGGCTGCCAGGGCTATCCTTGGGGTCTTGGCTGGAGTGGAAGTGAGGAGGTGGGTTAGGAGCTGACTCTATGCATTTGTATATAGAGACTCTATCACTTAGCCCCAGGCCCAAGGGCTCATGTTTGGGCTTCATCCCCCTGCTCATCATCACTCAGGTAATCTCCCCATGCCATCTTGCACTGATTCATCGCCACTTTAGCGCCACCTCTGCTGCTCAACTCAGAGACAGTGACTCATCCTCTCGCTGGCCAGGGCCTCTGTCCTCCAGGAAAGAGGCTTTCTTCTTAATTGACTGCAGAAGCCTCAGCTGCAGTGGAACAACGCCCTTCCAGGCAGGCTTACAGATGGAAGGCTTTGAGGAGGAAAGGAATAGCCCCTGCCTCAAAGCTACTACCTCATCCCCACAGTGCCTGGGGTGCCGCTATTGGAGTTTTCTCTTCAGATTCCATATAACTGCGTAGGTACACTCAAGTCACAGTGTTTCCAAAAGAAGTTACCCAAGACATCTCTTTGCCACATCTATACAGCCACAGTGCTGTGTCTGGCATTGTGCTAGGCACTGGTGAGACATAAGGTAGGAGGAGATGTCCTTGGAATGCAACGGGTGATCACCACAGATGTAAAAATAAAAAACACATAATGTGGCAACTTGGAAAGAGGGAGAAAAGAATGCAGGGAGAAGTAAATTAGGAAGTACCTGTGAGGAGTGGAGGTGACAGAGAGAAGGGCTTCACCACAGCCCCAAGGACCGGGGCTGTGACCTGGAATGTCTTGTGACTATCAAGTGGCATCACTAAAATCACTGCTGCAAATGTTTCCCTTAAGCACAGAACATTGCTTAAGTAATTGAGTGCTAACTGAACCCCTGTTTTTCCTCTGCCTTTCTAACCGGGTTGGAGGCATCATCTGGTGGCCATATATCCCTCCGATTCCCCCACCTAGCCAGCCAAACATTCAAATCTTTATCTTTCATTAGGGTTGGGGAGAGGAGGAGGGACTGGAAAGGAATGGAGGTCTTCCAGATCTTAACTGGGATAAGCACTTTACATGTGTTTCCTTTCAACTTCACAACCACCCCGCAGACCTAAGTCAGTGACTTGCCAAGCTAGTCAGCTACGAAATGGCAGAGCCCGGATTCGAACTACAACAGAGAAGCCTTTGGCATGGGCTTTACACAATGCCCCGCAGGGAGCAGGTGTTCTCTTCCTCCATCACTCCTAGACCCCGCTGTCCATCTGAACAGAAAGGAGGAAAGCAGGCGACAGGAACCAGATGGTCATTTGGCTGCGGAGATTTCTGGAGTGACTCCTGTAGCCTGCTACAAGTGGGAGGGGACCTCAGAGTTTCCCACGGGGGGCTATGTGGCCAGGAGTGCAAAGCACCTTTGGCGAGTCTTCCGCCCCCTGCTGCCGGCGGCTCCCCGGCCTTGCAGTGGCTGCTGTTTTCCGGAGGGCTTGTGTGCTAAGAAAAAGCAAAACAAAACAAAAAACTCACTGATCGCCCAACAGCTGTCACGAGCTGGTGCGGGGCTGCAGATAGCTCTACCAGATTTGGTGATAAAAAAGGGAGGAAGGGACATTTCTGACGCCCTACTATGTGTCCAGCGCGGGGTCAGTGATTTTTATGCAGATAATCAGTTGCTTTGCAAAATAGTGAGTTCTCCATTAAGAGAAGTCTTCAAGCTAGGTTAGGACAGGTTTCACAAAAAGCTTCTCTGCAGATCTAAACTCCTTACTTCTTGAAACCAATAAAGCCCTCCACCTTTAACAGTTGTCCACTCTCTCTGCGAAGGGAAGAAAAAGCACCCGCTGGGGGGCAGAGGTCAAAGCAGAGTAGGGGTTTGGGGAGGGTGCTGGAGGAGGAGCCTCCCGGGGGGTCGACTGTACTCCAAAGCAGGGTCTCTCGCCACCCGCCGGCGGATTTCCCGATTTCCCTCGACCTTCCAGTTTTCCGGGGGTTGCGACTGGACCCCGCCCGGACCCAACTCACTCTCTTTGCTTGGGAATGGGGAACGGGCACGTTAAGGGGGCAACACCTCAGGTCAAAGGGAAAAGAGCGTCTGTGCCTGCACCGCCTCTCCGCCCATCCCCCCTCTTTCCTTCCCCTCCTCCCCTCCTCGCCCCCTTCTCTTCCGCCCGGAGGGAAAGAGGGGGCGGGCTGTGTGTGTATGTATGTATGCATGTACGCGTGTGTGCGCGCGCGCGGGTGCGGTACGTCTGTGTGTGCGTTCAGTGTGTGGCTGGGTGTGGGGTGTGTGAGCGCGGCGCATGTTTTAGCCTGAGTGCTTGGTGTGGAGTGAATTTGGTTTGCGCTCAGACATGGAGCGTGTGTTTGTTTGTGCAGTGTTTGTGTGTGCACGCTTGTAGGTTGCACGTTTCTGCCTGATTATAGTGTGACTATGTGGGTGCGATCTGAATATGGGTGTGTTCGATGTATGGTTTCTGCCGGGGTTTGTGGTCGTGCTGTGGTGAGTGTGTATGTGTGTGCAGTGTGCATATGTGTGTGTGTGCCTGTTGAAGCTCATGTGTATATGTGTGTTTGGTGTGTATTTACCCTTAGATGTGCTGTGTCAATGTGAGTTTACCGGTGGTGTTTCGTGTGGTGTATAGTGTGTGAGTGAGTTCATGAGCGAGGTGTCTTTATGAGAGCCATTAAGGTGTGTGTGTTCAAAGGTTCTTGTGCGTGAAGGTGAAGGGTGTGTGTGTCATTGGCTGTGATGTGTTCATGTGTGTGGTGGGGCTGCAAGTGGCTAGTATATGTGCTCAGATGGAGGGCTGGATGCCGTGTGTATTTTTGAGTGGGGTCGCCGCCTGTGTGTGTACGAGTATGGTGTGTGAGAGAACAGGGTTGTCTGAAGAATCCAAGTGACAGTGCGCTTCGTGTTTTTTTTTTTAACTGGGGGTGTGGTGCGTGGCGCCAGGACTGGGACGAGGAAAGCGGTAGGGGCCCGCGACCTGAGCAGAGTCGCCCGCTGGCCTGATCTGCCCCGTCTATGTCCACCTGTCCCTCGCTGGTGCGCTCAAGGCCCGCTGGGGCAGGGTGTGAGCTTACCTGGCTGCTAAGAGGAAAGAAGAGGAGGGCGCTGCACATGATTGGCCAGGTAGGGCGCCTAGGGCGCGGTGCAGGGGCTGGTGGGAGTAAACTGGGGAGATTCTTGGTCACTCACCCTACACCCCTCCCCCCAGGAGATCCCAGCCCTTGCCTAGCTGAGCCCATCTATTTGCTCTGGGCCTGGCTGTTTCACACCTCCTTGGCTTTGTGTGGGCAGATCTAGTTGCCTGGAATCCCTTTCCCCCTGGGCCTCGTGACAAACTCTTACTTATTTTTTTTAAGACCTAACTTAAGAGTCACAAAACTTTCTCTGCTTTCTGTACCTCTCCCTCCCAGGTGAGGTCTCCCTCCCTTGAGCCACCAGAGTTAACACTCTTTATAATTCTCATGACAAGATCATACATAACTGCAATTATTGGCCTCTCCTTTTAAACTCTGAGCTCCTGCAGAGAATGCCTGGTATAGAGTAAGAATAATGGCAGTGATCATAATAATAATATTACCATTCATTAAGCACTTATTGTGCACCAGGCTTTGGACTATGTGCTCTTACATGCATCACCTCCTTGGGTCCTCACAATGACCCTGTGAGATAGGTGAGATTGTGGCTATTTTACACCTCACACATCAAGCTCAGAGTAGTTAAGTAACTTCCCTAGGGTCACCCAGCCAGAGGGAGGCAGAGCTGTATTTAAATACAGGTTTGCTGTGCTCCCTAAACCTTTCTTTTATACCTGGCAGCCTCACCAAGCCCCCCCCCCATCCTTGCTCAGCATTGAAGTCTCTATCAAACAGTATCATTTCCCAACAAATCTTTCCTTTGAGTTTTCTGACATCACCAAGAGTGCTCAGCATAATGACTTTCTTTGTCTCTTCAACAACTGATACCTTCTCCACCTAATTACCTGCTTTGTTGACACCTCAAAATCTTTAATTACTCTAGGCTCATCAGCACCTCACCAGCTCCAGTTCTGGGAGCTCTCCTTAGGCTGGTGCTGAAAGATCAGAGAATGAGTGTTTTCTAGCCATGGGGTCCTGGGAATTGGGTATGGAGGAGGATGGAGGCGAGGGGTCAGGATGGAGTGAGGGAATGATTTCACAGTTTCCCCAGACCCATTTTTAAAGCATTACCACCAGAAGTTGGTATGCAGTAAATTTCAAGCAGGACAGTTGTCTCCATATAAAGCTGCACATAGAAAAACAAGCAGACCCCTCCCCCCAGGAAAAGATTCCTGAATGGACGCATTTTGTATTACTCAATTTTGGAGGGGGGAGCATTGTGCTTGCCTAATGGGGCTCATGCTGCTCTAATGCCTTCCGACTAGCCTCATATGAGACATCCAAATTAAAACAATACATTGCATTTGGGGGAAACACATTTATGGAGGGGGGTGTCAGGCTAGTCACGGCTTCCAGCTTAGCCCCCAGGGAACCAGCCTAGACTGCTGCAAAGAGGTCAGGGGGCGGATGGAGAGGGACAATTCAGCTGTGGTGAGTCACTTCACCACTATTCAGGGGGGAAAGCGAGAAGCACGATTTAAATTGCTACTGTTATTATTGTACCCTTTCAACTGGCACAAATGAGCCTGGTGTGCAGCAGAAAAGCAGCTGGAACATCCATAAAGCTTCCCCCCAGCTGGGCCTGGGTCAGCACCTCATCCTGGGTGGGCAGAAAAAGCTTTGCCTAAACTAATATGTAGCCAGAAAGTCTCCTTTTGAAAAAAAAGGGGGGATGATAGAGGGGCCAGTCTAAGTCATGCAGGGCATAGACTAGCTGAAGCCCTTTGGTAAGTCCATACAAGCAGTTCATGCAAACTTGATGTCTCTCAGCATCTGGTCTCAGGCATTTGGCTTTCTTGCTGCTGTGGGCCAGTCTGGACACCTCTGAATATACCAGCTTCACTTTCACTTACTTAGAGTCACTCCTGTAGGGCCTCTTTTCTAAGGTTCTTTTTCTGCCTCCTATCCCAACACACACACACACACACACACACACACACTACTTGGAGCTTAACATCCCCCACTATATGTCTCTCTCTTTAGAGTTCATAACATGAGGATTACATGGGGAATTGTAAAGGTGGAAAAATGCATTAATCATCCCCATTATTTTCAAATGTAAACAGAAATTTGCTTGTTTTCATCTTAACAACAAGAAGCTGTAGTGGCAAGGTACAAATGTGAATTTTATTGTGAGGAAGGATCTTGGTTTCCCCATGAGAGTAAAGCCCTTTAAAGATGAGAATCTTTGTTTTTGTTTTGTTCTATGGGGCCAGAGGAGCTTTGGAGTGAGACAGCTTTGAGTTTGTGGGCCAGCTTCATCACTTACTTGCTGTGTGATCTTGGGAAGGATACTTCATCTCTCTGATTTTCAGTTTTTTCATCTGTAAATTGGAGATGTTAACACCTGCCTTAGAAATGCTCAGATGACTGAAAGAGGTAAAATATGGAAAGCGCCAGCCAAATACCTAACATGCACAGTGGATGTTCAAGAAAAGGTTAATATCCTCCCTCACTGTACTCCCCCCACCCTTATCACATATCTCAGAATGTCTCAACCACTTTGTTCAGAGACTGAAGCAGACTGGCTGACTTGCCAATTTTCCTCATTACTGGTGTGTCTGACACTCTTGAAATAGCCCCTCTTCTTTTAGGACAATGTTTTGATCAGCCTAATGCAGCCCGGGAAGAACTGGACCCTTAGTCCAATTCTCACTCTGTGGTTTCTCCTGGCAGTGTTAATGAGACAAAGGTTTCAGTTATAATACTCCATCCAGGAAAGTTTCAAACTACCTGCCCAGTGTCTAGACTCCCCCCACCCTCAGTTATGGCCTCAATCCCCCAACCCTCACTGCAGACCCAGTCCCAACCCTGTCTCCCCAATATGTGCCATTGTACTCAAGAGAATTACAGCATGATTATTTCCTGGCTAAACTGCCCCCACGACTTCTGTTTTGTTTTGTTTATTCACCTCTACCTTAGGCATTAAAAAAGGTTTCAAAGGCCACCAAGGTTGGGAGGTAGATGGGTGACAAGGAGAGAGATGATGGGTATTTTTCTGAGAAATACTTTTCAGCACCTAAAATGCAACTCCAATTTGTTGTTTATCTGTTTGCAGTTAAAGGAAAGTAAAATCTACCCTTTGCCAAAAATGGTAAGGTGAGAGAAGACCCCAATCTGTGCCCTTTCCTCCCTGATGCTATTGTCTCCCTCTAGAGACGAAAGCAAGTCACTACAAGCTAAAGCTGCATTTAAGCAGGGAGTGGTAGGGGAAGAAGGTGAAAAAATTGAGGGTAGGGGGTGGATATAATCCCAGGGAGGGATAAAGAGGCTACATAGAAGAGAAGCATTGAGATTCCAGGCCGAAAATGCTCTGAGAGGCTGGGCTCCAGGTGTTCCCTGTCTCTGCAAGATGCCTTCAACTACTCCCTTGCCCTCATCCCTCTTACTCATCCTGCATGCTGCCCTCACTGACCGTAGACTCCAGCATGCAAGATAATCTATTAGTGAGTCCCTCTGAGGATTTAGGAATTTAGAAAAACTTCTCCAGCTCCTACCCATCTCTGCTTCTGAGGAGGCCCTGTAGCCTCCTCAGCTTTGAGGAGGGAAGTGACAGGAGTAACAACAAAGGGTCAGCCTTACCACATCTCTGCTGAAGCAGGGGTTTGGGATTGGCTCTGGCCAATTTAATAAGCTTCTCTGAGCGCAGGGACCTACCGGTTGCTGGGTATTGAGTGCCCATCCCGAGGAAGCTGCGTGGCGCTTTTTCAAGAGGTGTATTTGAGACGTGACAGTAGCTGCCAAGGCTCATGAAACATGCCATCTACCTACTTCTGCTGATACATGTGAGAACAAATGATACTGCCAGAAGGAAACAGAAATCATTTCCTGGTGACTCAGAGCCACAGCGATGAGGACACAGGTGGTATTTGCATTGCATCTTCCAGTTGAAATGTACACTTCTTCATAGAAAGGAATCTATAAGCAATCAAATAGATCAAAGACCAGAATTTGGACTCTGGGCAAGGGAATAGCATCAACATCATACTGACCACTTAGTAAGTGTCTGCTGTGTATCAGCGTAGTGCTAGGGGCTTTGCAAATGTTATCTCTTTTAATCTCACTCAACCTTTGAAATCACACCAAAAGGGGCTGTAATCCTTGTTCAGCCACTGTGTGGCAGTGAACAAGTTACTTAACTTCTCTGAGCTTTTGTCTTTAAAATAAAGATAATAATACTTACCTTGGAGAGTTGTAAAGAATGTTAAATAAGATCATTTATGTAAAGTGACTGGTATGTAGTAAATAATTGGAGAAGGAGCAAAAGATACCTTTTGATACTGGAGCCATAGAGAGTATTTAATGTAATTGACATTACCATATTAATATTATTATTATTATTTATAACCTGGAAATGTAGGTATTATTATATCATCTTAAGGGAGGTTAAATAACTTGCTCACAGCAACACTACAAAAGCAGGCCTGAGACTCAAACCAGTTCTGCCTCTTCCCACCCAGTTTTAGAGGACCTTTCATGATCATTGAGATGACCACATTTGGCTGACCTGCTCTAGTCATTACATTTGAAATTTGAAGGAAGAAAATCCCTTGAATTAAACAGTATATAGTGGGTTTCCAGATCACTGTATGGGCTATTTGCATATCATAGGCCTTGTATGACCCTTTTAAAAACATTTTTAAATTAAAAGGGTAAGGTAAAAACAAACGTGATAAAGATTTTAAGAAACAGAAAAAAAAAACTATTATCCCACCAACTTAATAGGATCTCTTTACTTCCTTGCTGAATTTTCTTCTAGTCTCTCAAAAATGCATACTTAACCCAATTATAATCATACTGCTTCCCACGTTGCTACATATTCTTCATGAACACCATCTTTATGGCTGTAGATTAGTCTAACAAGTGGTGTGTCATATAGTTTATTTAACCATTCCACTACTATTGGACATTTAGGTTGTCTTAGTAGATAAGTGTGAAGAACGGGATGATGTTGCTTTCACCATTGCCACAATCATCCTCAGGGACCTGGTGTCCTGCTCTATCAATGCCCAATACGCTTTTCATCATTTGATATTTAAGCTTGATGAATGTCAAGCTCTATGGCTGGAACCTGAGGTACGTTTTGCAAGAGTATTAGTTTCTGCCAGTTTTCATCACACAGATTCTGTATTTTATCCTGTATTTAACCTAGGAACCTAAGCTCAAGAGCGCCACATTTTTTTTCTCCTACGGAGAAATGTCTTTGGAGGTGCAAACAAATGATTTACAAAGGAACTTCGGGAAGTCCTGCCATTGGTGAATGGGGGTGGTAGTCTGATAGCATGACCAGGGGTGTGGGGTGTTGCTTTGGCAAACTTGCCCCAGCTTTGGAAAATAATCCTGTTACAGCTCAACCAGGCCCGGTCTTAGCAAATTGATTGGGTCCCATCTCCAAGAAAAGATCAAATTTGTATGTAAAGTGGGCCCCAGGGTCCCTTCAGCTTAGAGTTTTGGCTGCTTTACAGAAGTACAACTGTCCGAGGCTAAATCCAATGCCAAAAGTGAACTGGAGAGAGAATTTCAAGTGGGTCAGTCGTGCTGTCCCTTTCCCTGGGAAAGAAGACCTTTCTGGGCCACTGTTCTTCGCAGATTTCAATGATGCCTCAGCCAGATGTCTTCTGATGGTCATCCACTGTCCATTGCCACCTTCAAAAGATGGCTCTGACATACCAACTATCTCCAGGGAAAGTGGAGGTGGGTGAATGAAAGAACATTTAGAATACTTCTCCCTCTCTTTCCAGTCAGTGGCCAGCTACATCCCCCCACCTCTGACTCCAGAGGATTTCTGGAAGATATTTGAAGGGAGGCATCCAGGACAATTATAGCCCTACAGAATAGATACTCTCCAGTTGGCACAGCATTTCTGAGGGGGAGTTCGATGAATGAGTTCTTACCTGGTTAAAAAACTGTACCCAAAGACTAGTTACTTATTTCAGAGTAATGTTGTGTGACTTAAGTGAGATCATACATGTAAAGGACTTAACCTAGGGCCCAGCATCTGGGAAGCACTTCACATATATTGGCTGCTCTTGTATGAGTCACAGAGCTGGTCGGACAGAGTGTGCCTCTGGCATACGTTGGGGGACAGGTCTTACCAGACTGGAAATTCAGTAGCAAATCTAAGGTCTTGCACAGGTTCAAACACCAACTAAATACAGAATGAAGACTCTGAAAAGAACTTGGGTTTGCTTTTTTCTTTAAAAAAAAAGATAGGCTCAGTTGAAACTACTTACAATATAAATAAGCTATTTGTATGAACTGTGTGGCATGTACATGGGATCTGTGTGTGGTGTGCTTATGTGATGTGAGTGTATTGTATCGTGTGTGAAAAATATGTCATGCATGTGAAGTGTGTGTTTTTATGCATTCATGATTTGTATGTGGGCATGTGTGGGAATGTGTATGTATGTGTGTAATTTATGGCTAAATATCTGTTCACCATGAGTGCAATGTGCGCTTCCAAATGAGGGAAAGTCAGCCATCCAGGACTATATTTACAAGGGCACAGCTGGAAATCCTTTTTTGGCCAGGTCACTAGGCATTCACAACTTGGAGCATGTTCAAAGAAGAGCAGCTAGATGCGGGTAGGAGCCTTGCAGCCATGTCACATGTTAAACAGATGAAGGAACTGGGGAAGTTTATCCTGGGTAAGAACAGGACTGAGTGGGGGTAGGGAAACAGGGAGGGCTGGCACTGTTCCCTTGGAAGGATCATGAAGGTCAGCACTGGGGTTAGAAGGACATAGATTTGGGTTTGGTTTAAGGAAAAGCCTTCAAATTCTAATAGACATAGATATCTTTAGATGGGGATGGGCTTCCTTGTGTAATACTAACCCCCTCCCAATAGGGTTATTCACAAAGAAACCTTCATATCTTTCATCTCTTTGGAGTCACACTGCAACCTTGCAGGCCAGATAGGGGTGGAAGGGTTCCCTCTACCCTTTTTTTGAAGATAGGGTGCCTAAGCCATAAGGCATTAAATGGCATTCATAAAACTCCCCTTGCCTTTTTATCAATTTATCAGGATCACATAAAGCTGAAAGAAAATACAGAACAAAAAACTAAACTTTCTGTGTGTATGCAGATCTCTTTCCTTCTCAGGGATCTTGTGACTTGCCAGAGACTGTACTTGAATTTGCTAAGCAAGCTGCAGTCCCTTAGCAGTAGGTCAGACTCCTGGGATGGTTCTCAGCAGGGTGCTGGGGCTGACAAGAACTAAAAACAAGTTTTTGCTGAAATAAGTTGCTGAGGCCCACCCTCTCCCTGCCTCTCCTCCCCTGCCTGTGAGGGGGCAGAGGAAAGAGGAGACAGCCCCAGGTTTGGTCTACTGCTGGTGACCAATGACGCACTCTCACCAATATAGATTTTGGAGGTGGAGACTATGGATGAACAGGTGGCAGTGGGGGCAGGTGGCTGACTGGAAAGGGTGGGGCCTATCAAGGGGGAGTGAAGGACAGTGTGGGTGGGGGTCCTGGGAAATCTCAAAAAGAAAAAAAATCAGTCTCCTGAAACTTTATGGAGGAAAAAAAATAATCGGTTTCCAAAATGTACTTTGTAGAAGCAGTTCCAGGAAAGGGGTGAAATGCCACCCACATGTTTTCATCCGTGCTGTGATCTTTGCACACCTATGTCCTCAACTCCACAGGGAAAGGGGAACCGCGCATTGATTTCAAGCACCCAAGGAAAGACCGAGGCCAAAGACCCTGGGCCTCTGCCGCCAGGCAGTTTGGGGCAGTGGGCAGTTGGCAGGGCTTCAGCAGAACCAAGTCTGCTGCCAACTCCTTGTGTGACCTTGGACAGGCCTTTACCGTCTCTGGGGTTCAGTGTCGCCATCTCTTAAATGAAGAGGTTGAATTCGACGACTCTAAGGGGGCCCATGTTGACATTTCGTAGTTAAGACTGGGATGCGAGGGACAAGCTTAAGTCAAAAGGACTACCTCCCCCGCCCCATCTTCGGAGTCCCTGGGCCCCGGCCGCCCTGCGCTGGACGTTCATCCTTAGGGCTCTAGGGCCCTTGGGTTGCGGGATGGCGCTTCGGGCCCCGGGCTCAGCTGTCTCCGGGCACTGCCAAGCCAGCGGCTCCGCCCCCACGCTCGCCCCGCGTCCTGCCGGGCCATTAGCGCGATTGCTCGCGGTTCCCGGCAAAGCTGGTGATTTATGCGGGGCCTCGACGGGGCAGTCCCTTGAGCCAGGAACAATTAGCTAAAAGCCAGCGGGAAGGGAGGCGAGGAGGCGGCGAGCCAAGCCCCAGGGCGCCCTGCCGGGGCTGCAGCCTCCGGCCGCCCCGGGCCGAGCACCCCAGCCCCCGGTCTCGGTGGGCCCCACTCACCACGGCGGGGGCGGGGCTCAAAGGCCGAAGCGAAAAGGCAGTCCAGAATCCACGCCATGACCCGCGCCGAGCGCCGGCCGCCTTGCAGCTGGCTTCCGCGCTGTCCCCGCACAGGGCCGCCCTAAGTAGCCCCTGGTGACCACGCCCTGAGCCGCACCCTGCACCCAGCTCAGAGTGTCTTGGTCACCGGACACCTCGGGCTTGTCACAAAGGGGGCAGGGCCTCAGGGGAGCCCCCCCTACTGCCGGAGGAGAGGCCGTTGGTCCTGCACCCCCTTCCCTCACGCGGAGGGAGGCAAGACCCCGGGAGCTCACTCTGAGGGCGGGACCCTGCCCCTACCTCGGGGAGCCCGAGTCTGAGCGGAGACGGCACCTGAGACCCGGTGAGCCCCAAATCTGAGTGGGAGGGGAGGTCTCTGCCTTCCAGGAGCCCTCTGATCGGGCACATAAAAGCGGGCCTGTGCCCAGGAGCTGGAATTTGCAGGCGAGGTAGTGCACCTGTCCCAGGGAGCCTCAGATCTGAGGGGGAGGCTGTATCACAGCCCTAAAAAAAAAAACCCGCACGTTTGGGGTGACACATCGTCTCAGCCTTGAGGAGACCCAGTCTAGGTGTCTGCCCCAGGAGCCCCGAATCGGAAGGGGAGGAACTGCCTCAGCCCTTGGGAACCTCCTGTTTTAGGGGAGACATCACCTCAGCCCTGGGTAGCTCCAAATCTGATTTTAAGTCCCTCTTCCGTTCTACAGAACCAAGAATGTGAGTAGGAGAAAAGAGCTTTGTCCCCCAAGGAGACTGAGAGCTGAGAGTAATTTTACTGCCCCTGCCCTGCCGATTCCTCAGGAAAGAGGGAGATGTTATGTTTCCTGGGGAACCTTTGTGTGTCAGAGGGTTGATCTCCAAGTGAGATGAAAGAAGTATGTATCGGTGTGGGGTGCTCCCAGTTGCCGCTGACTTACAGATTCTGCTGCCTATACTTTTGCTCTGGGAACTGGCACAGGAGGGGCACCAACATTTATTTTTAGAAAGAATTTGATATTTGATATTTCAATGGGGGGTGGTATGTGTTGGATTTTATTACACTTCGTCTATGACTTTATATATTTAAATTTTAAATACATATGGGGGCACATGCCATGATGGGTTCAGTGTGTAGGGCATCTGGTAGCAGTAAACCAGCCCTGAGCTGCTTACGTCCAGGGACCCAAATTAATTTCTCCCCCGATTGGCAGTTTTGGGCCTTGACTCAGTGCTTGTTTTTCTCCACTGGGAAAATGGGGCTCTGTCGATCAAAATTCTAGTGAGGAGGTAGCAAGAAATATGAAAAATCCTCTTCCAACAACTTGATTGCTGGACTGAGGAGTGGAAACTGCAATCACAGGTACTTTGGGGAGAGTAGTTACTACATTTGTTTTGTTAACCGCTGATATTAGCATTAATGAGGCAAAAGGGGTGCATAAAATGGAAAAAATCACCTGTACTTTGTCATGCAATTCTTAGCAAAGTCAAGGCTCTAGTCAGAGTTTAAAGGGCTTCCACTCATTTGCCTTCCTTTCTGGGAAACGTGGTACCTCTCTGCCTTTGCGCCAATTTTGAAATCATTTCCAATTTTCTCTGTTTTCTTAAAGCAATCAAAGACAACAAACATTCACCAGACCTGCTCTTTTACCAATTTCTGCTGTACAAATACCCAGTCATCCAAGCCAAACAAGTCTGACATCTAGAAATGTCCAGTTTCAGACCCTGGATATTGAAATCTCGGCCTTACCTCTTCCCATGAGCTTATCCACCACCAGCTTTTGTCATGGTGTCAATGGATTTCTTTTTTTCCAGCTGAATGAGCTTTTTACTTTTTCTTTTCTTTCTTTCTTTCTTTCTTTCTTTCTTTCTTTCTTTCTTTCTTTCTTTCTTTTTTGGCTCCCTCATGGGGAGGCTGCCTGCCCAGTCCAATCCAATGGGGCTCAGTAACTGAAGTTTCTCTGCTTCCAGAATAGCTCTACTAGAGGTACAAACTCCTGACAGCTATCCTTTGTTGACTTTTTCTGCAAGAGATGTGATGTGGTAAAGGAACAAAGCTAGGGATGCTCACAGGCCTAGATTGGAAGCCCAATTCTGCTGTGTACGAGCTCTGTCATCTCAGGAAAATTACTTAGGAAGCCTTTCTGAGGCTTGACTTTCCTCATCTGTAAAGTGGGAATATTAATAGTTGTGAAGGAGCTCTGGGCAAATCAAAGCCAACTCTTTTGAGAAAAAAAAAAGAGAAGAAAAAGAGAAATGTAAGTTCAGAATTCTCAAGAAAATGTACTTAGCAGTTGAGTTTGCAGTCCTCTCCCTCCCTTTTCTTTGATCCACCTCCTCTTCCATGTAATTACTGTTCAGTTTCCTTTGAAAGGCTTTACCCTCAATTCAATGTCACATACAAGGGGAATGCATTCATCTATCCATCTATCCATTCACTCAACAAATATTTATCAAATGTTCTCTGTATGCAAGACATTGAGCTATGTATATAATGTCGATTCGCTCAATGAATGATTGCACAATTATTTGTAAGTGTATAATTTGAAAGCCCATGTGATAACCTGAGCATAAGCTAATGATTATTTTAAATGAAAAATAATCAAAATGTAAAATGGATCACATTATTAATAAGCAGTAATCATAAGCCTGTACATGGCGGGGGGAAGGCTAACAGGAAACACACCAAAATGTTAATATTGATTGTATTTAAGCAATATAATTATGGGTAATTTTTAATTGTTTTGTTATTTCCGTATTTTAGTATTTTCCAAGCTTTCTTTAATAAACATATATTATTTCTGGAGTTAAAAGATACTACCTATAGAAAAGAAACTCTGTAACCCTGTCTCTGATGAAAGGATGTGGGAATGACTGGCACCTTTAGGTTGGGGTTGTGCTATTTGTACAAGGCACTGGGGCTGGCTTTGGTGACCCAGAAAAAGCTGAAAGTTGGTCTGTGAGTAAAATGCAGGATGCTTTTCCCGTGCAGAGGCACATAACCAGTTATGATACCTCCTTCCCAAGAATGCAGAGGCCCTTAGCACTGGCTTTCCACAGTCAAAAGCCTGTTAGCTTGGACCTGCAACCTCTCAACATAAGGCATGTGCTCACAAGGGACATGTTGGGTATATCTGCCCTCACTCTGACAGCCCAAGGCCTCGAGTTTGACAGCTAGTTGCCTCTTCAGGGTCTCTTGTTGCAATTCCAATTAAGAGCCAGGCACCTTGCTCCTTACTTAGGTCACTGTTTTACCATGAGTTCTTTAGCAGAAAGAAAACATATTTTTAACTGGGAAGAAGGCACAGTGACGAAGTCAAGCTGAAGGCTTGTGGACTGTGAGAGGGAAGACTTCAAACCTTCCTATCTTTTTTCCTGAAGCTCAAAAGTACTTATCACCCAGGCAAACAGTTGCTAATTAAATGGGATTCCAAGAATCAAAGCTTGTCATGAATCAGGGTTTCACAAAGTATGGCCCATTGGACCCGATGCATCAGAATCACTTTGGATGTGTTTTAACAATGCAGATTCCCTGCTCCCACTCCAGACCTACTGAACAAGAATTTCTGGGCATGGGGACCAGAAAACAGCACTTTTAGCAAACTCCCCATGGGGGCTCTTATAGCCAATGAAGTTAAAGAAACTCTAATATAGAGGAAAGAAGTCTTTCCCTGAAAACCCCTCAGCACTGTCTCCCCATGGCACTCCAGCTGCAAGCAACACTGGGGCAGCATCTGCAGAACTTGATCCCTTTAACCCCACTCTACTTTTGGTGTGTGGATAAATATGCAGAATGAAAAATTGAGCAAACCTCAAAACTTGGAAAGGTCTGGTGGCATCGAAATGAGCATACTCACAAAAGTCATCCATTTGGATTTTCTGAGAACCCTGGTATATGTCTGCATAGCGTTTTTCAGTCTGCTTATCTCATTGAGACTCCCTACCTGTTGGGTTCCTCGAATCATGCAAAGGCAGTTGGAGTGCAGTGGAAAGAGCATGGCATTTAAAGTTAAAATATCAGGAGTGAGGCTGGATGAATGCAAGCAGGTATGCTACCCAACCTGAGCCTGGGGCTCCTTCTCTATGTAATGGGGATCCCCATCCCCCTGCTCACTTCCTTCAACAGGTTGTTATGAAGGGCTCTGCAATTTCAAGGGTGAGGTGGCAGAGGACTCTACCTCCAGGCCCGTGGATGGAATTGGCAGATTAGCAACCCTGTGTCCCAGCACTCCCTTTCGAGGAGTCCTATTAGAAGGTTTACATGGTGTGCACAGGGATTGCTTGTGCTCTCTAAAAGGGACTATTAGCCTTAGGACCTCAGACTTTGCCTCTCTGCTCTTCTGTTTAGGAAAGATTTATCTGGGCTCACGGTAAACATAGCAAAATTATGGGGGGACCTTTTGAGACCTCTCTGAACCTCAGAAAGGCCTGAGTTTCCTCATTTCCCAGATGGGATTGTCAAGGAAAACATGAAGTTCCTTTCTAGCTACTTAGCATTCCTAAGACACTGCTTCAGTAACACATTTTTCCTCCCATAACCCCGTTGCTTCCAAACACTGTCATATAACCAAAGCCTGACAGGGTCCTGGCATCGTCTTTGCGAGGTAGAAATGGGAGAGAATTATTCCCATTTTTTAAGTTAGAAAAGCTGAGGCAAAAGACAGTAAGTGACTAGCCCAAAGCCACCCAAGGGAAGGGAGATGACCCAAGGGGAGCCTCCGGATCTTGGCCCCCCACTGCTGCCACCCCGTTCTTTTCCAGTACCTCTCACTAGATCCCAGGAGCTGTCTGTCAGTGTGCTGACACTACTCAGGAAAATGCAAGTTTCATCCTGACACCAGGAAGACAGAGCTACAATTACGCTTTAGTCCCCAAGGAGGCAGAGAAATTGCTTTTAGTTGACAAGTGCATCTCCCACACACATACCCCCTCTGGTTGAATGAAAAGATAAAATCAAGTTAAAAATCCCAAATGCTCTCTTAATTTTGTAAAGCATTTTGCTCTTTGAGCTAGGGCTAGACAGGATGAGAGAATTTTCCAACTCTAGAAGTTTTGACAGGGTTGGGGGAGAATAGTAGGAAGTAAGGGGGAGTACAGAAAAAAAAATCAGAAGAAAAAGTAGAGAAGTGATGACATAGTCAATAAGAGAAAATGGAGTTTTCTGAAAAAAAGAACCAGAAAAAACTGGGGGGGTGTGTTTATGTCTTTGAAAAACAGCAAGAGATGTGAGCCACTGAGATTTCCATTATAGATGAAAATTCTGTCTTCCATTAACAGGAATTTGGGGGCTGAGCAGGTGAACTGTCCACCTCCAGGTGTTAACAGAGACTTCCAGGCCCAGGGAAATATCGCTCTTAGCTTCACTTGCTCAGAAATTCATCTCTGCAAATCACTTGCCCTTATATGTTTAAGTGTGGCAGCTCCTGGTGTGCTCTCATAATCTGGAAAGACAGAGACTAGCACAATCCCCATTTTATAGATGAAGAAACTGAAGCTCAAGGAAGGGAAGTTGCTTGCCCAAGGTCATTTCGCTTCTTTTTCTTTCTTTCTTTCTTTCTTTCTTTTTCTTTCTTTCTTTCTTTCTTTCTTTCTTTCTTTCTTTCTTTCTTTCTTTCTTCTTCTTCTTCTTCTTCTTCTTCTTCTTCTTCTTCTTCTTCTTCTTCTTCTTTCTTTTTTTGGAGCCTATACTTGAGCCACTGTTTGTGCCTCCTTCTCTTGTGCTTGGTTCCTTCTCACACTACCCATATCCAGACTGAAATCTGGTCTTTAGACCTCATATATACTTTCTGTCCCCATTTAGACTCCAGAGACTGAAGACTTCCCCCTAGCTGAGAATTGCTGAGCCCTTAAAAAAGCTTCCCACATAAGAACATCCTTATTCTTAGGAGATATATGCTGAAGTATTTAAGAGGGAAGTGTCATGATATCTGCAATACACTCTCAGAGTGAGAATGAGAGTGAGAGCAAGAGAGACAGAGAGAGAGAGAGACAGAGAGAGAGAGAGAGAGAGAAAGAGAGAGAGAGAGAGGAAATAGCATGCAAACATGGCAAATTATTAATGAAGGTATATATAAGTATGTACCATTCTTTCAATTTTACTGTATGATAAAAAGTTTGAAAATATAGACTTGGGGGAAACCTCTCCATGTAAGTGGCCATCCTATCGCCTATGGTAAAATCTGGGGGTCAATGGCACATCCCCTCCCACAGGGTCCCACCTCGGGACTCCATCAAGATGGCCCAGCCGCTAACACAGAACTATCTCAGCAAGAGAGGCAGGCTAGACCCATGAGTGGTTTTTATGTCTTAGATGGAGCTTGGATTCTGGGAAATGGCTGCATGTGCTGAGTGGGAGTTTAAGGTGATGTATTTGGTGGCAGAGCAGCTAAATAGAAGGCCTAAAGAAGGAATCTCCCCAAAATTCTAATCAGAATTTTTCCAAAAGTAGATTTTTTGAAAAAAAATCAGGGTTTGCTTATCAGGGCTGGAAGTATCGTTAGAGATAATCTAGTCCAACCTCCTCATCTCCAGGGCAGGGCACTAAGATTCAGGAAAGGAAAGTGACTTACCCAACATCATCCAGCAAGTTAGTAGCTGAAATGTGACTAGAAGCCAAGTGTCCAGTCTTCTAGTCCAGGACTCGGTCCATTATATCATTCTGCCATCCCGCCTTGGGTTCGTGGGCTCTTGAAAGGTCATCTGCTCATCCTAGGGCTTGCTCTCTTCAGACCAGCATGGCACTCAGGGGATTTGCAGTCAGCCACAGTCCCTGCTGCTGGGAGCAGAGCCAGATGCCTGAAGATGGAACCTGTCACATCCCATTGGAATGACTTCCCTCTGAAACTGAGATGGGCCAGGCAGAATCTGGGAGCAGTACCTTGAAAGCAGAGTCAGTCCAGGCCTGTGTGGCTGGTGCACCATGGACACTCAAGGCAGAGGAGAAAATGTCCTGAGCACTGTTTGCTGAGGAGTTTCCCATCTTTCTTGGGCCCCAAGTGATTTATTGATCATTTGCGGAGAAGCGACTCTGGTTCATTGGTTTAGTTGCCATTACCCTTGAGGAGGCAGGGTGGGGGGGTCTGCTTGCCATTTCCCCTGGTCTGTCTGCTCACAGGATTGGTTCATGGGACAGCTTAGCTGGACCCTCATGAGCCTGTCAAGATTAATGGCATTTGACTGTAGATCATGAGGAATTACATCCGTAGCTGTGGGTGGGGGTGAATCCAGCAAGTAGGAGGAGGGCAGAGCAGAGGAAGGGGAAAGAGCAAAAGGGGAGGGAGAAAAAGAGGAGGGAGAAGGGGAAAAGAAAATGCAAGAAAGAATTCTCTGACATTTCTGAGCCTATAGCTTCTCTCACTTTTAATCACCTCCTTTGTTAATTGCCATTTGTCAATGCAATACGCCTTTCTCCACTATAACTCAATCCTGAAAAAACTCAGGTCTTAAAAAGCGACTCAGGGTTAGCCCCAGAGCCCTAATTTTCCCTAGTGAGTTGTTGGTACTTCTCCCCTGTATTCCTACCTTCCAGGTACTGTGGAAGCACTAGAGCTGGCCCCAGGACAAAAGATGGTAAGGGCTGACTTTATCTGCCAAGCTGCTTTGGGTCTTGCATCAGCCCAAGGCCCCCCTCTCCTGACTTCTGGGGCCCAGAACCCTCTTCTACTTTCAGCCACTCATGGCTTATATCTGTACTGCTCATCCACCCTCCAAATCCAAAGAGACTTGCCAGACTCTAAGCTAAGGGGCAAGCCAAGGAGGGGCCACCAGAGCTGTATCTGCCTAGGACCAGAAAGCAGCCTTGCTTGAGAGGAAGGGCCATAGCTGGGGCAAGATCAAATGGCATAAGGCCATATGATGCACTCAAAGGCTGCATGTGCATGTCAAAAAGCTGACCAGGCTGTATTCAGAAAGTCCTTTTCTTGTCCTCAGTGGAAGAAACATTTGGCTAGATCACAAGACGGTGGGTCCCCAGAGCCTTAGCAAATAACAGGAAAATTTGAGCAAGGCTATGAGTGACTGTGGCCTTGCCTTTGTTTCCAAGAGAGGGCTCTGAGTTGAGGAAGAAAATTGGGGAGAAAGAGACTGTGTGGCATTGGTATAGGTCATAGATGGAAGGCTGGGCCACTCTCTGGGTCCCAATTTCCTGGGAATGGGTCTACAGCTTCCTTCACCTTCCTAGGGAGAGATCCAACAGTATATCCACCCAAATTGCACATCTCACTGTCCTCAGAGATTGTCCCTCAAATCTACTCAGCTGTAATGAGTTGCTCTGAAATGTATGGGGGAAGGAGTGGTGATATTAGCACCCAAGGCCAGGTTCAAGGACTGAATGCCAAACCTTGGCCTCTCTGTTCTTTTGTCCTTCCCTCCTGCCTCAGAAAAAGAAAAACCCTCTCTGGGGCCCTCCTCACTGATGCTCAGCCCCTCTTACTGCTGCCCTCTCAACCACTAAGGGGCCTCTCACTTCCTTGTCCATCTAGCCTCTCCCCTTCCCCTGACTCCTTCTCTGTGCCTACACATATCTCAACCTTCCCTAGGAAACACAGTCTTTCCCTCAGCCTTTCTTTACCTGCTCTTGGGTCTACAAAGCTTCTCAGATGGATGGTCTCTGCTATCCACTCACTATTTTACTTCTTGCTACTCCACACCCCCTACCAAAAGCCCTCACTGATTCCTACTTCTACACACTGTGGCCTCTTGCCAGTTCTCAATCTTCTTGACCATGCATTTGCTGCCCCATGATTCCTTAGTCCTTACTGATTGAAAGTCCCTCTTTCCTTAGCTGAACCTCCCAGACTGCTGCCTATTCATTTTTCCTCTCTCTCTCACCTGCTTATTCATCTTCTTTTCCCCCATGGGCTTCTTCCCATAGCCCACACTGATATTCAGACTCTCCTGTATGGCTTTGAGGATACTGTGCTATACTAGTGTTCTTATCAATGATTTCTCCTTATCTCTTTGCATTCTCCTCTGACACCTTAAATAGGAGCATCCCTCAAGGTCCCCTCCTTAAGGCTCTGTTCTTGTGTGGAGGAGGTCATCCATTCCCATGGCCCTGATCTCTTGGGTTACTCAACACCTAAAATGGTGTCCTTTGTATAGGAGACAATTGATGTTTACCCAACTGATTAACATTTGTTAACTGCCCAGTGACTTGTACATAACAAATGTTCCATAAAGGCTGGTGTTGGGGGTCTTACAATTTACAAACATTCCCTGTCTATTTACCTGACTTCCTCCTTATTGTAACCTGGTGAGGTTGGTTCTTTATCATTCCTATTTTTATAGAAGTGAGAAGGGGATTGGTGCTAACATTTGTTTTCTGCCTACTCTGTCCCAAATGCCTTATATGCATATTAATTTAATTTCCACAACAGCCCTGTGAAGTAGCTGTTCTTAGCCACATTTTACAGATGGGAAAACTGAAGCTCAAAGAGATGCCTAAGATCCCAAGGAGTATATAATTTCCCTCCTCTGCTGTTTCATTGTTCTGTAAATTTGATCATACCAAATTTAGTGAGCAATACTGGGGAGGCATATAAAAGATATCACAGAGCGATATCATAATTATTGTTTACCTGTAAGTATTTTTTTGAGTTTGCATTCCTATGAAATGTAATGTCAAGCTTATAAAGAGCTGAGAAGGAAAATAAAACCCTTCTATTTCCAAACATTCCCTACCTTCCCCCTGCATATTATAATAATAGGAACTGATTATTGCATGATTACCATGTGCCAAGCATTATGCTCAGTGCTTTACATGGGGCTACTATTATACCACAATTTATACATAAGATAATTGTGCCTCATAAGAGTTAAGTAACTTGTTCAAGGACCCCTAGTTAGTTTGTAAGGTAATTGAAATTTTAAGTCAGGTTGGTCTGACTCCAAAGTTAATGTTCTTTCAATGCCACCAAGCTGCATTTCCAAGAGGATAGGGAAACCAAGGCTCAAAGAGATTAAGTGACGTCAAGGCTCCTGACCCTGTATCTTATATTTTTTCACTTTGCTCCAGCTGCTTGTATCTCTTTGGCGATGGGATTGCTTTGTATTGTCAATGATCTTTATACGTCTATGGTCTGTCTCTTCAACCACATTGTCAGCTCTGCCAAACCTCTTTAGATCCCCCACAGAGAGTTCTCAGTAAATACTTGTCAATTGATAAGCACGGGGCTCTCTTTAGTTGAGAGAATTATTAATAAACCACCAGGCTTTGACAAAGCCCTTCTCATCCACAAAGGAGTTGAGCCCTTGGTGCTTAAGAAATGTATCAATTCCTCGCCTTCCTGCAGTTTGAAGTCAGGAGCCCACACTCTCCACCTCCTCACAGCATTCATTCTCCAGGGAGCCTCAATAGCGTCAGGATATTTCACTGAAGGCTGAATTATGTGTGTGACGCTGGGTGGATGAGGTCCCAGTAAAGCGGGAGGAGAATGCAGGCTGTGATTCTGCACGCAGGTGGACCCTGGGGATGTTTCTTGCCTTCTGAGATGATGAGTCAACCTCTAGCAGCCACACTCCATAGAATGAGCTCTAAAGATTGATGGTTTCTGTTATTATTGAGAATATTAATTCATCCTTACATTTATTTGTACAGCGAACTTCCATTTATGCAAAGGGCTTCTGCACAAGATTTCATTAATTTTAGTTTGTACTGGCCTTCTGCAAAACCTTTTTGGCTTCAATATTCCCTGAAGAAAAAGTCCTCTGTCCAGCTTTTGAGGAAAGGAATCACCCCAATAAACTGACAGCTGAGACCCTGAGAAGGGAAACACTAGCTGGCTGGAATTGAAGACCAGCAACTGATTCTGCTGAGCAACATGCTGCTGACACATGTATAAGGATTGCACACAGATCCCCCAAACTCCTTCCTGTTTTTGCCTGTTTCCAGTTCCCTAGAACCAGCCCAGTCTCAACCCCACACTCCCCCCTACCCACGCAGATACCGAGCTCTTTCTGCCATTAGAATTCACCTTCCTGGGTCCCTTCCCCCATCTATGGCCTCAGGGACACCTCTGTGGAAGCTGGCTCATCAATTATCTCTTTCCTTCCCCCAGACCAATTTTCTCATGCATTTGTATGAGCATCCTACAAGAGGCAGGCAGTAGAAATAATCATAGCTAACACTCATGGAGCTTTTACTATGAGCCAGGCACTATATTACGCACTTTACATGCATAATCTCTCTTCATCTTCGTAACAGTCCTATGAGAAAGCTTTATTAGGATTCCCATTCTATAGAGGAAGAAATCGAGGTTCTCAGTGAGTAAGCAACCTGCCCAAGGCCACACAGTTGGCTAATTCAGAATCAGGACTCAAACCCAGGATTCAAACTCTCTGACAGTGAACCTCTTCAGTATACTGTCTCTCAGTATTGGTTTCCATTTTCCAGATAAGAACAGTTACACCCAGAGATCAGAAGGCCATCTAGCATTCAGAAGAGAGAGTCTCAGGAAGTCAGACAAATAGAATTTTCGTATTTCTGCCAGTAACAGGCTAAATGACTCTAGGTGAGTCACTTAAAAGCCCTTGCTTCTGAATTTGCAAGAAGGGTCCACAGTGCGTGGGATTCAAAAGTGATGAGCCAAGGAAGGTTAATCTCCTCCAAATTTATAAAGTTTAAAAAGCACCATGCAAATACGAAGTGTTCCTGATCATAATCCTTGACATTATCATTCCAGCCTATTCATCTACCAATGAACCTGGGATAGAGTTCTGGCTCTGCCCCTGGATTCTGGTGCCATTTAAGTGCCGAGACAAATGGTCTCAAGGAGTCGGGGTGATCCATTATCCGGATATGGATTATTTCTCAGGAGTAAATCGTTAGCCCTGTCTGGCAGCTGATGAATTCTCCCACCATACCTGGGGGCTCATTGCTCTGCATGGGACGTGCGGGGAATACAAGCAGCAGTTGGAGTCACAGTATGACTCTGCAGGCAGGGTCCTGGGGGGCAGGGAACAAGGATGTTCGAGTTAGATTCCAGGAGGCAGCAAAGACCTCACCCACCCACAAATGAGAAGACAGATAATGAGCCCCATCCACCCACAGCCCAGTCCAGGGCAGAAAAGGACAACTTCTCTCTCCTGATGCTTGCAGCCTCCGTAGGGACAACAAAGCACAAAAGAGACTGACAGATTCATAATACCAGGACCTACTGACAGAGAAATGAAAAGAATGAGCAACAAAAAGAGAAACCCAAGGAAAGAAATGGAGAAAGACAGGGATAAAAAGAGACAGGGAAAGAGGGAGACAAAAAGGAATAAAATAAAGACTACAAAAAAGACACATATGGAATAAGAGGAGAGTAAAAAAAGAGGAACCCAGTAATGGTAACCAAGAAGAAAGGGAGAGAGAAATAAAAACAGATTAAGAAAGAAGCAAAAAAAAAAAAAAAAAAGGAAAAAGGGAAAAAAGATAAACAGAGAAAGAAAGAAAAGGTTTTTAAATTTTTTTAAATGTTTTTATTTATTTTTGAGTAACAGAGAGCGAGTCAGAGCATGAGTGGGGGAGGGGCAGAGAGCGAGGGAGACAGAATCTGAAGCAGGCTCCAGGCTCCAAGTTGTCAGCACAGAGCCCAGCGTGGGGCTCGAACTCACAAACTGTGAGATCATGACCTGAGCCAAAGTTGGAAGCCCAACCAACTGAGCTATCCAGGCGCCCATAGAAAAGTTTTTTTTTAAAAAAGGAAAATATATGGGGAAGAATAAATTTAAAGAGAAAGCAAATAGAAGCAGAAGAAGAAAAAAGAGAGAAATATAATAAAAAATAAAAAGGGTCTCTAAAATACTAGAAAAATAAACCAGTAAGAGATAAAAAGAGTGAAAGAAAAGAAATGGAAGAAGGATGGAAGGGAAAAAAACAGGTGAAGAAAGTAGAGAAATATGAGACATGAGGCTGAGATCTTTAACGCACTAGAAATGTCTCATTTTTCTTTTTTTTTCCTATGTGTATCTTTTTGTTGTTGCTGTGTGGTACACATGATTTCAGTGTGATGCCTCTGGGCTGTTCTTAAGAATGGTCAGAGTCATCAGGCTTTCCTCCATGCTCGGAAAGCTCCCTTCCTCCCACTTTCCCATTCACCATTCTTGTGGGGTAAAGCATTGAAGGCAGAAACAGAAAGGCAGAGAAAATTACCTAATGAAATAAACACCACAGACCCAGAGTGCTGAGCACATAGAACACATGTACACACACACACATGAGCGCCTGCACCCACGAGTAAAATTGGACAGACCTAGAGACATGTTCTGAGGCAAATAGGCACACAGGTGCTGAAAGACTTGAGATAGGCAGGGACACACCCACAGAAGACAGGTGTCAGCAGAGCCAACCTGAACATAAGGATAGGCATGGGCAGAAACTGATAGGGAACTAGAAACACTGCTGCAGAAGATGACACAGAGGCATAGGAAAAGATGGCCACGTGGACAGGTGCAGAAGCAGACACCAGCCAGGGTGCCAGCAAGTGTTTCCCCCTTAACCCTGCTCTTCCTCTCTCCTCTTTGCCTTCAAGAAGTACCCTAATAAAGGGAAATTACCTCTCTGTGTCTCCTGCCCTCAGGATTTCCCTCTGGGCATTGTGACAGTTGGTAGCAATGTGTTTTATTTAAATAGAATCACTTCTGCTAAAAGTCTGTTAGTTACTGTTTCATCCTTTCCAGGGACCAGATGTGCTTAACCAGTTTAAATGGCCATATCCAAAAGGCCCCTTCAGGCATGCGTTTCAATGGTAGATTATCAGGTCCTGTTGCTAGGACAGATCTGGAGCCTGCCTTGACTCTTTCTCCAAGACTAGGACTTTTCCCCCCTAGTATCCCATGATCCTTTTTAACTTTATTGGACTTTCCTTTTCTCCTCTGCAGTTTGAGGCAGATGAGAGGTTGAGGCCAAGCAGGGAGATCTAATACATGCACCCCCACTTGAATGAGAGGAACACCATAAGATTTCACTGGATAAAAGTGTTTCTTGCAAAAGGAAAGTTTGAAAACCTCAGGGTTACAAAGGGCCAGATAAGTTCTAAGGGTCCTTTCAGCTCTGACATTCTAGGATTCTATGACTAAGATCTAATTCGTTCAAATCTAAATCCTCAGTAATTGGACAAACCTTCATTGAATTTGCCGAGCAAACATAGCATCACTGTCTGCCCCAATAAATATTTAGCTGTGGCCCCAGTTTATTGATTTTGTGCAGTATCGATATTTCTTGGCACAGTTTCCGACACTGACTGGTAGACCCACGATGATGTGAAACATACAGGCTCAAGATGCCCTCCCAGAAAAGCCACAGATGGGTTTTGGTGTGTTCATCTGGTTTAGGCTGACACACAGACTGCACTACCCCCTCTGGCCTGTGCCGGACACATGGAGGGGTGAGATAGCTGCCTTTGAAAGGGGCATAATGCTTGAGTGGGTGGATCAAGTTGACTTAGAAGCTCAAGGATAGAGGTGCCTAGCTGGCTCAGTTGATATAACATGCCACTTTTGATCTCAGGGTTGGGAGTTTGAGCCCCACATTGGGGTAGAGATTACTTTTAAAAAATCTTAAAAAACATAAAAGAAGCACAAGGATACTGTGGCCAACTGATCACAAAGAGAACCTAAGTGAATGGGGCTTGCTTTGTGCAGCTCTACTTGATGATGGGAACATCCCTTAGAGCTTCTGTCTCACTATTCATTCACTCTACAGTGAGTGCTTTCTCTGAGCCAAGCTCTGTGTTACAGCTCGGGATACAGATATGAGCCAGATACAGTCAAATATCTCTCAAATACAGGCATACTTCATTTTACTGAGCTTCACTTTATTGTGCTTCAGAGACAGTGTATTCTTTTTTTTAATTAAAAAAATTTTTAATGTTTTATTTATTTTTGAGAGAGAGAGAGAGAGAGAGACAGCATGAGCAGGGGAGGGTCAGAGAGAGAGGGACACACAGAATCCAAAGACAGGATCCAGGCTCTGAGCTAGCTGTCAGCACAGAGCCTGACGCAGGGCTCAAACCCACGAACTGTGAGATCATAACCTGAGCCAAAGTCTGATGCTTAACCGACTGAAACACCCAGGCGCCCCAGAGACAGTGTACTCTTTTACAAATTGAAGGTTTGTGGCAACCCTGTGTTGAGCAAGTTCATCAGAACCATTGCTGTTGGAAACAACAGCATTTGCTCACCTCATGTCTCTGTGTCACATTTTGGTAATTCTCACAATACCTCAAATTTTTCATTATTTTATTTGTCATGGTGGTCTGTGATCAGTGATCTTTGATGTTACTGTTATAATTATTTTGCCTAGCAGTTTTTAGCAATAAAGTATTTTTAAATTAAGATATGCACACTGTTTTTTATACATAATGCTATTGCATACTTAATAGACTACAGTATAGTGTAACTATAACTTTTATATTCACTGGGAAACCCAAAACTTCATTGGACTCATTTTATTGTGATATTTGTTTTATTGCTGGAACTGAACCCACGGTATCTCTCAGGTATGCCTGTATGTGAGCTGAAGTTGAGAAATATTGATGTTGCTAAACATCAACAAACTTAGGCTATGGAAAAATATTTATGAGGAGAAATAATTTGGTAGGAATATTAGAGTATATGTACACTTTTAATTATTCCCACTGGCAAAACTTATGAATTAGAAATCTTGTTTTGGATGTAGTCTTCAAGAGACATAGAAGTCTTGTAATTAGTTCAGGTAAAAATAACTTGGCTATTTTCTAAGTACAACTCCAAAAAGTACAAGTTAACTTAATACTTCTTGTTAAACTTTTAGTTACACATTCTCAGTGATGGGGTTTCATTTGTTGGTGATAGTTGAGAACATTGTTTTTTAATGAGAATTAAGATATTTACTGGAAGGGAAGATTCATTCCTCTTCTTTCATGCTGCCATGATACTAACTCTGTCATTCCCAAACAGAAATACACTTGTGTAAGTTTGTTCCCTTGGTCATTCATTTTTTTGCTTATTTGGTCTTTCATCCATACATTAACCATACACCAAGCACCTTGTCTGAAGCTTGCACTAGGTCAGGTGTGGGGTCACTGAAGAGATTCAGACATAACCCCTGCCCTTGAGGGACACACAGTTGAGGAGAGGAACTAACAAATAACTTGGGGGACTTTATAATGATTGCTGTATAACAGAGGTGTGGACAAAGAGAAGCTGTGAAAAACAAGGATTAAGAAATGAGGGTAGTTGGAGAAGCTTTAAGGGATGAGGTGACCCATGGGTGGGGTGAAGTCTGAAGATCAGCCCTATTTATCACTACAGGGCTACCCGGAGCCATCCTTGTTCTCCAAGCTCTTAATTTTTTTTAATCAGTAGCATGTATTTGTAAGAGCCACAGAGCTACACAGCAAGATCAGTCTGGCTGGGGTTATTCTCAATAGCCTGCATAAGTTTAACTGCTTCAATTTAAGATAAAATATATCCATTCCTTTAAAAAATACAGTGAAGGGGTTGGTCAGAGACTGGTTCCTATTCCTAACTCCAGCTTCTTGAAATCAGACATTCCTTGCCCTCCCTATACCCCTTTCTAGTAGAATTCTTCTCCCATGGGGTAAAAGGGTTTGAGGAGTACTGGGTACCATGGTTGCAAATTATTCACATTCCAAAGGAGCCTTAATGATTTCCAAGATAATTGGTTGTAGAAATAAGTCCTTCTAAAAACCCAGCAATAGAATATTTGTGATGCCACAGTATGATTCAGAGCATTTGGCCTTAATTACTTTGATTGTCCGCCAGGATTTAATATATGAATATTACATTGCGATATTCAATTTAATTTCTTGTGTAAATGGATTGTGGCAGAATCCTGTAGTCCTGGAACTGGCACATAATTCAGCGTGGGAGACACTATCTTAACTCATCTCATTACTCAAGCCATTTGTTGTCCTTCAGGCTTTGACAGCCAGAAGATGGGAAAGTATCAGAGGTGATGTGATCTCTCAACCTGGGTCCAGACAGACATGAGCCATAGTCTCTACTGATTACGTTGTTACACAGACACAGACAGCCCTTGTTTTCAGAAGAAAAAAAACATTCTTGTCAATTTGCAGCTGTGTGCCCTGGTCTTTCTTAGCATAGTGGAGTGGAAAAAGCTGGGACATGGATGCAAGAGGCCTGGGTTCTAGTTCTAACTTACAGTATAACCTTGGACAAATCCCTTAATGTCTCACCTTGGGCAGGTCTCCAAATCTCTCAGCTTTCAATTCGTCATCATTAAGGAGAGAACTACATAATCCAAGTGGTTTCTAGAGTGAAGATTTTCTGACCTATGAGATTTGACCACATGTCAAATTGATACCATGACTGATATAAGGGTGTTTCTATCCATCCTGTGAATAATAAGCAGCCCCCTAAGGATAAGCAAACTCAGAAGGAAAGAAGGGAGAAAGAGACAGGGAAGATCTGTGAGAGGGAGAGGGAGAAAAATGTAGAGAAGATGAAGAAACAGTTCTGCAGCATTAGTGAGGTGTCCCCCAGGGCCTGGGTGACCTAGTTAAGATCTTAGCAAAGTGGGGGGTCATTTGGGCCTGGGGAGCTTAATAGAAATTAGAGGGAGAAAATGAGATTCAAAAAGTATTGAATGGTAATCCACGGTGTTGGAGAATTTATTTGTAGCTCATTTAATAGACAAAGAGCTTGCAGCTAGAATGTATAATGAACCCCTACAAATGAATAAGAAAAAAACAGAAAAAATAGACAACATACTTAAGCAGAAATTGTACAAAAGAGTATATCTAAAAAGCCAATAAACATATTAAAAGGTTCTTAACCATACTAGTCACCAGAGAAATGCAAATTAAAGCACAATGAGATACCATTGCATACCCACAGAATGATTGCAGTTTTAAAAGCTAATAATACTAAATGTTGCTAATCATTTGGAGCAATGGAAGAATATGAATTGGTACAACAGTTCAGAAAGCTGTTTAGGAGCATCTACCAAATATGTGCAGCCCCTATGATTCAGTGATTCCACTTCTAACAGAAATGCTTGCACATAGGTACCAAAGTCAAACAAAAAATATCCAAAGTAATATCAGTCATAATAGCTCCAAACAGAAAATGGTCCATATGCCCATTTACAATAGAATAGATAAGTAAGTTGTGACACATTCACAAAAGGGAATATTATACAGCAATCAGAAGGAACAAAATAAGCTTCGTGCAACAGCATGGATGAAACTCACAAACATAATATTGAATCAAAGAAGTCATACATAAGAATACATACATATATATGTAAATAAAAATTAGTAACTTAAAAACTGGTGTTTACAGATGCATGCTAAAAAGCATGGGAATAAATAAAAAGCATAAAGTGATTATGTAAAAGTCAGAGTAGTTGTTACCTTCAAGAGGGAGGAAAGGGGTTGTGATTAAGGAACAGCCACAAGAAGGGCATCAAGGACGCTGGTAATATTCTATTTTTGACTGGGTGACAGTTAACATAGGTATTTCATTGACTAAGCTGTACACTTAGGATTTATGCACGTTTCCTTATGTGTGATATATTTCACACACATAAGAAAAATCTTTAAAAATACAAAGGTAGGAAAAAAGCCAAAGACAAATCTTTGTCTCAGACTGTGGCCCCAAGTTCTATGTATCCTTTCATACCTTGCTTCCAGCAATGGGATCCTAGACTTTAGACAACAGAAGGCAGAGATTGTGTCCCATTCCTCTCTGTATCCATCTGCCACAACTCTCCATCTTTAAAGCCATCTTTAAAGCCTGACCCACACTTATACCTAAACAGCTGTCAGCCAATTGACTGAACTCAGAGATACTACCATCCCTGTTGCTATCTAGGCTCCTTGTCATTCCTCCCATTCTTAAACTATTATTGTTCTATTTCAATTCTTTCTTCTGAGTCTGTATTTTTGTCTCTTATTTCCAACCTTGTTCATGTCCTTTGGGCCAATGACTGAGTGACCTAACTGGGTTTCCTTGGCCGAACCTCAGCAAGTCCTCCTTCTCCAAATACTTGAATATCTACTTGCTTTGCTGTGCAGATTCCTCTGCTCCTGGCTGACTCAGGTAGGGAATCCACCCCCACCCCGCCCCCGGAGCCAGCAGGTTGTAGCATAGCTCTACGTTAATATTTCTGTCATGAAATACATGAACATTCATACTAAGTGGGACAAATAAAGACTGTCAAATCTTAATGTAAGTTAAAATGAGTTTTAACGTCATAATTGTGAGAAACTTTTTAGTTTTCAGAATTTTGTAATTTGGGGAGTTCAAATAAGGAATGATGGTCTGTAGTAGGAACCCAATGCTTATTTGGTAGATAGATGGAAGCATGAATGGATGCAATACATTACATATATTTATCCTACCAAATAAGTGACAAATGTGCATTTAACAAGAGTCTTCATAGCTTTAACCAGGAGTACTCAATTTGGGGCACTTTAGATTCTATTATAGGAACACTATTAGAAAAATCTACCATCTAGGCCTGCTACCAACCACATCATGAAGGGCCTGCCTTGACTCAGGTGGCCACCTATGAGCTGATCAGTGGCCACTTCTGTGCATAAAACAGCAAGCCTTTTTCCTTACTATGGGGCTGTGAGCAAAGTAAGCTTAACTAGAAAGGAAAAAAAATGGGCATGACAAGTACGCAGGGCTATTCCATTGGGTCTTATATGAAAGGAAAGGATGGGCTATGTGTGTCTTGAGATGATCCTACTTAAGGCTCTCAGCCAAGCTTCGAAAGTTATTACATGGCACTGAGTTTGAAATCACCCTCCCCAGCAAGTACTCAGAGTGCAATTAGTTTATATTGCTACTTAAGGGTAGAGCTTGGTATAAGGGTACTATATCCTGTTGTGCCAGGATGCTCCAGAAACAAAGAAGGGAGTTCTAGAAGAGGCTAGCAAGGGATTAGAGTATGAGTATGAGTCAAAGCCAAACCTTCAGGATCCCCTATCCAGGAGATGCCAAGGTATCATGGGAAAATTCAGCAGGAGAAAACCACACAGCTACTTTCGGGACCGATGGCTAGAAGGAAAAACTAACGGAGAAGGGGGGTTTGAGGAGAGGTCAGAGGCTCAGTCTCAGAGCTCCAAGGCACTGGGATGTTTGCTCCTAGAGAATGGATACTATGAGTGACCAGCTCACTATAACCCATAGCAATGCCCCAAGCTTTACAGCCTTAAAGCAAGGGGATAGGACTTACATAATCTCTAAGATCTCTTCCTACTATAATTTTTAGCACTCATGAATCTATGATTTTCTTCTAAAAATTCTTATTGTTTCTCATAAGAATAATGCATGTTCCTTATTGAAAACTTTGAAAATTAGTAACTACTAATGAAAAGTAATGAAAGTTTATATTCACCTATCATCACACTTTTTGCACATATGAATGTATTCCTTTTTGCTTGCTTGACTTTATTTTCCATCTGTTTGTAAAATTGTGATAATAGAATCTTGTATTTGAGTAATACACTAAACTATCATGAGCATTTCCATGTCTTTACAAAAGCTACAATTCTAGTTTAATTTGCATGCCCACTGGACATTGTGGGGCACACTAAAAAGTATAAAATGTGTGCCTTACCCTTATAGAACTTACAATCTGCTTGAGAAAGTGAGAATGATATACATGAAACCAATATTGAAAAACAAACAAAAGAAATATAATTAAATGTCATTTCTTGGGACAGACTGGAAGGATAGTACAAATCCAAAGGAGGGAGAGATTGCTATGGACAACACTAGTAAGGGAAGGCTCCCAGAGAAGGCAGGATTTAAGCTGGCCTTTAAAGGATAAGAAAAGGAGAATGAAGAAAGCAGAAGCGTCATGGAAACAGAAGCAATGAGGAAAGGCTGGACTGAGCAATAAAAATCCTGTTATGCTTTGTTGTTGATGGTGATACAGAACTACCCATGGCCAGGGTTTCTGGACTCTCCTGGGGCTCATCTTACACATGAACAAATAAACCCAAGTCTCTAACCTAAAGGGGTTTTGGGAGATAAATGCATGAAAAATGAAGCGCTCATACTAATGTGCCAATAGCTTAGCTCAGACATTTTTTCAGTTTAGTAATTTACTTGTTTCTTTGCTACATCTTGAAGTGATGGCTCAAACATCATGGTGTTAGTGGCTATAGTCCACAATTGGACAACTTGCTATGTAGATAGCTGATTACATGACTCCAGAGCCTTGATAACAATCAATCAGTATTGTGGGTTGGTAATCATAAGAAAGAAATGAGAAAATGCCTATGGCATAAGCCTCTTTCTTCATCTACTGAAGAAACAGCTGAAAAGTTCATTGAGAGAGTTTATTAAGCCACATCTGTGGTCTGAGGAGCTTCCCAGTGGGACTAGAAGTTTCTTAGGTTCAGGAAACCTGTGGTTTGAAAAAACAATAGAAAGTTATCCTCACACAAAATACCAGGGTTTGAAATTCATTTGTGATGCATCAGAAAGTGCCCTTGCCTATGGTCAGGAGATTTGCCACTAACTAGCTGTATGACTTTGACCAAATAATTCCATTACCTCTTTAAGTTCACCTCAGTTTTCTTTCTCATCTGCAAAATGGGAAATATTCCAAAGTTCCCTTTTGGCACAAAAACTCTATGAGCCTATGATTTCTTTGGACCATTACAGCCTTTCAGATTTCAGGAGTCCCCTATGACAATGCAAATAACTCTGAGAAAAGAATACTTCTTACCCTTGTGTTGCCAGTCACAGTCACCACCATACCTGGGAAACGGAGTCCTTTGGGGAATGGGACCAGGAGAACAAGCAGGACCAGCCTACAGGGGGAGGCACAGAAAGAAGTGGGTGTGCCCCTAAGATGTCACCAGTTAAGCAGAGGAAGGATCTTGATACCTCCTCCTCTATCTGCCTCTCCCCTGAGTGCCCAGCAGCAAGCTGTGCCTGACTGGGTGCGTACATAGGTGCCTGCTCACCACAGGGTGCCTTAGCTGCCAGCATGCTTGTCCAAGCCAATGGGAGAACCCTAAAAGGAAGTACCCTGAGGCCAATCATAGATGGCAGTATCTCTTTAATGGCCAGATAGATTGCATCTTTGGCTCCTTTTCATTGGTTCAGGCCAACTGAAAGCTCTCTGGACTCTCAGCCAATGCTGAGCCATTAGCCAACAGGAGTGGGCTCGGCTGCTGGATCCTGTTTTCCTCTGAGGCTGATGGGTAGCCCTGCCTTAAGGGCTACCCATCCCTGACTGAAAACTTTTGCCATGAAGCACAGAAGGCATGAACAGTGGGACCTAATCAAGGCAACCTGATTAAAGGTAGGCATGCTGGAGGCCAGGGGCCATGCCCAGGTCCAGCCCCTGCAGGTGAGTGCAGGTGAACCAATAAAGGGAGAAAGAAAAGCAGGTTTAACTGGTGTGAGTGGGTACTGCAAGATTGAAGCTAAGGGCAGATTCTGACAGGTAAAACTCTTCTTACTTACTTCCCACAAGCCATTAGTATCCAAGTGGCTTGTCTAAAACCTTATGGTGCCTTCTGTATTCTTGCCCTATAGCCCAAACCACAGCCAGAGAAGAGTTCCTCCCAAGAGAGTGAGAGAAGTTTGTTGCTGAAGGTGTTTTGGCTCCCAGTTGGAACCTGTATTTCCTGCCTTAGGATGCCTACAATGCCCATAGATAGACTTGGTGGCTCTGGACTCCAAGGACACATGGATTCTATGATCTATGCTTCTTACATCTCAGACTGCAGTCTTAGCAGTTCCTCATATGTTTTAAGAAAGGCTACGATTGTAGGTTAAGCCCTTACTAGTCTGGGTAGCTATCATGTTGCTCCTTGCCCACTGCCACTATTATTAGTGCCATCCAAGGGCAAAGCCCCAAACCTGGGCAGCCACTTAAGCAATTTGTACACACGAGGCAGAGTGAGAGTATAGGTTTAGTGCAAGGCATTCCACATTTCTGGAGATATTTAGTTATTTATCAAACACTTGCTGACTGCCTTTTATGTAGCAAGCCCTCTGCTAGGTGCTAAGGGGGCAAAGAAAAGTAAGACACATGGGTTTTTGGTGAATACCACCAGGGCAGGACCAAGGGAAGAATGTGTCTTGAGCATTGATTACAGACTACTGTTTATGTCCTTTAGTGACTGACCTGGTGTTATAGTTGGTTTTGGAATGCTCCAGAAATGGCCCTTGGTAAAACCAAACACAAATGTCTATCTTAAAGGCCCTTAAGGTGCTTCTCTTAAAAAAATTTTTTTTTTCAGAAAAGAATCTGCTACAAGATTGCTATAAGGCCTTGGGCAAGTCAATTCACAACTCCATCCTCAAAATGAGAAGTTTGGGCTGGGGCTATGAAGCCCTTTTCAAATCTGAGAAACCATCTAGTTGTTTCTCAGTCATTTGCTCCTCAGTATAAATTTAAGTATCTGTGTTCCTTCTCCTTGAGCTTAGCTACATTTTAAGCTAAAATTTTTAAGCTTATTTTTTTTCTTCCAATTATGGAATGAAAGACTTTGTCAATTGGTGAAAAAATTTCAGGGATCTGCCTACCAAAGGGAGAAGTATATGGGGAAGGGGAATGAGGAGCAAAGGGTATATAATAAACCTCCTCAATATCCTAACATCCTCTTTCTTCAGGCTCTGAGGCCCTGCTTTCTATTGGGGATAATCCCAAACCATAGTTTCTGATAAAAAGAATCATAAAAAAATAAAGACCTCTTTGGGGCTTAAAATGCTTTAACAGCAAGGAGCCCTTGTAACAATGGACATAGAGGGCTCTGAGTACATGTTACACAGGCCCAGGATGCAGGGATCGCCACAGCATCTTTGCCCATTATTCTTGTTTTCTGCCTATTTCAGGTTCCTTTGGACCTTAGATCTCACTCCCACTGGCCATGAATATTTTGAATGACATAAGGTCAAGAAAACGGACAGTGATTCAGAAATGCACATCATTCCTTAAGTACATTTAATTGCAAAGGACATCTAATCAATCCAGTCCGCTGTCTGAACATGGCAGCTAAAAGAGGGAAAGCAAAGCTTTTGCATTTTGCTCCAAACCAAAATAAAAAGCCAAAGGGGGTGGGATCAATGAATCCAAATCAATGGTCTATATTTATGTTTCTTATATGGTAGTGCTGATTTGCAGCTCTCCAGGTGCCAAATGGCATCTGGGAAACATTACTCCATCCCCCAATTGACGTAATAATTAGATTGCATAAATGGCTCCTCTGTGCTCACTGCCAGCCCAAGAGACAAATGTTATTGGTGAGCCAATCAATCTTTTCCCCTGTTAAAGTTTGAACGTGCATCAGCAATTATGTTGTGGAGGTCAAAAGCCACCCAAATGAGTGAAAACTGGCAAAGATTAATATTGGAAGTGGATTATACTGCATTATTTACCAGCAGTGTGTGTATGGTTGGGAATTGGGCAGGTGCATGAACATATCCACAACTGGACATACCACAAGGGGCCAAAAGAAGAAAAGAATGGCTAGTGACATCCTCTGCAAGACTTTGCTTTTCTCTCTTCCTGTTGTCTGCTTCCTACTTATATAAACCAAGAGGCTAAGAAAAGTATGGCAGGGGAAAGCATTAGTCATTTGGTGTTAGTCTTTGTGGTAGGCTGAATATTGGTCCCCCCCCCCAAATATATCCACGTTCTAATCACCAGAACCTGTGAATACTACTTTAATAGGATTTTGCAGATGTGATTTATTTAAGGAACTTGAGGCAGTGAGATTATTTTGGATTCTCTGGCTGGATATCTTGAATATCTTGAATGCAATCATAAGTGTTTTTTATAAGAGTGAGTCAGAGGGAGATTATAGACAGACAAAAAGGAGAAGGCAATATGACTAGGGATGCAGA
This sequence comes from Cryptoprocta ferox, assembly GCA_028646485.1. Lineage (NCBI taxonomy): Eukaryota > Metazoa > Chordata > Mammalia > Carnivora > Eupleridae > Cryptoprocta > Cryptoprocta ferox. Next base: position 18,090,732 of record CM053579.1, read on the forward strand.
TATGGGAGTGATGTGGTGCAGCTGCAAGCCAAGGAATGCCAGCAGCCACTATAAACTGGAAGAAGCAGCATAATCTCCCATAGAGCCTCTGCAGGAAGCATGGCCTTGTCAACACTTTGATCTTGGTCCAGTGAAACTGATATCAGAAATTCTGTCCTTTAGGGGTAGATGGGTGGTCAGTAGGTTAAGTGTCTGACTTCAGCTCAGGTCATGATCACACAGTTTGTGAGTTCGAGCTCCGCATCAGGCTCTGTGCTGGCAGCTCAGAGCCTGGAGCCTGCTTCGGATTCTGTGTCTTCCTCTCTCTCTGCCCTTCCCCAACTCGTGTTCTGTCTCTCTCTCGCTCTCTCTCAAAAATAATAAAGAAAGCATTAAAAAAAAACTTCTGGCCTCTAAATTGTGAGGTAACAAATTTATGCTGTGTTGAGCCTGACAGTTTCTGGTAGTTTGTTGCAGCTGCCATAGGAAACTAAAATAGTCCTTAAATACTAAGCTTAGGTCACAGGTCAAGTGATAAAAGATCTTCCTGTTATAAAATGAATAGCATCAAAATCCTCCTCTGCCCAAAATATGATTTCCACCTATCACCATGCAATGCCAAGGACTACAATCTAAAATTCACATGTACATGTCAACCTTCTACTTTTGGGGTAATTGTTTCTTGCTGATACACTGCAAACAGTACATATAAGCCTTTGTTTTCCATTAGTACTTTTGCATGAATTTATATATCCAATTACTTCAAGCAACAAGGCAGGCCTTGGGGGGACAGGGAGGGACAGTGAACAGGTAGGGAAATACAGTAAATATGTCTAAATTGAAACCACAATTGGGCTCAAATCAAATCTCTTTTAGTAATAACACTAAGTAGGGCCTTTAGGAAAACAAGTCATGGCAGAACTAACTTAATTTACTTTTCTGATAAGGTTACAAGGCTTATGGATCAGGAGAATGTTGTAGACAGGATGCATCTGGATTTTAACAAGGCTTTTGACTTAGTCTCTCATAAGCCCCGTGTAGATCAAGTGAAGAAATACAGGCAGTAGGTGAGACTTTAGAATTAACAGGGGACTGGTGATATGTAGATCAGGGTCTTTAGTGACAGGTCACAGGTCTCTACATCAGTCTCTGGTCAAGTCACCACTCTTATCCATGGCTCACATGAAGATCAAGGCAGTATTGTCTTTAAGAGTGAGGATGCTGGGGAGGAGCTAGAGGGCCCAGCTGGCAGATCAGATGTGAGGATTCAGGATATAAAACCACATCAGTAGCCTGGAACATCCACCCCCCCCACCGTGAAGTGGAATGTCCGGCACTACTAATCCAAAATTCACATATACAAAGACAGGTTTGTATATGGAGCAGCCATTGGAGTGCAGAAGGCAGAGGGGGTCAGCAGGCAGACAGCTCGATGAGTCAGAAAAATGGTGAGGCTGGCAAAACAAAACAAAAACAAAAACAAAAAAAGCTAAATGTAGCCAGGGTGTGCCTCTCCAGAAACAGTAGAGAGCCATGTTCCCACTTGAATATTACTCATTGTGTAGGCCATAATGGGGTTCAGATCTGGGGAAAATTCTTTTTATCTCTTAGATGTGTGTTTTCTTTTAAAAAAAATAAACTTACCAAAGTATATCAAGTAGAAAGTGGCAATATGACTCTCTTCCAACATCAAACCCCAAAGGTAATTATTGTTAACTGAATAGTATTTTTCCACACTTGTTTTTATATGACATTATTTATTATATACAATTTATTAGCACAAATAAAAGCATGCTATACATATTGTTCCTGGCTTTGCTTTTTATTTAACAATATGTCATGGGCATTTCTCCATGTCAGATCAGAAGAGCTAATAATTATTGAACATTCTCCATATGTCAGGTAAATTCTAAAAAGCATTTCATGTTTTAATTCATTTAAAACTCAAAATGACCTCAAGAAATGGGTACTATTATTATTATTATTCCCCATTGTAGGGAGAAGAAAATAGGTTCAGAAAACTTTTTCATGATCACATGGTGATTTGAGTTCAGGCCTCTCTGGTTTCAAAGCCCGTGCTCTTAACATCTTATACCACACTATCTTCAGTACCCTGAGGTACTTCATTAAAAAAAGTACAGCATAAGAGTTTGCAGTATCTTCATCATCATTTATTTAATCTTTTATCAATGGACACGAGATTGTTACCTTATGGAAAGACTTCTCGGAGCTTTAAATATGCTAATGTGCATTATGACTTTTCCAAAAGGGGGACACAGTAGGTACTGTGTCCCAAATTCCCTTAAGCATGACATCCATTTGTTCTCAAAGAGCATTTCAGGGACTGGAGCATTGGCATTCAACTTGTGTTGTGCCTCTATATCACCCATGCTGCTTTTCCAATGCAGATTCCTAAGCCTCAACTAAAGTGCTCCTAATAGAGGTAGTTCATAGACCGCACATTGAGAAATGCTGCTGTGTGCTATGAAATTAATAGTCAATGTAGTAAATAAATATAAGTTGGTACACAACCACAATTTTAGATAGACCAAGGGCAGGGGTAGCAGGGGAAAAGAAGCACTTATTCTTCTTCCCTCCCCGGGCTATCTACTCATCTGCATCTTATCTGCTCCAATGCCAGAAATCTACAGCTTAATGAAGCATTTATCTAAGATTCTCAGTGATTTAAGTTCCCAGGGGACTAAGTCACCAGGGGCTATCACACCACTCTACCTCCCTCAATAAAGAAACTGGCCACCACTGAAAGGATAAGCTAACAATAGAGGGATATTTCTGGGGAGTTCATCCTATGTAATTTGAACTATTACTACTGGGGTTTGTCTCTTCATTTCTGTCATCTATATAAACGTTAAGAACAAATAACTGCAGACCAAGAATTAACCCAATAGGGAAAAAAACAAATAGGAGAGAATAAGAGTTTGTTTTTTTAAATTGTGATCTTGGAAAAATACAAGATGATCTGTTCATGCTCTCAAGTTATATTTAATATCATCAAATTCCATTCACCCTTGCAGGTTATTGCTTAAGGGTCACCTGAGGTTGGATTGGAGACAGGAGAGGGAAGACTTAAGAGGAAAGGGTGGGAGAGGGTCAGCACAGCGGAATGAGTACTTAGCAAGAAGGTCCCTGGAAAGGTTCAACTCCAGTGAGTGGACAAGGGCCTTACAAAAGAAGGTACCTGAGTAGCCTATTACTGTTTTAACCCCAAGCCCTACCCTAGAGACCCTCTCCACAAATCACATGCTGAGATTTTCAAAATAGCTTTACTTTTAGAATCTCAAAGGAGCCTCCCTTCAGCTGTGAGAGGCTGATGGGGCATTGTTATAAACCCTATTTGACAAATGGGGTTTTAATGATACTGGAGTTTGGAAGAGGGTATGCATGAGGGTTAATAGTATAGAAGGGAACTACATAGATCATGATGCAGTAGAAAGTATACTGAAATACACAGTTTTATATTTAGCAGAGTCTCAAGCATGTCAAATTGCATAGAACAATGCTGCAAGGAAATATAGATCCAATATCGACAGTTATCTCTGAAAGTTTGCATTCTGAGTGAATTATGTTTTTTTCCTTATACTTGTCTAGGTTTATCCTCTCTTCAAATGTACTATAATGGGCATTGTGGCTTTTATGCACAGGAAAAATGTAAATATTAAAGAAAAATGGAGCATTGGACTAAAATGTTCAAGTTCTAGGGGGCGCCTGGGTGGCTCAGTTGGTTGAGCCTCTGACTCTTGATTTCAGTTCAGGTCATGATCTCATGCTTTGTGGGATTGAGCCCTATGTCCAGCTCTGTGCTGACATCATGGAGCCTGCCTGGGATTCTCTCTCCCTCTCTCTGCCCTTTCCCCACTGGCTTGAGCTCTCTCTCAAAATAAATAAATAAACTTCAAATTTTTTAAAATAAAAAGTTCAAGTTCCAGCTCTGCCCCCATACAAATCTCTTCACTCTCTGAGACTCAGTTTTTACAATCCTCCTAAGGGCCTTAAGTTTGGGTGAAGACATTGGCTGAAAGACAGTGTGAGGAATGGAGAGGAAAGGAAAGGTTAAGACTGATAAGCTGCTGTAGTTGGGGTTATCTTGGGAAGTGGAAATACTGTTTTCTGATCTCAGAGATGTGGCTGTGAGAATGCTTTGTAAGTTGTCAATGGCTATTATGCAAGTTACAAGAGTAATTCCGTTAATGACCCCTGATTCTGTCCATCTGTCTGTCTGTCTGTCTCTCTCTCTCTCTCACACACACACACAGCATACACACACACAAACCTTCCTCAAACTGCTTAAAAATCCACATTTTGGCTCAATTTTCTCTTCAATTTCTCTGCAATATTGCCCTGATGATCTCATTACCAACTCCAGGCAGAGTCTGTTTTCTGCTCGTTACTAGCCAATCTAGCTACCTTAGAGTCTCCACTATATCTGAGTTCATCTCCCTATATATTGTTCTGTCATTAACAAGTGTCATCTACATGACTCAAAGTCATGTCCCAGGGCTCTGCAGCAGCCTGCATAGTGATGAAAAAGCAGCCTGGTCCAACCCGGACGGGATCCCGGATCTTCTTATTCCAAACTAGATTAATTGCCTTGTTAATGACCATGCCTAACCTGATACAGTGTCTATTTTTGCAAACAAAAACAAAAATAAAAATAAAAATAAACCCTGTATACTCCACATATTTCTGGAGCCTCACAGCAGCACTGGGAGGGAGGTAGGGCAGAGATGGACACTTCTGTTTACAGAGCAAAGAAAGAGCAAGTGACTCATCCTAGATTCACAGAGAGTGGATAACAGACAACATCAGGATTTGAACCCAGGCAAGGCTCTTACCCCCGTGTCATGGGATTATCTCAAAGTTGAATGTGGAGAAATGAAAACACATAAAAAAGTTACTGTGAATCTGAGCACTTAGAGATGAGGCATGATATATAGCAAAACATTTTTCTTATTGGAGTAATCAGACAAGACCCATGACTTGTAGTAAAACCCCATTTGGGATCTGGGGGCCAGGGACAAGAAAATTTTTTCTCTGAGATTAGCACTGAGTTCTTCCACAAATCATTTATTCTTTCTTTTATTCATTTACTTATTCATTCAATAAACATTTATTGGGCATTTTGTATGTGCCAGACACTGTGCTTGGTGTTAATGGATAGGACACAAGGAAAAGCAGGACATAGATCATGCACTCAAGGAATTCACCATAGTCAAGAGAGAGAAATTGGAAACAGACATAACTAACTCCAAACATATAGCAAAGTAGGATTCATGCCTAATGAGAGAAAAAAATGCTCTGGTAATCTACAGAGAAGATTCAGATCTGTTGGGGGTTCTGGGATGACTCATGGTGTATGAGCTTGACTTACGAAAAATAAGTAGAATTTGAAGAAATGGTAAATGGGTAAGAGTGACGGGATGTCAGGGAAAGAGAATAGCACAATATAGGCACAGATTTAAGAAACCAGATAGGTTGGATGGAAATCAGTGGATAATGGTATTTCGATGTAGCTAGGATTGGACATAATAAAGGAAAGATAAGATAGGTAGATATGTCTGAACCAATTTGTGGTAGCTTTGAATACTATGGGCCTTGCCTCAATATCTATCTTTCTCAGAAGGCAGCCACAGTTACCTCCCAAGAAGGATTTGGGGAAGGCAGCAAAAGATAGATGCTGATCCCTGGGAGCCAGAAACCAAGGGAACAAAGGTCATACCTACATGGATTCCAGAAGGGAAGAAGACACACCAAGGCTCCTTGGCAGGATAGATCATAATGGCCAACCACTTTTAGAGAAAAAGCTTAATTTAGTTCACTAAAATTCTTGCCTTGGTAGCTTCCTCAGTTTACCTTCTGAGCCTTGTGTTAAACACTAAACCTATTATGTCTTCTTCAGCCCCCCTCCCACCAATTTTGCTTGTTGAGAAGGCTTATTTATTCTACAAGATGATTATTCTTTAAGATGATTCTTCAAGATGACCTTTGCCTCAGTGGTCCTTGGTTCCCCATAGTTTAATCCACTGACATCTGTTCTACTTAGTCCCTTTCCTGTCTCCTCTTTGGCTCATCCATTTAGGGTTAATCTTCCCCAGAGTTAAGTCCTTGGTGCTTTTCTCATAGTCTAAAATAAGCACCATATCCCTGGTCCACATCCATGGTTGCAACTACTATGTCAATGACCTCTAAATCTGCACATTCTCTCTTTTGAGTTTTAGGCCTACACATCCAGCTGCCCTATTAGACATCTCTACCTTAATGTGCCATAGATAACTCCAACTCAAAATATTTCCCACCATTTTAGGAGAAATAAAATTCCCACACAAAACATACTTTACCACCTAATCTACCATCATATGTCCTATCATCCAAATTAAGCACCTGAAAATTGTCCTTGACTCTCGCCACTCACTGTCCCCTAAACATCCAATCAACCAGCAAGTCCTTAAGTTTTTACTTCTCTAATGTTGGTTGAATATGTCTGTTTCTCTCCATCCCTACTGCTGATCTCTCATCTGGATTCCTAAAATAATCTTCTGATTTCCTTGACCCCAAACCATGTGCCACAATTCTCATGCAAGCCTTGAGTGGATGCCTTCTCAGATATCACCTCTTCCAGGAAGCATCTTTTGAGCCCTCCCATCCACTCTTCTCTTCAAGACCTATTAGGTCTTGCTAGGGACATATTGCAAAATAACCTCAGAAATGCTGGTATTATATTCTGTTTCTGCAGGGGGAAATGAGGGAAAGAGAGATCAATGCTTCCAGAAATGTTTACACGTGTACTCCATTGTGGAGAATCCTGAGTTACAAATGTGCCTAAGGGAACAGGGTCTTGTGAATGTACTCCAAGGAAGAAGCCAACTCTGTAGAGGCCATACTAATGTACCTTCAAGCACTCTGAATATTCCAATTTTACACTTTTTCTTTGGCTTTCTCATCAAAGATGTGACCCACTGCTGCAAGAATTTGAGAAATAAAATGCATCACTAATCAAAAATTACTCTTCCCTAAAATAAAATATTAACTCTGTTAGGTAGTTAATTGTATTATCAGAATGAACAGTTCATCCTCTTTTACAAAGGCTTTAAATCCTAATCGCCTAATAAGTGCAGGAATTATAGTTAATCTAGCTCAAAATTTAATTATGATGACTCATACATCACAAAGCAATGCACACAGGGACAAAACTGAGGTGAAGTCATGTCCAACTGACCTTGACCCAAGGCTTGCTGGCTGGCTTTTTCTAAGTGGGAAATTGGAAATCCTTCCTGTTTGTGAGATAGCAGGGCCATGCAAATAAGTCCCACCCCAGTCTACCTCAGAGATTTTACCGGAAAGCCTGCCTTAATCAAATCTTACCATGAGAAAGCCCAGAAGCAATTCTCCCTCTGCATTCCACCTTGCCTTTCCAGATCTTGTTAGGGTATTATGCAGTTGGTTTTAAATACCATCACTATAGTGAACCAGGCCAGGACAGAGTATTGAGGAATTGTATGAGACCTTCAGAATTTCAAGAATGTACCTAAATCTGGATTCAGAGACACTCTGGGTTGACAAGGGCTTAAATTGTCAACACTTCCTGGAGGTGATATGGCTTTGAGTTCTCTAATTCTCCTGATTGCTCACAGAACTGAGGACAATCCTCCAGGTGTTTTCTGAGTGTAAAAGTATGATCAGACTCCTTCATTTGTAATTTTCCACTTCTAATAATAATGGCTTAAGAAGTTATTACCTCTGAAAAGTTACTGGCACCTAAATTATTATCTAACAGATTGTGATAATTCTTTATTTTTATACATATGTAAGTTGGACTCAATTGCATCACTTGTAATTAATACTTGCTAAATTCTATCTTTTATATCCAGCCATCATGACTTGGGGAATACTCTTTCTGCCCTACAAAATAGCTGCTACCTTTACTTCCTCCTTGCCATCTGTATTTCTCAAAACCAATCCTTTTTTTCTTGCCTGTTTGAAAGTCATTTATATTTTATCTCCACAACTTCAATGGGTATCAAGCTCCATATATTTATTTTTACTAAAGATATGTATCCTTTTCTTTTTTTCAACCTCTAGGTTGATTTCCTCCTCTTGGTATTTTGGGGTTTGGGAAAAATATTTTACTTTAAGTTTTCTGTGATGATCAACATGTTTTAGTTATCTATTTCTATGCATCTATTTCTTTTTTAAAAATATAATTTATTGTCAAATTGGCTTCCATACAATACCCAGTGCTCATCCCAACAAGTGCCTTCCTCAATGCCCATCACCCATTTTCCCCCCTCCCCTGCTCCCCCATCCACCCTCAGTTTGTTCTCTGTATTTAAAAGTCTCTTATTGTTTGCCTCCCTCCCTCTCTGTTTGTAAATTTTCCCCCTCTCTCCTTTCCCCATGGTCTACTGTTAAGTTTCTCAAGATCCACATATGAGTGAAAACATATGGTATCTGTCCTTCTCTGCCTGACTTATTTCGCTTAGCATGACACCCTCGAGGTCCATCCACTTTGCTATGAATGGCCAGATTTCATTCTTTCTCATTGCCAAGTAGTATTCCATTGTATATCTAAACCACATCTTCTTTATCCATTCATCAGTTGATGGACATTTAGGCTCTTTCTATAATTTGGCTATTGTAGAAAATGCTGCTATAAACATTGAGGTACATGTGTCCCTATACATTAGCACTCCTGTATCCCTTGGGTAAATTCCTAGCAGTGCTATTGCTGGGTTATAGGGTAGTTCTATTTTTAATTTTTTGAGGAGCCTCCACACTGTTTTCCAGAGCAGTTGCACCTGTTTTCTATGCATCTATTTCTATTTCTATGTTACAAACCACCCAAAATTTAGTGGCTCAAAGAAACAGTTTTATTTCATTAACAATTTCATGGATCAGGAATTTAGGAAGACCTTAGCTGGTGATTTGTCTCTGATTTATATATCTCCTGCAGAGCTAGGGCTGGACACTCCACTTTCAATATAGCTTCTTTACCTACATTTTTACACCTTGGCCTTTCTGTCAACATGACATCTCACTCTCTGAGATCTCTCCACATGACCCTAGATTCTCATGGCATTAGTTGTCTAAGGGTAGTGACATGTTGTCTGGCTTTCAAGAGGTAGGAAGTGGAAACTGCCAAATCAAGTAAGAGATAGTCCACGAATTGTCACATCATCACTGTTATTGTATTTTATTGGTCAAAGCAGTCACAGGTCCCATGCAGACTCAAAGTGAAGGAATAGATTCTACCTGTTGATAGAGGAGTGACTTAGCAGAACAGCATATGGAATATGAGCTATTGTTGCAGCTATCTTTGGAAAATACAAGCTTCCATATTCTATAGATTTTTGGACTTATGTGTTATACTTTAAAGTGCATGTGGGGAAAGTGGGCAATGAGAGAGAGTAGGTGAGAAATAGAGAGAAAGAAAGAGAGTTTGAAATGATTAAATAAAATCAAATAAGTCTGAATAGATAAAGCTTTAAAAGGAAAAATTGAAGAAATTAAAGTATTTAACTTGAAGATAAGATTATGCAGTGGACGAAATAAAGATTTGAATTTATAAAACTCTGGACTCAATTCCTGCCACACCTTACCAATTCTATATTCATGGAAAAGTAACTGTATACATCAATAAACATTTATTGAACACTTTTCATATGTTAAGCATCGTACTAGAAACCTAAAGATACAGAAGCAAAACAAAGTGTAAACCTTCAAGAAACTCAAAGTATAGTAAAGAAACAAATATTTGCAATAGAAAGTAATAAATGACATAATAGTGGTACCATGTACTTTGGTGGTTAAAAAAAAAGGTGTTATTACCTCAGTGGCTTAGGAAATGCTTCACAGAAAAATGAACCCTTGAGCTGGATCTGAAAGGATAAGTAAGAGTTTACCATACAGAAAAATGAAAAGGATATTATAGGAGAAGGGAATAGCCTAAACAAAGGTATAAAGGTATGAAACAACATCGTTTCTTTAAGAAACTGCAAATAGTCATCATGGATTACTTGCACAGAAGATCTACAAAAAGTTATATTACCAAAGTAGGTAAAGGATCATGGGAGTCTGTGTATCCTATGTGAAGAAATTTGAACAGTATCTTCTTGTCCATGAGAACCTAGAGAATGACATGATCAGATTTGCGTAATAGAAAATCATTCTGCAGTACACAGAGTAAAGGAAAGATTGGAAGCAAAATCTACCTACAAAAGGAGGTAGATTGTTGCAATAAAATAAATGAGAAAGACCTGGAGGTTGAGCCAGTGCAGTGATAATTTTAATAGCAAAAAGAACAACTTAGTCATGTTGAGGAGGTAAAATTGACAGAATGTAGTCATCAAATAGAAGTTGAGGTTGAAAAAATAGGAGGTCTTCTGTGAGACCCATATTTCTAGTTTTGGTAACCAGTTGTTTTGTGTTGCTATTTATTATAGTAAAGCATAATAGTTTCTGTGTGAGCTGAAGTGCCTTCGGGTCAAGCCTGTGGAGATGTGAAATAGTCAGAAATACTGGAATACTGAATGGTCTACACTACAGATACAGTTTTAGCAGTGATCAGAATAGAAATGGTAACTGAAGGCTTAGAAGTGGAGGAGTGTGCAGAATGACAAGAAAAAGTGGCACAGGAAAGATCCCTGGAGGAACATCATTGTGTAAGGGGTAAATAGAGAAACAGGAACCTGCAGAAAAAGGATGAGTGGATATGAAAACATAGCATTAGAAACTATCAAAAACTAAACAAAAAGAGAAAAAAAATGAAAAACAACACAGTGTTAATGAGTAATAGGACAATGTTCATTAAGAAGACAGAAAGGGAGAATAGAAGAAAAATATTGGAAGAAATAATGGCTGAATACTTTCCAATTAGATGAAAATTATGAACTTTCAAATTCCAGAATCTCAATAAATCCCAAGCAAAAAAAAAAAAAAGGATTAAAAAATACCACACTGAGGCACATCAAAATCTCAATTAAAATTAGGAATAAAGAGAAATCTTGAAAGAAGCCAATGGGGAGTGGGGAATACATATTACATACAGAGGAACAAATATAAGAATAATAGCAGACTTCTTATTGGAAATAATGCAAATCAGAAGGCATTTAAAAGTCTTTCTTTAAAAAAATATCTTTAAAAGCACTGAAGGGTGCCTGGGTGGCTCAGTCGATTGAGCATCTGACTTCAGCTCAGATCATGATCTTGTGGTTCATGAGTTCATGCCCAGCATCAGGCCCTGTGCTGACAGCTCAGAGCCTGGAGGCTGCTTCGGATTCTGTGCCTCCCTCTCTCTCTGCCCCTCCCCTGCTCTCTCTCTCTCTCTCTCTCTCTCTCTCTCTCTCTCTCTCTTGCTCTCTCTCTCAAAAATAAATAAACATTAAAAAAATTTTTAAAAATAGTAAAAGCACTGAGAAAGAAACAGCTAACCATGCTAACAATAGATAAAATAAAGCTGGAGTGGCCATGTCAATATATTCAAACTAGATTTCAGACCAGAGAGGCTCATTTCATAATGTCAAAGGGGTCCATTCATCAGAAATACACAAAATCTTAGGTTTTACACAACTAATAATAGAAATTCAAAAATACATAATATAATACCAATAAAAATGAAAGGAAACATAGACATATCTACGATTATAGTTGGAGATTTTAGTATCCTTCTCTCAATAATTGCTAGAACAAGTAGACATAAAGTTGATTAAGTTAGAGAAGACTGGAACCAACAAAATAGATTTAAATGACATTTATAGAATACTCCACCAAAAAGCATCAGAATAAATAATTTTCCAAGTACATATACATTTATCATGTTAGACCATTCTGCCCGATAAAACAAGCCTAAATATGTTTTTTAAACATTAAAATCAGTAATTGGATTACTGGGTATTTACTCAAAGAATACAAAAACACTAATTTGAAAGGATGTATGCACCTCTATGTTTATAGCAACATTATTTACAGTAGCTAAATTATCAAAGCTGCCTAAGTGTCCATCAGCAGATGAATGGATAAAGAAGATGTAGTATATATATACAATGGAATATTACTCAGCCATAAAAAGAATGAAATCTTGCCATTTGCAACTACATGGATGGAAATAAAATGTATAATGCTAAGTGAAATAAGTCCATTAAAGAGAGATAAATACCATATGATTTCATTCCTATGTGGAAGAAACAAAACGAATGAGCAAAGGGAAAATAAAGAAATGAAACAAAAAATACAGAAAACAAGCAGATAGGTAGTGGGATGGGTGAAATAGGTGAAGGGGATTAAGAGTACGCTTATTCTGATAAGCACCTAATAATGTATAGAATTACCAAATTACTATATTTTACACGTGAAACCAATATAACACTGTATGTTAACTATACTGGAATTTTTAAAAAGTCCATTCCCCTGTGGGTATTCCCTCAAAATGAAAAAATAAATAAAAAAAAATAAAAGCACGCTGCCTCACATTCCCCCAACACTAAAATTATACAAATATGGTCTCTGATTAAAATATAATTAAATTAGAAATAAATAACAGAAAGATATAGGAAGATTCCCTGAATATTCAAAAACCAAACAATACACTTCTAAATAACCCATTGATCAAATAAGAAATCATAAGAAAAAGTGAAAATATTTTGAACAGAATGAACATGATAATGCAAGATATCAACATTTATGGATTTCAGCTGAAGCAGTGTTTAGAGGGAAATTTATATCATGAAAGGCTATATAAAAAAGGAAGAAAGATGTCACGCTAAGTTATCAGAAAGCACTGAAATATAAAGCAAAAACACATTAGAGAAAATCAATGTGACCAAACTAATTCTTTGAGAAGATCAATAAAATTGATAAGCCTCTAGGCAGACTGATTAGAAGAAAAATAAAGAAGACACAATTTACCAATATCAGAAATGAGGTAACACCACTACAGATTCTATTAAAAAGTAAGAGATTAAAAATATTATAAACAACGTTAAGCCAATAATTTCAAAAATTTAGGTGAAGTGGACAAATCTTTAAAAAACTAACTACCTAGCTCACTCAAGAAGAAAAAGATAACTTGGAGTGTCCAATATCTATTAAAATATTAAAGACTTTGTAGTTTAAAACCTTCCCACAAAGAAAACTCTAGGTCTAGCTGGTTTTTCTAGTAAATTCTAACAACACCGAAGTAAGAAATAACACCAGTTCTACACAAATATTTGCAGAAAAATTAAAGTGAGCAAATACTTCACAACTTCATCTGTGTCAGCATTAGCCTGGTACCAAAACCAGTCAAAGCTATTACAACAAAACTATAGACCACTATCCCTCACAAACATACACACAAAATTCTTAACAAGTTTTAGCAAATCAAACTTGGTAATATGTTTAACAGATATTACATCATGTCCAAGTAGAATTTATTCAAGTATCACAAGGTTGGATTAGCACTTGAAAATCAATGTAGGGGAGGCAAGATGGTGGAGAAATAGGGAGTTCCGTACTTCCTGTCCGCATCTCTCAAACAAAGAAGGGCTGAAGCCAAAGGACGCTGAACCTCAAGAGTCTGGGAGGAAAAGAGACAGTCCACTAAGAAGACAGCCTCATAGGGCATTTGAAGAGAGATCCTATCTCTAACTGCAGAGCTTTCTTTGGGCTGGGTGCCCCGGTCCCAGCCGGCATCAGGAGGAACAGCTCCCCTACTCCCTCCACTCGATCCCCGGCTAGGAAGTGCCCCAGCCAGGGGGATTACATTTCAGGCGGTATCATTAAAGCTTGTGGACTAAGATCTGGAAACAAGGCAGGGTGCAGGACATACAACACGGCCCACCTTGACTACGCCTGTGGCACAGGGAGATCAGATCCAAAAGAGTGACTTGCAACGCTTGGTTCGTGAAGGGACTGGGGGCCGCCATTTTTCTCCCCACAATCACCAAGGCAGGGCCTCAGGGAACGGCCCACAGGACCCACAGTGGAGGCAAGACTTGCCTACACCAAACCAAGCCCATCCGTGCTGGAGAGCTGCTGTTTTTTTTGCTTGTTTGTTTTGGGTTTTTTTTGTTTTTGTTTTTGTTTTTGTTTTTTACCAGAGCCCAAGGCAAGACCAGCATTGATGCATTGCCATGATTAACTCTAGATGAATTCTTGTTATTCATATAAATTCTTCCTTATCTCATTCTTATCTCTCCCCTCTGCTGGACTGTGCACTCTGGTTATAAGTTTGCTTAAATAGTCACATTTAATCCATTCTCCTGATATATATTCTACACCTCCATCATTACCTTCCTTTCCCGCACTCTCTGTAATAATCAGACTATATAGTTTCGCTGGGTAACATTATCTTTGTTTCTTTCTCCTCACCTCTTACCATATTCTCCTTTTTCTCACTCTGAATTAAACCTTTTAGTCTCTCTGCCTGGTCAATGTTCAATTTCTCTTTCTCTCGACCCCTGTGATTTCTCTCTTTGTATATGCTTTTCCATCAACACTGCCCCCACCCTCCTCTTTATTTCTAGCAGGGATTTCTGGTTTTATGCTCTTAGACTGCCCTTTGTCTTTTGTTGTTTTTGTTTCTGTTTTTGTTTTTGTTTTTTCCTTTCCATGTGCTTGTTTGTTTGATTTGTCCATGCGTTTGCGTGCTTTTGTTCCCTATTTGTTTGTCTGTCTGTTTTCCATTCCAGGGCTACCTCAAGAAAAAAGCCAAAGTACACACGGTGGAGAGTCCCAAATATAACTACAAGTAGGGAAGTAAAATAACCAAAGGCACAACAAGAGAGACCAAGGGACACCATTAAAAGAACACTTCCTGAACGAACAGGCCATGGGACAGTCAATGACCCTACTTTAATATAGCAGAACTCGACGATGCAGAATGCATAAGAAGCTTTTAAAAGTTACAAGAGACAGAAAGCTAGCCAAAATGATGAAACGGAAGAACTTTCCTCTAAAGAAAGTGCAGGAAGAAATGTCAGCTAAAGAATTGTCAAAACAGATATAAGCAACATAACTGACCAAGAATTTAAAACAATACTCATAAAATTAATCACAGGGCATGAAAAAGGCATGGAAGACACCAGAGAAGCTATTGCTACAAAGATTATGGACCTTAAAAATAGTTGTGATGAATTAAAACATGCTGTAAATGAGGTGCATAATAAAATGGAGGTGGCCACTGCACGGATTGAAGAGGCAGAAAGGAGAATAGATGAATTAGAAGACACAATTGTAGTAACTGAGGAAGCCGAGAAAAAGAGAGATAAATTGAACCAGGAGCACGAAAGGAGAATTCGAGAACTGAGTGATGCAATCAAATGGAACAATATCTCTATCATAGGAATCCTAGAAGAAGAAGAAGAAGAGAGAGAAAGGGACTGAAGGGGTACTTGAACAAATTATAACGGAGAACTTCCCCTATCTGAGGAAGGAAACAGACATTGAAATCCGAGAGGCACAGAGAACTCCCCTCAGACATAACTTGAATAGATCTTCAGCATGACATGTCATAGTGAAATTGGCAAAATATAAGGATAAAGAGAGAATTCTGAAAGCATCTAGGGACAAAAGGGCCCTAACATACAGAAGGAGACATATCAGGGTGGTTGCAGACCTATCTACGGACTTGGCAGGCCAGAAAGGAATGGCAGGAAATCTTCAATGTGATGAACAGGAAAAATATACAGCCAAGAATCCTTTATCCAGCAAGCCTGTCATTCAGAATACAAGGAGAGATAAAAGTTTTCCCAAAAAACAAAAATTGAAGGAATTCATCACCACTAAATCAGCCCTACAAGAAATCCTAAGGAGGACTCTATGAAGGAAATTTTGCAAGGAACACAAGGTACCAGAGACACCACTACAAGCATGAATCCTAAAGAGAACGCAGTGACTCTAAACCCATATTTTTCAATAATAACACTGAATGTAAATGGACTAAGTGCCCCAATCAAAAGACATAGGGTATCAGAATGGATAAAAAAACAAAATCCATCTATTTGCTGTCTACAATAGACTCATTTGAAACCTGAGGACACCTTCAGAATGAAAGTGAGGGGATGGAGAAATATCTATCATGCTACTGGAAGTCAAAAGAAAGCTGAAGTAGCCATACTTATATTGGACAAACTGGACTTTAAAGTAAAGGTAGTAACAAGAGATGAAGAAGGGCATTATATAATAATTACAGGGTCTATCCATCAGGAAGAGCTAACAATTATAAATGTCTATGCACCGAATTCGGGAACACCGAAATCCATAAAACAATCACAAACAGAAACAATCTTATGGATAAGAATGTGCTAATTGCAGGAGACTTTAATACTCCACTTACAGCAATGGATAGATAAACTAGACACAAAATCACTAAAGAAACAATGGACCTGAATGACACATTGGAACAGATAGATTTGACAGATATATTTAGAACTCTACATCCTGAGACTATGGAATTCACTTTCTTCTCAAGTGCACATGGCACATTCTACAAAATAGGTCACATACTGGGACATAATGCAGCCTGCAATAAATATAAAAGAATTGAGATCATACCATGCACACTTTCAGATCACAATGCTATGAAACTTGAAATCAATCACAGAAAAACATCCGGAAAACCTCCAAAAGCATGGAAGTTAAAGAAACCCTACTAAAGAATGAATGGGCCAATCAGACAATTAGAGAAGAAATTAAAAAATATATGGAAACAAATGAAAATGAAAATACAACAATCGAACCTCTTTGGGATGCAGCAAAGGCAGTCCTAAGAGGAAAATATATTGCAATCCCGGCCTATTTCAAGAAAGTAGACAAAACGCAAATACAAAATCTAACAGTGCACATAAAGAAGCTAGAAGCAGAGCAGCAAGAGCACCCCAAACCCAGCAGAACAATAGAAATAATAAAGATTAGGGCAGAAATAGACAATATAGAATCCAAAAAAACACTTAAACTGATCAATGAAACCAAGAGTTGGTTTTTTCAAAAAATAAACAAAATTGATAAACCTATAGCCAGGCTTCTCAAAAAGAAAAGAGAGAGTACCCAGATAGACAAAATCACGAATGAAAATGGAGTTATTACAACCAATCCTTCAGAAATACAATGATCAGGGAATACTATGAAAAATTAGATGCCAACAAACTGGAAAACATAGAAGAAACGGACAAATTCCTAAACACACACGCACTATCAAAATTTAAATAGGAAGAGATAGAAAACTGAACAGACCCATAACCAGTGATGAAATTGAATCAGTTATCAAAAATCTCCCAACAAATAAAAGCCCTGGGCCAGATGGCTTCCCTGGGAAATTCTACTATTCTTCTCAAGCTATTCCAAAAATAGAAATGGAAGGAAAACTTCCAGACTCATTCTACCAAGCCAGCCTCACTTTGATTCCCAAACCAGACAGAGACCCAACAAAAAAAGAGAACTACAGGCCAATATCCTTGATGAATACGGATGCAAAGTCCTCAACGAGAAACTAGCAAATCGAATTCAGTAGCATATAAAAAGAATTATCCACCATGATCAGGTGGGATTCATTCCTGGGTTACAAGGCTGGTTCAATATTCGCAAATCCATCAATGTGATACATCACGTTAACAAAAGAAAAGATAAAAACCATATGATCCTGTCGATAGATGCAGAAAAAGCATTTGAGAAAATATAACATCCATTCTTAATAAAAACCCTCGAGAAAGTCGGGATAGAAGGAACTTACATAAACATCATAAAAGCCATTTATGAAAAGCCCACAGTTAATACCATCTTCAATGGGGAAAAACTAAGAGCTTTCCCCCTGAGATCAGGAACACGACAGGGATGTCCACTCTCACCACTGTTGTTTAACATAGTGCTGGAGGTCCTAGCATCAGCAATCAGACAACAAAAGAAAATAAAAGGCATCATAATTGGCAAAGATGAAGTCAAACATTCACTTTTCGCAGATGACATGTTACTCTACATGGAAAACCTGACAGACTCCACCAGAAGCCTACTAGAACTGATCCATGAATTCAGCAAAGTCGCAGAGTACAAAATCAACATACAGAAATCGGTTGCATTTTTATACACCAATAATGAAGCAATAGAAAGAGAAATCAAGAAACTGATCCCATTCACAATTGCACGAAAAACCATAAAATACCTAGGAATAAATCTCACCAAAGATGTAAAAGATCTGTATGATGAAAACTATAGAAAACTTATGAAGGAAATTGAAGAAGACACCAAAAAATGGGAAAATATTCCATGCTCATGAATCAGAAGAATAAATATTGTTAAAATATCATTACTACCCAAAGCAATCTCCACATTCAATGCAATCTCAATCAAAACTTCAACAGCATTCTCCTCAAAGCTAGAGCAAACTATCCTAAAATTCGTATGGAACCACAAAAGACCCCGAATAGCCAAAGTAATATTGAAGGAGAAAACCAAAACGGGAGGCATCACAGTCCCCAACTTTAGCCTCTACTACAAAACTGTCATCATCAAGACAGTATGGTATTGGCACAAAAACAGACACATCGACCAATGTAATAGAATAGAGAACCCAGAATTGGACCCACAAATGTATGGCCAATTAATCTTTGACAAAGCAGGAAAGAGTATCCAATGGAAAAAAGACAGCCTCTTTAACAGATGGTGCTGGGAAAACTGGACAGCAACATGCAAAAGAATGAAACTAGACGACTTTCTTACACCACACATAAAAATAAACTCAAAATGGATGAAGGACCTGAATGTGAGACAGGAAATCATCAAAACCCTAGAGGAGAAAGCAGAAAACAACCTCCTTGATCTCAATTGCAGCAATTTCTTACTTCCCAAAGGTAAGGGAATCAAGAGCAAAAATAACTATTGGGACCTCATCAAGATAAAAGCTTCCACACGGCAAAGGAAACAATCCATAAAACTAATAGGCAACTGATGGAATGGGAAAAGATAATCGCAAATGACATATCGGATAAAGGGCTAGTATCAAAAATCTACAAGGAAGTCACCAAACTCCACACCCAAAACACAAATAATCCAGTGAAGAAATGGGCAGAAGACATGAATAGACACTTCTCCAAAGAGGACATCCAGATGGCCAACAGATGCATGAAACGATGCTCAGTGCCACTCATCATCAGGGAAATACAAATCAAAACCGCACTGAGATACCACCTCATGCTGGTCAGAGTGGCTAAGATGAACAAATCAGGAGACTATAGATGCTGGTGAGGTTGTGGAGAAACGGGTACCCTCCTACACTGTTGGTGGGAATGTAAACTGGTGCAGCCGCTCTGGAAAACAGAGTGGAGGTTCCTCAAAAAATTATCAATAGAACTCCCCTATGACCCAGCAATAGCACTGCTAGGAATTTACCCAAGGGATACAGGAGTGCTGATGCATAGGGGCACATGTACCCCAGTATTCATAGCAGCCCTTTCAACAATAGCCAAATCATGGAAAGAGCCTAAATGTCCATCAACTGATGAATGGATCAAGAAGATGTGGTTTATATATACAATGGAATACTACATGGCCATGAGGGAGAATGAAATCTTGCCATTGGTAGCAATGTGGATGGCACTCGAGGGTGTTATGCTAAGTGAAATAATTCAGGCAGAGAAGGACAGATACCATATGTTTTCCACTTATTAGTGGAACAGGAGAAACTTAACAGAGGACCATGGGGTAGTGGAAGGGGAAAAAATAGTTGGGGAGAGGGAGGGAGGCAAACCATGAGAAACTCTTTAATACTGAGAACAAACTAAGGACTAAAGGGGGTGGGGGAGAGAGGAAGGGGGGTGATGGACGTGGAGGAGGGCACTTGTTGGGACGAGCACTGGGTGTTATATGGAAACCAAATTGACAATAAACTGTAAAAGAAAAAATAAAAAAATAAAAAGGGTAAAAATAACATTTTCTGATCATAATACAATAAAATGAGGAATTAATAAAGTAGAAACTGAAAAGAAAATCAATGTAATTCTCATATTAACAAGAAAAAAGAAAAACCATATGATTATCTCAGTAGAGAAAAATGCATTAAATAAAATTCAACATCCATTCTTGATGCTTAACAAAAATCCTGTAAACTATACATAGAGAATATCCTCAAATGATAAATGACATCTATGAATATTCTAGAACTAATAATATACTGAATATTGAAAGACTGGATGCTCCTCTCCTCTCAGATGAGGAATAAGGCAAGGATATCCACCCTCGATACTTGTATTCAATATTATACCAGAGGTCATATTCAACATGATGATGAGTGAAAAGGAAACAAAAGATTTGAAAAAAATATTTCATTCCCAGACTACATGATTATCTCTGTAGAAAATCATAAGGGATCTACAAAAAATATATACTAGAAGTAATAATGAGATTAGCAAGATCGTAGGAATGAAGATCAATATACAAAAATCTATTGTATCCTAGCAACAAAGAAAAGGAAATTGAGAATTTTTAAAGTATTGATTCCAATAGCATAAAACAACATAAAATACTTAGGAATATATTTGACAAATTATGTGGAAGACATATATACAACATTCCTGATAGAAATTTTTAAAAACCCTTATAAATGCATATAGACTACGTTTATCGATCAGAAGGCTCAACATTTTTACATCAGTTCTCTCTAAATTGACATATAGATTTATCACAATCACAGTCAAAATCTCACCAACCTTCTTTATAGATATTGACAAGTTGATTCTAAAATTTGCTTGAGAATTCAAAGAACAAAGAACAAACTGTCTAGTTTTAAGGTTTTTTATAAAGGTATAATAATCCAGACAGTTTAGTATTGGTGTAAAGGCAGATATATATTATCAATAGATGAGAGTAGAGTCCATATAGACCAACATATATAGAGTCAGTTGGTTTTTCTTAATAGAGAAGTTTATTTTTTAAATTTTGTTGAAGTATAATTAACATACAGTGTGATAGTATTTCCACATGTACAATACAATGATTCAACAATTCTATACATTACTTTGTGCTCATCATGATGCTTGTACTCTTAATCCCCTCTATCTATTTCATCCCTCCATCTACCCCAATTTCCCCCCTCCCCAGGCAACAACCAGTTTGTTCTCTGCATTTAAGAGTCTGGAGGTTTTGTGCGTGTGCGTGCCTTTTTATTTGACAAAGCAATATCAAAAAAAAAATAATATGATTTTAAAAATGGCAAGGGACCTGAATAGACATTTTTCCAAAGAAGACATACAAATGGCCAACAGACACATGGAAAGATACTCAACATCACTAATCATCAGGCAAGTACAAATTAAAACCACTATGAGATATCACCTTACACCTGTCAGAATGGCTAGAATCAGAAAGACAAGAAATAACAAGTGATGGTGAGGATGTGGAGAAAAAAGAACACTCATGCACTGTTGTTGAGAATGGAAATTGCTGCAGCCACTTTGGAAGACAGGATGGAGGTTCCTCAAAAAATTAAAAATAGAATTACCATATATTCCAGTAATTCCACTGCTAGGTATTTACTCAAAGAAAATGAAAATACTTTTTTGAAAAGATATATTCATGCCCATGTTTATTGCAGCATTACTTACAATAGCCAAAATTTGGAAGTAACCCAAGTGTCCATCCATAGATGAATGGATAAAGAAAATGTGGTAAATATTACTCAGCCATTACAATGAATGAGATCTTGCCATCTGCAACAACATGTATGGATCCAGAGGATATAATGCTAAGTGAAATAATTCAGAGAAAGACAAATACCATATGATTCTACTCATATATGGAATTTAAGAAACAAAACAAATGAACAAAGTGGGGAAAGGTTAGTTTCATTTTAACAATGGAACGTATTTTTCAACAAATGGTGGTGAAGCAATGGGATGACTACATGCAAAAAATTGGAGCTCTGTGCTTATCTCACACTATATACAAAAATTGACTCAAAATAGTTCAAAGTCTTAAAACAGTAAGATTTCTAGCAGAACATATAGTAGAAATGCTAAGTGGCCTTGCATTTGGCAAAGTTTTTCTAAATAGATTACAGTAAACATGAACTATAAAAGTAAAATCAATAATTGGACTTCATTAAAATAAAAACCTATTGCTCTTCAAGAACACTGTTACAAAAATGTAAAAGTAAACCACAGACTGGGAGAAGATATTTGCAAATCACATGTCCAATAAAAGACTTGTATCTAAAATACATAAAGAACTCTTATAACTCAGTAAGACACAAAAAATAAGAACACAAATAATACAAATAGGAAAGAGACGAGAAAGACACTTCACAAAAGAAGAAATATAGATGACAAGTAAGCACTCGAAAAGATGCTCAACATCATTAATCCTTACAGAAATGCAAATCAAAATCACATTGAGCTACCACTATACTCCTATTAGAATGTCTAAAATAAAAAAAGACTGACCATACCAGTGCTGGTGATAATATGGAAAAACTAAAACTTTCATTCACTTCTGGTGGGAATATCAAATGGTACATCCACTTTGGAAAATAGTCTAACAGTTTCTTTAAAAGATAAACATACACCTATCTTACAACCCACTCCTTCCTCTCCTACATATTGACCCAAGAGAAATAAAAATATATGTCCATGAAATGATGCACAAGTGTTCATTGCAGTTTTATTTAAAAGAGCTCCAAACTATAAACAACCTAAATGTTCATCAACAGGTAATGGGATAAATAAGTTGTGGTATATTTGTACACAATGGGATGCTATTCATCAATTTAAAAGAGTAGACTGTTGATACATGCATGACATAGATTAATCTCAAAATAATTATCTTGAGTAAAATACGCTAGACAAAAAGAGTACATTCTGTCTGAGTCCATTTATATAACATAAAATTATAGAAAATGCAAATTAATCTATGTGACAAAACGATCAATAGTCGCTTAGGGACAGTGTAGGGGATATTTGGCTTATACATTTGTTGGTGATGGATATGCTTATTATCTTGATTAAGACGATAGTTTCATGGGTGTATACATGTGTCAAAACTCATCAAAATGTTTATTTTAAATATGTGCAATTTATTGTATGCCTCAATAAAGTTGTAAAACAAAGTAAGATCAGAACTAAAGAGTAATCATGGTGAGTTCAGTGTCAATGGAATGGTATGACTGAAAGATCAGGAGAAAGATAGGAGGTAAAGAAGTAGAGATTGAGTATAGACCACTGATTTTAAGAACTTAAAAGATAGGGAAGAGCTTTAATAGTAGATGAAGGGGGCAATGGTGTCAAGAAGATTTCTAAAGTTGAGTATATGAATAACTTAGAGTAAGGGGACTAATAGAGAGGGAGGTAATAAAGATTAGAGAATGAATAATAACCTAAGAAAAAGTTAGGGAAGATGTATAAATAATAGAGATAGAGAATGAACAATAACATAAGAAATATTCTACGTAAAATGAGGGGGGAAGGGAAGAGGAAGAGATATAGAACAAGAGTGGAGGAACTAGAACACAAGGGCCAATTCTCTGGAGACTGACGGAGAAATATGAAGTGAGGGCTGGTGAAGCTAAAGAGACATTTGTAGTTTTGGGGATGAGGGTTTAATGGTGGCTTCAATTTCCTCTGAGAAGCATGAGTCTAAGTGATTATTAGGGGGGTGGAGACAGAATAGAATGAAAGGGGCTATTACTTGAGGGGAGTGATGAAGAACTTGGAATAAAAGTGGGAAGAGAAAGGTAAAAAGGGATGACCAGGGGCTTTTGAAAGGGTTGCTGAGTGGCCTGAGGGCCCAGCTGAGGTTGAAAACTGACTACTATAGGCATCAATGTTTCGGGTGCTGCTCCTTTCTCCCACAGTGGGCAGTATGGGATTGGAGAAATAAGATGTTTGGAGGCACCCAAAGTTGAGGCTAGATAGTGCAGAAATGGTATTTGAAGGTCAAATGGATGAAGACGTAGTCAGTGCTAAATAAATGTGCCATCTTGAGGCCAAGATGGTGGCTAGACAAGGGGAAAAAATGAAGAGAAAAGGAAGGATTTGAGACACTAGATGTCTAAATGAGGGCAAAGAGCAGATGACATAGAACCAGACATTGCTAGGAGATTTTGGTCACAATGAGATATTAGAGTTGAGTCTCGTAGGGGTGAAGCCATGTCTCGTGATTTCAAATGGCTGGTGATGATTGAGGTAGTAAGAAGTTAAAGATCAGGGAGGTATGTGTAGAATGGGTCTTTCATATGGATATTGCTGGAGTCACCTAGGATGATGACAGGACCTGGGGTGCCAAGGAGGCCTGAGAGTCAGTCCTTACAAAATGGGGAAGAGTAACCAAGAGTTCGGGAAATAATAATCACAAAAGGAGGTAGACATTGGTTGCCTTGGGCCTTAAAGGAGCATCACGCCCTCATATCTAGTGGGAAAGTATACTACTGAAAAGATTAATCTTAATTTCATTAAACTGTAGGGGCAAAGTTTTTCAATGCAACCAATTGTGTTTTTCTCTTATGCCAGTCTTTGGAAAAGAGTTGGTTTGAACACTTAGCTCATTGCATCTCTGAGAAAACAAATTAATATAATGGATTTAAAGTGCTCAGCTCAGAGCCTGGCACCTAGTAAGTGATCAGTAAATGGAAGCTGTGAGTATTAATATTATTATACTTTTGATTTATTTTACCCATTAAGTAATGTTATCCCTTTGAAAAGGTCCTTCAATGAGCTAGGGTTTTCCCTCTGGAACTACAAGGCACAGTTCTGTCTCTGAAAATGATGAACCCTTGCACTGGCAACCATTCAGAGCCCCAACCCCTAAAAATATGGCACAGGTATGACTATACAATGATTGATTGGCTTCAAAATATCAATGTTAGATTCAATTTTGATATAGAAAATTGTTTGGCGATGAATTCTATGAGAATTTGGGGATTGTGGGGTTTTTAAAAAATCTTTTAAACTCAGTTCAATAATATTCTGTAAAATGAAATAACTCCTGGCTCCATGTCATGCTCTCAAGACAAACATGTCTTTTATTTTATTAGTAAAATTCAATGGGTAAAGAATGCGCTTTATAATTAAAGTCAATTAACTGGCATACCCACTTACAATTATGATTCTGGAACTTTCATGGTATACCCAATGCATTTTGTCAACAGTCTCTTATTATCTCTCTCCTACCAGAATGGCATCCAGTGAGGTAGGCGAGCCAACTTTGGCAGAGATGGCATGCCCTATCCCCATCAGCTTTCAAACCACATTTTATTGTCACATGCAAGGGACAATAGTAACACTGCACAGTGGAGTGTGTGTACAGGGGATGGAATCATCAGGATGATTCCTCTCAGGCTTATGGGCACCTAGACATGGGAGACCGAGAGTCACTTAAATGTTATACTCTCAGTTTCCATTTAGAAAAGTCTCTCCTTCCTCTTAACCCCCAACATAGCATAATCTCTAATCTCCAATCTCTCTGATCAACACAACCTCTACTCTCACTCTTGCCATCCACAACTATTTTTCTCCATCCTGCTCTCCATTTGGAAGAAATTTCCCCTTGCCTCAAATTCTCCTTTCAACCTTGCCTCCTTTCTTCCACTCCTACTCCCCAAGCCAGACAGTAGAATCCACACTGTGCATCACTTATCTACATTTGGGGGGCTGGATGCTCTTGAATTAAATTTTGAGATGCTCTACTTCAAAGATCACTTTCCTGCCTACACATACCTTCCACCACTGCAGTGTCTTTGGAAAAAAAATTATATCTCCACTTCAGACCTCATTCTCATTCTGAAAATAAGGTAAGGTTTGATTTTAGAATCCAATCCCTCATTTTCATAGAAATCATCTTGACTCCTTGTACACCATTCATATGATCCTGAGGTAGGCAAAGAGGTAGGATAAAAAAAGTCCATATCTTTAAGGCCAGGAAAATTTTCTTTTATATTTATGAGCACTAACACTGAAACACAATAACAGACCCCTTAAATTTATAAAGATTTTTCTGGTTATTTTGGCCTCAAGACACAGGCCTCACAGACCTGAGTCCCTCATATTCTTTGTTCAGTAGCACACAATCTTCATTATAAGAACTCTCTTTTTTGTTTTAACTAATTATATTTTTTCTCATAATTTCCAATCTCCAATCCCATTTTCCTCTTCCCCATAGGTATCTATTCTAATATACTTAATAAATGTCTATGGCCATACCACCCTGAATGCGCCCGATCTAATATACTTAATAAACATCTTTTCAATCCATCACCCACATATTTATTTAGATATATGTGTGATCTTGAAATTTCATAGTGTTTTTTTGCATAAATTTTATTGCACTATGAAGCTCCCTTTATTATTTTATCACTCAACATGATTTTTGTTTAAGATCTATTCATGTTGCTTTAGGCATGTTGTTATGGACTGAATGTTTGTGTCCTCCACCCCAAAAATTCATATGTGAATCCCTAAATCACAATGTGATGGTAGTTGGAGATGGTGAGCATTAGGAAGTAATTAGAGTTAGATGAGTTTATGAGGGTGGGCATCTCTTGATGAGATTAGTGCTCTTATAAGAAGAAACACCAGAGAACTTGCTTTCTCTTCTCTGCCACTTGAGAACACAGATGACAGCCATCTGCAAGTCAGGAAGAGAGCTCTCACCTGACCAGAAACTGACTATGCTGTCACCCTGATCTTGGACTTTCAGCCTCCAGACCTGTGAGAAAATAAATGTCTGTCTTTTAAACCATCCAGTCTACAGTATTTTGTTATGGCAGCTTGAGCTAAAACATGTGTCTAGACTATTAGTTCTGATCTTATGTGGTATTCTCATTGTGTGCATCTATCACGGTTTACTTATCTAGCCCCTAGTTATAGATACTTAGGTTTGCTATTACAAAAAAAAAAGATTCCATAAATATCTTTGCACATGTCCCTTAATGGATCTGTTCAAGAATTATAATCTTGGTCATAGAGTTTAATAGAGCTTTAATTTCATTAAGCACCTCCAAATTACTCTCCAGAGTGGCTGTACCAGTTCACATTCCCACCAGCAAGCAGTACATAAGAAAATCATTCCCCATATCATCACCTACTTATAATATTATCTGACTTTCTAATTTTGCTACTCAAAGATGTGTTAAGCAATATCTCATGGTTTTTCAAATTACATTTATCTGAGTACTATTGCAATTGGGTATTTTCCCATATTGTTGGATTTCTTATACTGTGAAATGCCAATTCACATATTTTTCTCATCTTCCACTGGGTAGATTTTTTTCTTGTTTAGAGATTTTTGAAAGATATGTATTTTATATGTCATCAATAACTCCATCTGCTTCCAAAATGGATTTAAGATAGATTAACATAAAATTCAGAGTAATAAGATAGATGAATAAATATCAAAAGAGCTATAGGAAAATCATGTAGAAATATCTATCCAGGTGCTTTGTCTATTTTTTAAAACTGAGTTATTTGAATTTTTGCTATTGAGTTGTAGGAGTTCCTTATATATTTTGGATACTAACCCCTTATCAGATAGATTGTTTGCAAATATTTTCTCCCAGTTCATAAGTCAGGTTTTCATTCTGTTGGTTGTTTCCTTTGCTGTGCAGAAGCAATTTAGTTTGATTTAGTCTCCTCTTTTCTATTTTGCTTTTTTTTGCTTGTTCTTTTGGTGTCCTATAAAGAAATCATTTCCAAGACCAATGCAAATAAGCTTTTCCCGTATGTTTTCCTCTAGAGGTTTTACATATAGGCACCGAAATATTTATTAAGAGGGTAGATCTCATATTAAGTGTTCTTTTTTAAAATTTTAAAAATGTTTTATTTATTTTTGAGACAGAGAGAGTCAGAGCATGAGCGGAGAAGGTGCAGAGAGAGAGGGAGACACAGAATCAAAGCAGGCTCCAGGCTCTGAGCTGTCAACACAGAACCTGATGAGGAGCTTGAACCCACAAACTGTGAGATCATGACCTGAGCTGAAGTCGGATGCTTAACCAACTGAGCCACCCAGGCACCCCTCATATTAAGTGTTCTTGCCACACAACACACACACACACACACACACACACACACACACACACGGAAGCTTTTGGATGTCATGGATGTTTCTATTATGTTGAATGTGGTAGTTTTCATAGGTGTATGCATGTGTTCAAACCCACTGAAATATATACATTAAACATGTGCCACTTTTTGTATTATATCTCAGTAAGGCTGTTTTTCAAAATATGTAGAGAAAGGCAGAACCAAGAGTGAAATAGTTACCTCTACCTAACTAAAGGTGTAATAATTACCTCTACCGAACATAACTCTGAGTCTCCTAGCAGCCAAGACAAAAAGAAAAAGATGATTTATTCAACACATATATTTTATGTTGAAGCCTTAGGTGTTAAGTTTCCTTGGTCTCTTGGCTAGGTCTGAAGAAAGAAAATAAATATGGTTTGAGATGATAATTTGTTTAAATCAAGTCTGTAAAATACAATCATCAGAACAACACTAGAGAAAATATTATTTGGGACTGAATCATCTCACTAATCATCATATCTGCAAAAAGCTTTTGAGACATTTGTTTTGGATGAAAAATATATTTAAGACATGTTGATTTTTAAGTATCTTTTTTTAAAAAAAACTTTTGTTTTGAACAGTGGGAAGCATAATGCATTAAACCATTTTGAAAATGTTTTCTCAAAACACTGTGATGCTAAACAGTGTTTAAAGAATTTTGATTTCTTAATGTTGACTTCAAATGGCCATGAAAATTGCACTCCTTGTTGACAAATGAGTCTTCCACTGCTGGACTGAGACCCACTTGCCATAGCTTCTTGTGGAAGGCTATTACAAAGTCAGCCTTTCGAGGGGCACTCCCAGTTGGGGATTAGGATCACTAGGAGTTAAGCTTTATGGACAAAACAAAGCATGGTTCAGGGACTCAGAGGCAGTGTCCTTGGGCCAGTGGTCACTGGTAGTGTTTTGAGCATCTACTAGAGCAAGGTAGAGAGATAAACAAAGAAGTGGCCCTTTGGGCTTCATCAGTCACTTTGGGAGTCCTGTTACCTGTTCAGCTAAAGTAAGTGAGGTTTTTCAAGCCACTTAGCCAAACCTGGTTGGTTGGTACTTCTGGGACTTTATGAATCCTAGTGTCCCAAAGCAGGAAAAAACCCTCAACAAATACCATTGTCTAAGTGTATAGTATGTTCCAGGCCCTGTGGCAGGTACTTGACATATGTTGTCTTCAATGTTCTCAGCAATCCCATTAATACAGTAGTATTAATTCCATTCTATGGATGAAGAAATTGAGACTTAGAGATTTATGTGACACTCCCAAGGTCACAAAGCTTGTAAATGGAGAAACTAGAGCTAGAATTGAAGTCCCCAAACTCCAAAACTTATGCTTTTAACCATTTCATTATATTGCCTGCCTCCTCTCCAATCAGCAGTGGGATCAGTAATTGAAATTATTTATTTATCATATTAAATAGTATCTTATATTAATATTGCCCTTTACTGCTTACCAAGCATTTTATATTCTTGTTTCCCTCACTAGATTATAAATTCTTTAAGGATATGAATTGCCTTTTATACTTCTCTTCTGCACTAGTAGTGCCTAATACAGTTCTAGGAACTTAGAAGGGAAGGAAGGAAGAAAAGCTATAATATTTATTTGGTACATTCTATGTCCCAGGCACTATCCTGAGCATTTTATAAGCTTTGTCTCATTACATTCTCATGCCCCTATGATGTAAGTGCTACTAGCATTCCTGTCATATAGATGAGGAAATTGAGGCTTAAAGTTTAAGTGACTTGCTCAGAAAAAAAGCCAAACACAAAAGAGTGCATTCTGTATAGTTCCATTTACATAAAGATTAAAAACAGGCAAAACCTCTATATGGTGATAGAAGTGATAAAAGTAGCTATCATTTCAGGGGGGTACCAACTGTGAAGGGGTACTGACTGGGAAGAGGCAGGAGAGTCTCTGGGAATGCTTAAAGTTTCTACATTTTAATCCAGGAGTTGTTTACCTGGATGTATGCATTTGTAAAAATTCATCAGGTTGTGCACTTTAGACTGATGTACTTTTTTGTGTATAAGTTGTACGTCAATTAAAAACACATAATAACTTGAAAAAGGTATGAGGTTGATCTTCCTCTAGATAGTTTGTGTTTCTCCTCACAGCTTCCCTAGGTGAACATGAGCTGTGAGAACAGGATCCACTCAATATCCTACCCTCCAGCACCCTCCACACCCCTCATTCTACACTTGAGCTTCCTTTAAATCAAGGGACCATATTTTAATCTTTCTGATGTCAATAATTCAAGCAGAGGCATCCCTCAAATGGATTTTAGTAATTAAAAGCTGGCAATGTTGAAATAATTCTTCTGCTCATCTTCTAAAGATTAGAGAGTTGCAACCATACACTGGAAACAATAATAACCAGCCTCAATTTGGTTCATCTATTCTGTCTCACCAGTATTTATTGGTTAAATATTCTATACAAGCCGTTGTGCTGGGTCCAATGAAGACTCCAAAGATGACAATGACAGAGTCTCTGAGGAGCTCTATGTCAAGTAAGGGAGGTAGATGGGCACAGGAAGCTCTGCTTTGCCATAAGGTAAAATTTTCTTGTTACATTATATACTGCAAACTGCTATGGGAATTAAGAGGGAGGTGTTGATTTCAATGGTGGTAAGTTAAAGGGTGTGTTAAGGAAGGTTTCCCAGATAAGGTGGCTTTGAACTGAGCCATGAAGAATGTGGATAAAATCCACAGAGACTTTAACTGGATAAAATCCACAGACTCATCCCCTATTCCTCTCTTTCTCCTTTTCTAATATCCCCCATCCAAACCATCCACAGGCCTGTTGGCTCTGCATTCAAAATATACCTTGTCCAGCCACTCTCTCTTCACTTCCACTCCTAACGTTGGACAAAGCGGTAATCATTTGTCACCTGGCCTATTGCACTACCTTTGTAACGGGGTTCTCCCCTTCCACTCTTGCCTCCAGGATTTTCTTCACCAGGGTTCACAGATCTTATTAAAAACATCAATCAGTTGTTGTCACTTGCCTACTTAGAAATCTTTTATTGGCTTTTGATTTTATTTAGAATAATATCTCAACTCCTTACTATGATCTCCATAACCCTCTATGATCTGGCCACTGCCTAGCTCTCTGACTTGTCTCCTCCCCATCTCCTTGCTCACCATACTTTAGCCATACTGGCCTACTTGCATTTCCTAAAACTTCCCAAGCACATTTTTGTATCAGGGCCTTTATACTCTTAGTTCCCATTACTTGGAATGACTCATTTTTAATCTCATTCATGTCTCTGTTCTTATGTCACCTCCTCAGAGAGATCTTCTCTGAAGTCCCCAGATAAAACAGGAATCCCTCCACCATTCTTTACCCCTTTTTCCAGCTTTATTTTTCTTCACAGTATGTATCACTACTTCACATTTGCTTATGTAAATATGTACATTGATTTATTGATTGCCTCCCCCACTAAAATATAAGCTCCATCAAAGCAAGAGTTTTTTTCTGTTTTGCTCACTGCTAAATTTCCAATACCTAGAACACTGCCTTGCACATAAATAGGTACCCAATGAATAACTTCTGAATATACAGTAAGAGATAGAGGGAAAATATATTCCCAGTGGAAAATTTATTCATGCATCCATTCAAAACAGTGCAAAGTTGTGGGTGTAAGGTATGTCAGGGTAGGTAAGCCTGAAAGATGTGGTTCCTGTCTTTACAGAATTCCTAGTCTAATAAATAAGCAATTACAAACTGTGGGCTAAATTATTTAATGTGGATGAACACCATGGACTGTGGGAACACATGGGAGAAGTATGCTACAATGACTAGCACAGTGACTGGCTCATTTTATTTATTCATTCATTTATTCATCTACCAAACTTAGTTGAGCACCTCCTCTGTGGAAAACGTGGTGTTTAGCAAATGGAATTATCAATTAACAAGATAACTCAGGTCCTTCTCTTACATAGCTCACACTCAAGTAGAGGAGACATGTTATCAATGTTGGGATATAGAAAGACAAAGGTGAAGGATGGTAAATAGAAAGGAGGCAAAAAGCTGGAGGCAAAGAGGCCTGTGAAGAGGCTGTTGCAACAATCTAGCCACAAAGGAAGAAGAGCTGGTTTGGGTCAGAGGGGCTGGGTTGAAGAAGAAGGAATAGACCTTGCCCATGATCAGTCGTATAAGATATGGCCATTTTCCCCATGGTATCCTTAACAAGGCCTGAAGAACCCATATCAGGCCTTTTACTCTCTCCCCTCCCACCACCATGCATGCTGGTTTCTCAATCGGGAGTCCCTGTTAATCCCTCATGACATTTTATGAGGTCCTCAATGCTGTCATATTCCATTGCACAGAACTTAAATCTTTCACTGGAAATAAAAATGGTGTGTGAAAGTGTTTTCCTACTGCAAGACAGGCTATATTAGCCCTACTGAGCAGTAAAGTGGAAGGGATGGAGAAGGCAAGCAGGAAGCAGACAGGAGCCAAGAGGCGTGTGAGTGGAGGAAGGCCCCTCCCTTGAGCCAGCCAACTGGGACAAGATAGCCTGACCAAGGACTGAGTTTCCAGAGGCCCATTCCATTTCAGATGACTTATTTAGGCATTACTTTATTTATACCCCTGCCTCATTCCACACTGCCTTCTGATCTGATCTGTTGATCCTCTCCCCTCCCCTCACCCTTTCAAATTAAAGGTCATCAGGATAGATTTCCTTGGGGGCCCAGGCTACACCTGTTTCTTGCACGTGCTCATATGGGAAAATGGCCAAGGCCTAAATACAACCACTTTGTCGTTGGGAGAAAACTGAGACCCAGAGAAGTTGATAAAACAGTTCAAGATCACACAGCTAATAAATAGCTAAATCCTGATTTTGCCTAGATTTGAGCCTAGACATTCTGATATTTCCAGTTTGGGGACGACATTCTCTTATGGTTCAAATAACAGGAACTCATTTTCCAGTGGAGATCTTTCCTAAATGGAGTAAGAATGTCATTTAGTGGAAAAAGAAGATTCCTTTTAAAAGTTGGGTGCATTCAACTTTGCAGGAAGCTAGACTTATAAATGTGAGAATGTGGGAAAGGAGTATACCCATGCCTACATGGTGATTTCTGTCAATTCCATATACACAGACACATGCATGCACTCACGTACACTTCTCTACTCTTCAGTCACCCAGAAAACTGAGCCCATTGCTAGTGCAAAAAGTTCGTTTTAGCATGCAGCAACCATTTGAAACATGATTCCACAGTGGTCTGTAGCACCTCAAAGTGGGTGAGAAGTGACCTCATCATCTGAGCCTCTTCCTGTTCAAAGGCTGGTCCCAGTCCCTCCCTTTCTACTCTCACTCCCCCTACTGTCTGTCATTTCATCTGTCACACTTTGTTGCCCTGGTCTCTGTCACACTTGGTTTGTTTCTCTCCTCTCTTGTTCTCTTCTTTCCTATCTCTTTCTTTCTTTGCCATCTTTATCTGTATCTCTCCATGTCTGTCTTTCTCTTTCTCTCTCTCTTCATCACATTTCTTTTTATCTTACTCATTTCCACACTCTATCTCTTGCTCCTTCCCTTCCTCTGTCTCTTCCAAAAGCCCTCAAAGAATCTTAGGCTTCTAAGCTGACCAGCCAGAATTGGCCTGTTCAGCTCTTAACTGGCTATCTTCTTTAATCTTTCCACAAAAATAATCCATATTTCCAACCTAGATTAACAGTCTCCCTGAAAAAAACCCTGGGTCTTTGCCCCTTAGCATCTCTCCAAGGACATGGCATAGAGTTGGAATTCAACAGGTATTCAGAGAATACTAATTTCCTGCCTTAGTCCACTCCCATTGACCGTTCAGAAATCACAAAGTTATTCTTAATCTCAATACCTCCTCTTTGGAGCTGAAATAATTCATGGCAACTGGAAAGAAGAGCTTCCCAGAGCACAATGAAAATATATGCCTTGAGAGGTCTTCAACCCCCTCCCACCCAGAATAGCAGTACATCATTCATCCCAGGGCCTAGCCTCCTGGAGCCAGAGTAGGCCAGCCATGAGCAATATTATTCTTGGTCTGAATCCCACAATAGCTGTCACTTTAATCCCCTCACAACCTTGCCTACAGATTTCCCCTACAATTGGATCCCAATCTTACTAGTTGTGTGAGCTCATGTTTTATGTTTGTTTCCCCATTAGAAAGTGGGTTCCATGAGGGCAAAGTCTGTGTCTGTCTTTTTACCATTATATCTCCAGTGCCTAGCACAGTGCCTGGCACAGAGTAGGCATGCAATATGCATTTGTTGAAAACTCAGCAAACAAACCAAGTATGATCTGTAAATCTCCATGTTCTCTCCTGTAGGATGAACAATATACCAACTACTTCCTAGGAATCTTAGAAAACTGAAAAATGATAACATATTTAAAGTGATTGGCATACATAGGTGCTCAGTAAATGTAAGAGCCTCACAGTGTCTTTAGGAAGGCAAAATAATATGACACATAGAGAACTGACTAGCACAGTGCCTGGCACAGAGGAAGCCCTCAATAACTGTCCATGCCCTTTCACATCTTTGCCACAGCCTGTAGCCAGAGCTTCAGGGTTAACAGCTAGGAGTGAGCCCCCTCCCAACTGCTTCCAGGAATGTGGGCTTATACCTTCTGGTAGCCTCTTTCAACAGCCCTAAGCGGGTGGACACTTAAACTGTAATCCCCAAGGCCCTTTTTCAGCCCCTGCCCAGGCTTTCCTGACTAATTAGATGAGTAACGGTGTTTACTGTCTCTGGCTGGGCAGCTGATGGATGGTCAAGGCTGAGGATTATTAACCTTTCCCGGGTTCCCAAATGTTCTCATTAAGGAGCCCTGTCCTATATCTTTTTCCAGCCCCGAGCTGAGAGGTATGGGGCTGGCTGACGGGGTGGGATGTGACTGCAGCAGTTTTGGGAAGAGTTCTCTGCTGCAGCCTCAAGGATTTCATCTGTTCTTTTCTCCCCATGTCCTTTCCTTCAGAAAGCTTCCTCCCAGAGATATATTCTCTTGGGAAAGCCCTACCAAGAATATATTACCCTTCTTGCCTCCTCTATATCTTACCAGGGTGTAAGGATCAATTTGGGACTTAAGAGTGACTGGAAAGATCCTCAGAACTTCAGGGTGTAGGTAACAGAGCCCCAGAACACCTGAGGCTTACTCTGACTCTGTCTTTAATTGGCTCTGTGACTGAACAAACTATCTTGTTTCTCTCTACCCTGTTTCTGTACCTTTTGAATGAGACTCTGCTCTTGAAGGGCTTTTCCATCTCTTGGGATCTCTGTTTCAGACTTAGGTGTAGTGGTGTATTACTATAAGAAAGAACTCAAGAGATGGAGCTCACAAATATGACTCCACTCCAGTCTGTCAATCTATCTAGTTTCTATCTAAGAGAACTCTTTATTCCCTTCATGCTTTTCAGACGGTCTCTATGCAGGATCTTCTGTTTTCCTAGAGGCATACTTAATGATAACACTGTAGAAAGGAAGTCCAAAGAGCTGTTTGGTCAGGATTACTATGGAACGTAGTGACCAATTTGGGAAAGCTGAGCATGTACCAGCACAAGGTTTGGAGGACAGCTTAATAAGCACAGAAACAGACAAATTCTCTATGTTCTTATGACAGAAATATACTTCTGAGTTCTGAATATAACTAGTTGTTTGACTATGGATGAGTTGCTTAATGTTTCTGGGATTTAGTATTTTTTAATTGTAAAATAGAAATAATAACAACCAGAGTGGGTTAGGATAGTCAGTGAAACAATGGATATAAAACTCCTAGTTCAAAGGTTGCATTTTCCCAAAGGGAGTTAAATCGTGCCCCATTTTATCTTCATCAAGGCATCATGTTCTCATGGAAATTGAAGGGGTGAAATTTTAGCACAGTTTCT
This sequence comes from Cryptoprocta ferox, assembly GCA_028646485.1. Taxonomy (NCBI): domain Eukaryota; kingdom Metazoa; phylum Chordata; class Mammalia; order Carnivora; family Eupleridae; genus Cryptoprocta; species Cryptoprocta ferox. The sequence goes on from CM053579.1 coordinate 18,126,590, forward strand.
TCAACTTTCCCCACCATCCAGCCACAGAGGCTTAGAATACCCACCAGAAGAACCATTCATTGAGGACCTGTGGTACATGAGCAAAGGTATCGAATGGGAAGATGGAATGGAGTGAGCTAACACACTTGCAGGAAGAAGTTTACCTGATTAGCCTTTTAATACCCAGAGCACAGTGATGGGATCCAAACAAGCGAAGTGGAAATGACCAAGGCAAGAGTCATGGAAGGGCTGAAATATAGGACATTAAAGGAGGAAATCCTTCATGAGACCATCTCCCTTTAGCCTCACTGTATCCAATTCATTATGGAGTCTTGTCTACATCCTTGAATAATTCATTTAACTTAAACTCAACATTTCCAAAACTGAATTTACTGTCCCACCCTCAACATATTTCTCCTCCCTCAGTGCTCCCCATTTCAGTGAGTGGTACCACCATCCACTGTAAGCCCCACATAAGACACTGGGCCACATATTTCATGAATTCTTCTCCCTATAATCCATAGTCAATCTCCAAACCCAGTATATTTTATATCTAAAATATGCCTCAAATCTGTAAACTACTCTCTGTATTTACTCCCAATGCCTAAGCTGTACTTCAAGCCAATTAAATCAGAAACTTGGGAGGTAAGACTCAGGAATTAGCATTTTTAAAGCTCCCTGTATGGATCCAACATGTAGCCAAGGATGAGAACCACTGCTCTATACATTATCCAAAGTGATGTTTTCAAAACATAAACCATGCCCTGTCACTGTTGCGCTGAAAACCCTTTCCTGGATTGCCATTGTGCTTAGAATAAACTCCATGCTCTTTCCTATGGCCGATAAGACCCTCTAAAAGATGGTCCCTGTTGATGTTTATAATATCATTATATCCTCCCCTTTTTTCTTATATGTCAACCATATTAGATTTATTTCTGTACTCCCAATACACTAAATTCATTCCCATCTCAGAGACTGGCATTAACTGTCTCAGTATTCCCAAACTCAAAGGTCAATGTTGAGGTCCCCTGCTCTATTCCAAGAAAAGACTATTTTGTCTGTATAAAGAAGGAAGGTAAACCCAGTAAAGAGGCTTAGATTCTCCCTTAAACTTTCCCTCAACACTTCTCCATCTGCAGCTCCACCATACCATTGGAGTTGGTTTGTACAGTGTTTACCATACCAACTGTCACTGGTTTCAGGGCCGTGTGCTGGCCATTCCTATCTCTCCTATCAGCTTCACACTATGCAATCTAGTTTAAATGGCCACCCAAAATACAAACTAAAACCACAACAAGATACCACCACACGTGCACACACACACACACACACACATACATGCACACAGCAAAATGGCTAAAATGGAAAACAAGAACATCAGTACCAAATGTTGGCAAGGATAAGGAGCAACTGGTTGGAATACAAATATATGGAATCACTTTGGGAAATTTTTTGGCAGTATATAACAAAATGAAAAAATATACCTACTCTATGATTTGCCTTTCCTATACATAGATGTATAGACAAATGAGTGCATATGTTTACCAAAAGCAGGTACAAGAATTTTCATAGTAGCAACATTATTCATAGCAGCCCCTAATGGTAAATAACTCAAATATCCATCAGCAGCAGAATAAATAAGTAAAATGTACTATATTCACACAACTAAATACTACAAATACAGCTAAAAAAGAAAACAAAACAAAATAAGAAGAACTACTGGTACTCTAAACAATATGAGTAAATTTTATAGACACTAGAATGAGTAAAAGAAGGCAGATACAAAGAGTACATTGAAGAACAAGCAAAACAGATGCCAATAGAAGTCAGACTAGTGGAAGTGTTTCTCAAAGCACCAGCAGCACCTGAGAACTTGTTATAAATACACATTCTTGGGCCTCACTCAGATATACTGAATTAGAATCTCTGAAGGTGAGGCCCAGTCATTTGTGCTTTAATGAGACCTCCAGATGATTCTGGACTAGTGGTTACTGGTTAGGGGAGTATTGACTGAGAAGGAGTGTTAAAGAGCCTTCTGTAGTGCTTGACACATTCCACAGCATCCAAGACACTAAGTGCTATTATATAAACAAAGAGGACAAATTTCAATTAGAATGGGAGTGGGTTGGTGTGTGGAAGCAGGACATGTAGTGGCTGAGGGAATTAGAAGTGGCAGGAGTGAGGAGTGGAAGAGGGTATCTCCAACTAGTGCTAATTACATTGGCTAAGCCGGTGTTCTACACTTTAGCTCAGCTACCACCTTGCTCTCCAACCTCTACCAGTAAGCCTACAGAATCCCCCCATTTTTCCTACCCACAGAGTAGTGTTTAGTCATGGGCCCTGTTGCTGACCTCTCTGCCTTTGAAAGTTTCTTTACAATTAATAGAACTCTCATCTCCTTAATGGGATGAGCCAGTGCTGTTCCAAGAGTCATTTCATTTGGCTGCGACTCTGGATAGTGTAGAGGGAGTTATAGATCTCACTAAGTCTGCCAGAGTCATCATTTTCCTGTCCATTCCATCAGTGTACTTACTCTAGAGCTTGTCAAGAAGAAGATGAAGCACCTAACTGGGGTGCTGTGTTCAAAGCTGACTGCTGGGGTGCATGAACCTGCTGACACTGACTTTGGACCAGGCCTAGGAAATTCACAGCACTCAACAGGTTAACAACCAACTGATGTTAGCTTCTTGGAGATTTATAACTGTAGAAGATTCAAACTAGAATGACCTTAGAGGGTTTCTTGTGTATCTCCTCATTGGATTCATGGGAAACGGAGGTCCAGGACACACAGCAAGCCAGTATCTCCCAGGAAGGATATTTAGTAAATGTTCTAGCTATGTTATCCATGCATCTCCCCAAACAGAACTATCTGGGAAAGCAAGTGACTGCAGTTCCAGCTCTATCTCTGCTCTTTTTCTCAGCCAAGATTGTCTCATAGTAATGGGCTTGTGATGGGAATACGTCCATTCCCAGAGAAGTAGCTTCCCTCCAGAATCCTGAGAATTGAAGATGCTTATTTCAGAGACCTGAAGAGCAAGGCCATGTGCTACAAAATGGCCTGACTCTCCCAAGGACAGTATTCACACCAGCACTTGACCCCAAAGTTTAGATTGGAGCAGCCTGGTTCTCACTCCATAGTTCATCTATGCCTTATACTGAGCAGCACTGTAAATAGTGGCTTTCCTTGCTGTGGAAGAGACACAGCACTCCTACTTGGAGAAATTTGCTCTGATGAGGAAAAAAGATCACGTGGTTTGGTAGAAAGATTACTGAAACTAAAGACAAAAAAACATAGATCCGTAGTCCCAACTCTGTCACTTATTAATCACAAGATATCAGTCAAATCATGTCATCTCCCTGAGCCCCATGTTCCTCAACTCTAAAATGGAGCTCACATTATCTATTTCTGGAGTCATTGTACAGATAAAACAATGTCCATGGAATACTTTACACAGTACCAGACACCTCGTTAGAACTCACTAAATTATATGTATTATTTTTATTACCTGGGTAATCTTAAGTCCTTCCACCTCTGGAGCCATCAGTTTCCATATCATATTTCAAATGGAGATGGGAACATCCACCAGCTGGTGTTATTACAATGATTAAATGAAGTCATGTTTCTAAAATGCCTTGCAAGATACCTGGCACGTGGAAAGCACTCAACCCATGTTCATTGAATTTGAATAGAGACCAGAGAGAACATATATCTAGGTATGGGCTGAGCAGGGAGAGTCTAAGCCACTGGTTTTCCAAAAGCAAGGGTCTTGACATTCAATTAGAAGAGCTGGTAATTACAGAGCCATCAGCATTGGGTCATTTATCTTGAAGACAGAAAGCTGATCAGAGCTTGTTATGAGAAGATTTTATCCAGTAGCACCAGCTTGTTCAACATCAGTTCCTGTCACCTGGATTTTCTATGTTTCCCAAGTTCCCTGGGGGACTGTGACAGGGTTTGTTTTGGAGAAACAGGAAGAACAGAGTCCAGGACATAGACCAGCAACAGCCGGATGCCTTGATTCTATTCCTTGAACTATGGCAGCTTAGTCTGACTACTGCAGGGGGTGGGGAGCACTCAGGCAAGTGGAATATTAAATAGATATCTTTAGACAACAATACAGTGCTAGACATGAGGCCTGAATAAGTGCTTTGGGAGACTAGGTAGGGCACCAAAATGTGTGCTTCAGAGGGACTGGGAGGACACTTCAGCCTGGCTTTGAAGGATGAGTAGGAGTTCCACAAGTAGGAATCAGAGAAAGAAACAGTGAGTGCAAAGGCAGGGAGAAGTAAAATAGCATGGCATGTTTGGGAAAGGGATTTACTGAGGCTCAATTGCAGAATGTGTGAGGAGTGGACAGAAGTCTCATGAGGAAAAGAATTATGAATTTCTTGTAGGACAAAATAGTGTGGATGTGATCTTTAAAGAAATGATGCTGGGGCCCAGCGACATGATCAGATTCGTGTTTTAGACATCTCTGGCTACACTGTGGAGAATGAGCTGCAGGGAGGAGGGGCAGAAGCGTGGGGACCAGTTTGGAAACTGTTGCAATGGTCTAAGTAAGAAACAATGAAGGGCCGTACTAGGGTAGAGACAATGTGGAGCAACAAAGATAAAGAACTGGACCTTGGTGATCAGTTGAATATGAGAGTTGAAAGAAAGCAGGGGTGAAGATGACTGAAGTTTATAGTTTAAGAAACTGGGTTAATGGTGATTTCGTTAACCAAGATAAGGAACATAGGGTGGAAGTAATGAGTTATATCAAGTTTGAGGGATACAAAAAAAATCTAGATGAAAATTACAAAGGCTGCTATTTATTGTCTATATGCCCAGCATGGCATATTATCCATGTTTTTCTTCTTGGATACTGTAGTTTTATTTATTTTTCCAGATTTATTAAGATATTATTGGCATATAATATATATAAGTTTAAGGTGTACAATATGATGATTTGATATCTTATATAGTCCTAAATGATTACCATAATAAGATTAGTTAACATCCCCCTCTTTTCGCATAATTGCCAGATTTTTTGTGGTGACAACATTTAAGACCTACTGCCCACACTTTCAAGTGTATAATATAGTATTGTTAATTATAGTCACCATGCTGTACATTAGACATAACCCTATGATGTAGACACTATAATTACTCCCATTTAGTGGATGAAGAAACTAAGGCCCAAAGAGGTTGAGTGATATGCCAAGTCTAGTCTGACTGCAGACTTCTGGTATTTGCACTTCTCTGCCAAGAGAGATAGACAAAGGCTTAAGGACAACTCCCCACATGAAAGCAGTGACATGCCTATCATTGTTCTGAAAATGGCCGCCCAGACTCTAAATTGGCACTGTACCAATTTACAGTCATTTCCTATCATCCCACTTGAAACAGATTTTAGGGGCTAATCTGGGGAAAGGTACACTGCACCGTGGGAGGCTCTATGCCCCTTAACATAGAGCTGTTGACAGCAGAAAAGACTCTCAGATGCTCTTCTACCTGACTACTATATAGAGGCTTTCATAGGGTGTCGTAGCTCCTCTCATTTGCTCTGGACCTAGGCCCAGACTCGTTTCCAGTGTCCACTAGAAAAAATAACTGTGGTCACAAACACACAGGCACCATGCTGTTTATAAAGAAACCTGCAAGTGTTAGGAGATTTTAGTACCCAGGGGAAGTATATCAGGGAAGACTTTTTGGAATTATGGTATTTTGTCCATTGCCTTTTTCCCAGTCTTAGCTATCTCTCCATGCAAGAGACATCCCTTCAACAATTACCCCCTGAATGGTCTTTCTTGGGTTTATTCTTTATTTGCCTCCTATCGACCACTTCCATCCTCAGGGGCTTTTCGAAGTCACTCTAAGACCTCTGTGGTTTTAATTAACCAAGTGGTTTGGTGCCATCAACCTCCTTCCATCAATTTATTAGTCATTTCCTTCTTGGGCTCATTAATGAACATACTTAATAACACTGTTTCCAGCCTCCAGTCTCTTGGAGCCCTTCCCTGCGCGCCCCCCCCCCCCAAAGCCTTTCTCCTTGCCAGGAACTGCTGGACACTCATATCCTGGTACTTTCCCTCTGCACCAGTTTGAAATTCATAAATATCAACTTACTCTCCAGGGTTGAAGGGAAGTCTCTGGGCATGTGTGTGGGTGTGGAGATGCATATGCATGTGTGAGAGAGGGAGGGAGAAGGGAAAGTCTGAGAGAAACAGACATAAAGAGAACCGGGAGAGATAATGAAAAATTTTCCATAATAAGGTTTTTATCCACAGGCCTTTTGAAAATCAATTACATATAATGCATATCCTTTATCCCCTCATCTACAACCAGCTCTCACTACTGTCACTGTGCCACCTCTCCCCTAAAATGATGAATCACAGGCTTATAAATTGTCACAACTGGAAGGGCCCTTAAAGACTATCTAGCACAAATTTCTAATTATTCAGATGAGAACATTTGGGCTCAGATGGGGCCAGGCTATTGCTCACTAGGGGTCACTAGTAGAGAACCCCCCCAACCACCTTCCCTCACTGCGTGTGACAGGTAGTAAATAGGCTGTTGGCTACTAACACTAGAACGCATGCACATATGCATGCATCTCTACCCAAACTCCAGCACAAATGCCTGCTTTAGGGTTAAGAAGACAGACTCAGGAACCTACTGTTTGGGTTCAAATCTTAGTTCTGTAAGTCAGTGCATTCATTTCCTGGAGCTGGTGTAACAAATTACCACAAACTAGAAGGCCTTAAACAACAGAAATTGATTCTCTCATAGTGCAAGAGACAAGAAGTCCAAAATCCTGGCATTGGCAGCGTTGGTTTCTTTTGGAGAAACCATTCTGTACCTCTGTTCTAGCTTCTGGTGGTTGCCTATAATTCTTGGTGTTCCTTGGCTTATAGACACAAACTACAGTGTCTGCGCCCATCTTCACATGGCCTTCTTCTTTGTTTCTGTGTCCTCTCCTCTTTTATAAGAACATAAATCATTGGAGGTAGGACCCATCTTAAATCCAGGATGATTTCATCCCAAGATCCTTAACTAATTACATCTGCAAAGACCTTATTTCCAAATAAAGTCACATTCTGAAGTTAAAAGTGGACCTGAATTTTGGGGGACACTATTTAACTCACCACAATCATAAAAAGTCTCAGAGCCTCAGTCTTCTCATCTGTAAAATGGAGATAATAACACTCTTCAGACTCCTTATTCAAGACTTTGAAGAATAAATAAGTTACTAGATGGTAAAGCACTGAGAACAGTGCCTGGCATACAGTAAGCATAACACTGGCATTTTAGTCCCATTGAATCTGAGGTCCTTAGAGAATTCTGTCCATTTTTTTCTCTTTTATTTTCATTTTATTTTTTAAAAAACTTTGTATCTCCTAGATTGAGAACAGTGTTTGGCACATAAAAGGGGCTCATTAAATATTTTTGAAATGAATACATGCGTGTTTTGGGATCACACCCAAGGGAAGGCCATCTCCACAAGCTGATGGGAGCCTGGATGGTTCACTCACACAATTCTCTAACTGGAAAAGCTAGAATTCATCCAATCTCTTGGGGAAACAATTGAAACGACATGAGGGTTGTTGGGGGTGCAGGCTGACAAACATTGTTGAAGGGCACCCTTAGGCCACACACAGCACTAAGAAGACCACAGAGTAGGGATATTTGAATCACTTATTTCTATGGATACAGCTACATCTATCAGAGTGAGAGAGGGAAAGAGAGGGGAGGCAGGCAGGCAGGCAGGCACCAGCTGCTGGCTGACCAAGTCAATGAGCACCAGCAGGTCTCTGAATACAATCCCCCCAAAGGGTTCTGGGGACATGGCTAGCAAGGCTAAGAGAAACAGTCATGGAGCTCCCCATGGGCTATGTCTTCAATTGGATATTGTCACCCAAAGGATGCCCTTACTAGGAAAGCAGGCTCTGATCCAGCTGCCCAACTGTCCCTCAGGGCTCAGTTACCTTTCATTCCCTCCCCCCTATTCAGGAATTTGCTCCTGGGGTTTGAGTGGAAGATGCCTCTGTGTGTGTGTGTGTGTGTGTGTGTGTGCTCATGCGTGCTGCTCCTATACCTGTTTGTTTCGGGGGTGAGGAGTGGGGGGGTGTTGCTCTCCAGGACAGGAATGTGTAATCTAAGCCAGCCTCCAAGACTAAGGCTAGCAGAAGAGCTGAGATCCAAAATGAGCACACTGACCTGAAGCCTTAGCTTGAATATATAAGGGTGCAAATCACTGTGGGCTGGCCAGAGTGGGCATGGGGGAGAGGCATCAGGGAAGCTAGAATTGGGTCACTTTTAGTGAGAATGCAGGTTCATGGAGCTATTTCCTACCATCCTTCCCAGAACCATGCAGTGTGAGATGGCCAGTTGAGAGACAGTCAGTAGCTGGGATTTGGAGCTCAGTATGTAACTTGATTGGGAATTCAGTTGGTAGCCAAGATAAGGGCACAGAAATAGCTAACATTTATTGAACAGGTACCAGGTGCCAGGTACTGAGTTAAACTCTTTATCAACATTGACCATTTGTTCCTCAGAATCTCCCTTACTTAGTTACCAATGGCATCCCCCTTTTCTAGTGAAAAAGTTGTGTCTTCGAGTGCACTCAGCTGGGAAGTGATAGAGCCAGAATCCGAACCTACACAGGTTGACTCCAAACCCCATGCTCTTAACAATTCAGCTGTATTGTCCTCAAAATAGGGCACATCCCGAGGCCAGGGTACAAGGCTGGGACTGTGGCCAGTGTCAGGAGTTTTGTCTTCAGACAAATTTGGGGGTCTGGTTACTCGTGGTTATACTGCTACTGTCTCGGTTTTTGATTAGTCGCTGCCGCAAAAATGTGAGGATTATATGTGAGGTAGCGCCCCCTTGTGGGTAGAGCGGTGGTAGCAAGTAAATAAGGGATTTTTGAAGATTGTGTTTTTCTTGATTCTGAGTGTGTGACTGGACCCAGTGTGCTTGGTGTGACCTATGGTGCTTGCAGTCCCAGGAGGGCTGGCAGATGAAAAGGACGAGTTGTCATGAAAGTACTGAGAGAATGCCCAAACTGAAGCCAAGAGTCTGTGGTGCCTAATGTGCTTTAAAACTAAAGATACTGAAAAGGGGTTGAGGGAAGAAACAAAGAAATCAGACTCAGTTTCTCAGGGAAACAGAAAACAGAAATGAAGGAAAACCAGTTTAGGAAATCCCTAGGTCCCATTTGTTATGATAATAATCCTATGCTATTATCAATTCATCAATAAGTGTTTAATAATATTAAATGTTATGAATGGTAATAGCTCTAATTTATAGAATTCCTACTATGTGCCAGGTTTACATATATATATATATATATACATATATATATATAATCTTCATAAATATCCTGCACGTTGTAAATTATTCTTTCCACCTTACAACCGAGGAAGCTGAACTTGAGAACATAAGTGACTTAACCAAGGCCACACATCTAGGAAATGGCACAGCCTGCATCCAGACCTATATCTGTCTGGCTTCAGAGCCATGCCTTTTCTATTGTAGACTATTTCCCCTTAAACTGTCATTAGCATCCACAAATTCTATAACTATCTTTAGTTTCAATTGGCATTTATGACATGTTCTCTATGTGGCTAGATTCATCCAAGTCTTACAATGACCCTATGAGGCAGACACTATTGTTAACCCCTTTCTACAGATTAGAAAACTGAAGCACAGTAAAGGTATGTAACTTGCCAAAGATCATAAAGACAGCAAGTGGCAGTACCAATATTTGAACTCATGCCTGTCTGACTCGAGGAGCCATGCTCTTACCACTTTTGCACACTGCTTCTCCAGAGACAAAGCGGACCCCCAAAGGGCCTCAGGCACAGTTCATCCTGTAGATGTCCTCAGAATAAACTTGAAGAACTGGGAAGTGACTGGATTTGAGATAACTAAAGTCCTGCCCTCTGCTCCCCCTTCCCTCTATGTTTCCTTACTTCGCTTTCCTTACCTGTCTCCATAACATATATAACCTGTGCATGTTATGATTTCTATGCTTTTGTTTTTCATCTGTCTCTCCCACCAAACTATGAGTTCCTTGGAAACAGGGACTTCGAATGTCTTGTTCTATCCTCAGCCTATAGAATGGTACATGGAACATGGTAGGTGTTCATTAAATGTGGATAGACTGAATCCTAGCCTGCAGGTTCTTCTCAACTCCTCTGACAACATCTGTTCTAGGTTGAAGCTAGACTGGACAGATTTATTAAGACCACTAGTGACATACATGACCTACAAGCAGCAGATATTTTAACCCCCAAATTATTGGAACTCTTAGTAGCACTTGGCCCAGTTGACTTCCCCCATCATTCATTCAACAAATACTTCTTGAGCTTTGCTTAGTGGTTAAGTGCACACACAGACTGTGAAGCCAGACTGCCTGGGCTTGAGTCTCAGCTCTGCCACTGACTAGCTGTTTAATTTTGAGAAAGTTACTTAACCTCTCTATGCTTTAATTTCTTCATCTATGAAAATGAAGAGTAGGCACTACATTTAGTTGTTGGGGAGAATGCAATGAGCTAATATTTTTAAAGATCTTGTAATATACTACATATGTGTTTGATAATTAAAATAAAGTCATGGCAGCTAGAGGGGCTATAACCATGACCAAAATAGACAAAAACAGCTGCGCTCTTGGTACTTACCAACTAGTAGGAGAGATAGAGAATAAACAAAGAAATCCATAACTTTGCTGTGTCTTTCTCTTCTGTCAAGCCATTAAATGTTGGAATTTCTGAATGATCCTTTTCTCTACCTCTCTATTTATTCTCTCTCTCTTCCTCTCCCTTTCCCTCCTCCTCCTCCTCTTCTCCCTCCTTTCTTCACACACACCCTCTCTCAGTGCTCCCACTCATCTATTGTGTTTGGAGCAGAGCAACCTGGCCCTGGATTCAGACTGCCTCTGCTTAAATCCTCTGCAGTTTACCAACTCTATGATCCTGGGGAAGTCATTTAACCCCTCTGGACCTCAGTTTCCTCATCTTTAAAATCAGGATAATAAAGCACCAAATTCATAGGATCGCCAGGAGAATTAAACTAGATAGAGTTAATTAACATAAATCTCTTAAGATAGCACGGGTACACAGTGAGTGCCTAATAAATGTTAGCTATTTGGGGAAGACTCCCAAATATCTCCTCTGAGCTCCAAACCACATATTAACCTGTCTTCTTGGTACGCCCATTTGGATATCTCAAAAACACCTCCAACTTGATATATTCAAAAGTCAAACTCATGCCCCCTCCACACATCCCAAACTAGTCCTCTTCTAGTGCTGTTGTCTTTGTGAATAACACCAGCAACCACATAGCTACACAAGTACTAGGCTCGGAGCCATTATTGTGCCTTCCTCTCACTCAGTCCACATAGCTATTTCATCAATAAGTCTTGTAGTAATGAATGTAGGGAGTTTAACATTGCTATTAAGAACAGAGACTTTGGAGTCAAATGTGGTTAAAAAGCCTAGTTCTGCCACTTGTTAGCTGTGTAGCCAGCCCTCTCTGAGTCTTGGTTTCTTCATATGTACAATAGGGACAATAATGGTGTGTATCTCATTGGATTGTTGTGAGGAATAAATTAATTAGTACATATACATGTCTTAGAACAATGCCTAGATATAAAAAGCACTCAGTAATTGTTAAGTGCTATTTTTATTAATGCAGCTTTTTGTTTTTTGGTAGCTGTTGCCTTGGCTTCCTCATTACTGTGAACCATCCCTCCATGTGTTTACTTCTGTAGGAAACAAAACTGCAGGAAATGAATGTATGAAATGCTAGTAGTGAAATCTGGTTGGTGAAGCCCCAGATGACCCTAACTCAAACAGAACAAGCAGCACAGATGGCTCAGATCCTCATCTATATTCCAATTTCGTTAATGAGAGGTCGGTGCCAACCTGGTACATGGTGAAACCTGGCATTTAGAGAAGACTGAAGCCAGATAAGATTAAAATAATCACTAGAAATATTTTTTAATCACTAAAATTTTGTTAACTGAATCCCTACTATATGCTAGACACTGAAGAGATAATTGGATCAGACCCAGCCCTACCTTCAAAGACCTCACAGTATCTGAAGACCAGACAACAACTGTAGAGGCTTCAAGTGTACTGATCCACTCTTCACATGGCCGTGATTTAAGCTATTCACTAAAGATTGCTCAGTATCAATGTTTCTTTCTTTGCAATGGGACAATTTCTAGACAAATCTCCCTGTTAAAACCCTTATTAATATGCTCCAGAACCCTTGCCCTAAGGAAGAGATCACCACTCCAAATGTGGAGTTACACAGACTGAGGGTCAAATCCCAGCTTTGCCACTTCATAGCTATGTAACTTGAAGATAGTATTTTAACCTCCCTAAGCTTTTGTCACTTCATTTGTATGATAGAGTTCATAATAGTACCATCTACCTCATAGGGTTGCAGAGGAGCAAAAGAGCTCATCCATACAAAGCAGTGAACACAGGGCAGAGTAAGTGCTTGATTCCTACTGGCTATTATTCTTAATCTATAAGTACACAGAGATATTCTGAGAAGAAATGGCAAAGACCTTGAGAATGTTTATATATTGAGAACATGGAAGGGTGTTCACAAAATAAAATACTGTCTAATGTGCAAAAACCCTGACCACAGCCCAGGTTTATCACACATTCCCCAGCTGGGTCATAATGGGGCTCACAGTGTGAAAAGTTGAGCCAACCTAGGGGTTTTGAATAATGAGATGAGAGATCATGAAGTCTTGGCTTTGAATCCCACTTTAGTATTCCAAAGAGAGCTTTCTAGAAGTGACCTATTTGTTCCACAGTAGTTTGCAGTTCAGATATGCTGTCATTAGGGAGAAAATGGCCCTAGGTTGGGGTCTCATGGGCCATATAATCAGGATTTTCATACTTTTTTTGGTGGTAAGACAGAAATAGCATGCTTTTTCATTCAGTTTCATTGCTGTTACTGTTTTGTTTGTTTGCAAGGAGACAGTGTAGTCATTGCTGTGAGTATGGTCTCTGAAACCAGTCGGCCTGGGTTCAAATTCTAGTTGTGCCAGTTACTTGTTCTGTGACCTTGGGCAAGTCAGTAAGCTTTTCTGAACCTCAGTTTCATCTTTTATCAAACAGTAATAATAATATCCCTCACAGGATTGCACTGAGGGACAAAAAGAGATCACATACATAAAAATCACCCAGTCCAGTTTCTGGTACTCAGAAAGCTCAGTAAGCTGACTCAGTAAGCTTCACCTTACAGATGAGGTATTGAGGAGGAGGGAGGTTGACAAGTCCTCTTTACCCACCAAGCCTGTCTTCAACAGTGCTTAAAATTCTATGATTACAGCCTCACACCCTCAGTTAAGTTCTCCATATGCTTGCTATTGAAGGAAATATACCTGGAAAGGGCCATACCCTCAACTGGAATCAGTTGGGTGACTGGCAACTGGTGGCCAGACACAGAGCTGGGGTAGTCACCAAGGAGAGAGGGGCCCAGAAGGGAAGAGAGCAGGTATCAGAAAAGAACTTCATCAGCATCTCAACTGTCCCTACAGGTGCCCTGGGCACAGTGAGAGGATTGTAAGGTCCCCTGTGCTGGGTGAAGGTCCAGGTACCTTCTTTCTAAACTCAAAACTTGTACAATTATGAGGCAGAATGATAACATTAATATTTCCCCCTCCGTGTGCAGGGTTTTCTTAATTAATTTGTCTTTGAACATTAATTTTTATTGCTTGTTCTCTTCTCACCCTCAATGGCTCAGCAAATGGGCATACCAGCCTGGCATTTTCAATCTTGTTTCTACAAAGACTCTTTCCTCAGAACTACTTTGTATATAGTCTCCTCACCCCTGACTCTGGTGGGCCCCAAATGAGCAGAATTTCATTCAACAAGTATGATCCCTGGGATTCTGTCTGGCACAGTGGTGGGAAAATGAGCTGAGTACCTAGGGGTTTCTAAGTTTGAATCTCAACTTTGCTGTGGGATCTCAGCTAAGTTGCCTAAACTCTCTGAGTCTCAGTTTCTTCATCTTTAAAATAGGGATCATGATACCCACTGAAGATGATTACTGCAAGGATGAAATAGTATGGCATGTGTTAATACACCCTTCTTAGAGAATACCCCTTCTAGGTTCTGGAATCATTTAGCATATAATGAGGGGTGAAGAAAAGATAAGGGGCAATAAGCAGAGACTGGAGGAAAAAGGAGAATAATAAAAAGAGAGGTAAATGTGAATGGAAGGGCAATGGGGTAGTATAGCACCTTATGGTTTTACGTTCTATGTTCTCTGTGGAAAAAAAAAGAGGCCAGTGACTGTGTGCAGGAGAGTGGGGGTGGGCAGAAGGCTGGAGGAACTCTGATCTCCAGTGCTAATGCTCACACATTAATTGTATAGCCCTTGGCCCCCCGCAGTGAGCTCACTACCCACAGCTCTAGAAATTGCCTTCTGCTCCAGAAAACTGGCTTTCTTCTCTCTCCTCTTTTCTCCCCCTTCACTGCCTCCTCTCCTTTCTCTTTGGTTCTTTTTCTGTGTTTCTCCATCTCTCTTGCCCTCTATAAGTTAGTATCTCAATAAATACCTCTCTCCATCTCTCTGTCTCTATGTATCTCTCTCCCTATATATATACATATATGTCTGTGTGTATATTAATGGTATACATATATATAGACACAGAGAGAGAGATACTGTACCACATTTTTATCTGTCAGTCTGTCTCGCTCTCTGTCTCAGTCTCTCTTTCTCTCTCTTCCCACCCTCTCCTCACTGATTCTTCTTTCACCCTGATAGAAGAGTCATTTTCAGAATTCCTTGAACCCTGTGGAGTTTCCTCACAACTGATGGAGAATCCGTGAAAGTTCTCAAAGGGGGTGGCAGTGGCTGGGGCTGAGGAAGACTGTGGCTGCCAAAGAAGGCAGGAGGAAGAGCTTTCCTTCCCTCCATCTATAAATGGCCTAAAACAAGTCCTCTTGAATAACTCCCTCTCAACTACCCAGCTTCAAAAGCAGCCCTACCATCTTTCGCAGCCCCTTTGCCCCATGATAAACAGGCTGCTGTCCAGGTTACAATACAGTGAAAGGAGCGTGGAAAGTGTATGTCATCACAGGCCAAGGTAGGCTGTGGCAGATGGTCGTGTGGAGGGTTACTAGGGACAAGGGAGGGGATATATTTCAATACATTTGGCCATAGGAGCTTTTCTGCTTGTCAACTGTTCACAGGAACATCCATAGAAAATATCTCAAGGACTCTTGGTGTCAGGGACATAATGTTTGAGTCAATCTTGCCCCCGAATGCTTCTTTGTGTCACCCTAAACCGCCAACCTCATCCTCACCCCCCGACCCAAGCACTTGGCTTACAGAGAGGCTCAAGCTTCAGACAGGAGGCATACCATGTGACCTTTCTGAGCTCGTCCGATGTTAGACTCCACTGATCACATGCTATGTTTAGGTTCAACACCTGTTTTGCAGCACAGTTCTGCCTCCTCCTCACCAACATTGAGGCAGTGGTATGAAAAGAACCCTACAATTGAAGCCAGAAGTCTTAGTTTGGGGTTCTACCTCCCAC
This sequence comes from Cryptoprocta ferox, assembly GCA_028646485.1. NCBI lineage: Eukaryota > Metazoa > Chordata > Mammalia > Carnivora > Eupleridae > Cryptoprocta > Cryptoprocta ferox. The sequence continues at coordinate 18,142,123 of CM053579.1, forward strand.
AGTCCTCCTGTTCGCTACAGTGGTCCCCAGTGGTTTCAGGAAGCAGTTCCCAGCTGAATAACCCCTCAACAGAAACAATATATGGATAGATCTCAATTATTGACTCATTTTCATTACAGTGTTAAACTATGTGCGAAGCGAAAACAAGCTGTAAACTCTCCATGCTTATGGCTGATACACAATTACAAGGCTGAAACAAACTTCCAAATGAAGTGTAAACAAAAGTACAAAACCAATAAAAATCAAATGAACAGCAATGATTTTAACAAGGTGGATGATGTTGTTTTTCTAAAATTAAATTGCTGTTCAGATCGTGACTGAACTGCCAACTGGGATACAGTTTCTTTTGAGTGTGTTGTGCTATATTGATTCATGCCAGGCGATGACTCAGCTCACGTATTACTTTTTTCCTACCAGATCTACTGCTAAACTGTCACTCCTACAGCCCTCGGGGTCATCTTTTGGCCTTCACTGGGACTAAGCCATCATTTATAAAGTTTTTTTATGTTTTTTTTCCTAATTAGTCCTTGACAATGGAAGTAGGACAATGTGAAGCTAATGAGATCTTTTACACAAAATGTGGCAGAGATTGCTAGTTATCTACCCCACAAACCACCTCCTTCATCCCCTAATGTGCCCAACTAAAATGCTATGTTCCACAGCCTCCTTTGTGGCTAAGTGTGCCCATACCACAAACCTCTGGTCAATGAGATATAAGTGGAAGTGGTATTTGGGATTTCTTGCAGATTCCTAAATGGGGAGGGGGTTGGCCCTTCTTTGCCCCCTCCTCCATACTACTGCTTGGAACGAGCAAGAATTACCTGAAGCTATAGCAATCAACTTGGATCACAAGGATGAAGGCCATTCCCTAAGGATGGCACAACAGAAATCTGGGAGGACTTGGGGTCCGGAGCTACCACACCAAACCTGCATATCCCTTTGACGTGATAGAGAATTAACCTATCTTGTTTAAACCACTGTCATTTTGGATTTCTTTTTCTGTTACATACAGTCTAATCTGACCCTAATACAGTGAGGAAGATGTAAATTCGGGTGCAGAAATCCTTAAAATTTTATAAGGTGGATATCCAGATGGATGATACAGAATAAATTTATATCATTCAGTTTAGACTTTCTTTGTGATAAAGACAATTTTAAAATTATCACAGAAAACTCTGTAACCACTAAGAATATTCTGCACCCAAAGAGACTTTCAAAGCCTAGAAAAAGCTCTGCCTTAGCAATTATCACCCAGAAAGGATCTAGAAACCTAACACTCAGGCGATGAAGTACAGACCATTAACGCTCTATTGGGGATCACCAATTCTTAAACTTACATCTCAGGCTAGAAAAGGGCAAAGTGGGAAGCTTGGGTGAAGAGTGCCCTCGATTGGGGGAAGAAGGCAGACAGCAACCCCATCCTATCTAAACCTACTCTCCAGCCCTTTATCAGAACCAACTCCCTTTGTCCTCACCCCATGTAGCTACACAGAAGGCTACTCAGGGTACCAGAAACCATAAGCAAAGAAGGTGACTCTCATTGCTTCCTAGAATGCCAGGGACACGAAGCACATGACAGGAAGGTTGAGGCCAAAGTGCTAGCCAGAAAGGGTCAGCTTTCTATCCCTCCATGGTCTCCCAGCTGCTTGACTTAGCCATGGCCCTGGAAACTTGACTCCTGTGACTGAAATCCCCGTGCTAATTTCAAATTTAGCCCTGGGCTTCAGGCCACTTCATAAACTGCCTCCTTATTTGTTCCCCTCCCTACCACCTCCTCAGAGTTCAGGGCCAGAATTTGGTAGAAGAGTGGGGCTGGGAAATATAAACCTAGTTTGGCCTGCTTAAGCTGTCTTCAAAAAATAAATCTTAATCAAGCCATTGGAGAGAATCCCTCCTGCCCTCACCACAATTCTTTCTCTCTCTGATCCTTTGGTTCCTCTTTCACTCACCCCCTTTTCTGCCTTCCTGGAGTCCTTTCCCTTGGCCAGCCAGCCTTTCCTTCTCTTGCAGGCTTTGCTGGGCCCCACAGGGTGGAGGAGTGGAAAAAGCACATGTTGGGGCTGCCTAACAAAGTTAATCCTGACTTTACCACTAAATATCTGTGAGATCCAGGGCAAGTGGCTCCTATCCTCTGAATCTGTTTCCACTCCTAGAAAGTGGGAATAGTAATTCCCCTAGTAAAGCGGTCATCAAAATTTAATTAAAAGACACAATATGAGTAAACATACCCAACACCTAGTAGGGACTTTTCATCAACATGTGTGTGTGCACATACAAGCATGTATAGCCCCCACCGGCTGTAGGAAGTCCTCACATCTGACCTTCTTCCACTGCTGCCAGCCTCAGTGAATGGCACCTACTGCCAACCAGAAAGAAAGAACTTATTCTGGCTCATTACTCTACTTTATCTTATTCAATCCATCACCAAGTAAGTCCTGTCAAGTTTACTTCCCTGTCTGGGTCATGTTCTGTGTCATACTACCATGTACCTCTGTCACTGCTTTGCAAAGTTACAATTTTACATTTATGGTGTGATTATTTGTGCTTACCTCCTCTCTCATAATTGTATTACCAGTGCCTAGTACACTTAGGTGCTTAATTCATATTGTTGAATAAATGAATGAGGTAGAGGTAAGCTATTTGAGACTCAGAGAGGTTAAATAACTTGCCCAGAGTCACGCAGATAGTAAGCAGCTGAGCCAGGATTTGAACCAAAGTTTGTCTGACTACTGAACTGGTGCTCTTAATGCAGTGCTAACAGTGACAAGAATGCTACACCAACAGAGTGGGGCATGAGAAAGGTATGGGGTCAGGCAGAAGGGATTTAAAGTAGCCTTTTGTATAGTTTTGCCTGCAGATAAGACTTTAAGTGGAGCTCTTTCCCTTTCCTACTTATGGGCTGCGTCAGTGTGACTCTGGATCAGGATTCTAATCTGGTCAAGATGAGCTCTTCACCCTTTTCCATGTCTATGCCACCTTGACCTGGGCGTGGTGTGGGTATATTTGGATGTGTGGAAGGATCAAGAGAAAGGGATAGGCAGGCCTAGGCCTGGTAAAATGGAGCAAGATATGGATCTACAAGACTCCCTAAATGTTGAAGGCAGTAGATGCTGGAGGGTAGGGGTTAGTACTACCAGTGGACGTACAGAAATTCCTCAAGGCTCATTTCAAGTAGAAAATGAGTGGTGGCGAAATGTTGGAGAGTCTACAGTGGAAATGTGGGAGCAGAGTAGGAATAAGAATTATATTATTATCGAGAGTTCAGTGCATTAGATGCTAGTTTAATCCTCACATCAATCCAGATCAGGAACCAAAGACCAGAGTGGCTAAGTGATTTTCTTGAGATCACACAGCTAAGGGGTGACAGAGCTAGGACTTGGACCCAGGTCTGTCACTCCAGACAGATGTTTCACATTCTTTCCACTATGCCATGAAGCTGTGTATTGAAACCATGAGGAGCACAAGAAATAAATTTGAAGGAAGAACAGAAGTCAAAGCTCAGGCCGGTTTTGCTCAAGAAAAGCACCAAGCCATAAGCTTCTGTGCTCCGTTGCTCCCAGGCCCCCTTGCAAGCTGCTGGTAAATGGCTGGCAATAATAACAAGATGACCTGTCATATTTCCAAGCTTGCACACTGGCCAACCTATGCGTATGCCATCCCTCTCACTCTCTCTCACTGGCACCAAGTTCTTGATGCCCTAGTGTCTCAAAATGTTAAGCACCGCTCTCTTTGATCCCTTTCAAAGTAAGTAAACCTTACAAGTAAAATTTACTCTTTAAAGAGTAAGAAACTTTAGGAAGGCTAGATTATAAGAATTTGGTTTAAAGTAAATTTAAATTTAAACTAACTTAATTAAAAATAGCTGAGTGTCTATTCTGGCACAACATTGTAATCTGAGTTTATATGGTCTTTAAGGTTATGAAATAAGCATGCAACAGAAATACTTAATTCCTGGCTCTACCACTTATCAAATACAGGATTTTAGGGAAGTCACTTCCTTTCTTTGTTTCTTGGGTTCCTCATCTGTAAATGGAGATCATCATTCCTTCCTTTCAAGGGCATTGGGAAAATTAAGAGAGAATATATATAAAACACTCTAGCACAGTACAGGCATATGCACAGCTATTATTAATTATGGGCCACACGAAACATAACATACTTTATTCCACCAGATCTTAATGGTTACTAATAATGGTTATTTATTTATTCATACATTTCATTGTAAACACAACTAACAATCTTTATTCTATTCAATATAATCCCTAGTGAACCTAATGATCAAACTTGTGACTGATCAAACTCCTGATAAAAGCAGTCAGTCTATCTGTGACAAAAAGATAGGTTGGAAAAGTACAAGTACTTTCTGTCCAAAATCTGCTCCTAGACTCAGGAACACATACAATTCTAATAAATGCTTTTGTGCACCTATTAATTTTCAAATATGTAAAACATATTTAATGTTAAACATAATTAGGAAATTCTGTGATTCATTTTTAAAGTAGCAAGAAAATACATGGTCAGAAAAGCCTACACTCTCATCCCAGAAATCTTTCAATGACAATGTCTATAAATGAAAAGGCTTGATTTTCTTATGATCACTGAATGCTTGGCACACATATTGGCTGAAGATATCTGTGAAAACCTTACCTAATTGAATATTAGAGACCACATGTTGATACAAGAAGATAGTAAATGGTACTCTGGAAGTTCCCAGTGATCACAGATGGGCCTGTTGGTTTTGAGAACAGGGTGGGCAGGGAGCTCCTGGGTTGACTGAACCCATAGCAAGATGCACAAGTGAAACTGCAGCATCAGAACCACCTTAGACACTAGTAGCAATTCCAGGGGCTCCATTTACATATGCCATGAAATGAACTCCCCCTGTAGTTGTGCCGTGTGATGGTCCCATGCAGAACAATGGAGGAAGAGGGAAGACATTCTAGATAAACAGACAGATGATACATTTTCTAGGATGTGTGGCTTGTCTGGGTTAGCCTGAGCCTCGCCTGACTGTTCAAGCCAGTCCATGGCTCTGTCTAGGGGGCAGAGTTATTTGCTTAGTATGTCTGGAATTATCAGTCCCTGTAGAGTGGTCAGTGTTTCTACCTTGTAAGTGTGTACAGAGTGTTCTATCTGTCCATCAATCCCAACCATTGGCAATACCTCTGGATTTCTTCTGTAACTTTCCTAGGCCTGTATGATGTTTTTCCAGCTGGATGTATAGCCCAAGAATGGCCATAGATAAACCTGGAGCAGGAAAATATTTCTTCTGGGCCTCTGGCTCCTTTGGCCTTAGCAATGTCCCATTGTCTTGGCCCCATAAAAGAATTGTCTCCAATGGGAGGCAGGGATATAAACCAGCTCCAGAGGGAAACTTGACCCACTCCACCATGTATTCCAGGTGGCTTGGGCAAAAGGGTTCTCCCTCCCTCAACCACAGCTCCTCCCTAAATCAGCCTTTCACCTCAATATAGCCTTGCCTGCTACATGACCTCTGTGGACCCAGGACCTGCCTTCTCCAAACTTCCGGACTTTTTAGAGAACAGGCAGGTAGAGCACTTCTGCAATAGCCACAGCTATCCCTTGTAACTATAAAGGAGCATGGTTCTAAAGTTAGACATTCTGGATTCAAAGTCCTTCTTTGCCACTTACCCAGCTGTGTGACCCTGGGAAAGTTGCTTAACCTCCTTAAGTCTTTGTTTCCTTGTCTATGAAATGGAGCTATAATAGCATCTACTTTGTAGAGTTGTTGGTAAGATTAAAAGAGATAATCCATGTAAACTACAGCATAACTTTGGTCAAATTATTTAGCTTCTCTCTTCATCAGTTTCCTTGTCTTCAAAATGAGAAGAAAAATAGTGTCTACCTGATAAGGATGCTATGAGAATTAAATGAGTTAAAAATTTTCAAGCAGAGATTGGTACAGTGTAAGTGCTATATAGGTGTTTGGTAATTAAGACAATTAGATTCTTCTTCACTCGTTCCACAAATATCTATCAGTTACCTATTATGTGCCAAGCATTATTCTAGTCACTAGGGATGCAGAAATTAGCAAGATCAACAAAATTCTCTACTTTATGGAGCTCAGAGTCCATTGAGGTAAGACAAACAATAAGACATCAATAAAATTAACAATACAAATGTAAAGTAATTATGTACAGGAAGGAGGAGAAACAAAGTAACAGAAAAGAGAGTGATAGGGGGAGAAAGTATGGGGCACTGTTCCTTAAGGTGATCAGGGAAGGCCTTTATGAGAAGGTGACATTTAATCTGGACCCCGACTACAAAAACATAGCCAGATCCTGAGGGACAGCCTTCCAAGCAGAGGGAAGAGATAGTGCAAAGGTCCTGAGGTATGGTTGGAATAGAATAAGGGGAGGAGAAATTAGTGGGTTATGGGGGCAGTGAAGGCGACAGAGGCCTGATTATGTAGGTCCTGGGGTCCATGTAAAACAATTCAAGTTTTATAATAAGTGCATTAGGAAACCAATTTCACAGCCCAACCACATGTTTTATATTTGAGGAAACCAAGGCTTAATTAGGGGAAGTAATTGTCCAGGATAACACATAAAAAAAATGAGTAGCAAGCATGGGATAAAGACCAACCTTCCCTTATTCTCCAGCATCATACATTTGATTCCCAGCCATATTGTATTTTGTGCAAGTTATATTATATCATAACATTGCAGATTCATGAATGTAGTTTCCATGAATGAAATTGATGATCTGAAAATGTATTTCAAGTCGTTTATTCATCGAGTTCTACTGAGCACATGCTAGTGCTCAGCCCCATGCCAGACACTGAGGATGGGTAAGTGCCACACAGTTTCTGCACAGAGAAGCACTGAAGAGCCTCCAGGCCAGCCACTCTCTTTCCAGTGTCCTGGAAAGGGCAGGAACTTCTGCATTCGTGGGTAGAATGTAGGAGTCTGGTGGGAGGAAACTGGAATGTGGTCCTACATGCAAGCAAGCAGATGAATTATCTATCCTTGGGACTTCAGTCTGACATGGAGAATGACTATATGTTCATTACCTTCTTGAGATAACTAAAAGAAAAGCACTTATTTGTAATGGAATGCCATCTCATATTGCAGAGTCCAGCTTTTGCCAAAGAGAAGACATCAACTGAGCAGCCTGACTGCTAGGTATTTTTAGGCTACTGCAGCCACCTCCTTGTTAACGACAGGAAAGAATGCTCTCCTTTTATAATGCTCCACTAATTCAGTTAAACTCATCTGGGACATTCTGTCATTCCCTTCCTGGAGCTGAAATACTCTGGTATTTCCAAAAACAAACTCTGATAAATACTTATCTATAACAAAAGGTAAGTGAGTTTAGAATGCACAAGAGGGACAATTTGGTTTACAAAATTTTGGTTTATGACATATACTCTTTTGTTAAATAATATATTTACTTTGTACACCATTAAGAAATTACAAGATTATAAAGAAGTTTAAAATTACCTGTAACCCCACAATCCAGAGATAACCACTATTAACTGTGTAGTTTTTTGACTGTCCTTTCCTATTTGTAAAAAGCAAACAATCAAGATGACATTGTATATACAAATGTGTAACTTGTTTTTGCTATCTAAAATTGTGCATAGTGTCCCAATTCATTAAATATTCTCCAAAAACATTATTTAACTAATTTCCATATAATAGTCCAATAAAAATATATGCCATAATTTATATAGTCTAACCTCTAATGCAACAGTTTCCAAAGTGTGAAGATACTAGTAACATTTAATTTTTAGAAGAATAATATTTTTTAAAAAGTGATCCATCGTCAAATGACTTTTCAAACTCTAGTTAAAACAGAAATTTACAAGTTTCTTTTTCGTGAGGCTAATCTCAGAGCCGTATTACATCAGGGTGTATTGGATTCTCCAAGGGAATATGGTATGTAGTATTTCCTGTTTGTTCATGGATCTCCTTTATAGGAGTCCCTCTCCTTGGACGAATGCTCTATCAAACAAACATAGAGAGATACTGCCCCAGTGTGGACATTTAGAATGCTGCAGTTCTTTAATCTTAAATCATTCTGCCATAATCATACTTGCATAGACATCTTTGTGCACTCATCTGGCTTTCTTTCTATGAGACATTCATCTAAAAGAAATTATTGCACCAAAAAATATATAGTTCGGATTCTGCCCTATCTAGCTATTTTTTGCCAGGTCTCCATGAACCCCACCTCACAAGGGACTCCAAGAAAAAGAGTCTCCTTGTGACTGAGTTTCTTTCTGCCCAACTCAAGGTCTGTCTCTTTGTAGTATGTGTCTTTGGGGGGAGGGTGGTAAATAATTGTTTTTGATTTTAGAATTATTTTAAGTTTTAGGCAAAAACTTGGAAAATAGTACACGAAGTTCCCTTATACTCAACATCCTCTTTACCCTGTTATTAACATCTTACATTAGTATGGTACATTTGTGAACCAGTCCTGATAGACAATAACTAACTAAAGTCCATGCCTTTTGCATGTTGCCTTTGTTTTTACCTAATGTCTCATTTATGTTCAAGGATCCCATCTAGGATACCATATTACATTGACTCCCAATAACTTCTTTTAAATGTTTATTTATTTATTTTGAGAGAAAGAGAACATTGGGGAGGGGGGGCGGCTGAGAGAGATGCAGAGAGAGAATCCCAAGGAAGCTCCTTGCTGTCGGCGCAAACTGTGAGATTATGACCTGAGCTGAAACCAAGAGTAAGATACTTACTAACTGACTGGGCTACCCAGGTGCCCCTGACTCCCAATAACTCTTAGGTTACTCTTTGTCCTGATGCTTTCTCAGATTTTCCATGTTCGGAAGACCTTGAAAGTTAGGTATTTTCTATAATTTCCATCAATTTGGATTTGTCTGATGTTTTTCTGACAATTAGATTGTGGTAATACATTTTTGGCAGAAAGAAACTGGAAGACAAGTACCATTCTCTTTATCTTATCAAGGATAAGACTATTAACATAACCATTGATGTTAACCTTAATCAACTAGCTTAAGATATTTTGTCAAGTTTCTCCACTGTAAAGTTATTATTTCTCTTGCTTTTCATACCATTACTCTTTGGAAGCAAATCAGTATGAAGAGCCCAGAGTTAAGGAGTAGGAGCTGTACTCCATATTACAGATAAATTTCAAACAGAAGATATAGCTATTTATTTGGGCCTTCAATCTTGGAATGATTTCTTTGGGTCCGTAAGGTATGTAGGGTGTCATGGTTGTATTAAATTCAGTCTTCTCCTATTAAAACTTATTATCTATTTGGGCACATGTTCCAGGTATGATATCATACAAGCACAGTGTAGCATTGACACCTGGGAAAGGTGTTTTTTTTTTTTTTAATCAGAATCCCCCTCAAGTTTTAGAGAAAAGCAGCCAGCAAAAAGCATATGACAGTGAGAGTATTCATCTCCTACTAAAACAAGCATAACCAGTAGAGTTATTTTTAAAAACATTTAAAGCCTCTCAAATTGTCCTAAGACAATACAGCAAGTGAAGAAATATTTGTTTAAGGAAATCTACTAAATCTTAGTAAGAAGAGTGACAATCTGTGGCACTTGAGCCATGACTCACTCCCTCCTTCCCTCATCCTCAGCTGAGCCTGACAGGGCTCCTTCTCTCTTCAGCTCCTAGTTGAGGGACTTAGTATCTCACCAAGAGGGACAGGACTCCATCATTTATCATTCCCCCTCCTTAACTATGAGTTGCAGATGTTAAATTCCTGGTGAGTGTGACCAAGAGGAATGGTGAAGGATGCTTTCCTTCACCCAGTCCCCACTTACAGGGCAGGAACTTTATCCCAGGGTATGACTGGATAAGAATACTGGGGCCCCAGTTGTCCTTGCCGTGGCTCCTCCATAGGGCAGAGGTATCACATTGGGAAAGGTAAGCAGAGACCAGAGACCACTGCCCTTGCCAAGGAGCCTAGTCATAAAGCATAGGTGTCATTCCAAGAAAAGTGGCCTACCGTTCCCACACTCAGCTCTGGCGCTGTGGCTTGGAGATTTTTGCCCAGTGGCAGAGGCAAAAATTATGAAGAAATGGTTAAAATTTGGAAAACATTTTAATATATTCCTAGCGTCAACACAGTCCTAGAAAAAGAAAGATACATATGCAGTAGTCAGATCTCATTGCTTCAAAGAGATTTATTTCTTCAGCTTTCTGACCCCCACCTCCATCAACATACACACACACACACACACACACACACACACAGTGCAAGAGCAGCCCATCCTTTGGGAGTGAGAGTCCTCTGTGGGCTCAGTCACAGTTCACAGTGCAATCAGTCTAGAGAGAAGTTAAAGGATGGCAGTCCTAGAGCTGGGCCACACACCACCAACCTGGGTTTCTCCAAGTTCAGTCACCTCTTCTTTGTGTCTCTTCTGATGCTTCTCGTTTTCTGCCTTATAGTTTAGGAAATGGAGCATGGCTTGTGAGGAATAAATGAGCTCATAGAAAATACCATTAGCTTATAACTGGCACACAGTAGGTACTTAATAAATTGAAGCCATTATTATTGCCTCTCCTACTGATTGAATTTCCTTCAGAGTGTAATTTTTATTCTAGGTAAGTGGTTCTCAATCATAATAAGACCCATTCTCTCTTGTTCTTTTTTTTTTAAATATACTTTGTGACATCTCCATTATTATCCTGAAATGAAATCCAAAGCTAATAAAACCTACACACCTACACACTTGATTTCAAAAATACCAATATAATGCTCTATGATGTGAAAAAGAACAAATGGAAGATAATTTATAATTATTTACATATTTATATAACATGTAAATCTCTGGAATTAACTACAGTAGGACACTTAAGACTAAGTGGTCTGTATGAAATCACCATTAAAGTACTAATTGTGAATGTAGACTGACACAGGTATGCTTTATCAGTGACTCTAATACTTTGAATATTATTGATGTTGGTAACATGACTTTCCAAAATGGAGAAAACTATCTCCTAGGAATTAGTTCCTAGGAAAAGAAGTACAACTCCTTCTCAATTTATTTTTTTCATTATTGAACCATAGGGTTTATTTAGTTTGTTTTAAAATTTAAGGAAATATTTAACCATTGAGAGCAATGTACACTGGAATTATCTGAATAATGTCATATGTTGCTTCTATGAGTAGAATGCATTTATTGATTTTTATGACTTTTGGAGTCATATGGGAAGAGTATCTCTTGGTATATGGGATATGACATATATTATGGGAATATAATATATTGTGATGTACAAATATGTCTGTCATGTGGCTAAGACAAATACACATGTATTAGCATTTGAACATACATGTATCAAATCATTTTATCCATGCAACTCCTTCTCAATTTAAACTGCAATTGGGTTCCTGAAAAATCTGGTGTCTACCAAATTATGTTATGTAAAATAAATTTCCATTCTAAGCATTGATCATTTACAAGCAAGTTTTTCACCTATATAAATGTCCAGCAAGACATCTAAAAGTCTAGTGACACATGGGAGCAATTTCCTTTAGGAAGACTGTCCTACAATTGTATTCCTGGATTCTACCTGCTATGTCTCAATTAAGAACCCCCACTAATTCCAATGTACTCCTTAGGAAATGATATTGTCCTGTTGAGAACCTTTGGAACTGCTCATCCAAAGCTGAAATCATAAGCAAAAATGTGTCCACAAGTGCCCACACATCAATTCATGTCTGTGTGTGGGTGCAAAGCTTTCAGATTCTTAAGGGGGGTCCATTACCCAAAAGAACTAAGAATAATGAAGAGATCCTGTTACATATCTCTCTATATATATGTCTTCGTTCCCACTATGCACACAAACAGTATAGAAATATGTCACTGAATCGAACAGAATAATGTAGGTGCTTCCCAGTAGCATGTGGTGGGTGTAAGGCTAGCTCAGTTGGTGGCAGAGCAGAACATGCCTCTACAGGGGGCCATGTAGTTTATTGCTTAGGAGTACTGGTTTTTGGAATCATATTACCTATTATTGTACAGCTTGATATGTGTATATTTAATTCCTCTCCTTGCTGCTTCCCCTCTTCCCCAATCAAATAAAAACTCTTGCTTTCATAACCATTTACAAAGCTTCAAAGGCCTATTAGAGTCAGTCCTTTGGTTAAAGTCCTTAGACTCCAAGAAGCCCCTGAAATCATGCACATACATTTCTTGAGAGGAATACCACAACAGTGCTTCATCCACCTGAATGCCACTATGTTGGATGCAGGTATTCAACTTGTGAGTGGTGAGCAAAAGCAAAGAGCAAGGTTATGAGGGCCGGGCCACAGAATAAGTAGTATCTGGAGGCTGAGTTGGGAGGTAGCACAAAAATGTTAAGAGAATGGGATGAATGTGCTGACCAGAGAGAAGGAGAAAGATATCAAAAGGAATTTTCAACCATTTACACCAACCTGTTCTGATCAATTAAAAAAGCCAGTCACTTAGGCTTCAAATATTAGAGTGGTAATATATCTTAGCAGTTAAAAGAGTAGGCTATGCACTCAGACTGTCTGGGTTCAAATCCTACCTCTACTATGCACCATATGACTTCTTTGTGCTTCAGCTTCCCCTTTTATGCAATGGAGAGGATGATAATACTTACCTCATAGTGCTATTGAGAAAGTTACGGCATGTAAAGGGCTTAGAACAGTGCATGATGCATAGCATGCACTTGATAAAAATTAGCTTTTAATGTATATCTACTGTGCATACCACCCTGGAATACTATGTGTACCTTGGTTTGAGAGAAGGAAGAACCTGAGTATACTGGTCTCATCTATCTCCTTTGAGAGGGGTCATGGTTGACATCTTCTTATTTTTAACATTCAACAGGTACTTTGTGCCAAATACCACTCCAGGTTCTATAGAGGATATAAAGATGAACAAGCTAGGTCCATGGCTTCAATTACTACTTACATGCTAACAACTTCCAAATCTATAGCTCCAGCTCAGACATCTCTCCTGAGCTCCATACATATCAATTTACTCTTGCTGAGTGTCTCTACCCAAAATGCCAATGTGCACCTCCATATCACTATATCAAAAAAGAAAACTCACTTCCATACACCTCCCCCAAACTTCCTCTTCTATGACCTTTGTTGAAATTAATGGCACTATTTCTCACCCATTCACCCAAGCTAGATACCTAGGAATCATTCCTGGGACCTTGTTCACTCCCCACATCTCATCAAACACTAAAGTAATATCCCTTAAATACATCCACATCTCTCAATACCTCTTGCAACTACCTTAGGACAATACATGATATCACTTGTCTGGATGATTCAAACAGTAATACTCTTGCTCCCAGTCCCTCCAATACATTCTCCAGTGAACAGGTGCAATGAACTTTTAAAAATATCACATCACCCCTTACACAAACACACACACACACACACACACACACACACACACACTTTAAAAACGTTCTATGGGACAAAGTGCAAATTTCTTAACCTGACCAACAAAGTCTTCATCTTCTCTCTCTCAAGTTTCATCTCACCATGACCTACCCCACTTTTCTGGCACCTTCATTCCTAATGCTTTGGCCAGACTGCTCTTCCTTCACTTATTCCAAGATGTCAATCTTTTTCCAGCCTCAAGACATTCACCATGCTGTTTTTCTCACTCCCACAACTAATTTTTACTAGTCATTCAAGTTTCAGATAAAAGAACACATCATGAGGAAGTTCTTCCCTGACCCAACAGATTAGGTAAGACATCTCCTACCCAGGTCAAATGCTTTTACTCCCTAACATTTGTCATTCATGTTTAATGTCTGTCTTCCTTAGTTGGCTGTAAGCGCACTAGGGCAAAGCCATGCTTTCTTTAGTCATCATTGCATCCCCGAATACCTAGTACAGTGCAAGCACATAGTAGATACTCAATAATAATTTAAGGTGAGGAAGGGAGGGAGGGAGGAAAGGAAATATGGAGGGAGGAAATAAAAAGAGCAAAGTCATTATAGGAGGTAGAAAATAAATAAAATATGTTCCCTGACCCTGGGAGAGCTCCTAGACCAGGGCAAGGAGATGCTTCCATATAAGGATATAAGTGTTATGGCAGAAGTGTGCACAAGGTGCTAGAACTCAGAACAAGAAGCTACCCTGTCTGGGAAACAAGGAATGCTTCACAAAGGAGATGACATTTGGGCTGACTTTTTTCTAACAGCTTTATTGTGACATAATGCATATACTATACAATTCACATATTAAAATGTAAAATTCAATGGTTTTTAGTATATTCACAGAATTGTACAATTATCACCAACAATTTTAGAACATTTTCATCATCCCAAAAAGAAACTCCATACCCACTAAGAACTCCCATTTCCCCCTCCCCTCAGGTCTTGGCAACTACTAAACTAATCTATCTGCTATGTCTATAGATTTGCCTATTCTGGACGTTTCATATAAATTGAATCATACAATATATGGTCTCTTGTGCCTGGCTTCTTTTACTCAGCATAATATTTTCATTGTCCATCCATGTTGTAGTGTGTATCAGTATTTTGTACCTTTTTATAGCCAAATAATATTCCACTGTATGGATTTATTAGATTTTGTTTACTTAGTTGGTGGACATTTGAGTTGTTTCCACTTTCTGGCTATTATGAAAAAGCTGATATCAACATTTATGTACAAGTTTTTGTGTTAACATATATTTTCAATCTTCTTGAGAATATACCCATGAAATTGCTGCATTATATAGTAACACTACGTTTAACATTTTGAGGAACTTCTAAACTTTTCCAGAGAAGCATCACCATTTTACCTTTCAATCAGCAATGTATGACAACACTTTGCTATTGTCTTGGACAACATTTGCTATTGTCTGTCTTTTTGATCATAGCCATCCTGGTAGATGTGAAGTAGCATCTCCTGTGGTTTTGATTTACATTTCCCTGATGGCTAATTATGTTGAACTTATTTCATGAACGTATTGGCCATTTATATATTCTCTTTGGAGTAATGTATACTTGCTCAATTTTAGTTAGGTTATTTGTATTTTTATTGAATTATAAGTGTACTTCATATATTCTGGGTGCAAGTCCCTTATCAGATACATAGTTTTCAACATTTTCTCCCATTCTATATGTTGTCTCTACCCTTTTTTGAAGATGTCGTTTGAACCAAAAAAGTTTTTAACTTTGATGAAGTTCAGTTTGTTTTTCTTTTGTTATTTGTCCTTTAGGTGTCATATCTAAAAAAAATTGACTAATCCAAGGTCAAAAAGATTTAAGGTCATGAAGAGCACTCTTCTGAACATATAGACTGTTTCTTTTTTTTTATTTAAAATAGGGTTACTAATTTAATAAATGATTTGAAAATCATTCAATGGAATGTTATATCATATTGGAAAATAATGTAGCTATACATGCATTTTATTTTTTTTTAATGGAGCAAAATAATTTTATTTTTATTTTTATTTTTTTATTTGTTTTTTATGTTTATTCATTTTCTTTTTTTTTTTAACCTTTATAGTTTATTCTCAGGTTGGTTACCATATAACACCCAGTGCTATTCCCCACAAGTGACCGCCACCACAACCATCACCTCGCTTTACCTTTCCCCCTTCCCCTTCCTCCCTCAGTTTGTTTTCAGTATTCAAGAGTCTCTCGTGTTTTGTCTCCCTCCCTCTCCCTAACACTTTTTCCTCCTTCCCCTCCCCATGGTCCTCTGTTGGGTTTCTCCTGTTAGACCTATGAGTGAAAACATATGGTATCTGTCCTTCTACGCCTGACTTATTTCGCTTAGCATGACACCCTCGAGGTCCATCCACTTTGCTACGAATGGCCAGATTTCATTCTTTCTCATGGCCATGTAGTATTCCATTGTACAGATGAACCACATCTGCCTAATCCATTCATCAGTTGACGGACATTTAGGCTCTTTCCATGATTTGGCTATTGTTGAAAGTGCCGCTATGAATATTGGGGTCCATGTGCCCCTATGCATCAGCACTTCTGTATCCCTTGGGTAAATCCCCAGCAGTGCTATTGCTGGGTCATACGGGAGTTTTATTGACAGTTTTTTGAG
>CM053579.1:18158652-18186753 GCA_028646485.1 Cryptoprocta ferox
GTCTCTCTTTCTCTTCTCCTGGTCTCTCCGGGGCACAGCTCGCTCTCCCTGTGTTGGGCTTGAGGGCTCCTTTCCCCTTTACCACCGGGACCCGCCCGTCCCCTAATTTCCCAGATCACAGTCACTCACTCAGGCATCTTTGAGGTTGTCTTCTTTCTGGCGTCTGTTTCTTCTTTCCCCCGCTTGCAAATCCGAGTTTTATCCCTTCAGTCCTTCTCAGTTCAATCCATACAGGCGTGCGCAGATTACAGAGCTCCCTGCTTCTCCGCCATCTTGCCCGCTCCCTACTTTTAATGAAATTCTGATTAAAATTTCAGCTGGATTTTTTTGTATAAATTGATAGGCTATTTCCATAATGTATAGAGAAATGCATATTGGGTAGAATAGCCAAAATATCTTGAAAAAAAAGATTAAAGTAGGAGAACTTATACTATCTGATTTTAATACCTAAAATAAAACTACGGTAATTAACAGTGTGGTATTTACAAAGGAAAAATAGATCAACGGAACAAAATAGAGTCAAGAAATAGACCAACTTACATATCACCAAATGCTTTTTGACAAAGGCACTAAGGTGCTGGAACACCTAGATATAAATATTGAAAAAAAAACAAGCCTTGATTCATCTCTTACCCCATATACAAAAATAATTCAAAATGGGTCATAAACTTAGATATAAAAATTAAAACTATAAACCTCTTGTAAGAAACCTTAGAAGATTAACGTTGTGAACTGGATGGTAAGCAACAAGTTCTTAAATAAAATGCATAAAGAAAAACAAAACAAAAGAAAATAAATGACTGTATTTCATAAAATTTTAAAAATGTCTGGACATCAAAAGACATCATTAAAAAAACAAAACACATCATTAATTAAAATGACAAGACAAGCCACTGTACTGAAAAATATATGTGCAAAATATATAACTGAAAGTTGGTTCACATTCAAAAAATTTAAAGAACTCTTACAAATCAATAATAAAAATAAAAGATGTATTTGATACTTAAACATTTCACAGAAGAGTACTTACCAATAATTAATAATGATGCTCAACATTAGTCATTAAGTTATAACCATAATGATGTATTACTACTTACACACTAAAATGGATAAAATTAATAAGACTGTCAATATCAAATGTTACAAAGGTTGCAGAACAACTGGATATATACGTGCACACAGAAAGAGATTTATTATAAGGAATTGACTCATGTGATTATGGAAGCTGAGAAGTCCCACAAACTGCCATCTGCAAGCTGGAGACTCAGGAAAGCATGTGGTGTAGTTCTGAAAACCTCAGGGCAATGGTATAAGTCCAGTTTGAGAGAAGAAGACTGATATCCCAGCTCAGCAGAGAGCAGAGACCAAATCCACCCTTCCTGCACCTCTTTATTCTTTTCAGGCCTTCAATGGAGTAGTCGACACTAACCCACATGAGGGAGAGCAATCAGCTTTACTCAATCAATTTAAAAAGGTAATCATATCCAAAAACACCCTCACATATACACTGAAATATGCCTAGCCAAACAAATATCTGGGCACCCCATGTTCCAGTTTAATGGATAACATAAAGTTAACCATCACATATACCTACCTTACAATCCAGTAATTCTGCTCTTAAGTAATTACTAAAAAAATAAGTCATATGTGCATGAAACACTTAAACAAACATGTTCATTGTAGCTTTGTTCAGAATGGCTCAACAATAGAAGCAATTTAAATGTTCATTGATGAAAACAAAACTGAGCGTGGAAGGGGGAGTGGGAAAGGGGAAGGGGGGTGATGGTCATGGTGGAGGTCACTTGTGGGGAAGAGCACTGGGTGTTATATGGAAACCAACTTGACAATAAACTATAAAGTTAAAAAAATAAAAAAAAATTAAATGTTCATTGAAAAGTGCATAAGTAAACTGTGGCATATTGACGTAATTGAATATTACTCAAAATAGTAGTTGCCTTTGAATGGAAGGGGGATGATTAACTATATATGGGCATGTGGGAACTTTCTAAGGTGATAGGGGATTTTGATTACCCAGTGTATTCATTTTTTAAAACTCATCAGACTGTACATTTAAGATCTGTCCATTTAACCAATTGTAACTATACCTAAATGCACACCGAAATTTATGAGATAAAGTTAAGGCAGGGCTTATAGGGATATGCATAGCTAAACACACACACACAAAGACACACACACACACACACACACACACAAAAGATAAAAAAAAAATCAACAATCTAGGTATCAATCTCAAGAAGCTAGAAAAAGAATAGAAAACTACACCCAAAGAAAACAGAAATTGGCAATAATAAAAATAATAGCAGAAAGCCAACAGAGTAAAGCAGGTTGATAATAATCAGGTAGACTAACAAGATAATGTCTTGGTTTCATTAGTTACTATTGGTGCATCACAAATTACTTTAAAACTTAGTGACTTAAAACAACAAATATCTATTAGTTCATACAGTTTCTGAGGGTCAGGAATCCAGGAGTGGCTTAGCTGGATAGTTTTGGCTCAGGATCTTTTATGAGGTCACAGTCAAGTTGTCAGTGAAGTACTGAGAGTCTGTTACCAAGCTCATTCTTGAGTTTGTGGGAAGGCCTCAGTTCCCCTCCAGCTATTGGCCAGAGGGTTCTGTTTGGACATACCACATTGACTTCTCCATAGGGCTATTGGACATGGCAACTAGTTTCTTTCTCCCAGAGTGAGTGATCCAAGAAAGGAAGCAGAAGTGAGTGAGAGTGTCCAAGATAAAAGATGAAATCTTGTATAAGCTAATCTTAGAAGTGACATACCATCACTGCTGTCTTATCACACAGACCAACCCTGGTGTTAATCCCAGCAGGTAGGGATCATTGGAGGGCCACCTTGGAGTCTGGCTACCATAAGAACTAACAAGGAGAGAGAGTCTTACCAGCCACTGTGCTGAACACTTTACCTGTATTAACTCATTTAGTCCTCATGACAATGTGAGGTAGATACTATTCTTATTCCCATTTTACAGATGAAGAGACTGAGGTTCATAATAGTTAAATAATTTGCCCAAAGTCATAGAGCTAGGAAGTGGGAGATCCAAGATCCAAACCCAGGCAATTTGGCACTAGATCATTAACCTATGCTGCTTCTGTGTTCAGGTATTGGTAAGTGTGGTGAAGGAAATAAAATAATATAGTGCAATAGAGTGACTGAAGTAGGAAGTAACCAGAGATTTTTTTGTTTCATTTTAGATTGAATTGTCACAGTAATCTACTCTACAGAGGTGATATTTAAGCTGGGACCTAAATGGTGAGAGGAAAGCTGACCTCAGGAACAGTGGATAAAAATACACTTTAGACAGAGGGAATATAAAGTGTTAAGATCCCAAGACAAGCAAGAACTTGGTATTTTCAACAAACACAAAATAATCCATGTGGCTGGAGTGTATAAAGCAAGAAGGGGTGTTAGCTGTGAGACGATTTTAAGAGTTAAGCAGGAGGAAACTTATCCAATTATCTCAGGAACCCTGTGAAGTAAGCATCAATACCCCCATTTTAAAGGCAAGGACAAAGTGAGGAATAGAGAGGTCAGGTGGCTTGCTCAAGGTCACAAAGTTGGTAAGGGGTCAAGCCAGGATTTGACCTTGCTTTGGTCTCACTGTTACATCCTATTCTCTTGCAACTTGGAGAGTTTTTTTTCCTGACGTGTGTCTTGTCTCCCTCCTCCATCTGGGGAGCCTCTCAAGGGTTTTTCCTTCTTCTACTGCTGGCTAGGACTGTGTCCGAATTTACACTCACTGGCTCTGGTGAGGGTGGGAGGGTGAATCCAAAGGAAGCATCATGCTTCCCAAAAGGCAAGTGCTATGCAAGTTCAATGGATTATGAGTCTGTTGCTGGCAATACAAACAGAACCATTTTTGATATCCTATGAGGATGAAGTAGTTCTAAACCCAGTTCAAGGGTGGCTATATCATGTATATTTTGCACGTGTCATAGCTGCATGTTCTTCCTGCCTGCTTCTCTATTGAGACATGCTATAAATGTTGGTGTTTTTATTTTCCCACACAGCTACTTACCTACCCTTGGTTCTGGTTGTCAATCACCTGTAGCCATGGTTTTGATCTAAGGCTTAGAGAAAAACTTCACAGAATCCCTATAGAATCTTCTCATTGAAAGAGACATTTATTAAACTGGTCAAAATTATCTAAGAAAAGCTTTTAAAGTCTCTGGATATTGACCAATGGGCTTACACAAAATTGGGAGGCATTTACTCAACAAATCTGATTGAAGCTTGTAAGAACAGTGGTAGTCCTTAGCACCCGAGCCACATCCATTTCTCTCCCTGCTCCCTGTGTGGAAAAACTACACTAGGCACACTGGGTGGACTCTGCAGCTATAGCCGGATAAGTAGTTTGTATCATCCCTAGTCTCCTGATGTACAAGATATATACTGGAAAGATGGTAGAAGCTGGATAATATCCCATATCTCCTATCTCCATGCTACAAAAAATATACACTGGGTGGGTGACAGAGCCAGTTGGTAGTGCCTGTTTTCTCAATTCACAGCACCCACTCCATAAGGAGTATCTGTGTAAAGCAGTCAGTGAAGAACAGTGTCCCCCAAATCCCATAAATTTCCCATGCTTTGGCACTGGGGTTCTGCCTGGAAAGAGCTGTGGGGCAACCTGCAAATACTGACAGCTCTGGTTCAGTCAAACAGAGTAGACTTTATTTGGATCAGAGAGTAGAGGAATGCCCCCGGGTATTGTTAAACAGTATACGAATCATAGTGGCTAAAAATCAGAGGAGAACAGCTTGGTGGTATCAATAAAGGGAGATCAACCGTAAGTTTAACAGGTACATTAGGGAAAGAGACAGTCTAAGGGAATCCTGCTAAAATTACAATCATCTCCTGTGAGCTGGAAAACTTCTGTGCTCAAGGCTGCACTTTCTTAGGGATGACTAGATAAAGTGCTTCCAAAATATATGTTCCTGACTCAACAGTTTGCCCCTGAACTATGAAAGCAGTTTCCAAACCATACACAGATCAAAAAGTAAAAAAAGAAAACTTTATTAGATCTGAGGATTTATGCATAACTCTGGCCAACCAATAACTAACCACTAAGCTATACTGACCCAGTGGCAAACCCCAGGAAACCAGACTTAAAAATAAAACTAAGGGGAAAAAAATCCCAGCAGGAACAGCTGAGGCTACACACTATAGGGGAAATAAACTTCACAGAACTAGTCCAGCTAAGTTAGTAAATGAATAAACAAATGAACAAACAAAAGACCCAGAGGGAGATTAGAATTCGGATTTGCTACAGTATTATCTATTATGTCCATTTTTCAACAAAAAATTATGAGATATATGAAGAAACAGGAATGCGTGGGCTATAAACAAGAAAAAAAAATCATCAATAGAAAGTGTAACTGAGTGGGCCCAGATATTGACCTTGGCAGAAAAAGACGTCAAAGTAACTAATTAAATATGTTCAAAGAAGTAAAGGAAACCACATTCAAAGAATTAAAGTAAGGTATGGTGACAATTTCTCATTAAAGAGATAATATAAATAAAGATATAGACATAAAAAACACAAGGGAGCTTCTGGAGTTGAAAGGTATAATCACTAAAATGAAAAATTCAGTAGAAGGACTCAATAGCAGATTTGAGCTGGCAGAAGAAATAATTAGTGAAGTTGAAGGAACAGTAAGAAAAAAAAGAATGAAAACATTGAACAGAGAGACCTTTGAGACACCATTATATACCACCATATGCATGATGGGAGTCCCAGAAGGGAAGGAGAACAAGGGGTATAAAGAATATTTGAAGATCTAATGACTTAACACTTCTCAAATTTGACCAGAATATTTATCTACACATTCAAGAAGCTCAGTAAACCAGTCTCTGGTTCTCTTCTCCAGTGGCCGGGTGTCCCTCGGTGAGGAGTTCCCTCCTTTCTCACCTCCCTGAGATTGGGCAACTTCTGAGTCTAGAGACCAGAGGTTGTGTTGGGCGGGACAGACAGAAGGTCTGCTGTGTAGATTTGGGAAGATTGGACCCTACACAAAATTATAAGGCCAGAGAACTTCAAGTAGGCTGTAATCCAGCCCATTTTCCACTTCCTGAGCTCCACACCTGATTCAGGGGTGTGTCTACCAAGAGAGAGCGTCATCCTTTTCTAACGCCCCAAGTCTCAAACTACTCTCCAAGCCCTGTGCCCATTGGGCTACATGTATTAGAAGCTACAGTTTTTTTTATAATTCTCACAAGGGTAATTTGTGGATTAGTACGGGTCCTGGTGTGTAGACAGGAGGAAAGTGATGAGACTCAATGCAGACAGAAAAGCCACTTCAAAGAGGCATGCAATAACCCCTACAATCATCCAGGTTGGACTCGAGGGTTGCTAAAACTCAGGCCATTCCCAAATCTTACCTTTAACTCTTCCTGAGACTTGAGGATCCAATCATGAGAGGCTCCTTCAGTTTTAATGACTCCAAAATGCCTTTTCCCAAGTGCTCTTTTATTACCTGAGTGAGGCAACCCAGGCCTAGGATGGTAGCTAATAGCCATGTGACCTTGGGCAAGTTGATTTCCTTTCCTGAGTGTTAGCTTTTACTTCTATAAAAAAAGAGGAAAATAATATCTATCTCATAAGGTTGTCATAAGGAAGGGAAAACAATATAAAGTACTCCGGAAAGTATTTGAACATAATAGACTCTTAGTACATGTGAGCTATTATAAATGCTTAAAGTGTAGCCACCAAAAGCAGGAGTGATTTGTGACTCTCTACACAGTTCTCCTGCAACTGTACCTTCACTCATCAGGAGAGCTGGAGCCTCTTGAAAGCCATTCTTTTCCTTGGGGACACTAATCTCCTTTTCCTTGGCTCTACAAAGCAACTTTTTCCTTGACCCATTTCTCTCCTAGACTACATTGGCTAGCACTGGGACTAGAGATTACAGCCTGGCTTCTTGGAGTTTGAAGGGGTCTTAAAGGTCCATCAGCTTAGAGATTTCCAAAGACTATTGTGTGGATAGGATTCAGATCAGCATCATCTGAGGGAGCTCGTTAAAATTCAGATTTCCCAGAGCTGACCTATAGAGAATCTTTTTCAGGAGGCTTGGGGTGGGACTTGAGAATCTGTGCTTTTGATCAGTGCCCCAGATGATTCTGTCCCCTCTTCCTCATGTCTGCAATGATGGAATGCTGTCAAAGGTACCAAGCATCTACACCAGGGATGAGGAGGCAGGTTGATAGCCAGGCAGGCTCTGACTTTAGAAAGGTACAAGTCTATTTCCTTTGCCTCTCATGCCTTGCTGACATCATGAGGTCTGAGATTTGAAGCCATAATGCAGAAACCAGTTTTTTCCCTCATTCCCCATGTCACCAACAGTGACAGCCATTTTCCTCAAAACTGAAAACAGCTCCTGTCTCCTCCCCAACCCTCTCTATGCTTCACTTCTCCAGACTGAACAACCTTACCACCCTTTATATAACTAATTGGCTTAGAGATATTGCTGTCTCACTGGGAGCCTAGAAAAATAAGCAATTGTCTTCAGCTTTCATTGCTTTTCCAGGCATGGAAGAGCAGCAGTAGGTGGCAGCTGTGTCCCAAAGTGTCCCCATTCCCTCTTCCTTCCTCCCTCCTTATCACTCTCCCTCTGGTCCTGTCCAGGAATGACAGACATTTTGGAAGTACCATCTGTTTGTTGCTTCAAGTCCCCTCAAACCAACATTTTGAACATCACTGTATACATTTAATACAGGGGGCACATTAGTTTTGCTTGGTGAGCGTGCCCTAATTGGGTTCCCAGAGGGAAATTCTAATACCAGTACAGAGAATTAAGAACCAGCCAACAGATGGGTTGAGAAGCATGACAGGGAGGGTGGCAGCCAGAGCTGCATGTCTCCTGGCGTCTGTATCAACCATGAGACTGACAGGCTGGATCTGGAGGAAGCAGCCAAGCTCCCAGTGGAAAGCCTGGATCAGGTGGCAGAATGAAGTAATTTTTTGCAATATGTACACAGTAAATCTCTGCTCATTTGGGGACGGCTTTGCAGAATAGGAAAGCATCCGCTTTTGAACCTGCTGGTCTTTGTTTTCTGTTTTCTGAGTTTTTTCTTGTGGAGGGGTAGGTACTTTTCTCCTGAGTTTCTTGGGTGGCACATGAATTCAAGTCATGAGACCCGTGTCTCCACTCAAGATATCCTAGTCCAATAATCTCCATCCTGTGATTTACAGATCTATTATTGCAAGTGCTCTGTGAATCCATACACTTGGATATTCTGAACTTTAATAATTGGATAACCTAAACTTTTTGAGATACATTTTCCTCTTATTTTATTTTATTTTATTTTATTATTATTTTATTTTATTTTAATCCAAATGTAGTTAACATACAGTGTTATATTAGTTTCAGGTGTAAAATATAGTGATTCAACAATTCAGTATATTACTCAGTGCTCATCAAGATAAGTGTACTATTAATCCCCTTCACCTATTTCATCCATTCCCCTCCACGTCCCCTCTGGTAATCATGTGTTTGTTCTTTATAGTTAAGAGTTTGTTTTTTGGTTTGTCTCTTTTTTCCCTTTGTTTGGTTTCTTAAATTCCACATGAGTGTAATCATATAGTATTTGTCTGTTTCTGACTAACTTATTTCGCTTAGCATTATACTCTCTATATCCATCCATGTTGTTGCAAATGGCAAGGTTTCATTCTTTTTTATGGCTGAATAATATTCCATTGTATATATATATGTCACATCTTATTTATCCATTCATATGTTGATGGACACTTGGGCTGCTTTCATAATTTAGCTATTGTAAATAATGCTGCAATGTTCTCGTATTCTTTGGGTGAATACCCAGTACTATTGATTACTGGATCATATGATAGTTTTATTTTTAATTTTTGAGAAGCCTCCACACTGTTTTCCATAGTGGCTACACCAGTTTGCATTCTGATCAACAGTGCAAGAGGGTTCCTTTTGTTCTTATCCTCACCAACACTTGTTGTTTCTTGTGTTTTTCATTTTAGCCATCCTGACAGGTGTGAGGTGATATCTTATTGTGGTTTTGATTTACGTTTTCTTGATTATGAGTTATGTTGAGCATCTTTTCATATATTTGTTGGCCATCTGGATGTCTTCTTTAGAGAAATGTCTGTTCATATCTTCCTCCCATTTTTAAAATTGTTTTTTGGGGGGGCGGTATTGAGTTTTATAAGTTCTTTATATATTTTGGATAGTAACACTTTATTTGATATGTCATTTGCAAATATCTTCTAACATTCAGTATGTTGTCTTTTAGTTTTGTTGATTGTTTCCTTCACTGCACAGAAGCTTTTTATTTTGATTACTCCCAAGAGTTTATTTTTGGTTTTGTTTTTCTTGCCTCAGGAGACATATTTAGGAAAAAAGCTGTTATGGATATCTTGGCAAGATGGTGGAGAAGTAGGAAGATCTGTACGTCCCACCTACATCTCTCAAACAAAAAAGGGCTGAAGCCAAAGGACTCTGAACCCCAAGAGTCTGGAAGGAAAAGAGACGGAGTCTACTAAGAAAACAGCCTCACAGGGCTACCTCAAGGAACAAACCAAAGCACACATGGCAGAAAGTCCAAAATATCACTGTGAGTATGGAAATAAAATAACCAGAGTCACAACAAGAGAGACCAAGGAACACCATTAAAAGAACACTTTCAGAACTGGACAGTCTATGAGCCTCGTTTAATATAGCAGTACTCGTAGGTGCAGAGCACATAACAAGCTTTTAAAATTTACAAGATGGGGCACCTCGGTGGCTCAGTTGGTTGAGTGTCTGACTTCGGCTTAGGTCATGATCTGACAGTTCATGGGTTCGAGCCCCATGTCAGACTCTGTGCTGAACGCTTGCTCAGAGTCTGGAGCCTGCTTCGAATTCTGTGTGTCTTTCTCTCTCTGCCCCTCCCTCGCTCATGCTCTGTCTCACTCTATCTCTCAAAAATAAATAAATGTAAAAAAATTAAAAAAAAATAAAACTTACAAGAGACAGAAAGCTAGCCAAAATGATGAAACAGAAGAACTCTTCTCAAAAGAAATTCCAAGGAGAAGTGACAGCTAAAGAATTGATCAAAATAGATATAAACAACATAACTGAAGAAGAATTTAGAACAATAGTCATAAAATTAATTGCTGGGCTTGAAAAAGGTATGGATGACAGCAGAGATGCTATTGCTGCAAAGATCATGGATTGTAAGAATAGTTATGATGAATTAAAAAATGCTATAAATGAGGTGCAAAATAAAATGGAGGTGGCCACTGCATGGATTGAAGAGGCAGAGAGGAGAATAGGTGAATTAGAAGATAAAATTATAGAAAAAGAGAAAGCCGAGAAAAAGAGAGATAAATTGTTCCAGAAGCATGAAAGGGGAATTCGAAAACTGAGTAACTCAATCAAATGGAACAATGTTCATATCATAGGATTCCATAAGAAGAAGAAGAGAGAGAAAGGGGCTGAAGGGGTACTTGAACAAATCATAGCTGAGAACTTCCACAACCTGGGGAAGGAAATAGACACTGAAATCCAAGAGGCACAGAGAACTCTCCTCAGACGTAACTTGAATCGATCTTCTGCATGACATATCATAGTGAAAATGGCAAAATATAAGGATAAAGAGAGAATTCTGAAATCAGCTAGGGATAAAAGGGCCCTAACATACAAAGGTAGACACATAAAGGTAGTAGCAGACCTATCTACTGACACTTGGCAGGCCAGAAAAGAATGGCAGGAAATCTTCAATGTGATGAACAGGTAACATATGCAGCAAAGAATACTTTATCCAGCAAGCCTGTCATTCAGAATACAAAGAGAGATAAAGGTTTTCCCAAACAAACAAAAATTGAAGGAATTCATCACCACTAAAGCAGCCCTACAAGAAATCCTAAGGAGGACTCCATGAGGGAAATGTTGCAAGGAACACAAGGAACCAGAGATACCACTACAAGCATAAATCCTACAGAGAACACAATGACTCTAAACCCATATGTTTCAATAGTAACACTGAATGTAAATGTACTAAATGCTCCAATCAAAAGACACAGGGTATCAGAATGGATATTAAAAAAAAAAGATCCATTTATTTGCCCTCTACAAGAGACTCATTTTAGACCTGAGGACACCTTCAGATTGAAAGTGAGAGGATGGAGAAATATCTTTAATGCTACTGGGAGTTAAAAGAAAGCTGGAATAGCCATACTTATATTGGACAAACTGGACTTTAAAGTAAAGGCAGTAACAAGAGATGAAGAAGGGCATTATATAATAATTACAGGGTCTATCCATCAGGAAGAGCTAACAACTATAAATGTCTATGCACCAAATTCGGGAGCACCCAAATATATAAAACAATCACAAACAGAAACAATCTTGTTGATAAGAATGGCCTAATTGCAGGGGACTTTAATACTCCACTTACAGCAATGGATAGAACAACTAGACAGAAAGTCACTAAAGAAACAATGGACCTGAATGACACATTGGACTAGATGGACTCAACAGATATATTTAGAACTCTACAACCCGAAGCTATGGAATTCACTTCTTCTCAAGTGCACACGATACATTCTCCAAGATAGGTCACATACTTAGTCACAAAGCAGCCCTCAATAAATATAAAGGAATTGAGATCATACCATGCACACTTTCAGATCACAATGCTATGAAACTAAAATCAACCACAGGAAAACGTCTGGAAAACCTCGAAGAGCATGGAGATTAAAGAACACCCTATTAAAGAATGAATGGGTCAACCAGACAATTAGAGAATAAATTTAAAAATTTATGAGGGGCGCCTGGGTGGCTCAGTCGGTTGCGTGTCCGACTTCGGCTCAGGTGATGATCTCACAGTTCATGGGTTCAAGCCCCGCATCGGGCTTTGTGCGGACAGCTCAGAGCCTGGAGCCTGTTTCTGATTCTGTGTGTCCCTCTCTCTCCGCCCCTCCCCTGCTCATGATCTGTCTCTCTCTCTCTCTCTCTCTCTCTCAAAAACGAATAAATGTTAAAAAAAATTTAAAAAAAATTATGAAAGGGGCGCCTGGGTGGTTCAGTTGTTTGAGCGTCTGACTTCAGTTCAGGTCATGATCTCATGGTTCATGGGTTCGAGCCCCGCGTCGGGCTCTTGCTGACAGCTAGCTCAGAGCCTGTAGTCTGTCTTCGGATTCTGTGTCTCCCTCTCTCTGTGACCCTCCCCTGCTCATGCTCTCGCTCTCACTCTCTCTCTCTCTCTCTCTCTCATAAATAAGTAAAAAATAAAAATAAAAAATATATGAAAACAAATGAAAATGAAAATACAACAATCCAAACTCTTTGGGATGCAGCAAAGGCAGTCTTAAGAGGAAAATACATTGTAATCCAGGCCTATCTCAAATAACTAGAAAGAGTGCAAATACAAAATCTAATAGCGCACCTAAAGGAACTAGAAGCAGAGCAGCAAGAAGATCCTAAACCCAGCAGAAGAAGAGAAATAATAAAGATCAGGGCAGAAATAAACAACATAGAATAAAAACAAACAAACACTTGAACAGATCAATGAAACCAAGAGTTGGTTTTTCAAAAAAATAAACAAAATTGATAAACCTCTAGCCAGATTTCTCAAAAAGAAAAGAGAGAGCACCCAAAATACAAAATAATGAATAAAAATGGATTTATTACAACCAACCAATCAGAAATACAAGCAATTATTAGGGAATACTATAAAAAATTATATGCCAACAAACTGGACAACCTAGAAGAAATGGACAAATTCCTAAACACACACACACTACCGAAACTCAAATAGGAAGAGATAGAAAATCTGAACAGACCCATAACTAGTGAAGTAATTGAGTCAGTTATCAAAAATCTCCCAACAAATAAGAGCCCTGGACCAGATGGCTTCCCTGGGGAATTCTACCAGACATTTAAATCAGAGTGAATACCCATTCTTCTCAAGCTGTTCCAAAAAATAGAAAAATGAAGGAAAACTTCCGGACTCATTCTATGAAGCCAGCATCACTTTGATTCCCAATCCAGACAGAGTCCCAGCAAAAAAAAAAGAGAACTACAGGCTAATATCCCTGATAAATATGGATGCAAAAATCCTCAATAAGATATTAGCAAATTTAATTCAATAACATATAAAAATTATCATCCATGATATGATACACTACATGGAAAACCCAACAGACTCCAACAGAAACCTACTAGAACTGATCCATGAATTCAACAAAGTCGCAGGGTACAAAATCAACGTACAGAAATCGGTTGCATTTTTATACACCAATAATGAAGCAACAGAAAGAGAAATCAAGAAACTGATCCCATTCACAATTGCACAAAAAAACCATAAAATCCCTAGGAATAAACCTATCCAACGATGTAAAAGACCTGTATGATGAAAACTGTAGAAAACTTATGAAAGAAATTGAAGAAGACACAAAGAAATGGAAAAGCATTCCATGCTCATGGATCAGAAGAATAAACATTGTGAAAATGTCCTTATTACCCAAAGCAATCTACACATTTAATGCAATCTCGATCAAAACTGCAACAGCATTCTTCTCAAAGCTAGAGCAAACTATCCTAAGATTCGTATGGAACCACAAAAGACCCCGAATAGCCAAAGTAATATTGAAGAAGAAAACCAAAACGGGAGGCATCACAATCCCAAACTTTAGTCTCTACCACAAAGCTGTCATCATCAAGACAGTATGGTATTGGCACAAAAACAGACACATCGGCCAATGGAATAGAATAGAGAACCCAGAATTGGACCCACAAATGTATGGCCAATTAATCTTTGACAAAACAGGAAATAATATCCAATGGAAAAAAGACAGCCTTTTTAACAGATGGTGCTGGGAGAACTGGACGGCAACATGCAGAAAAGTGAAACAGACCACTTTCTTACACCACACACAAAAATAAACTCAAAATGGATGAAGGACCTGAATGTGAGACAGGAAACCATCAAAACCCTAGAGGAGAAAGCAGGAAACAACCTCCTTGACTTCAGCTGCAGCAATTTCTTACTCGACACATCTCCATAGGCAAGGGAATCAAAAGCAAAAATGAACTATTGGGACCTCATCAAGATAAAAACTTCTGCATGGCAAAGGAAACAATCAATAAAACTAATAGGCAACCGACGGAATGGAAAAAGATAGTTGCAAATGACATATCAGATAAAGGGCTAGTATCCAAAATCTATAAGGAACTCACCAAACTCCACACCCGAAAAACAAATAATACAGTGAAGAAATGGGCAGAAGACATGAAGAGACACTTCTCCAAAGAGGACATCCAGATGGCCAACAGACACATGAAACGATGCTCAGCATCACTGATCACCAGGGAAATACAAATCAAAACCACACTGAGATAGCAGTTCACGCCGGTCAGAGTGGCTAAAATGAACAAATCATGAGACTATAGATGCTGGTGAGGATGTGGAGAAAGGGGCACCCTCCTACACTGTAGGTGGGAATGTAAACTGGTGCAGCACTCTGGAAAACAGGGTGGAGGCTCCTCAAAAAATTAACAATAAAACTCCCCTATAACCCAGCAATGTGACTACTTGGAATTTACCCAAGGGATACAGGAGTGCTGATGCATAGGGGCACATGTACCCCAATGTTCATAGCAGCACTTTCAACAATAGCCAAATCATGGAAAGAGCCTAAATGTCCATCAACTGATGAATGGATCAAGATGTGGTTTATATATACAATGGAATACTACATGGCAACGAGAAAGAATGAAATCTGGCCATTCATAGCAACGTGGATGGATCTTGAGGTCATTATGCTAAGTGAAATAAGTCAGGCAGAGAAAGACAGATGCCATATGTTTGCACTCATATGTGGAACAGGAGAAACTTAACAGAGGACTATAGGGGAGGGGAAGGGGATAAATAGTTAAGGAGAGGGAGGGAGGCAAACCATGAGAGACTCTTAAGTACTGAGAAAAAACTAGAAGGTTGATGGAGGGTTGGGGAGAGGGGAAGGGGGGTGATGGGCATGGAGGAGGGCACTTGTTGGGATGAGCATTGGGTGTTATATGGAAACCAACTAGACAATATACTATATTTAAAAAATAATAAAATAAAATAAAATAGTTAGAAAAAGAAAGAAAAAACTGTTATGGCTTATGTCAGAGAAATTACTGTATGTGCTCTCTTCCATGATTTTTATGGTTTCAGGTCTCACATTTTGGTCCTTAATTTGAATTTATTTTTGTGAATGGTGTAAGGAAGTGGTCCAGTTTCTTTCTTTTGCATGTTGCTGTCCAGTTTTCCCAACACTGTTTGTTGAAGAGACTATCTTTTTCCCTTTGCATATTCTTGCCTTCTTCGTTGAAGATTAATTGACCATATACTCATGGATTTATTTCTGGGCATTCTAATCTGTTCCATTGATATATGTGTCTATTTTTATGCCTTTTTTGAGAACCTTCTTTCAAGGCTCAGTTATTAGTTTTTTTCCCTTTTTTCTACCTACAATTATTCCCTGGATGATGCCCAGTCCTCTAGCTTTACTATCTTAATCCTTTCCTCTATCACTCTACTGCCAAACCCTCTCCACTTACAGCCTACTTCATCTTAAAACCTTGAAGTAATCATTGACACTTCTCTTTCTGTTATATCCTACATGCATCTGTCAGCAAATTCTGTTAGTTCTACCTTCAAAATACTATACATCCAGAATCCATCTACTTCTCTTTACTGCATTTACTTTGCTAGTATAATTCTAGTTGAAGCCACCTTCCATTTTTCTCCTGCATTTCTGCAAACGGTTACTAACTATTCTCCCTTCTGTTACTCTTTCCCTTTAATGTCTATTCTTAACAGCCAAGTGATGCTTTATTTTAATTGGCAATTTTATTGAGATAATTGTAGGTTCACATGCAGTCATAAGAAATAATTCAGAGAAAGTTGCTGATATTTTGCTCAATTCCCCAAATGGTAACATTTAAAAAAATTATAGTATAATATCACAACAAGGATATTGGTATATAATTCACTCATTTTATTCTATTACTCCAGTTTTGCTTGTACTCACCTGTGTGTGTGTGTGTGTGTGTGTGTGTGTGTGTATGTTACATTCTATACAATTTTATCACTTATGTAGGTTCATGTATCCACCACCAGTCAGGATTCAGAGCATTTCCACAAGGATCCTTTGTGTTTCCCCTTTTTAGCCCTACCCATACTCCTCCTGTCTCATCCCCTTGCCATGTCCCTAAACCCTGGCAAAAATTAACTTGCCCTCCATTTCTAAAAGTTTGACATTTCAAAAATGATTTATAAATGAGATTATACAGTATGTAACCTTTGGGATTTGACTTTTTTAAAACCCAGTGTAATTCTCTAAGTTGTTGCATTCATCAATAGTTCATTCCTTTTATTGCTGAATTCCATGCTGTGTTATTCCATGCTGTGTTAGTTTGCTAGAGCTGCCATAGAAAGTACCATAAACTGTATAGCTTAAAACAGGAGTCTATTCTCTTATAGTTCTGGAGGTTAGAAGTCCAAAACCGAGGTGTTGGCAGGGCCACTCTCCCTATGAGACTTTGTCTTGGTGGAACCTTTTCTTGTCTCTTCCTAGCTTCTGATGTTGTCTGGGAATCCTTGGCTTGCAGTTGCATCAGTCCTATTTCTACGTGCATCATCACATGGCCATCTTTACATCATCTTCCCTCTGTGCATGTCTGTTTATTTGTCCAAATTGCCCCCTCCTTAATTTTATTAACGGGAGGAGGGCAAGAGAACTACAGAGGTAGACGAGGATTAGACAGGGAGCTTATATGTTTAGGTGATGTCACTCAGAAGTATGATGGCGAGTCCCTGAGCCAGAAGACTCTAAGGGACAACAGTGGCTTGGGGCTTTATAGCCCTGGAGTTTATCTCATCTATGGTTAGCAAATGTTGGGAGCAGTTTTGTGGGGGTATGCAGAGTAAGCAAGCTCTAAATGTCTGAAAACCTTTTTGTTTGGGCTATATTTAAAACAATACTATGTATAAAAATTAGAGCATGTCACTGGTGGGCTTTTGAGCTAATGGGTCCTGGACTGCTTTGAAGAAGTAAACAACATAGGGCCAATAGACTGAGGCTATCTTTGACTCATCTATATAACACAGGGTCATATGAGAACTCTATATTTAACATGTTGAGAAACTACCAAACTGTTTTCCAGAATATACCATTATACATTTCCACTAGTAATTTCTCTGTATCCTCGTCAGCATTTGGTGTTTTTTATTTTAACTATTCTGGATAAGAGTGTAGTGATATTTCATTGTTGTTTTTCTTGCATTTCCCTAATGGCTAACGATATTGCATGTCTTTGCATGTATTTACTTGCCTTCTATGTATCCTCCTCAGGGTAATCTCTGTTCATCTATTTTGCCCATTTTTTATAATTGGAATTTTTTAACCATTAGTTTTGAGAATTATTTATATACTCAAAATACTTGAGCTTTGTCAGATACGTAGTTTTCAAATATTTTCTTCCAACATGTAGCTTGTTAATTCATCCTCTTAATAGCATCCTATGCAGAACAAATTTTTTTTGTTTTGATGAAGTCTAATTTATCAATATTTCCTTTTATGGATCATGTTTTTGGTGTCAAGATAAAGAAATCTTTGCCTAGCACTACACTCTGAAGATTTTCTTCTACTTTAAAAAGTAGTTTTATAGTCTTCCATTTTCCATTTAAGTACATTGTTGGGAAAGCAGCCATTACATTCCCTGTTGTTTTTCCCCAGATTTGCCCACTCAGAGCCTTGGACCTGAAACACTTTCTAATCAAGAGCTAAGAAGCCCTCACAGCCTGTGCCATGCTTATTCCCTATTGTGAGAATATCTTTGCCTGTTTCAGACTCAGTTGACTCCTTTTTTCTGCTTAAGTGTGTGCATCATATGGCACCTGGCCAACTCCACTGCTATATCTGTCCCTAGCAAAGTGGTATAGGCAGGCTAATTGCCCTGCTGTGTTTGCTGGGGGGGATCAACACCCATGATTGGAACTGATCTTGCTTTCTCTTTATGTAAGTAAAGCACTGTTCCATCCAGTTCTTAACTGTGTTGTGTTATCCTGGACAACTCCAGTACCATGATGGAGCAGGAATTGTAGTGGTTGACATAGTTATGATCTTTGCTTTTCTCTGTGAAGTTAGAGTCCTCTTTGACATTGGTAAATGGTATTTCTGTTCGACATCCATGATCCATTTTGAGTGTTTTTTTTTAATAAGGTGTAAAGTTTTTTTGTTTGCTTTTTGCCTATGAATATTCAGTGGCTCCTGTACCATTTGTTGAAAAGTTTATCTTTCCTCCATTGAAATTTTGGCAATTTTGTAAAAAAAAATCAGTTTGGCATATTTGGGTGGGTCTATTTCTAAGTTCTCTATTCAGTTCCACTGATCTATGTATCTATCTTTCTGTCAATACCACTCAGTCTTGATTACTGTAGCTATATAGTAAGCTTTAATATTGAGTAGAATGATTCTTCCCACTTTATTTTTCTTTGT
Organism: Cryptoprocta ferox; assembly: GCA_028646485.1. NCBI lineage: Eukaryota > Metazoa > Chordata > Mammalia > Carnivora > Eupleridae > Cryptoprocta > Cryptoprocta ferox. Next base: position 18,177,180 of record CM053579.1, read on the forward strand.
CAAAAGTGTTTTGGCTATTCTAGGGCCTACAACTTTCCATATAAATTTTAGGATAAGCTTGTCTAAGTCTTCAAAAAAACTTGGCATGGATTTTTATTAGAATTGTATTGGAGCACCTGGGTGGCTCAGTCGTTTGAGCATCCAACTTCAGCTCAGGTCATGATCTCACAGTTAATGGGTTTGAGCCCTACAAGAGCCCACTTCGGTTCCGTTGTCCCCACCTCTCTCTGCCTCTCCCCAACTCTCTCTCTCAAAAATAAATAAACAGGGGCGACTGGGTGGCTCAGTCGGTTAAGCGTCCAACTTCAGCTCAGGTTATGGTCTCATGGTTCGTGGGTTCGAGCCCCGCGTCGGGCTCTGTGCTGACAGCTAGCTCAGAGCCTGGAGCCTGTCTTCGGATTCTATGTCTCCCTCTCTCTCTCTCTCTGACCCTCCCCTGCTCACGTTGTCTCTCTCTCTCTCAAAAAAAAAAATAAAACATTAAAAAAATTAAAAAAATAAATAAACAATAAAAAAGAATTGAATTAAACCTATAAATCATTTTGGGTGCAACTGAACCTTTTACTATGTTGAATCTTCTAATCTATGAGCACAGTATGTCTCTCTATTTATTTAGGTCTTAAAATTTTATTTCATTAGCATTTTGTTATTTTTAGCATACAGATCCTGTGCAAATTTTGTTATAGTGCATACAAAAGCACTTCATTTTTTTTGGAGTGACTATCAGTAGCATTGTGTTTTTAATTCCACTTTCTGAGTGTTCTTTGTTTGTATATAGAAATGCAGTTGATTTTTGTGTATTGATCTTGTGTCCTGTGACTTTGCTGAAGTACGTATTAATTATAGAAGTTTCAAAAATAGATTTCCTTGGATTTCCTACCTAGACCATCATGTCATCTGCAAATAGGGACAGTTTTACTTCTTCCTTTCTAATCTGTAGGCTTTTTATTTCTTTTGCTTGCCTTAATGCAATGGCTACAACTTCCAGTATTATGTTGGATGAGAGCGATGAGAATATATATTCTTACTTTGTTCTTGGCCTTAGTAGGAAGTATTCAGTCTGTCATCATAAAGTATCATGTTAGCTATAGGATTTTTTAAATGCTTTTTAGTATAGGATCATATCATATCAAGAGACATACTGTGTCATGGATTAGAAAACTATGATTAGAAGAATCAGCATATTAAATATGTCAGTTCTCCCCCAGATGATCTATAGGTTAATTCCTTTCTATTCCTATTTTTCTAAGAGTTCTTACCATGAATAAATGTAAGATTTTGGCAGGTGCTTTTTATGTATGTATTAATTAATACATTCATATGCTTTTTCTTCTTTAGCCTATTGATATGTTAATTTACATTATTAATTGATATGTTGGTATGCTAATTTATATTATTTTATTTTCAAATATTGAAATAGCCTTGCATACCTGTAATAAATTCACTTGTTATTGGTGCACATTTTGTTTTTACACAGCTACATACAATTTGCTAATATTTTGTTGAGGATTTTTGTACCTATGTTCATCAGAGATGTTCTTTACTTTCCTTCCTTCCTTTCTTCCTTCCTTCCTTCCTTCCTTCTTTTCTTTCTTTCTTGTCCTGTTTTTGTCTAGTTTTTGCTGTCAGGGTTATCTTGGTTTGATAAAATAAGTTGGGAAGGATTCCTTCCCCTTCTATTTTTGGGAAGAGATTGTGTAAAATCAGTGTTAATTTTTAAAAAATATTTAGTAGTTTTTTTCTGGGAAATTTTAATTATAAATTCAGTTCATTTTATAATTATAAGTATATTCAGATTGCTTCCTTCAAGTTGGTTGAGTTCTGATTGTGTTCAGGAGTTAATCTATTTCACCTAAGTTGTCAAAAATAGTGTAAATTTATTTTATATTCTATAAGATATAAAATATTAAAATATATGTAAAATATAAAGAGTACAAATTATTTAGTGTATAGAGTCCTTTGTAGTATTCCCTTATTCTCTTTTGATATTGGCAGGAACTATAATGTTATCCTCTGTTTTATTCTTGATATTGGTAAGTTGTATCTTCTCTTTTTTTCTTTGTCAGTCTTGCTAATGGTTTGTCAATTTTATTGGTCTTTTCAAAGAGCTAGCTTTTTGTTTCATTGATTTTTTTCTATTGTTTTCTTGATTTCAGTTTCATTGATTTCTGTTCTTGTCTTTATTATTCACTTCCTTCTCCTTGCTTTGGATTTATTTTGTTTACCTCATTTCTTGAGGTGTGAACTTAGATTATTACCTTGAGACATTTCCTCATTTCTAATGTAAGCAGTTAGTGTTAGAAATTTCTTTCTCAGCACTACTTTAGATACTTACACAAATTTTTATTTTCATTTTCATTCAGTTCAAGGTATTTTAAAATTTCCCATTAGACTTCCTCTTTGACCCATGGATTATTTATGGGTCATGTTTAGTTTCCAAGTGTTTTGGTATTTGTTATCTTTCTCTTTTTTATTTCTGGTTTTATTCCATTTGGTCAGTGAACACATTGTGTATGATTTCAATTATTTTAAATTTATTGAGGCTTGTTTTATGTGCCAGAATATGGTCTATCTTAGTGAATGTTCCATAGACTCTTGAAAAAGAAGTGTATTCTGCTGTTGTTGGGTTAAGTGTTCCATACATGTCAATTAGAACATGATGGTTAATTGCATATTCAGATATTTTATATCTTTGATGATTGTCTATTAATTGTACCAGTTGTTGAGAGAAGAGTGTTGAAGTTCCTTGACTATATTAAGGATTTGTCTATTTCTCCTTTCAGCTCTGCCTATTTTTGTTTCATTTATTTTGATGTTCTGTATTTTGGTGCATATGGGGTGATGCTTTTAAATCCTAAATTAGATTATGCTTCTCCTCTATTGCAAACATCACAATGCATCCTATTTTATTCAGAACTATAAAGTCCTTATAATAGTCTATAGGGTTCTGTAAGATCTGGTTACTTCTCTAACTTTATTTCCTACTATTCTCCCCTTCATTTATTCTGCTTCAGCCACACTGGTCTCCTTCATGTTTCTTGAGCAGAACAGGCACATTGCCTTGTTACAGCTTTTACTCTAACTCTTCACTTTGCTAGGAATGCTTCATAAACTTGGGATGGGGGTTTGGATTGCAATTGTTGCAAGAATCGTTACCTTTACATAACAGGGAAGCAAAGGCCAGTAGAGGGTAAGTGGCAATAACAACGAACATGTTATTGGTAGAGCTAGGGTGCTATGGAAAAAGTAAGCCTGAAGAAGAGCAGTGAGAGAAGGTGAATGAAGTTGGATAAACAGCAGCAGCTCCAGGAAATGAGTTGAGAAGGATTTTACATAGAGGAAGAGCCGACAACCCAAATTATCTCATTTTAAAATTTATCCCCCAGCAGGCTAGTGCTAGCACTGAATCTGAAATTCTAGCAGTGTATTTCTTTGGGATAAGCATGTAAAGGCTATGAGGAATCTGATAGCATAAAATTTTATATAACTTAATCCAGAGCTTTAAAAAATTATTTGACAACACATTTCCGTCCCTTAATGCCTATCTTACAAAATCCACTTTGGGAAACACTGGGTCAAAGCTTCATATTTACAGAAAACGTTTGCTAAAAGATTAATATTACTGGAAAGGCATACCTACTTATCAGTCTTTCTTATTCTGTGATCATTGTTTTATCCAACTAGCCCAGGGGTTGGAAAATCACGGCAAAGGCCTCAGATCTCCACCTGATTTTGTAAATAAAAATTTATCAGGACATAGTCATGTCTATTTGTCTGTGGCTGCTTTCTCATTACAATATAGAATTGAATAGTTGTGATAGAGATGAATGGTCAGCAAAGCCAAAATATTTGCTATCCGACCTTTTATAGAAGAAGTTTGCTGAGCCCTGGATTTACCCAATAGCAAAGGCCTGAGATTTATCTATTTCTGCCTAACAAATGACAACAAAAGTTAGCGGCTGGCACCAACAATTTATTATTAACTCTCATGGTTCTGTTGACTGAGTGGACTATCCTGTAAAGTTCTCATTTGGTGTCTCTCATGCAATCAGATGGCAGCTGGGGCTATAGTCATTTGAAGGCTCAACTGGGGTGAACATCCAGGATGGCTCACTCACGTGGTTGGCAGTTGATGCTAGATTTCAACTGGGAGCTCAGCAGGGGCTGCTGACTAGTACACCTACATGTGGCCTTTTCCTTTCAGTTGGATTTCTCATAACATGGTATCTAGGTTCCCAGAAGGATCATTTCAAGGGTAGGAAATAGATATTGCCAGTTCTTTTAAAGGCTAGGCTTAGAACTGGAGTAATGCCACTTCTACCTTATTTGGTTGGTCAAAGCAGCCACACACCAGCCCAATTCAAGGGGACTTGTATAAACTACCTCTGCAAAGGGAAAAGACAATAGTGTACATGGAAGGATAGAATTAATGCTGATTATGTTGATTACCACCATGAGGAAGTAGTATGAGGTGCTTGGGGAGCAGGGTATAGAAAGTTTTCTCTGGAAAGAACTTTTAGAGTGACTGAAACCAACTCTACTTTCACCTATGCCTATTGTATAGCTAATTATACTGAAGCTCAGAACATTAGGAGAAGCTGTTGAGGGTCAGTGTCTGCCTCAGAATGTTGACATGGACCCTAACTGACTTGCTGGAGGTATGTAGCTAACCCCAAAGGAGACAGTGGTCTAAGGCCAGGGGGCTGGTATGAGGGAACTAATGGAACATGAGTCTCTGAATAAGGCTCCCTCCTTTCCCTAAGCCTTTGCTTACTCCCTAGGGCTCACTCAGGTACCTCAGCTACTATGTAAACTTCTAGACTTTACAGACATACCAGACCCCTGCCACTGTGCTTTGTGGGCTTCTGAAATCTTTCTCAAGTCTGGACTCTGAACTACAAATGAACTCTGAATATGTTAAAAACAAGGACCACATCATAAATATCTTTCACTTCTTCTAGCCAAGATACCTCATACTAATGCCATATATATAGAAGACAACAGAAATTGCAGGGCTATTCAAATCCCAGCTCATTTCCCTGCACAGCCGATGCAAGTGGAATTCTGTGGTCTGGTCCCTGCACACTACACCAACCTAATTTTTTACCTTCACTGACCCTCAATGATGATATACCAAGCATGCTTTCTCTTTCTCTCTGTTTCTGTCTTTCTCTTTCTCTGTGTCTCTGTCTCTCTCTGTCTCTCTCTCTCTCTTTCCCCACCCTGGCTGTATGCACTTGCTGTTCTTAATGTTTGGAATATTCTTCTTTCCTACCTACCTTCACTCACTGGTCTACCTCTTTGACGTCCTTCAGAGCATTGGGTGTTACTTTTCCAAAGAGATCCTCCTTGATCTCCCACATACCCCTTTTTTGTTCCCATAGCACCCTGCATTTCCCCATTGATAGTTATTTCCCCACTGTCATCCAATGTAATTACTTACTTTTCTGTCTCCTTGATTTGACTACAGTGCTTGAGGGCACAGTTGGTGTCTGCATTCAACTTTGTCTCCCCATGGACCTGCAAGAGGTCTGACAAAAAGAAAATGAATTCACTCTCCCTTCAGTGATGTCCACTTTCTTCCTCCTGTCTTGTATAAGTCTGCTGGAACCAGTTGTATACTGGGCAAGAGTTGGGACGATGGATAAGGAGCATGAGTCCAGAATGTCATGCGAGTCAATTGTAGCATCTATGAACAACTCTTTAGAGCTCTTGTTTGTCTTGTCCTGGAGCCTTTTTGCAAAAGCCAGAAGGCTCCTTTGTAAGGCTCCACACATATACTGCTCCATTTCCCCAGCCTCCCACCACCAACTCAATTCAGCACTGCATTTTGAGCACCTTTCCTTGCTTCAACTCCTCAAACACAGCAGAACCACAGCCTAGCACTGGGGAATATGTGCAAACTCCTGAGCTTAGGAAGTCTGATCTAGGCTTTGTGAGAAAAATATGGGATGTTTGGTAGCTCAGGGGTTCCACTCAATTGTAAGAGGACAGCTAATGTTCTTGGGAAATAACTGGCCCCTAAGACCATTTGTCAAACAGGCTGATTATGATTAAATATAACTTTCCAGAGTATAAGGGGTCTTCAGACAACAGAAAGAATCTAGCAGAACATTACACATATGAAGCAGCCCTAGGGTAGTGGACATCAGCAGTCTTGCTCGATTAATCCTTGGAAACACAGTCAGAATTAATGGGAACTTGTTGAAAGTTGATCAACACCTTTTGAAAGGTGAAATCCTTTTCTGTTCCCATTAAGTGTTGTTAAGGCCATTAGCAGAAATTGGAATACAGAAATATGACCTTTCACGTGGTATATTCAGAGGCTGAGAAGATGGATGAGATGGAAATGTACTGGTAGCTTATAATAAGCACCTGGGTGGGAAATGATAACTAAAGTTTGAAAATTGACAAATGGGTCAAACTGCGAAAGACCAAGACAGAGAGGGATGGAGTACAGTTTGCATGCAGAGGTGATGAGGGAAAGGAATGGGAGCATCAATAATTCAGCAGGGTCACCCACACTTTGGGCCAGATGTGGATTACTTAGAAAGTGGTTAAAATTTGCTAGGTGGAGAAGTGGGGGGGAGATTTTGTTACAAGATGAAGAAGAGACCACTTTCGAGCCATTGACAGGAGTAAATAATTTAGTCTTCCCTGGGGAATCAGGGTATCAAAGAGAAATTCTCCAGACTAGAAGTCAGGAGGTCTGACACATGAAAAGATGCTCAACAACACTCATTATCAGGGAAATACAAATCAAAACCACACTGAGATACCACCTCACACCAGTCAGAGTGACTAAAATGAACAACGCAGGAAACTACAGATGCTGACGAAGATGTGGAAAAACAGGAACCCTCTTGCACTGTTGGTGGGAATGCAAACTGGTGCAACCGCTCTGGAAAACAGTGTGGAGGCTCCTCAAAAAATTAAAAATAGAACTACCTTATGACCCAGCAATAGGACGACTAGGAATTTATCCAACTACAGGAGTGCTGATTCATAGGGTCACATGTACCCCAATAATTTATAGCAACACTTTCAACAATAGCCAAATTATGGAAAGAGCCTAAATATCCATCAACTGATGAATGGGTAAAGAAAATGTGGTTTAGATATACAATGAAATACTACTTGTCAATGAGAAAGAATGAAATCATGCCATTGCAGCAACATGGATGGAACTGGAAGGTATTATGCTGAGTGAAATAAGTCAGTCAAAGAAAGACAGATATCATATGTTTTCACTCATATGTGGATCTTGAGAAACTTAGCAGAAGACCACGGGGGAAGGGAAGGGGAAAAATAGTTACAAAAAGAGAGGAGGGAGGCGAACCATAAGAGACTCTTAAATACAGAGAACAAACTGAGGGTGGATGGGGGTGGGGGAGGGGGGAAATGGGTGATGGGCATTGAGGAGGGCACTTGCTGGGATTGAGTACTGGGTGTTGTACGTAAGCGATGAACCACGGGAATCTACCCCCAAAACCAAGACCACACTTTACACACTGTGAGTTAGCCAATTTGACAATAAATTATATTAAAAAATAATAAAGCATTAAAAGAAAAAAGAAGTCAGGATATCTGAAACATCAGTTTATTCAGTTTCAAAGTGACTGAATTACTCCAACCGTCTTCATTTTACAGTTGGTTGTATCCTTCCAAGTGACTAATGTGATATTTCTTTGAAAGCTATCACACTTATGAATGTAAGGAATTATAATTATGGTTATCCAACTGAATCAAGTGCAAAAGAATATTGCTATAAGGGACTATGTGAGATTTTAATTATTTCCTCTGATGGAGGTGAACATGTTTGCAGATAATCTTGGGCAGCAACAGTGCCTACATGATTTATCTTGAGATTTAGAGACAAATACATCTCATGATATATTGATTGAAGAAAGCTCAGGGATGTGGGATGTGTATCAGAATGGAAGATGGGACTTTCAATTTACCCTGCCATTTTGGTTTGGCACAAATCATGATACCCTGACCAGCGGGAAGAAGTGGAAAAGCAGGAGGCGGTCATCAAATGGCTGAGGGCACTGTCTGCTGCAAAGACACCCCTGATTATCCAAACCAAGAGTGGTATTTGAGAATTGACAGTTTTCCACCTACTGACCTGAATTGGCATCATTTAAATGAGGGCTTTTTCATATCATCTGCCAGAGGCTGAAGTTTTCGGTCATAGTTATTATTTGAATGTTGTTTCTGTGTTGGGTACTACACTAAGCATTGTGCTGTACCATCTCATTTAATCCCCACAATCACCCAGTGGTGTTAGATACTATTATTATCCTCATTTTACAGATAAGGACACTTATACTAAGGTGGATGAGTAACTTCTCTAAGGTCACAATGCTAGTAAAAGACAGAGCCTGGTAGTGAACCCAGGCAGTAGCTCCAGAACCTGTATATAGAACCACTATATAATACTGCCATATACATATATGAATTAAAAGGCTCTGGGAAGGAAAGAAATGTGACTTTCCCAAGGTCACCCAAATAGGTAGTGGGTCTATATACCATTTGTTCTTGGAGTGAATCCAGTATGCTTACAGCAAGTGAGGAATACAACAAAGTCCTATTTTATAGATGTAGCTTGGGTCTTATAGTAATGATGATAATAATGACAATGGCGACAGCAGCTGATAATTATTGAGCTTCAGTTATGTGCTAGGCACTGTAATAGCTACTATATATGTACACTCATTTATTTATTCATTGAGCAAATGTTTACTGAAAACCTACTATACATAAGATAATGTTATAGAGACTAAGGGTATGGTGATGAACAAGAAAAGCTTGATGCCTGCTTTTAAATGGACTCTTAGTAGTCTTATATGGAGAATACAATTGCAAACACAAAAACAAATAAGATGCCAGATAATAATTCTGTTATTAAATAAATAAAATAGGGTAATATAGGGGGAATTGAGTGGCAGCTACATTGGATGGGGTGGTCAGGGAAGCCCTCTTATTATCTCATTAAATGCTCTCAACAACCCAGTGAGGTGTGTAAACAATGGTCAGCATAGTTGTAAGTAATGGGAGAATCAATCCCACCACTTTCCTGGTATCTGTAGAACCAACTGCCTGCAGCTTGATCAATGCAAAGCAGGGAATTAGGGAGGCTATTTTCATTGTCATCCCCAAGGCAATACCTGATCATTTAAGGAACCCAGAAAGTGTTGGATAGAATTTTGTAGTCAAGAAAAGACAGCTGGGTGGAATGTGGGCACTAAAGGGACCAGCATAAGAAACAGTCTAGAGACGCGGGCAAGACGGTGGAGAAGCAGGGAGCTCTGTAATCCGCTCACGCCAGCATGGATTGAACTGAGAAGGACTGAAGGGATAAAACTCAGATTTGCAAGTGGGGGAAACAAGAAACAGACGCCAGAAAGAAAACCTCAAAGATGCCTGAGTGAGTGAATGTGATCTGGGAAATTAGGGGACGGGCAGGTCCCGGTGGTAAAGGGGAAAGGAGCCCCCAAGCCCAACACAGGGAGAGCGAGCTGTGCCCCGGAGAGAACAGGGGAAGAGAAAGAGAGACGGAAAACGCACCTAG
>CM053579.1:18187253-18267513 GCA_028646485.1 Cryptoprocta ferox
TCCATTATATATATAAACCACATCTTGATCCATTCGTCAGTTGATGGACATTTAGGCTCTTTCCATGATTTGGCTATTGTTGAAAGTGCTGCTATGAACATTGGGGTACATGTGCCCCTATGTATCAGCAGTCCTGTATCCCTTGGGTAAATTCCTAGCAGTGCTATTGCTGGGTCATAGGGGAATTCTATTGTTAATTTTTTGAGGAACCTCCACCCTGTTTTCCAGAGTGCTGCACCAGTTTACATTCCCACCAACAGTATAAGAGAGTGCCTGTTTCTCCACATCCTCGCCAGCATTTATAGTCTCCTGATTTGTTCATTTTAGCCACTCTGACCGGCGTGAACTGCTATCTCAGTGTGGTTTTGATTTGCATTTCCCTGGTGATGAGTGACGCTGAGCATCGTTTCATGTGTCTGTTGGCCATCTGGTTGTCCTCTTTGGAGAAGTGTCTCTTCATGTCTTCTGCCCATTTCTTCACTGTATTATTTGTTTTTCAGGTGTGGAGTTTGGTGAGTTCCTTATAGATTTTGGATACTAGCCCTTTATCTGATATGTCATTTGCAACTATCTTTTCCCGTTCCGTCAGTTGCCTATTAATTTTGTTGATTGTTTCCTTTGCAGTGCAGAAGCTTTTTATAATTTCTTAATGTACTGATGAACTCTACTTCCTAAAATGTTGTTGAGGATTTTTCTGTCTATAGCCATGAAGGATATTTGTCTGTAGTTTTGTTTTTTGTATTGTCTTTGTCTGGTTTTGGTATCACAATACTACTAGTTTTATGAAAAGAAGTGTCCCCTCCTCTTCTATTTCTGGAATAGATCATTTAGAATTGTTGCTATTTTTTTCTTTAAACATTTGGTAGATTATCCATTGGAAGCATTAGGGCTTGGAGATTTTCCCCTTATTGAAAATTTAAAAATTAGGATCCAATTTCCTTAAGAGTTATAGAGCTATTCGATTAGTTATTTTGTATTTTGTGAGTTGTGGTTGTTTGTGTTCTCTGATGAATTGGTCCATTTTATCTAAGTTTTCAAATTTATGTGTGTAGACTTGTTCATGTTATTCCCCATTAAACTTTTTTATGTCTGCAAGTTATAAAATGATATCACTTATTTCATTTCTGATATGGGTAATTTGTGTCTTATCTCTTTTTTTCCTGTCAGTCTTTTCTACAAGTTTGTCATTTTCACTGATATTTTAAAGAACCAATTCTTCATTTCATTGATTTTCCCTATTACTTTTCTGCTTCAATATCATTGATTTCTGCTCTTATCTTTATTATTTCCTTCTTTCTGGTTGCTTTGGAAATATTTTCCTCTCCTTTTTCTACTTTCTTGAGGTGAGAATTTAGATTATTGATTTGAGCTATTTTCTCTCTTCTAATATAAGTATTTAATGCTATATATTTCACATTCAGCCCTCTTTTGGCTGTGTTCCACAAATCTTCATATATTGTGTTTTCATTTTTATTCAGTTCAATGTATTTTTGCAATGTGTATTTTTCTTTTAAATTTTTCTTGAAGCTTCCTCTTTGGCTTATGGATTATTTAAAAATTTGTTGATTGCTTTCTAATTGTTTAAAGATTTTCATGTTTTTGATATTTATTCCTACGGTTTTTTCCATTGTAGTTGGAAAACACAATCTGTATGATTTCAACTCTTTTGAAATCTGTTGAGGTTTATTTTATGGCACAGAATATTGTATATTTTTGTATATGTTCTATAAATACTTGAAAAGAATATGTATTCTACTGTTGGATATAGTGTTCTATAAATAGTGATTACATCCTGCTGGTTGATAGTACTGTTGAGTTCTTCTATATCTTTACAGATTTTCTGTCTAATTATTCCACAATTATTAAAAGAGGCATATTGAAATCTACAACTATAATTGTGGATTTGTCTGCTTCTCCTTTCAGTTCCATTATTTTTGTTTCATGTATTTCGCAGCTTCATTGTTTGTTGTATGCATATTTAGGATTGCTTCATCTTTTTGGTGGATTGACTATTTATCATTATATAATGTCCCTTTCTGTAAAGTTTTTGCTCTGATGTCTATCTGCTTTATTTAATATGTGTAGAGTAGTAAAAAATTCGAGTTGTCCAAAGTACATGTTTCCAGCTGAGGTTGAAGAACATAAGGCTCTGCCTTCTTGTTTCAGGTGTCCTACAGTTGATGAACAAAGGATAGAAATGGTAGGAGGCAGTGCAGAGTAGTGCATGAAGCTGTGCTTCTCAGGACAGTTGAACAGAGTTTGAATCCCAGTTCTGGCATCGGTTAGTAGGGTAACCTCAGGCAAGTCACTTAACATTCCAAATCACTTTCTCCCTTTTATAGAATAAAGAAAGTAGATTCTATCAGGATGAGTTGATTTTAGGATCTAAGATAATAATCCATGTGAGAAATGTACAGATATGTACTAGGTGCAATAAAAATATAGTTGCTCATAGAACAATAAACTGGAATTATTAAATTATTTTCTCTTTGAAAGACACCAAAAAAGAAAATTAAATGGCAAACCACAGATTAGGAGAAAGCATATACAAAACAAATATCTGACAAAAGAATTGTAACTAAAATACACAAAGAACTTCCATAACAGTAAAACAGGCCAACTATTTTAATAGAAGTTTTATAAAGGAGATAATATGAGAATAGAAATAAGCATATAGAAAGGTGTTTAACACTCTCCAAAATGCTTAAAATTAAAAGACTGTTAATAAGAAATGGTAGCAAGGATATGGAGAAACAGGTAATCTCATAAATTACTAAAGGGAATGTTAAGTGGTACAACCTCTGTAGAAAAGAGTTTGAGAGGATTTTACAAAGTTGAACTTACACACAACTCAACATTTAAACTCCAATGTATTTACCTACAAGACATGAAAGCATATGCACAAAGACTTGTACATAAATTTCTGTAGCACCTTTATTCATAATAGAAAATACTGGAAACAACCCAAATGTCCATCAAGAGATGAATAAACACATCTTTATATCCATGCAATGAAATACTCAGCAATTAAAAGAAACCTACTACTACTAAAACATGCAACAAGATAGATGAGTCTTGAAAACATTCTGCTGAATGAGGAAGCAAGAAACAAAGGAGTGCAAACTGTATAATTTCATTAATATACAATTCTAGGAAAAGCAAACTATGGTAAAAGAGTGCATATCAGCAATTGCCTGGAGTTAGGGATGAAGGAACTGACTGCATGGGGGGACAAGGTAATTTGAATGGTGGTGAGTGTTAGAAGTATCTTACATTTTAAATGTACCAGTTAATCAGGTGAATACATTTGTCAAAACTCATCAAATTTACCCTTTAAATGAGTAAAATGTATTATATGTAATTTATAATTCAATAAACCTGCTTTTTTAAAATGAGCAAAATTCTTAAACAGGCACTCTCAAAGAACGAAATGATATCCAAATAGAATATGTGAAAAGGTGCTCAACATCAATACTCATCAGGTAAATGCAAATTTAATCCACCAATGAGTTATAACTACATGATCATAAGAATGGCTGACACTATAAAAACACTGACATTAGCAAGTGTCAGTATGAAGGTGTGGCACCTTTAATTTTTATCTATTGCTGGCATAGGTGACACTTATCTCAACCACTGTGGAAAACTATTTAGCATAAAATATTGAAATTACCTATATGTCTACCCTTTGATGCAGTTAATTACACTCCTAGATATATTTCCCAAGATAAATGAATATATGTGTCAAAAAATATGTACAAAAATGTTCTCAGTTACATTATTCATAATAGCCCCAAACTGAAAGCAACTCAAAATTCCATTAACAGTACATGGGATAACTATTAAATTCATACAGTAAAATACCACATAGAAATTTAAAAATAGACCACTAGTACATGCAACAACATGGATAAATCTCATTAAAATATATTAAGTGAAAGGAACAAAAATAAAGAGTACATACTGTATGATTCTATAAGTATTACATTTAAAATAGGCAAAACTAGTCTATGATGATAGAAGTCAAAATAGTGTTTTTGATGGGGATAAGTGAGTGGAAGGGAGCACTATAGGCCTGATGGATGCTGGAAATATTCTATATCTTTGTCTTGCAGTAGTGACAAGGTGTTTACATGTATAAAAATTTATTAAGCTGTATAAGATTCGTGCATTTTATTATATGTAAGTTATACTTCAATAACACATTCAGAAATTCAAATAGAATAAAAAATTAAAGGACAAAGATTTTCAAATTAGACCTTAGAAATCCAATTCTGCGCACTTTGCATAATGTACAGAGAAGATTCAAAAGTAAAAGGCTATGAAAAGATACATACTGTGCAAGCACTAACTGAAAGAAAAGTAATATAGTTATATTATTATGATTCAAAGTATGCTTAAGGAAAGAAGGATACTGCATAGTGACAAAGAGTAAATTTAATAAAGGAAATCACAGGGAGATATGAAAATAATAAATTTTTGTGCACACAACTTTATATCTTCAAAACATATAGCATAAATTGACTTAAAACAAAAATAGACATATTTACAACCATAGTTGGAGATTTTAACACATTTCTCAAAGTAATTCACAGAAAATGCAGAGAAAAAGTCAATATTTATACAAAGATGTAAGCAACACAACAAAGTTGACCTAACTGATATATATATATAGAACACCATCTGCAAAATTTGCAGAAAACACACTATATTCAAGACCTCACAGGATTTTTCCCGAAAGGGACCATATGTTGAGTGATGAAGCAATTTTCAACAATTTTTTAAAGATTGAAATAATACAGGGGAGCTTCTGTTATAAAAATTTTGAAGACAGAAAATTATAACAAGAACAGAGGTCATTGCAATAGGCAGTCAATGTACAATAGAAAAAAAATTTTTCAGCAAAATAACTAATAGAATTGATAAAACCATAGCAAGACAGGTCAATGTTTAAAAGAACACTAGTCACTAATAACAAGAATAAAAAGTATATATCTATAGGTTTTATATACATTAAAATAATAAAGTAAATTATGAAAACTTTATTTTAATCCTTATGATAGTTTAGATAAAATGGACAAATTCTTTCAAAAACACCACTTACCAATACTGGCACTAGAAGAAATAGAAAATATGGGTAGTCTTATCTACTGAAGAAACTGAATCTGTTGTTATTACCTTTCCCACAAAGAAAACTCCAGGCCAAGATGGTTTCACAAATTGAGTATATCAGATGTTAAAAGAAAAAATGACACAATTATAAACCATTTTCTTTCAACAATAAAGGAGTAAGTAACACTTGCCAATTCATTTTATGAAGTCAGCATTATTTGGATACCAAAACCAAAGACATCACAATAGAATAAAACAATAGGCCATTATTCCTTATAAACATAAATGAAAAAAATCCTTAACAAAATATTAACAAATTAAATCTAGCAATATATGAAAAACATAACATATATGACAAAGTGGGTTTTATCTTACAAATTAAAGATTGGTTTAACATTTGAAGATCAATGTAAGTTATCATATTAATGGAATAAAGATGAATATCTATATGATAGTCTTAACATTTGCATAAAATGCATTTGATAAAATTCTGCACCCATATGTCAGAAAGTAAAAATAGAAGAGAACGTCTTCAACCTTATAGAGAACATCCACACAAAACCTAAACACAGCATCATAGCTAAGAGAAGACTGATTATCTTCCCCCTATTATCAGGAACAAGGCAACAATGCCCATTTTCACCACTTTTATTCAACATTGTACTGAAATACCTAACCAGCACAATAAGGCAAGAAAACCAAATAAAAGGAATTCAGATTAGAAAGGAAGAAGTCAAAACTGTTTATTTGCAGACATGATTATGCTTAGAGAAAATTTCAGGGAATCTAATGAAAAAAAAATAGCCATAAGAACTAATAAGCGAATTTAGCAAGGTCGCTGGATAAAAGGTCAATATGCAAATATTGATTGTATTTTTGTATTGTAGCAATGAAAAAAGAGAAAATGATATTAAGAAAATAATTCCATTTTCAATAGCATCAAAATATAAAAACTCTTAGGGATAGATTTTACAAAATATTTTACAAGAGCTATAAAATGAAAACTACAAAACGCTGCATAGAAAAACTAAAGAAGAAATAAATATAATAATGTGCCAGGTTCATGAATGAAAAGATTCAACATATTTATTTATTTATTCATTTTGAGAGGAAGCAGAAGGGGCAGAGAGAGAATCCCAAGCAGTATGGAGGCTAATGCAGGGGCTTGATGCATGGATGGAACTCACAAACCGTGAGATTATGAAATAAGCCAAAGTCAGAGGTTTAACTGACTGAGTCACCCAGATGCCCCAAGAAGATGCAATATTGAAAGATCTCAATTCTTACCAATTTGATTTATACATTTAAGGTAATAGCATTCTAAATTCCAGCAGGTTTTGGATTCTAAAATGAAAGGGGTGCCTGGGTGGCTCAGTTGGGTAAGTATCTGACTCAATTTCTGCGCATGGTTTGTGAGATCAAGCCCCATGTTGGGCTCTGCGCTGATGGTGTGGAACCTGCTTGGGATTCTTTCTCCCTCTCTCTTTGCCCCTCCTTTACTCACACTGTTTCTTTCTCTCTCAAAATAAATAAATAAATGTAAAAAATAAAATATATAAATAATATATATATGAAAAATCAAAGAACCTAGAATAGCCAAAGTAATAAAAGAGAAGGAGAAAAAGGAGGTGGGGGGGGGGAAGGAGAGAATCATCACTTCCTCTACTACCACCAAGCTGGAGTACTCATACTATTAGATAGCAACAATTAATATAATGCTATAGTAAATACACAGTGTGTTAGTGGTGAAACCATAGATGAACAGATGCGTGGAAAAGAATAGAGGGCCAAGAAACAGTTCTACAAATGCCGTTAGTTGCTTTATGACAGAAGTGTTCTTACCGCTCAGTGGTGAAATGATAATGCTAGGCCAAGTGAATATCCATATGGAAAATGTCTAACTTACATTATACACAAACACTAATTCTAGAAAAAGCATAGAAGAATTTTTCATTACATTCAGAGACAAGTTTTTCTTAAATGGGGCACAAAACCCAAAAAGGACAGTTTGATAAATTAGACTTTATTACAGCTAAGAAAGTCTTTTAATCAAAAAACAAGATAAAAATAGAGTGAAATGGCCAGCCAGACTGGGAGAGGATATTTATACATTTTGACAAATATCCAAAACATATAAAGAAGTTTTACATATCAATTAGAAAAATATTGACAAACCAATATTTTTAATAAACCAAAAGGTTTATTAAAAGTGTTCTCGACATTGTTATTCATCAGAGAAACATAAAGCAATAAAGAGATCATCTATACTATCCCCTCCCCAATCAGAATGGCTACAATTAAAAGTACTAATAATACTGTTCCTGAGTATGTGAAATAACTTAGACTCTCATATATCACTGGCAGAAGTGTAAATTTGATGGAATATTCTTTGGCTATGCAGATGTATATCTATGATAAAGTTCACCCAGGAGGTAAAAGACCTATACTCTGAAAACTATAGAAAATTGATAAAGGAAATTGAAGACAATACAAACAAGTGGAAAGATATTCCACGCTCACAAATTGGAAGAATTAATATTGTTAAAATATCCATACTTGCCAAAGCAATCTACAGATTCAGTGAAATCCTATCAAAATACCAAGGGCATTTTTCACAGAAATAGAATAAATAATACTAAAATTTGTATAGAACCACAGAAGACCCCAAATAATCAAAGCAATTTTGAAAAAGAAGAACAAATCTAGAAGCATCACAATCCTAGATTTCTAGATATGCTACAAAGCTATAGTAATCAAAACAGTGTATTACAAGCATAAAAACAGACACATAGAACAGAACAGAGAGCTTAGAAATAAACCCAGGCTTAGATGGTCAATTAATCTATGACAAGGAGGTAGAAATACACAATGGAGAAAAACAGTGTCTTCAATAAATGGTGCTGGGAAAACTGGACAGCTACATGCAAAAGAATGAAACTGGACCACTTTCTTATATCATACACAAAAATAAACTCAATTGGATTAAAGACCTAACTGTGAGATCTGAAACCATAAAACTCCTGGAAGAAAACAGAGGCAGTCATCTCTTTCACATCAGCCTTAGCAACATATTTATAGGTATGTCTCCTCAGGCAAGGGAAACAAAAGTGAAAATAAATTATTGGAACTACACCAAAATACAAAGCTTTTGCAAAGAGAAAGAAGCCATCAACAAAATGAAAAGGCAACCTACTGAATGGGAGAAGATATTTGCAAATGGCATATCCAATAAGAAGTTAGTACCCAAAATATATAAAGAATTTATACAATTCAACATCAAAAAAAATAATCTGATTAAAAAATGGAAAGAGGACCTAAATAGACATTTTTCCAAACAAGACAAGCAGATGTACAACAGGCACATGAAAAGATGCTCAACAAAACTAATCATCTGGGAAATGCAAATCAGAACCACAATGATATATTATTTAACACATGTCACAATGGCTAGTATGAAAAAGATAAGAAATAACAAGTGCTGTCAAGGATGTGGGGAGAAGGGAATCCTTGTGTACTTTTGGTAGGAACATAAATCAATGCATCCACTGTGGAAAACAGTATGGAGGTTACTCAAAAAAATTAAAAATAAGAATACCATATGATCCAGTAATTCCACTGTTAGGTATTTAACCAAAGAGAAGGAAAACACTAATTTGAAAAGATACGTGCACCCTTGTTTACTGCAGCATTGTTTACAATAGCCAAGAGATGGAAGCAACCTAAATGTCCATTGATACATGAATGGATAAAGAAGATGTGGTATATATTAATGGAATATTTACTCAGCCATAAAAAAAAGAATGAGATCTTGCGATTTGTGACAACATGGATGGACCTGGAAGGATTATGCTAAGTGAAATAGGTCAGACACAGAGAAACACAAATATCATATGATTTCACTTACATGTGGAATCTAAAAAACAAAACAAATGAACAAACAAACAAAAAAGCAGAAATAGACCCATAAATACAGAGAACGAACTGGTGGTTGCCAGAGGGAAGGTGGGGAGGGGGATGGGCAAAATGAGTAAAAGGGAGTGAGTGGTACAGGCTTCCAGTTATGGAATGAATTAAGTCACAGGGATGAAAGGTAGAGCATAAATGGTAGTTACAGTTGTAGTGAGCATATATCTTAATATACAGAATTGTCAATCACTATGTTGTGCACCTGAAAGTAGTGTAACATTGTATGTCCACCATACTTCAATTAATTTTAAAAAGACACATTGAAAACAAATAAATAAGACACACTGACACACTTCTCCACCTGAGGGCTTTAGAAGACCTACAGTTGGGGGAGGGGGAAGGAGAAGCAACAAGTTATAGGGGTACGCTGGGACTCCTGGGGGGCGAAAATGCCCTTATAGCCCACAAAGCCCTGGATTGAGTAGGTGCCTAAAATGTGCTTACTGGCTGAAGGATGGGGTGGGTGAACTCGGGATCAGCCTTTGTTTGGTTTCCCCACATTTTTTTTTAGTATAGTCGACATACAATGTTACATTAGTTTCAGGTGTGCAGCATAGTCATTCAATGAGTTTATACATTACGCTATGTTCGCTACAACTGTAGCTACCATCTGTCACCATACATCACTATTACAATATCATTCACTGCATTCCTTATGCTGTGCCTTTATGTCCATGACCTATTCATTCCATAACTGGAAGCCCATGTTTGAAAGTGCAGATGGTAGAGGTGGTGGGGTATATGATAATACTCATTCCCTTTCCACCACTGGCACCAGAGCCTACCTGACCCAAACTCAGAGTACTTAATGCTCACCCTTGTTCTAATTTCACATCATATAGTTACCAGTGGAAGTTGCTACAATTTATGACATCATGATTAAAAACATGAACACTGTTTCTGCCACTAACTAGTTCCCTGACTTACTTAACTTTTCTGAGCCTCACTTTACTTGTCTGCTTCAAAAAATAGCCGTAAGATTAAATTTTAAAACACATGTAAAATTCTTAGGTCAGTTCTGGCATGAGGTAAGCACTCAGTAGTACTTTTTGATGGGTCTGTAGGCCAGGGGCTTTACACACATTATCTCTGATGATCTACACTCCTTGACTCCCTTTCCATGTCCCACCAGCCTCACCAGGCATCCAGTTACCCTTAAGGTGCCCTGGACCCCTACACTGTCTGCCCGCCACACCATTAGCCCGTAGTCCTATGTGACTCAATTCCCCTTTATTTCCCTCCAAACTCAACAGCCCAACCTCCTATATCTTAGTCATTACCTCTTTTCTCCACAAGGTGGCACCAGAGAATGCAAGGAGCCAATGAGAGCTGAGCAAAACTTCGAAGAGGCTTTTGAATTCTAAGAAGCTTTCTGGAGAATCAAACAAGATTTTCTTATGGGAGAAGAGGTTTTGTTTCTTGTTTGTTTGAAGCCTACCCCAAACCATACTGCATGGACTGTCTTAGCCCATAAGTCAGGTTATAGTCTTGCCCATACTTTTCATTCATCCTTCCCTCACTCTTCCTTTCCAACAGTTGGGCCAGGAGGGCTTTCAAGATACAATGTGCCTCTGAAACCCTTTCAAAAGATTCTTTAAATCCTCTCAATCCGATTGGTGGGAGACAACTGCTCCACCTGCACTTCTAACCTCTCCCTGTTTCCTCCAAAGTCACTCACTGGTACTTCCTGGAAGATGTCCCATTGAGAGCACATCAACAAGGTGGGGAGTAGCAGAAGGGAAGATTAGATAGACAAGGCTGGTTATATTTTCAAGTCACTTTGACTCTGCAATTCTCAAAATTTCTAGACTTTGAGTATTTTATCCTATACACTAGGACATTATTGGAATAAAATTTTATCCAAAGATAAGACAGATCATTAGTGGGGTAAAGGGTGGAGTGAGAGAATCAAGAAAATAGCTCTGAGAAAAAGAAGTGGCTAGAGAGTGCTTAATATGATTCAGATTCTACAGCTGTAAAATGGTGAAATATAATAGTCACTACCACATAAGGCTATTATAATTAATAAAAGACTTCTTGTAAAGCATGTGTGACAGTACTTGGCATATGGAAAGTGATATTTTAATTTATAGAATTATAGTATATAATCATATGATTATTACCAGTCCTTTATCACACTGAAGCCCTCCAGACAGGCTGCTTTAGGAGACTGACCTTTGCCTGGTTTTCAGTTACTTCAGTGACTTCAGATTTCTACTCACCCTAAACTCTTTCTGATACATTGCAGGATCTAGACATCCACCTCGAAAATGTCCCTGTTGATAAAACCCCATTTGTAGCTAAAATCAATGAGCAGCAATGGGGCTGGTGATGAATGAGCAGAGAGATGTCTCAAGAAGCCAACATATGGCCTATCTGTGGGACCAGCCCACTGTAGATGTCAGAGTGAGCCATTTTTAGCACCAGCAAGAGATCTAGAACCTTCTCCCCAATCCCATTTCCCCCATCCCTTCCTTGCAGTAACTCTAGCTCCCCACACTGACCTGAGTGATTATCCTTCACCCCACCACACCATGTCATCATGTGCTGCTTTCTATGACTCAATTGTTTATTTCTAGGAGGACAAGAAATGTGCAATGTTTGAAGTCATATAGTAAAAACCATTATTTTACAGAAAATGGTTCAACCAAGAGCTAGGGGGAGACTTGCTTAAGGTCACAATGCTAGTATCTTTGTTTCTTCCCAAAAACTCTAGTAGGCTTGTTAAGGATAGGGACCATGGTTTCTACTTGATTAGTATTTCTCTCTACATAGCACCTTATACTGTAGAAAGCCAATGACAGCATAGAAATAGAACTTGTCATCAAGTCAGAAAACTTGGTTTGTGAGCAGACATCACTCACTAACTGCATGTGCTAGGTTGAGTCACCATGCTCTGTAGACTTAAGTACTGCCTTTATAATGTGGGGCTAATCACCCTGACTTCTCTTCTTTACAGAACATGGTCAGGGTGAAGTGGATGGATAGGCACAGGTGTCACTTATAGTCTATGAAGTGTCAGCCAAACTGAGCCATTTAATAGATCTGAGCTAGGCATAAAGAAGCTACCAAATAAATGCTCTCTAAATGAGCAGAAGTCTTCTCCTGCCACAGGGCCACCGGAAAAGTGGCCAGGATGTCAGAAGCCAAGAATACAGGTAAGATGTCCAGACTCTCGGGTAACTATGTCTCCCTTTACTATTTTGGAAAAGGGATACAAGAGCAACACCCCACTTCCAGTTTGCCTGGGAATTGGGCCCCTTGTCCGTAACCTACCCTTACTACCTCTCATGCAGTCTGCAACCCCTTCCACCTTTTTACCCTTCTGGGTTCTTTAAATCCTTCTCAGGGAGTGAGGTTATAGGCTTCAGCCAAAATTCCCAATAATAATAGCCCCCCAGGAATTGGCCCCTCCCACCTTTTCACAATTTACTAGCATACACTAAGAGCAACCACAATGCACAATTCTGGGGTAGGGGGCAAGAGGCTCCATTATCATTGTCATTATCATTGTGGGCTATGTGACTAGCGCCCTCTGGTGCACAACTCTAGGAACACAATGTAACAGATGCCGCCTGCGTGTACTCTATTCCTGTCTCTGTGATCACACACAGGCTATTTCCTCTCCTTGGAATGTCCTATTCCCTTTTTTTTTCTCCACCCATTCAAACCCTCCCCATCCACGGAGGTCCTATTCAATGTCTAACCCCTCCATGAAGCTCTGATTTCTCTAGCCAAAGTTGACCTCTTGCTTCAATGAACATCTGACATGTCAAAAGTGCCATCCTAATTTATATAATTGTGGCACTACACTTATTTTATTATTAGCAGTCTTTGATCACACTGAAGCTCCCTGGACAAGGTGATAACCCTTTCCTAGAACTCAGTCACTTCAATCTCTCAAGATTCCTATTTACTACTCACTTTTAAAGTGAACATCCCACAATTTAACATGTTTAAATGTTCTAGTTTCTTCATGTGCTTTAGACTTCTCTCCTTAACTGCAAGTACTAGAGGGCAGAGAACATGTCTGATTCCTCCTGGTGTGGTGATTAACAGAAATAATGTACAGAAATAATAAGAGGTGCTATTTATTGAGCACTTATCATGGGTCAGGCACATCAAATGAAACATGCTTTAAATAAATATATGTCATTCAATCCTCATAGCAACCTCGTGAGGAAGGTACTGTGAATCATTTTTCACAGATGAGAAAGCTGAGGTTGAGAGAATAAAGTTCACTTGCCAAATCCTAGAACCACTCACTAGCAGCCTGGCTCCAGTGGTCATGTTAAATTATTATCCCACCGTTTCTTAAAATGTAGTCTGCATCAACCATCTGCATTAGAATTATTTCAGCTGCATGTAACAAATAGTTACATGCCCCTTCAAGCTGAGCTGAATCAGAATCTCTAAGGATAGTCTCCAGGAATATTGGAAGTTTTATCTAGGTAATCAACATTAGACTGACATTGGAGAACCAATGTACACTACTTAACAGGTACCTGCTAGGTGACACAGAATCATGCATGTAAATGCATACCCATCCATGCACATAAATAAAAACATATTCATCAACACATACTCTTTTACATCAGAGTGGTCTTTAGGGATCAGTGAGGGAACATTTCCATGAAGTCTGCTTTTCCAGCCAAATCATCACATCAAGAAATTCTCATAATAAACTCCACAGTCCTGCCTCCATAGGAAAAATTGGTATGAAATTATCTTGGCCTTGCTAGATCGTCGTAGTAGAGAGTACCTGGCTGGCTGCCCTGACTCACAGCTTATCCAGCCCCCCTTCCACCTTACACACTGTCTGTGTAGTCTGTCCATTAAGTTATGCCATAAGCCGATTTCTAAAGATGGTAAAGGTACAAAGAAGACACAACGTGTATCAAAATCTTTCCTTGGCTAATTCTTAGCTGTGTGGACTTGAATATATTACTTGATCTCTCTTGCTTCAGTTTCTTTATCTGTTAAATTGAGGTGACAATAATAATAGTACCCATTTTACAAGATTGTTATGAAGGTTAAATAAGCCAATACATCTAAAGAGCTTGAATTCTAAGTCTTAAACAGAAACTTGCCAAGTTGTACTCAATGTTAGTAGTACAGTAGCAGTAGTAGTTATCAGATTTTGAGCTTAGAACCCAGACCCTGCTTCTAGCTCGATTACAAGTGGATCCCTAGGTAGAGAACCCTACAGAGCTTGTCAGTATGGTGTGGGATAATATTATTTTAAATATAAACCTGAGATGGGAGAAAAAAATAAAGTTATTATTTTGATTAGCACTTCTTCCTGTGTCATACTCATTTAACTTAATTATTATTTATGATATGCAGCTTTACTGCAAAAATATTCAGTGCTCCCATTCCCTAGCCTTTGTAGATGTTGCCAGGTATCAGATAAAGTGAGGAAGGTGGCATCGGAATGAGACAGCAAGGAAAAAGGATGTACATGTCCAAAATTCCTCATATAGAATCTTTAGGGTCAGATATTTTCTGAAATCAGTAATTTGGAGGCATTTTATACAGGTTATATGGTGAATATATGGTATGTTACATAACACCCTTGGTTGGTGTTACAAACACGTTAGTATTTCATAGTGAAATGCAAAGTCACATAAATAGGTTAAGACTATAAATAGCGTCACATCAGTTTAGGTCAAATTTTCCTGCCTAATGAGTTTTGGTGTCAAAACTTATGAAACTTTTGGTTTTTACAAATTACTGAATTTGAGGATTACAGAGTGCATGGCTGTGTAAGTCAAGAATGAGAACAAAGAAAAGTAGTTGATACTAACAGGGCCATGCTGAAGTCTCCTTAGTTGTGGATTGGAGGTCCATTTTTCACTTTCTCCAGCCATAGATTGCACACTTCCTTTAACCTGGTGTCCCAAAAGTGTATATGACATTGATTGTAGGGCTGTGGATCACTTAAGGCAAAGTTATTCCTACTATACACGCAGAAAACATGATCTTGGGGTAGCAGCCCCTCATACACCACGGCCAAGTGTTGACCATGGGTGGCATCAGGAAGCCAAGGACTAGAACAGAGCAGCTCTGAGTTGCTTTTTAATGTATTGAGTTCATGTACAAGATTTTATCTGGAGAAAAGGTACCGCACTGTAGTCAAAGAATATGTGTCAACTATACTATTAGAAAGCACATTGAATTGTATAACTGAAATTTTCTAAGAGAGTAGAACTTAAATGTTTTCACTAATACATATATACATACATACATACATACATGTTAGGTGGTGAATATGTTAATTACCTTCTTGGGGGGCATCCTTTCACAATGTATATGTATCTCAAATCATCACATTGTACACTTGAAATACCTTACAATTTTATTTATCAATTATACCTCAATAAAGCTGAAGAAAAGAAAAGTGGGCCTCTGATTTTATTCTATTTTGAGTTCTTGGATGCATAGACTCATGTATTTCATCACATGAGGGAAATTTTTGGCCCTATTTCCCCAAATATTCTTTCTGCTCCTTTCTCTCTCTTTTCTCCTTCTAGAACTCCCATTACAATTATGTTGGTCTACTTGATGGTATTCTGTAGGTCCAGTAGTAGTTTCCTCTGCCATACTGAGGGCAGAAACATAATTAATCTCTCTTGACCTTAGCATATAAATTCCTAGGGGAAGATGTGGATGCCTGATACAATGTAGATAAGCCAAGTCAGGAGCGGACTGTGGAAATTATGGAAAGTTGCCTCTAAGTTCCCTCAGAAATCCTACTTGCAAGACTGGTCCTTGGGCTAGACAAAAATGTGAAGGCCTATGTCAGTGATCATCTACCTTTTTCCCATCCCCATTTCCCTTCATAAGTACAACACACCATCAGCAACTTTTATTTTACACTCAGAAAGGGATTCTCATGGAGGGGGTGCCCTGCAGCTACATGTACTCCCATGGAGCTTGTTGTATAGCCCTTTGTGGGTACTCTCAATTCCTCACAGGTTCAAATCACTGTAGTAAATGACAGAGTGGAAGTCAACATATTCCTACCACTAAATCCTTCCCTACGTCAGCCTGCACTAAGTCCAAAATGTCCATCTTGGAGGCTAAGGTATTTTGAGGCAGCATGATAAACCAGGAAAAAAAGTTCTGCCAAAGGTCAGAGGTCAGAGGTCAGAGAGGTTCTAATCTCAGCTCTGCCACTCATTAGCTGTGTGACTTTAAGAAAATCACCTAACCTCTCTGAACCTGTTTCCTCAACTGTAACAAGGGGGATAATAAGAAGAACCACTTTACAGTTATGAGAATTAAATGAGACAAAGTTTATAAAATCAAGGGGTGAAGGTGAAATATAAATCCCACAAGCTTATTACGGGCAAAGCACTGGCATATAAACAGAATAGGAGATGGAAATAAGATAAAACTGGATTCAAAACCTGGCTCTGCAATTTATTATCTGTGTGACCCTTTTAAGGTTTTTAAATTAACATTAACTGGTTTCTTTGTATAATGGGTATAAGAACACTCATCACAAAAGACTGTCATGAAGCCTCAATGGGAGAATGTAAGTAGAAACAAACATGTGCATTCATCCCACAAATATTTATTGAACATACAGGGAGTATGATACAATGAGATCAGTACGGTGTGGGGAAAGGGGGCAGAGGACTCGAGACAGGGAGCTCAGGGAAGCCCAATACTGGCACATAGAATGTGATGGAAGAGCTTCACAAATAGGAGTTCCCATTCTTTGTAAAGTTTTCCAACTCACACTACTTCCACCCAAAAAAACTTGTAAAAATGGAAACCAACCTGATAATAAACTATAAAGTTAAAAAAAAAACTTGTAAAAGTTTCTCTCCTTTAAGAAGCATGTATACCAGGGTGCCTGGGTGGCTGTCAGTTAAGCATCTGACTTCGGCTCAGGTCATAATCTCATGGCTCATGAGTTTGAGCCCTGAGTTGGACTCTGCTGACAGCTCAGAGCCTGGAGACTGCTTTGGATTCTGTGTCTCCCTCTCACCCTACCCCTCCCTCCTCATTCTCGCTCTCTCTCTCTCTCTCTCTCAAAAATAAATAAACACTTAAAAAATTTAAGAAGCACATATCCAGGGGTGTCTGAGTGGCTCAGTCAGCTAAGCAACTAACTTTAGCTCAGGTCATGATCTCATGGTTCGTGGGTACGAGTTCCACACTGGGCTTTGTGCTGACAGCGCAGACCCTGCTTAGAATCCTCTGTGTCCTTCTCTTTCTGCCCCTCCCCTGCTTACTCTCTCTCTCAAAAATAAATAGACCTTTAAAAAGTTTTTAAAAATTAAAGTTAAAAAAAAGAAGCATGTATCCACTTTTCTGGGGTGCTGACGCCCCATTCACCAGTCTTTCCCTTTCCCTCTCAGTTTCGGGTGCTTGCCCTGCCCCATCTAACATAAAATTCTGAAACACCAAGGACATTGTTGGTCTTGATTCAGTAGTCAGCTTCTTGCCCTGGTTCCTTCCTTGTATAATGGCTGCTATTTCATTTGTAGGAATCTTCTTTTTTTTTTAACCTTTTAACATTTTTAAGAACTTTATTCAGATATAATTAACAAACTGCTATCACACCACATCCTAAGCAGCTGGTCTCTCGAGTCTGGTCATAGACCAAGTTGTCAACACTGAATGTAGTTCCTGTGTTTAACCCTGGGTGCCAACCACACACCTAACCCAAGACATTGCCTGAGTGCCTAACTTTGGACTTGGAGTCTTAACCCTAATTTCACACTAAGCCTTTAGCTCTAGTCCCAAAGGGAGACCTTAATTCTACCCATGAGCCTATTTCTAGCCACACCCAAAGGCCATAACCCCGATTCAATGGAGTCCTTGGTCCAGGCACATACTCACTGTCTATGCCTGATTCAAGACTAAGTGCCTACAACTGGTGTCTGATGGAGTCTCTAGTCTTGATCTCTTATGGAACAATAACTGTGGTCACTGATAAGCCCTTAATTCATGATACAGAGATCCAACCTATCATCAGACATAGCCTGTCACAGGCTGAGCCTCAAGTCTGATCTATACACAATGTGACCTAACTCTGGGATATACTTAATATCCTACAGTGACCACAAAATGAGGGCTCAGCATAGATACTGACAGAGCTCTAACCCTGACCACAAACTGAGGCTCTAACTTGGTCACAGCCTGAGATTTGATCTTGAAAACCAACCCAGCTACAATTTCCACAGACTTAGCACTAATCAGAAAATGACCCCAACACTGGCAACAGAATGACTACTAAACTTGGCCTCATATAGAGACAAAAACATGTACAGAGACTGAACTCTAAACTTGGCCAAAGACTGTGCCTTAATCCTGGCCAAGAATGGAAACCAAATCGTCTACAAAACTTGAGAATATATTCTGACCACATCATATGCCCTAATCCTGCCCATAGAACCCTGAGCATAGTCACAGCCTGAGACTTCACTCTGTTCAAAGCCCAAATTATAAGCCTGGCCAGATAGTGGGTTCATAAATTGGACCACACAATAATCCACTGAACCTGGGACACACTAAGCTTCATCACTGGCCACTGATTTGGCCCCCATATCTTATAGCTTCTAACTGGTTATAAACGGAGTCTCTGGCCACAGACTGAATTCCTAACTCTCATCACAGACTGACTTCCTAAGCCTAAACTCCAACCTGAATTTTCACCCTGAAAATGGAACTGATCCCCCACAAATGGTTAATGACTGAGCCTGGCTAAATATGAGCCCCAGACTGAATCCCAGCTCCAACTACAGCTTGAACCTTAACCCTAGCCACAGACAGATTTCCAATACCAGAAACTGAACTGTTTGCTAACCCTGGGAAAGGACTGAACCCAAGCCTAGAAAACGAATTAAGGGCAAAACAAAGCAAATAATTTTCATATTCTTTGTATGAAACCTAGCAAGAGATTTAACTTTAACCCTGAGCACAGATGCAACTCACCATGGCCAAAATCTGAGCCTTATTCCTGGCCACATACTGATCACAACCCTGGGATAAAGAATGTAAATCTTGCCCACAGTCTGAGACCCAAATACTGAACCCTATGCCTATATAAAGAATAATTCCTAACACTGCATGGTTGAATCAGAACCCTCCTCATATTATTAGACCTAATAACTGATGCTGAGTACTAGCCTTTGTCATAGACAAAACCTTAAACCCATAAACAAAGTTCACTATATTAGAGGCCACAGAATGTGTTCTAGTACTAGCTTGAAGTTGAGCAATCAGCCTGGCCACAAACCTAATCCTAAATTGGGGCGTGATATACCCGTGACACTGGGCACAGTAGAGGCACTAAAAATGAGCACAGACTGAACTCTCCTACTGATACGAGAATGCCTGCTACACTAGCCAGAGACTAAATCCCAAACTGACAACAGGATATGAACACTCTGAACTCAAAGCCTAGCAACAGCCTGAGACTCTAAACCTGAACACAAGCTGTGGTCTATTCTCACACTAACCTTATTTATAAATTGACAGGTAACATCAACAGCCTATCTGAGAAACATGTTTACTCTCGTAGCCCTAAAACCTTCTTCACAGTAAGCCTTAATCTGGCAACCGGTAACCCCTAATCTTTGGTAAAAGCTTAATCAGATACAAACACCAGCTGCATCTCTATGCATTCACCATGAAATCCCTGAAAATAAAATTAAGAAAACATCCCATGTATAACAGCATCAACATGATAAAATACATACAAATAAACTTAATCTAGGAGGTTAAAGACTTATACACTGAAAACAATAAAAATCTGATAAAAGAAATTAAAGCAGATCAATAGATAGAGAAACATCCCTGGCTCATGGATTGAAGAATTAATATTGCCAAAATGTCCATACTACCCAAAGTGATGTACACATCCGATGCAATCCCTATCAAAATCCCAATGACATTTTAAGCAGAAATTTTATTTTTTATTTTTTAATATATTTTAATGTTTATTTATTTATTTTGAGAGAGAGAGAGCACAAGCAGGGGAGGGGCAGAGAGAGAGGGAGAGAGAGTATTCTAATCTGGCTCCGCACTGTCAGCACAGAGCCTGATGTGGGCCTTGAAGTCACAAACTATGAGATCATGACCTGAGCCAAAACCAAGAGTGGGACGCTTAACCAACTGAGTCACCCAGGTGCCCCTTAAGCAGAAATTGTAAAAACAATCATAAAATTCATAGGTAACTGAATGGACAGTTCTCCAAATGGTCTTATTATACAAATGGCCAATAGGTATATGAAAAAATGCTCATTTTCACTAATCATCAGGGAAACGCAAATTAAAACCACAGTGAAATGTCACCTCACACCTGTTAGGATGGCTATTATCAAAAAGGCAAGACATAACAAGTGTTGACAGGGGGAGAAATTGAAATTCTTATACACTGTTGGTGGAAACATAAAATGGTGCAGCCACTTTTGAAGTGGTATGGAGGTTCCTCAAAAATTAAAAATAGAACTACCACATAATTCAGCAATCTTATCTGTTGACAGCCAATTTAGGTTGTTTCTATATCTATATAATGGAATATTATTCAGCTTTCATGAAAGAAAGAAATTTTACCATTTGTGACAACATAGATGAATATAGAGGACTCTATGCTAAATAAAAAAGCCAGTCACAGAAGGACAAATAGTGCATGATTCCACTTATATGAAAACTCTTAAATAGTCAAACTCAAAGAAGCAGAGAGTAGAATGGTGATTGCCAGGGGGTGGGGGGAGTGAGTATGTTTCAGTTTTGCAAGATGAATAAGTTCCAGATATCTGCTCTACAGCATAGTGTCTGTGGTTAAAAGTATAATGTTGTGTACTTTAAAATATGTTACAAGGATAGATCTCATGTTAAACATTCTTACCACAACACACACACAAACGCACACACATACGCACACACACACATACACACACATACACACACAAAGTTTTGGAAGTGATGGATATGTTAAGGCCTTGATTGTGGTGATATCATTGGTATAAACATAAGTGCAAGCTCAACAAAATGTATACATTAAATATATGGAATTTTTTTGTATCAATTATACCTCAAGATCACATTTAAAAATTGGATGGGGGATTTCCCATGATTTTTGTTTTTAATCAGGAAAATAAACTTTTCCATAAATCAAACCATATTTCTTTCTGTGACTCATTGATTTAAAAAAAACACCTGATAAAATGCAGTGTTAGCTTTTAGAGTCTGTACTTTGAGGAAGATACAGAATGGGGATATTTTAAAGGTACTGGGCTAACCAATCAACAGTATTGCCACAGAAAACCAATATCCTTATTAAAGGGCCTATCCAAAAATGTTTCATAACTTGTTCCCCCAAACCTCAATCCAGCTACTGATCATTATAAGCCTCCTTCAACTATCTAAATAAGCAAAGACTAAGTGTATTGTGTATGGGATAATATTGGAATGATATAGACCAAAATGTTAATAGACAAAAGCTTAATCAGATAGCACCAGCAGCAGCACTCAGTGAACAGGAACTCTACACCAAGTAAAAATGGGACCACTACCTGCAGAATCAACTCTGACACAGGCCAAGTTGAAGTGCTAACACAGGTTACTGACTGAGCCGTGCTCTGGCCACAGAATAAGGTACAACGCTGGCCACTGTAGGACTTAGCTCCACAGACCATTCCTGATAGGGGCTATCAACAAAGACAGAACATTGAGACTGGATAAAGCCAGAAATTACACCTTGGGCTTACTCTGGCCAGATATGCATCCCAAATCCTGTTCATGTGCTCAGTTGAAATCCCGGCCACAATCAATCTCATATTGTCCACAGATGAAATGTTAATGTTGCTCTGAGACAAAACTCTGGGGCACATCACAGGTGATGGCGTAAAATGACAAAAGACTGAATATTAAATTTAGACACTGACTGTGCCTTAATACTGACCACAGACTGAGGCCTAATGCTGGACCAAGAATCAACTCTAACCATGAACACTAATTGTAACTTTACTTGATAAAAGACTAAACATAAATCCTGTTCAAATTCTTATTTAGCCTTTTTGAAGGCAACAAAATCAGCATGAACAGCAACCTCTGGCAGAGCCATAACTTGTCTTTGTTGAATTTCAAGCCTAGAAACAAAAGTGATTCCAGTGCTGACCAAAAAGTGAAAGACAAATCTTGAGCAGAGCCCTATCCTTGGTTGTGGCCTGTCTGAGGCTGGTCCACAGACAGCACTAACATGAATGAGGCCTCTTTTTACATACAGACTAAATAGTAATACTGGCTAACATTTGAACCCAAATCTTGTACATTGACTTCACAATGAGATATAACCCAGGCCACAGTGGACTAATGACAGCTCCCAATTGAGCTTTCATACCAGTCGAAGACTCTGATCTTTGACACAGATTAAACCGTGGCTATATGTCTGGAGCCTAATGCTGATGTCAGGCTGAGCCCTAAATTTGATACCATGGTCCTCTAACAAGGGATCCACACTAACTTCTAAACATAGCAACAGAATGATTAAGACTTACCTAGGCAAAGACTGAAGTCAAACACATTCCACATTCATAAACCTGAACCGTGGCCATGACTTGAGCTTTACACTATCTCTTAACAAAGCCTTAACCTTGGCCTACTGATTGACCTATAAATCCAGTCACACTAACATACCCTGGGCCATTATTTCACAAATTCATCTTCTTATACTCAAGTATTTTTTTCCTGAATTTATTTTCAAGCATACTTTCTACCAACAATAGATCAAGAGTCTCACCTTTGTATGTGTAATACACACACACACACACACCAATTCTAATAAGACTTGCAGAAATGTTAATTGTCATAGCTATATCTTTTCACTATTAATCTTATTCATTGATATTTTCTCCCTATTATAATGTAAGCTCCAAAGGGAAGGGATGTTATCTGTTTTTTCCCCCACTTCTCTATTCCCAACACCTTGAACTATGCCTGGAATGTTGCAGGCACTCAATGAATATTTGTTGAATCGATGAATGAGTAGTTCCTTGTTATTCTTCTGTCCTCTTGTTTGGCCTCTCTGTGTTATATTCTAGTAATTACACTTTATTTTCTCTTGGTTCACTTATCTGGACATTTCTTCTCAGCTTCCTTTGAAGGCAAGGAAGTTTTACTTCCTCTACCTACTACTTGAATATTGTTATTTTCTAGGGTTCCATACTTAATCTTTGTCCATCTAAAAATTACTATTCTAAATACTCTGAGTGAAATTTAATACATATTTACTTATTTAATTACCAGCTATACATTGTTGTCTCTCAAATGTTTAGTTCTGACCCTGACCTCTCTTCTATGCTTCAGACCTACACCTCCTACCAGCCTACTGGGTATCTCTGCCCCAATGTTCCATAGTCTCCTCAAATTTAAAGTGTCCAAAACATAATCTCTCCTATCCATCTCAAAACTTGCTACTCTTTCTGGCTTCCCTAATTAAATGAATGGTATTACTACATACTCTATCTTCCAGATCAGAACTTGAGAGTAACAATAGACTCCTTCCCTTCCCTTACTTTCCATATCCAAGTTATCACCAAATCCATCTGATCATACCATGTCCTTGCTTAAAATCCTCTGATGGTTCTCCACTGCTTTCAGGTTAAATTTTGAACTCATTGGCATGGCCTCCTACTCCCGCATGTTCTAGCTCCTGCAACATGGAACTTTGGTTGGGGGTGGGGGTGGAGGAAGGGGTGTGTTCTCTACACTCTCTCACATTCTTACTCCTCAGTATGAAATATGGTCATCTTCTCTATGCCAAATACCTTACTAGTTCAAGTCTCATCATTCAAGCGTGGCTTCCTCCAGAAGTGTAATGAGTTCTTCCACTTCTATGGTCCTGTAGAACCATATGCAGATCTTTTTAGAGCACTTTGCACACTGTATACTCTATCTCCTCTCCTAGATTGTTAACTACTTATGAGCAAGGACTGTTTTCCAATTCTTTTTTTTTAACTTTATAGTTTATTGTCAGGTTAGTTTCCATATAACACCCAGTGCTCTTCCCCACAAGTGACCTCCACCAAGACCATCACCCCCCATTACCTTTCCCCCTTCTGTTTTCCAATTCTGTAGCAACCGTGCCTAGCCCAGAGCCTTGAACAAAGCAGTTTGCTGAGTAGATTATTCAATCTATTAAATCCACTTATTCCTTCACTTCTCTTGTAAAATTTTAGGCAATTACCTTAGCAAAATGCAATTCCTCTTTCATTGCATTCATTTCACTTGTGAGTCAAAAAGTTGTCCTTATGAGTAAAATTGTAGTAACCCAACTGTAACGATCCTTTCAGCTATTAAGGGTTCATCCTAACAAAGAAAAACAAGTCAAAAATTAGGAGTAAAATTAGCCTCCAAAAGCCACCATTTTGCTCAACCTTTAAATTGCTTGAAAGTGTTAGATATCTCCATCTATTTCTTTATCCACCTTATTAGCACATCTTTTACCAAAATAATAGTTTCTTGAAATATGCGTTTATTTCTTATTATTCAAGTTGTATTCTCTATCTGTTCTAAATTGTTGCATGACATCAGTGATGTGGCCACTGTTCTTCATGGAAACAATGTGGCTTTGTTATGGGTTAAATGGGATTCTTCTGGGCTGGCTTAGATGACATTTATATTCCTATTATGCCCTACTTCAAAGGGAAACATATGATACCCAATTAGAAACACAGTATACATTTCCCCCAGGACCTTCAAAGTGATTCTAATGCAGATGGTTCACACTGATACATTTTAAAAGTTTTAAAAGACCAGTTACAATTCAAAGGGAAAAATGTGATACCCAACTGGAAACATAGTATACATTTTCCCCAGAACCTCTAAAGTCATTATAATGCAGATGGTTCACACAGAACACAATTTGACAGTTTTAAAGGACCAGTTACAATTCTAAGCTTATCAGAGCATAACACTTTTTAAATGTCAATCAAAACTCAATGAGAATTTTAAATCACGATATAAAATGCCTCCCCAAAACGCTAATAGCTTACCCAAAAGGTCAAATAAACTTAGAACCTTCATCTAACGCCCACAGGCACAACCCCATACCCCAAGAAGGGAAATTCTGTAGGACAGTACACTCCAAACTACAATACCCAGAATACCCTCCTCCATCTGAACTCAGTGGGTGATCGGCCTGGAGGGAGGAACTGTGGGTATACAGAAAGAAGTGCCTCGACTCCATCTCCCACAATCCCCTGTCTTCACTTGCGTCTCTCCGCCAATGCCAATAGTGGATCCCCCCTCAGGAAGAACAGCCTCCAACGACCTGAAACTACATTTCCCATGAGGACAAGGGATTGGGCCTCCTGCTTCCCCGGTGACCTGTAACCAATAGGAGATGCTGCAGCTGCCGCGATGTGGGTGAGAGTCCAGCCCTGGGCCGGAGTCCCTGGCCTAAGCCGGCTAGCGAGAGGCGGGGAGTTCAGAAGACAATTGCGTGGTGTGGGGCGCCGCGAGGGCACTACGCTCTCAGAAGCTGTCACGCCCGACCGGTTTTCCGCGGCAGTATAAGGAGTAGCCCTTCGGTAGCCGGGGAGCTGGAGGTCAGAGAGGCAGAAAGCCCGAGTGGCTGTGGCTGGGGAGTGTGGGACCGACGGGGCCTAGGGAGGAGGGTGCTTCCGGGGCCTTTGTCATCAGCGCCTGACTCCGCCCAGCTCCGCCTCTGCGCGGGAGGGAGTATCGGGCCTGGGAGTTGGCAGTGGGCTTCTGAGCTCTCCGCGCCCGCTCTCTTCTTTTTCTCCACCTCGCCTGCAGTGTTTATCCTTCTCCCAAGACGCTATCATTCATTCCCGCTCCCGCCCTGTGCCTCCAAAATCAGATGTTAGGATGCTCGACCAGGGTCTTCCCTAGGCGGTGTCTGGACTCTCCTTACTACTTGGAGGAGTTGGGTGCTTTTTTTCCTCGCTTCCCTCAATTTACATTTCAGATTTGGGCACACACCCTTACTAACGTACACACTCCCCAATTTCCTCTGGGGGCGTGGGAGTTCCTCGCCACGCCCTGGGCGTGTCTTTTTGTCCAATTTTCACTTTCTGCTTCCTTGCTGGTGATAAAAAGATCGTCGCCATCTCTTTATTGGACCTTCCAGCCACCCTCCCCTCCCCTGACCAGATCTTTGGAGTGGAAAGGGTTTCTCCTCAATTTCCAGGAGGGGTGGGGAGCAGAAGGTAGAGCGAATCTCGCTTTCGAGAAGTATATGGTTAAAGTTCAGTGCAGTGTTCTGTTGAGAGTCAAAGGCAAGTTAGACCCATTTTAAAAACCGAGCGCTCTCGGGATTTCCAGCACGACTCATACAGCACTAAAGTTGACAAAGATTTAGGAGGCACACCGACTACGGAATAAAGTAGACTGTGTGAAAAAGGCTGCATTAATTATTTTATTATTACAAACTCGTGCAAAAAGTTTCTAATACTGATGGGCTTGGGGGTTGGTTGATCTATGTAAGGAAGGTAAAGCCTAACCCTGGAAATGCTGTAGGCTTGAAATTGTCATCTGTCTTCCAGACCAATCCGGCTAGGCTTTGTGGAGGAGGTGAATTTTAATTTTGCCTCCAAAGGAGTAAATGGGATTTGAAATGGGCAAACAGGAGGGAGAACGTGCCTTCTGGAGCTGGAGTTGGAATCTGAGAAGGGTAGATAGAAAAGGGAGCACTTTTATGAAGGATGTTTGCGTGACTGCAATAAAAAGGTGCCATGAAGGAGAGATTGGGGTCATAATAACAGGACACTTTAAAGCGTTCACATAGTTTGTATATTATTCTATATCAAATAAAACTAAAGACAAAAAATTAAGATTGGGTGATTTTTGTTTTTTTCATCCTAGGGGAACCTGATTTGAGATCATTTCTTGGAGAACACAAAGAAGTGTGGTGGTATGTTCCAGGTGTGAGTTTAATTTAAATCCAAGAAAAACTTTGTTTTATAGACTGTTCTGTTTGTGGCTATTCTTAGCTATACTCTGTAGTTGTCATTTTAAAGCCTGGTGACAAATTTTTAAGAAATATATTTGCTGTCCTTATGCATCATATTATCTGAATTGTAGTCATTTCATTGGGTGACAATAATGACTCCTATTAATTGAGCACACATAATGTTCCAGGCGCTATCATAAGCACTTTGTTGCATTATCTTAAGGTCTTATGAAGTAGGTACTATTTTCCCCATTTTTCTAGAAGAGAAAACTAAAACTCAGAGAGGGTCATTTAACCTACCCAAAGTCATATAGATTGTAAGGAGCTGAGTTGGGATTTGGGTATATAGATTTCTGACTCCAGAGCCCATGCTCTCTCCGCCATGGTTTGTTAGTCCCACTGTTCAATTTTCTTCTTGACTTTCTGTTTGTGGTAAGGAAAGATAATTGTGAGGTGTAGTTGATCATCCTGGCAGAAACCCAAATGATTCACTTTTAGTCTATGTCAGTATGTGTATGCTGTAAAGTAGCTGCCAAAACTGGATTTGCTTAACTGTTATTGCAGCCATAGCTAATTGTGTCTGCCAAAACTGTAGTCAGTATGGCTATTTCTGAATCAGATGATTCTCTTTAAAAAACGTGCCTTACGTGTAAGAAATTTGGACCTAGATAGTACTTTAGGTTTTATTTTATTGTAGCTTTTATTTTAAGTGATTTCCTAGGTCACTAGGTCTCCTCTATGACCTTTGCTCGCATGGATTGTTCAGGATGCAACAGAGTATGAGAGCTTTCCCTGGCTCTAGCTGGGGAGATATATGCCCATAATTCTGAGATAATGTACCATGTAATATAACAGTAAGAGGTACAAAGTGCTATCAGAAGAATAAAGGAAGCAGTGACTTAACTGTAAGGGAGAATCAGGGATAAGCCTTCTGTGAGGAGGTGACATGACAGGTCTTGAAGAATAATGAGTTCACCAGGCAGAGAACAGTAGAGGGGAGGCATTTCAGATTAGAGACAGCAGTCTGTGAAAGACATTGGGCTATATAAGAGCAAAGCATGTCCATTCAGTATTTAGGAATTCAACATGATTAGGGTAGCGATTGTTTGGGGGAAAGGAAGGTATAATAGAGGAGTCTAGTAAGATAGATTGGGGCTGATTAGTGAAGTTCCTTGAATGCAATTCTAAGAAATTTGGATCTGCTCCCATAGGCAATTGTTTTTTCTTTTTTATTTAAAAATTTTTTTATGTTTTTATCTTATTTTTGAGAGAGGGAAACAGAGTGTGAGTGGGGAAGGGGAAGAGAGACAGGGAAACACAGAATCTGAAACAGGCTCCAGGCTCTGAGCTGTCAGCACAGAGCCTGATGCGGGGCTCGAACTCACAGACCATGAGATCATGACCTGAGCTGAATTCAGACGCTTAACTGACTGAGCTACCCAGGTGCCCTCATTGTTTTT
This sequence comes from Cryptoprocta ferox, assembly GCA_028646485.1. Lineage (NCBI taxonomy): Eukaryota > Metazoa > Chordata > Mammalia > Carnivora > Eupleridae > Cryptoprocta > Cryptoprocta ferox. The sequence continues at coordinate 18,215,730 of CM053579.1, forward strand.
CAAACTGTAGAGCATTTACCCCTGGTGGTTATGTTGTACTCCCACAAACATTTTAAATTTTAGTAATTCTAATGTGTCTCATAAAAGATAAAGCTGAACTATGTTTTTAAATCTAAGGTTATGTAGGAAATGGCTTAGTAAAAATAGAAAGTGAACAAGTTTAAAGTTGATTTAAAGACAAATATTAAATAAATAATAGTACCTGTGATGTGTGAATATGATAATACTCAAATGACTCAAATTTGGGAAGTACTGATAGTAGGCAATAAAAAACATTAAAATATTTTAGAAGAGGAGCACCATGATGAAGTTTTTACTTTAGGATGCACTGGAGTGGGCCATGACCAGTTAGGAAGCTAAAGATGATGAGGACCCAAGGGAGCCACATATGAGAAGAGGGAACAGATATGAGAGCCATTTAGGAGGTAGAATTTGTAGGACTTAGCTGATGGGAACATTATTATTCTATCAGTGTCATCAAAATTATTTTTTAAAAGTCCATATGTCATTGCCTATTATCCTTTAATTCTAAGATGAGCATATTATTGCCCAAATTCAGCCATGTACATATAACCATTACGGTAACAGTGGAGGCTGTTTTCACGAATGGGTTTGGATTACACACAAGCATCCTCACTGCCTACTGAGTGTCCTTGACAGCAGTGGCACAAATATTCAAAGCACTGGTAAGAAATATGAGTGTGATCTGTGATCCTTAATCATCTGAGAAGCTCCTCCTTCAAGACTCAGCTCAAATATCAACACCTCTTTGAAGCCTTTCCTGCAACTCTCCCCGCCCCCACCACCACACACAAACACATGCAAGCATACACGAAACAGTGTTAGGCTCCTGGCTTACATAGAGCCCTGCATTTACCTCTGTCCTAGGCTGTACCACACGAGTGTGTCAGTCTGTGGATGTGTCTGTCTCTTCCCTACACTGTGAGTTCCTTGAGGGCAGGGTCCAGGTCTCATTCATCTCCACACCCATAGCATCGAGAACACTGCTTGGCACGTGGTAGACACCTAACAAATGGTTATTGTATGAAAAACATGCATAAACATATGACTATAACTCAGAACTTTGGTACCAGAATGCCAAATGTTACAAAAAGGTTAGCTATTTGCTACATTAGCTACTTTGGCTAAATAAAGCAGTAAATTAAAGTCACCTGAATACAGAACTTCACGAGAGTTTTTTTTTCTTTTTTTTTTTTTTACTACCCCACCCCCGACCATCCTATGGTCACCTTACCTTTTTCTTTCTCATCATTTATCCACCCAGCCACCTATTCCTTAGGCCTGCTCATTGCTTTGCTCTTCTTCACAGAGTTCACATTGCTGCTGTCCTGATACTCTGCCAAGGATCCGTCTGTCCCTCATCTCCAACTACCCAAGCCAGTTGACTCCATCCTTGAAATCACTCTCAAATGGGTCTCCTAGTCAGAGATACTGCTAGTGGGACTGTAATTTGATACAACCCTTCTGGAGAGAAATTATTAATATGGATTAAAAATCTTAAAATTGGACATAGCTTTCAACTTACCACTTCAACTTCTAGGGCTTTATGCTGAAGAAATAAATGTGATGTTTCCAAAATTTTAGCTCTCAGGATGTCTATCCTAGGGGGAAAAAAAGAAAATAGCATATTAAACGTTCCTAATACTAGAGATTTAGATCAAATCAATTATGGTATATCTGTAGAATAGATTATTGTACTAGGTAGACCTGTAAGTGGATGTTACTAAAAAATATTTAATGATGTTGAAAGTTGTTTATGATATATTAAGAGAAAATTCAGGTTATAAAGCTGACAAATTCCAGTGTAAACACATATACATACACATGGACACACACACACCCTATGTGTGCATACATAGGAAATTATCATTATCCTATAATATTAAACACAGAAAAAAAATTCAACAGAGGTTTACTCTAAGTGGTAGTTGTTTATGATATATTAAGAGAAAATTCAGGTTATAAAGCTGACAAATTCCAGTGTAAACACATATACATACACATGGACACACACACACCCTATGTGTGCATACATAGGAAATTATCATTATCCTATAATATTAAACACAGAAAAAAAATTCAACAGAGGTTTACTCTAAGTGGTAAGATAACATGAGTTCTATTTTTAACCTTTTGCATATTTTTATTTTAATCATCTATAATAGTATATTTGTTACTTTAAAAAATGTTTTCTGCATGTGCCCTATTATCATTGCCTTAGTTTGGGGTACACTGCTCCCCAGCCCACCCTGCAACACACACTCACGGTCGCATGCACACACACACACACACACACACACACACAATTTCTAGATTACTACTGTCTCCAGCCTGCTTCTCTTCCAATCCATTCTCCATCAGTGCTGACAGAATGATTTTTCTAAATCACAAATCTGAAGCTATCCAGCTCTATCTAAAATAGTTCAAAGTCTGCCCATTATCCTTGAGATAAAATCCAAACTTCTTAGACTGGCTTATAAAACTTTTGAAAATTAGCTCCCTGTTTCTCTCTCCAGTGTCACTTTTTCCTCCTATGATTTACTTTCTCTTGGTGTCTTAGGCCAGTGCCTGGCATATAATAGGTGTTTAGTTAACACTAACAAGATGTTGATGCGGATTGTATAGGTTAACTATTCTGTGCCAGGATTTCATTTCATACTCATAGTAAAAATATCAAATACATACAATAGTTATCCCTATTTTACAGATGAGGAAAATTAAATGCATAAAAGTGGAAAGAAAAATCATCATGATAAATAACATTTTTCAAAGGAAAAAATCGAATCCCTCCTGCTATGTAACACAGCTCTTTGTTTTCCTGAAGCCTCTGCCAATCTTAGTACGCACACAGACTTTGTTCATTCCCTTGGGCAAGTTATATGTGACCACGGCATAACAAGAACAGTGCAGACTGACATGATCTCACCATGTCACAGTTCACATTGTGCTAATGTAAAGAGCTCTTTTCTTTGTGTAAATAACACTTCATGCAGGACAGACAGCAGAGCTCTGATTGCTCTGTTTTTCTTTCTGTTTTGAAATTCTGTGTCTTTTGGGATGGGGATGTCAGTAGAGAGCGATGGAAAACTGATAGAATTGAATGTACAAGAAACAATGTGTCTCATGGGAGCCAATGTCATTGGTTAATTTATTTTTTAAATGTCATGTAGATGTATTTTCTAGCAGTCTCTCCCCAGGGAAGACCTTGGTTGAATTCAACTGTTAATCCTATTTACAGAATGCAGCCCATGCGTGCACTATATTCCTGCATTGTTAAGTGATCTTAGACATATGTGGTGGATTACCATAACGACATACAACCATGTGAATATGGGATATCTGATTTTTCTCTACAAAATATATCAGTGTTCATATTGTCATTCAGAATCCTGCAGCATGGTCTTTCCTTCATTTGCCTTACAAATAATTCCCATTATGCAAAAATGGATGCTTTTAAAGGACAGAAGTCCTATGCACAAATCGTCTGAATAAAATGACTTTACTTTGTAAGAAATTGTCACTTTTAAATACTCCAAGAAAAAGAATCTATAATTCTCTTGCTCCATGAACAAATAAGTTGAACATAGAAATTGCAGATAGAGTTTCAGTTCTTTTGCTGAATTATTGTGAGCTTATTATGTGCAAAGCACTCTGTTAGACACTGCCCTGGATACTTATAAATACCCTCTTTTAATGCCTTCCAGATAGACAGAGACAGATTTATCTTGTGTACATACAGGAATGAGTGTGCAAGAGCAAATGAAAGAGAAGATTTTAACAAGCAGGCCAGTCATATAAGTGAAAATCTACCCAGTTGAAAATTGGGATATGTGCCAGTAGGGACTTACTCTTTTTTTTCTATTTCCTCTGTGGGATATATGGGCAAAAATGAGCTACCAGGTAGCTGATAAGCAAATGATCTACTTCTCTGTTTACAAACAGTTTGAGAGAAGGAACAGTGACTTTGTGTACATCCAGCCCTGCACAAGCCTGCTAGTGATGTTTTGAGAGTTATGACTATGTCAGCTTCTCCAGGGTTTCTCTCTGCTGCAGAGATTTGGCAGACACCTCAGACAAATTTTATGTCTCTTAAATCTTCCTCAAGCTAGGCTTGGCTCATAGATTTATATGTACAAAAAAAGCAAAATGTTTACCAGTTTGACATTTTTGAAGATCAAAACAGAGTCAGGATTTTTTTTTAAATTCAGCATACACCTCAGTTTAGTCTACAGAAGGAGCTAATTGCTTTTGCTATTTGTTTAAAGCAGCTGAAATGTTTACTTTCCAGAAGTGGCAACGGATCATATGTCTAAAGATTTATATACTCCAGGCCTCAGTGTTGCTTCCTCTTTCTCTTGCCTATAGGCATCAAGTTTTGCTAAAGTCTTTATTTTCTTTTTTTACCTTTACTGATACATAGTATAAACCAGTGCAGGATGGGAGGTGCTGCGAAATATATTGACAATCTAGGAGAAAACTGAAAGTTCATTTTTATTAGCTCTGTCCTGCCCCCCGTTTTGGCTCTGAGTTTTTCAGTGGTCCCTTACCCACAAAATGTTGTTCCTTGGCGTAATAATGACAGATGAGAATGTGAACTGGTAACTTTCAGTGACTATCCATTAAGTCTGGTCCAAATGTATCTGTAGGCAGAGTACCAACGAAAGTTTGGCTGTAATTCAGAAGAATCAAAACACTGTGTGGAGAATGTTATATAAACAACTTTCCTTCAGTGCTGAATTGTGAAAGATAACGATGGGTAAATCCCCAGTAAGGGCCCTTCCCATCCACTCCAGCTGCCCTTCTTTTCAGTCAGCAACAACTGCCAGTAAGAGCTTCCTGGGGTAGAAAGGTCCCACAGGAAGACCCCATAACCTGTCCTCCTACCGCTTCTCCAGTCAAGGCCTGAGACATATTTCACTGGGATTACTTTGGTCACACAATATTTTAATTTTTACCTTTCAAGAGATGCTGAGTTTGAATTCAAGGAGCACTTGATGTTCAAGCTCATTTATTCAATAGACATTTGAGCACATATACAGGATCAGACCTTATGGTAAGCTCTAGGAGTGCAGTGATGAACTAGAAGTAGTCCCTGCCTGCCCTTAAGGAGCTCACAGTTAAGTGGGGGGGGGGGAGATAGACACCTAAATCAATAATTATATTACAGTGGGAAAGGTATATTACTCCAGATAAGAAGTGCCCTGCAAACATGATGGAGGGAAGAATTATTGCTGGAGGTGGAGAAGTCACAGACCAGAGTCTAACTATGCTGAATCACCAAGGATGAGTGGGCATTGCCTAGAAACGAGGTGGAAAAAGATGTGGTGGGCGAGGGTTCCAAGCACAGGGACCACCAACACATGCAAAGCAGTCACATGTGTAAGAATGGATAGTTTAGGAAAAGGTAAGATATTGTGTGTGAACCACTGGGAGTTGGGTGGGGGGTACAGGGTAAGAATCTGGAAGGTTTCTTGTGGCCAGTTGGTGAAGGAAGTCTGCTTGCTAAGGAGTTTGCCCTTTATCTTTATAGGCAGGGGTGAGCCAGCTCAGGTTTTAAATGTGGGAATCGCATGATTGGATTGGAAGATGGGCTTTATGGGGTAAAAAATACTAGAGATAAAGTCCACCTTATAGTTTGGCAGTCTTTGAGAGGTCTTACCCTAATCACTTGCTGCTATTCAGCAATGCCATCTCCACTAGATTTTCTTTCAGTATCCAAAAGTCACTTTCAACAATGGTTTCCTTCTACACATAAGACATACCTTCCTGTACTTCTTCCCATGTTGCTTAGCTGAATATTCATTTTTTCCAACTCAAATCAATGATCTCAGTAGTAATTGGGGCTTGATTGCCATGAAGGAAGCAGAGATTCAAAGCTTAGCAACTTAGTTTAAAAAACTATATGAAGCTTATTTATTGTTACTGAGTCAGCAGGGCTGAGCTGAGTGCTGGGCAGCTCCCCTCGGGGGATGGGGGAGCTAAAGGAACAGAGGCTGAAAAGATGACAGAAAGTGACAGTTTAAAAAATGGGCAGCATCCAGAATGTTGAAAATCCCTAAAGGCCACATCCATATATGGGAAATAGATAAAAGAGTCAGAAGTATATGAATATAAAACAAATACATGTTGAATATACCTTTGCTCAAACAGATTATATATACTATGTAGCCAATGTATTTTAGAACATGTTCTTTCCCTGACTCAGATACTGTAAATGGTTTCCTGTTATCCATAGGATGAAGTCCAAACTTTATCGTGGCCTTCGCTACCTTCTGTAGTCTGGCCTCAAACTACCTTTCCAATCTTCATCCTTCTCTTAACAGAATTTCTCTGCTTCAGCCAGCTACCTACCGTTTCAGACACTGCTTTGGCATTCCCACACCTGCACTGTGAGTCTCAGGGCAGGGACCATGTTTTTTGTCTCTGAATCCCCCAGAGTGCCTAGCATAGTGTGTCTTGCATATAGTAGGCACCTAATCAATCTATTGGTTGATTATTGCCACCCACCCTCATTCTTTCGAATTTCTCTACTACTATTGACCCAATATCCTCTCTACTAAAAATGGCAACCGAGACACTAGGTAAAAGGGGCCAGTGTTCAACAAACTGTCTTTTAACTTTCTATTTTAAAATCATTTTAAATATAGAAAAATTTCACAAATCATATAGGACTCTCATCTGCCATCCACTCAGATTCACCAATTTTTTAACATTTTGCCTGATTTGATTTATGCTTCTTTATATAAATATGATATTCTGTTCTGAAATATGTGAAGTTGAAAAAGTTATACCCCTTATCCCTCTCCTTTATCCTCAACCTTTTATGATGAAAAAAATTTAAATATACAGAGAATGTTAAATAATTGTACAGTAAATACCCCTACACACACCATTTAGAGTCTATAATTAACATTTTGTTCTATTTGCTTTATCACCTATCTTCCCATTTATACACCTTTTATGCATTTCAAGTTAAGTTGCAGACAACCGTACATTTTTTCTATATTCTTCATTATGCATGTCACTGACTAGATGAACAAAGTGCTTTGTGCTCTGAAATCAACCAAATCATCTTGTTATCAATCAAGTCATCTTGTTTTATCTGCATTTACTGTATTGCCAAAACTCCAGTCTACTTGTATATCTTAGATCTATTTGGCCATGGAATACATGTCTCTTTAATTAACTTTTAGATGTCCCTCCACTTCACCTAGTGCAGTGCTAGACACACATTCCATAAATACCACGTGATGCTGATGAACAGAGACAGAGCTAGAGCCAAGAAAAGAATCACAATAAAACTAGAATAAACCAAGGGAGGAGGGAAGTATATGAGAAGCGGGCCACAAGTGAATGGGAGAGAGACAAGCTAGGGCTTGAAGAATTGGGGGAAGAAAAGAGCCTTAGCCCACCTGGTACTTCCAGCAGTACTTCTATCTGCTACCTTCCAACCCTCTCTTTAGAAGTATAGGTTCTAGGAAAGTAGAGACAATTGCTGCTCAGCAGACTGCATGACAAGTCTCCTTGCTACTACTTAGGTGCCAATTAGTATATTCATGGTGCCTCATGAATATGCTAATCTGCAAGATGCAGCTTAGTTTTAGAGGGTATGGGTGGTCCACTGGAAACTTCTTTCACACTAAATCTGTTCTGCAGGCCAAGGAGCACCTGAGTTCAATGAATCCTGGTTTTCTTTCTCTTTATAACCTTTCCTTTCTTGCCCTGTTGCTTATGAGTCCGAGAATAGCTCTAATATACATTTATTGAGCAATTTTATATCAAACACTCTGCTAGCTGCTATCACATCATTAATGCTTTACAACCATTCAGCCAGGTAGGTGCTACTTCTTTTCCCATTTGCCAGATGAGAAAACTTGAGATTTACAAGCCAGAATTCAAGCAACTGAGGTTTTTCTTACTCCAGAGCCCAGTAGTCTTAACTACATGTCTGATGAAATTTTTAAAAATTGTCGTCAACTCAGTATAAAGGCAAGGATGTTTATTTTCGCTATATTGACTCATCAAGTGATTTATTCACTAAGGAAGTCCAGTTGAGTCACTGAATTAAGAAGGAATTCAGTCATTAAGAATTTAATCATTGGAGTGTTAGTATAATAATGGATTCAGATTGCTTGAGTTCAAATCCCAGTTTTATCCCTTACCAGTTGAGAGTAAGCAAGTCACTTAACATCAGTAAACTTCAGTTTTCTTACCTATCAAATGCAAGTTAGTAATATTTAGCATATAGCTAAGTTGTGAGAGCTAATTTAAACAATAATGTGAAGTATCATGCCATGTCTCGCATGCAATAGGTGCTCAGCATATTCTAGATGACTTTCTTGTTTTTTTCCTTTTGGGGTCAGACCACTCACCTGTAGCTGTCCTTTGAAGAAAACAAACTGCTCTTGGAACGTTTTTTGAAGAGAAACATTCTGAAGAGGAATATTAGGCTGACTATTCCCAAGGCTAACCAAGCACAGTTGCCTAACTCTTATGTGAGCATATTTCAAAATAAGCTAGAAACAGAAACCATTAGGAGAGTTGCAGAGGCCCTCCTCCCTGCTTCCTAGAAAGGGGGGCCAGATTGTGACAAATGTTTTCTATTTTGTCACTAGAGTAAATGTCACAATTGGCATAGACCATTATACCTGGAATATTGATAATCGCAGCCCAGCCATTCCAAAGCAAGCAAGCTGAGACTGAATGAGTATAAGTGACTTGACCAAGGTCAAACAGTGGAAAAATCAGGAGAACCCAGTTCTCCCAAATTCTTATCCAGTATTAATTTTATGGTTCCTTTGTGGGTTCATAGGCAGGTGAAACCAAGTCTTGATGGGTACACTTATGGTTCCTTTGTGGGTTCATAGGCAGGTGAAACCAAGTCTTGATGGGTACACTCTACAGGAATTTGAACTGATTGGACTCTCAGGGTTTGGTACAAGTTCGATTGATTCAGGAAAGTTGAGAGGTTTTTTTTTATCTGCTTCAAGTCTACTCACTAGTTGTTGCTTTCAAACTGTTAGCACTTCTATTTTGTTTGGGGTTTAGCAACTTAGTGTTTGTTTCTCCCTGTTTTAGGTTCATGGTTTGATTCAAGTTCTTGTTTCTTTGCAATCTTCCATGGGGGTATTTGTTTTGACAAAAATACTTAGAATCTAAGGTGGTTAGCAACGGTAATTCATTTGAAAATAACAGTAAGGCTTGGTGACAGCTGCTGAGAAGGAGCTTGGGTAGATTAGGGAACCATTAGTGCTTACATTCTGGAGCTTGAAATCAGGATAATGGAAACATTGCAGCGGTTCTTGGTGTGTATGTTTATGTGTTTGTTTTTATGAGGATGCTCTGATGCTTTCATTTCCATTCTTGCTAATCTGGATTGAAACTGCTGCCTCCTACTTCATTGACTTTTGATATATGCTGTCAGTCATGTTCTTGATACGATCCTCATCTTTGGACTGTGGGAAGAAAGCTAACAAAAAATTATCTTCCCTGTACTTTTACCTTTACTTTGAATGGTCCTTCTGAGGAACTTGTGGAATATGAATTTCAAGCTTAAATATGTGGAAGAGTTCAGTTGCAATGCCAAAATTCAGAACGCCTAATTCTGAAATATAGCCTTTGTTCCTTTCTTACCAGTGTGGTTTTAAAAAGCTCAGGTAAGCCTCCTTTGCTGAACCTGAAATTGGGCTGACACCTTTGTTGGTGGCCAGCCATACCACAGTCATGGATGGGGGGTGGGGGGCGGGGGAGGTTTGCAGTGATTGAGGTCTTTCAAGGACTATACCCCACCTGCCTGACTTTCCACATGCCAGTGAAAGTGAGTTCTGGTGCTAGGGCTGTCAGTGCTTTTTCAAGCTGTTGACTGTTTACCTGAGCACTCAGAAGGCTAGGATAGCAGCTGTGGTGGTAAAAAGGCTATTCTCAATATCTCAGAAGGCAAGCACTTTCTAGGAGGTGAGGTTTTGGGTGATTCCAGCTAGTATGTTTCTGCTTAAAAAACAAAACAAAACAAAAAACCTCTCACTTTTGATTCATTTCTTCTTCTTACCTCCTTTCTTTTCCAGCTTCCTCTCTGCTTCCCCACCCCATCCTCTCCTCCTCTTCCCCTTTTAATGGTTCCTCCCTTTTAGCTACCAGTCACCCAACTCTTTGCAAATTATATTATTCATTTCTCCCCTTGATTTAACATAGATTTTGGATACATATTTTACTGGCATTTTCAATATCAATATTGGGAATGACACTCAAAGGGGCAGTTAGAAAAAGTTTTCTTTCTTCTCTCAGGAAGTGGGTTCAGCACTTGTTTGAGAACACAGATGACATTAGAGGGGGCCAAGGGGAGCTGACATCTGATTTTTATGCTATAGAGCCCACTTTTTTTTTTGGCTGCTTCAGATTCGGCCCATGTGTATAGACACACACTTGGGTAACCACCATACAGATGGAAATGAGGACATGTGGGATTTGGCTGAACCAAAGGTCCCCAAACATTGCCTGGATCATTTAGTGCCCCAGGTGTGGCCACCCCAGGACTTCATGTGCTAAAATTGTGTCCCAGCTTAAGCCAGCTGGTCACTGTATATATAGTATCAAGGCAGCTTGGAGCCTCATAAAACATGACTTTGGAGTTTTACCTTCTGGATTTAGATTTAGCTAATCAACCTGAATCCTTCCACATACACTGGACAGTGAGGATATATCAGGTTAAAAGAAAGATTTAACAGAAGGTGATGCTCATTGTCCTACAGCTTGCATTCTAGATGGCACATAATATTAGACCATACAAAACCAAATGAAACTGACTTTCCAGAAAGGAAAAAAGAAGTTAGAGGCTTCAGTTTCTTTAATAAACTTTTGATGTATTATGTATCAGATTTAAAATTTTTTCTTTTAAGATAATTTCCCCTCTGTGGCATTTTAAGAGCAAACAGTACTTCCTTCCAACTTTAAAATTGGAAGAATTGAGAATTCTTTTAATGAAATTATATTGGCTCTTTCTTTTTACTTATGTGTTAGAGGTACCTGACTTCAGCCATTAGGCAAGATTTGTTTCAGATAATAATAATCCCATACAATTTTATAGCCCTCTACGATTTACAAAAGGGTTCTCATATCTATTATCTCATTAGCTCTTCATAGCAATCATGTGAAGCAGTCAGGGTAGGTACTGTTATGTCAAACTTATAAATAAGGGAACTTAAGCTCAGAGAACTTAAGTGACTTGTCCAAGGTAACACAGCTAGAAAGTTGTAGAACTGAAACCCGAACTCAGGTTTCCTGATACCCAGCCCCAGTATTCCTTCAGTTGTGTCATGTTTCCTTCCTAAGTGACTATCTCCTTTTTGTTTCTACTCAATACGTGCTTCAGTTTAGCAGATGAGTAAAACTGAAGCATTTATGGGCAAAGTGCCTTCTTAAGGTCGTCTGTGGAGAAAGTTGTGCATATAGTTCTTAGCTTTCCATCTTGACTTCAACTGAACTATTTTTAGGTATACATGGATTGTTTTCCAGTGTTAAATATATGCCCAAAAGTTGTGTGATCCAGTGATTATAGGTGTGAAAGCTGCAGCTGGGGAATCGGACTAGGGATGAAAAGTTGGCTTAAAATAATTAGCTTCCTGCCTTTTTGTGAAGAGATGTCATGTTCAATATAATTTAATTTCTTCATACTTCCTTTGCTTCCAGCCTTTTAAATACAACTCTTTAGGGGAAATTAGCAAATATTCATTTTGAATGTTGATTTCTCAGGAACAAGTACTGCTAGAGGAAAGGGAAAGTAGAGGGGTAACTTTTCATGCTCTGTAAGTGTGGGGAAACCGTATTTCGTTTGGAGCTGTGAGCTAAGATTTCTTCTAAGGCATGCAAATCGTAAAGTTCTGATTTGTCAACTGCATGCTGTTTCTTTAGGCACTGATGTATGAAATCCCGAACGAATTCTCCGATGAACATACTGCTAATTGCTTCTCCACCTGCTCTCCAACCTCCTCCTCCCCACCCCCTCCACTCCCAATTCAGGCTATAAGTGTCCGTCATTGGAGATGGATGGTGACACATGCAGTAATAGCAATTCATAAAAGCCAGTTCCAGCCCTTGTCTTCAAGGCTCCTGGATTTTCCACTGCCTGCTTTTGTGTAAGTGAAGTGGTTGGAAGTGCTACTGGCATCAGAATCCACCTCCCTATGCTCCGTTGCTAGAGCTCAGTTGCTCGGCTGGAGCTGAGCTAAACAGAAGCATCGGATCTAAGCTGAATTGTAACTAGGGTTTTTTATCCCCATTGGGGGTGTGCGTTAAGGGTAGTGTGTAGTGGGGTTTGGGGTGCTTTGGCTTTTCTTTTTGTGGAGAGAAGAAGGTAAGGGGAGAATAACTCACGGTAGGATACAACGTGAAACAGTTCCCTGAAGAGTGTCACGATGTTCCTGGTACAATATACAGGTATGGTATGTTTTATTTTTTCTGAAATTTCCCTTTTGTTTGAAAGTGCATTCCTCTTTTATTTTGTCTCAAGTTCAACTGTACTGAAGGACAAATAAGGTTCTAATGAGCTAAACAAAATAGCTGCATGAAACATGCCTGCCCCTTGCTATAATGTTTATAGCAGATTGCTGTGTAAAATCTGGATTTTCTGTTAAATTGGTAGTCCTGATCCCTTAATTGTGCATGCTTCTCTGCTATATTCTTGTGTTGAATTTCTCAAGTCTCATGTCTGCAACTGGTAGTATGCAATATAGCCTAGACTGTTTGTGCAGAAGACACAGTGCTTTGGAAGCAAAAGGAAATTTTTAAACACTTAGTATGTTGTGTTCTATTGAGTTTATTAACTCTCAGGTTTGTTAATTGATTGTCTAGATTTGGGGTATAGTTAAGAGAAGGGAAACTTCAAACCAGGAAGCATTCCAGAACACATTTGTTTTGGTAAATTTATTTTTATTTCATTACTTAACTCAGATTGATGAACATTATATATTATTGTTGTTTGTTCTCTTGGTAGAAAAAAAGTGCTGGGAACAGCAAGGCTAAAAATGCCAGCACCAAATCATTTTGTATTGTAAAATATCATTGGACCGAAAGTGTTCCTTAAGTATGTATTCTCTTAAGCTTTCAGAAACGTATTGGTCCATAATAATGAAGAACTTGAAGACTGATCAGGTATTGGTGAATGTTTGTTTTAAAGGCTTCTTACACAGCAGTTAGACAGAAAAGATCCTTTCAAATGAAAAAACCTTAAGAAAGTTTAAGTTTCCTGCTGAACAGAACATAGTTCCTACAACTGTGTGTTTTGAGAAGTTTAAATATCATTTATTGTCAAGGACTCTCACCCCCATTAATGCTTTATTGTCCTTAAAATATTGTGCTCCTTTGCTTAAGAGCTAAAAGATCATGTTCTGTTTTGATGCGTGGTTTGACAGTTGATTTCGCTCATCATTAATTGGACAGCATGCAGATGATGTGGAGAAGTGAGTGAGTGACAGTATTTCAAGGTTACGCTGAAGAGCATACAGTGAACCTTAGTGCCTGGACCAACAGCTGCTGAATTGAATTGTCTGCAATTAAAGCAACAGCAGGTTTGTGTAGTCTCCCTGCAGCCCGTTTATTTGAATTTATAGCTTCAGTTTCTTCTTTGGGTAGCGATTGGTTTGTTTCACTAAATGTTGGAGAGTTGTGTTTGTTGGATGTTTTCTCTACCCTGATGCATGCTTGACTCCAGAAGAACCGTTTCTGTACATTTTTAATGTGAGAAGTTCATGTGGTTTTTCTCTTTGCATTAAAAACATAAACTGTCTTATTTTCTCTACTACAAAAGCAAATAGATACATTTTCATGGAAAATATTGCTTGGTTCAATAAATACAAGTTTCTCGTGGACCTGCATTACTGGTATAAATTTCTGGCAGTGAAAAATGTTGGACTTTGCTATGCTACTAGATTACTATATCTGGGAAGAACTTCTTCATGCTAATAAAAGTGTTTATGTTAAAAAAGACAATGATATTATCTCCTTGCCATCCCTGAATTCCAGGATGACCTAATGAATGATGTCAAACCCAACTAGGTGCCTTTTATGACTGAATTTTATTTGCATGCTAATAATGAATACATGTTTAATTCCCTTATGGTTTTACTCTATTAAACAATAACTTACAATTTACAATTACAGTATAATTGTTGATTATTGACTGATCCTGGATGTGGTGTAAAATATTTACACAGTAATTTCACATATACTTGATCAGTTTATCCTCATAACAGACTGGTGTGAGGACAGTGGCATTACGATATCCATTTCAGAGGTAGGGAGACTGAGGCTTCAACAATAATTAACTGGTCTGAGATCTCACCTCTATCAAGTGGCAGATGCTGAACTCATAGGTTAGATGATCTGATTCAAGAATCTGCTTTTTCTCCCCCATACACCAGGCTGCCTCTTAGCTGATGGATCCAAGGTAAATGTGACTTAAGCTACTAGTCAAGAAAACCAACTGTAGTCATTTAGTAAAAAACAATGTCTTATTTGATACAACTCTAGAGATTTTTTTTCCCAAACTATGTTAACAATTTTATTTTAACATGTGGGTGCTTTCCAGATTAATTTTGCAGATACATAAAAAAAATTAATGTTTTTTGTTTTCTTTAATGTTTTTTATTTTTGAGAAAGAGAGCGAGCGAGTGGGGGAGGGGCACAGAAAGGGGGATAGAAGGGGAAAGAGGACCTGAAGCACGCTCTGTGCTGACAGCAGCGCGCCCAATGTTGGGCTCAAACTCACAAACCATGAGATCATGACCTGAGCCAAAGTCAGAGCTTAACCAACTGAGCCACCCAGGCGCCCCCAAAAAACATTAGCATTTTGATTAATTTATACATCAATATGAATGAAAGTAGAGCCTGTAAAGTTGGGGGAGATTAAAATGTCCAATCACAAAGGTTAATGTGGAATATTTTCCTTCTATAAAGCAAGCTAGTTTGTTTTTAATATTCTGCTCAATAAACATATACAGTTGTTTCATAAAAGTATGTGTATTTTAAAATATACTGGCCATGAATGTGAAGTGCTATGTTTTAAAATTTGCATATGTTATCCAGATCAACAGAAAAAATATACAGCTAACTCCACTTCATACTTTTCTTTCTGTTTATCTTATCTATCTACCTACCTAAATAAAATAGACCAGATTTCTCATGTTTCCAGATTTCCAAATGGTTTCTTAATTTTAATTTCATTAGTTTAAAGGGGGAAAAACATATTTCTGTCCCACCGAAGAAGGGAATACTGTTTAAAACTGTGTTATCACTTCAGCAAATGAACCCAGATACTTGAGTAGCTCATAGTAGTTCTCTGGTAAAAACAGTTTTAAAAACCTCTTCAGGAAACATTCTTTTTGTTTTTTTATGATAAAGTCACTGGTGTTTGTTTTTTAATTTAAATGTACAGTCTTCTTTTTCTTTTTTCTTTTTTTTCATTTTTTGTATTAACTTTATAGTTTATTGTCAGGTTGGTTTCCATATAACACCCAGTGCTCTTCCCCACAAGTTTCAGGAAACATTCTCAGCTCTGAATTTATTAGAGACTATGCTGTATAGTGGGGAAATGACTGGATGCTCACACCATAGACAACTCTTCTTCAGTATTTCACAAAGAATATTTGAGAACGTTACCAAGAACATGAACCAGAGATTGAGCCAATATTGTTATGACCTATTTATGAGACTTTTGGAAAGATGGCAATAGATATATTGTCTCAGATACCACATAATTAGAATTTATCCTTCTCTAAGATGATATCTTTATACTTTAACATATCTTAACGTATAGCTATTCTTATATTAGTCCTTTCTAGCAAAAAGGAAAAGAGAATAAGATAAAGCCCTCCTTATCATTCTTTAAACTTAAATGGAATTTGACACTTAAAAAAATACCGGAGGGAACTTGGGGGAACAGGTCAGGGTTAGACAGCGGGTAACTGGAAAACCGGGCAGGTGACTGGAAGCCCTAATTTGGTTTCAGGTGGCAAATTTCCTATGCAGTTGAAAGCTCTGGCCAATACCCACTCACCCCATTCCTCTTTATGGGAACAAGTGCTCTAAATACAAATGAAAGGGAACTTATTAGGACTTTTTAAAATTTTTGACATTTTCTGATTGGAGAAAGAAAAAGTCGTTTATCCGCAAAATAATCATTTTTTTTCCCTGTGCTCTTTGAGGCCAAGAGAAATTAGAAAGGGAGTAGATTTCTAGGTTCAGGCCGTTAAGGGAGCTGAAGTTGGTTATCTGATGGATTTTTCCCTTCAGTAGATCTCCGAGTATGTTGCAGGGGAGTGCAACCAGGTCTTACGTATGAAGGCCATATGCACCAGACAGTGAAGTGCTGGAGCCGGCTTGCGCTAGCTTACGTGAAGGGATCACTAACAATATCACCAAATTTAAAAACTTACTCATATCTATCCTTTGCCAAAAAAGATTTAAGATACTCATTATGTATAATAGTTAAGGCATGCTGTCCATGCAGGACAGCATACTGCAGAAGCCCTTTGGTCTGCTAAACCATACTGATCACCATTGCTTAGATATAGTACTAATGCTGTCAGGGGTTGTTGAACATAGAACAAGTAAGCATGTCCCCCATATATATTCATGAGACTAAGAGCTAACATTTACTGAGTGCCTACTACGTATCAGTCCATGTTACAAAGGCCTTATATGTTATAAACTCATCAACTTTCACAGCACTCCTATGAGGTTGGTAGTATATTTCCATTTTACGGGTGGGAAAAGCGAGACACAGAATTTAAGTAACCAGTCTACCAGGCCACACAATTACTATGTAGCAGATTCAGGATTCGAACACTGGAAGTTTGTCTCCAGAACCTATGCCCTTACCTACTATGCAGTATGTTGTCTTTAAGGGCACTTCACTGAGGAAGCTGTTTGCCACTCATGTGACACCCATGGCAGATATCCCATTGTCCATGCCCTTGGAAGACATAGAAAGTGTAGAGTTGTCTGCTCACTAGACTGTGGAATATTCTTTTTTCTGACCCTCATTGCTTGTATTCTATTGCCAGAGTCATGGTGGATTGTTGCATCTCCAGAATCTTCTAAATACTGCCACGAGAAATGTTCTTTATTCAAATTTTCAGCTAAAACTAAATCTCATATTCTGTTGCTTCTCTCTTGATTCTCAGCTTTTTGTAAGAACAAGCAATGGCAACAAGAGTACAGTTTTTCTTCCAAATGACCAGATCATAGGACATCTTCCCTGTATCTACTTTTGCTCCATTTTATGCCTGGCTATTAGAGTGTTCTTCCTAAATGCAGATCTTATCATATGACCTTTCTCCTCAAATATCTAATGGATTTTGTAGTGGTGGTTTTTTTTGTTTTTGTTTTTGTTTTTTCTAAATAGGCATTTAGGACCATTCGTAGTCTTGTTCCTGGCACCCAGAATGCATCTGTCACTACACAACTTTGCCTAAACCCTGTCCACTAGCCACTCTAGACCACTTCTAGGTCATGAGATACTCCCCAAATTTTCAGGCTCTTGTGCTTTTCCTCATGCTGTTCTCTACATTTTAATTGCCATTCTTCCACATCTCTGATGACCCTACAGTGGCTCACCATTTAAATTTCAGCTCAAATGACACCTGCTCCTGTATTATAATACTTATTTGTGGTCTGTTTTCCCTCACTAGACTGAACTGTTTTAAGTTTAAAAAAAAACGTATTCTAGTAGTCTTTTAGCACCTAGCCTTTTGCCTTGTACATACTTAACACTTACATGCAATATTTAGGTCTTCAGAGACTGCACCACCAAAGTTTTTCTCCTTTCCTGCTAGCTCAAGATTCAAAGCTGTTCCCAGAGCCTCAGAGTTCCAGAAGCTGAATGGCTAGATAGCTTCTACCCCATAGATATTATGGAATATTCTGTTCAGATTTGTTCTGTTTCTAATGCGACTATCTTCTTGATTTTTTTCTCTATATTCACCTTTGCTCAGATTTACTATGCCTTGAAAGCTCCTTCTCTTGCCTTTGTGGAATATTTTTGCACTTTTGTAGAGAGACAAGGACTTGCCTGGTACACATATTAATACTAATCCATACAAGAAAATGAATCAGAATGTGTAAATTGATCATTGAAATTTTTTGATGCATAATCATCATGTTTAGTGACTACTTGTGTCAGCATTGCATAGTACATATGTTTAAAATGCAGATTCCTTCCTCTCACTTTTATTTTTCAGCCCCCCAATTTCTTCCAATTTACCCATTCCTAGGATATCCTTTTTAAGCTATTAAATATACATATAAGAATTATATATACAGACAAAAGTTTTTTTCTTTTTCTTAGGCAAGCGATGTATTCCATACACACTGCTTCATTCCTTTCTTTTTTCATTTAACAAAATATCTTGGCATTCTTGTCATATGAGCATATAATAAAAGTGAGAGGAAGACTTTTAGAATAGACTCTTGAAAGCTTTTGAATTTTATGCTAAGTCACTGTATCACCTATTTTTAAAATAAAGCAAATATTTTAAAATAAACATTTAAAATAAAATAAACAGTGGGCACCTAAAAAAAATAAAAATAAAATGCAGATTCTTGGATCCCCATCCGAGATCTACTGAATTGTTCTCTGAGTTATCTGCTTTTAGCAAACACCCCAAATAATTCTTCTGTACAATTATCTTTTGAGAACCACTGTCCAAAATCAAAAATAAAATGTTAAGTCCTAATCTATATTCTCTGTGGATATGAATATTAATTACATTTGTGGAAAAACTATCATTAGAATGGTTTGGATTTTTCGGTCTGACATTTGATTTTTTTTTTTTTTGGTCTCCTGGTGTCTAATCCAGGGCTGTGCAATAGAACTTTTTGTGATGATGAAATTCCCATATCTTCATTGTCCAACACATATGGCTCTTGAGTACTGAAATGTGGCTACTGTAACTGAGGAACTGAATTTTTAAATTTAATTAAACTGAGATTTAAACAATTACATGTGGCTATGAGATGCACTACTGGAAATGCAGATCCAGAAAGCTTGGCTATCTAGAATGAATAATTTCCTTAGGGGTCTAGTGGCTACAGTGATCATTGTATCAATAAGAAATCAAACAGGAACATCATTTTCTTTGACATAGAGGACACTGCATTTCTTTTTTTGAATAGTTTAAGAATTTTAAATGGCCTAAAGTGAGTTGTCCTCAGAAATGATTTAACCAGTTATGATCTCAATTCAATTTAAATGAGATCTATACTCTGCATTTCTCATCAGTACTATTTTTCTATTCATATTGGCTTACTATTGGGGGCTCACTGATAAGCCCTGATTTCTGAGCTAGAGATAAGAAAGTTGAATTAATCAGAGGAAAGAGCTCCTGGCTCCAATGTTTGGGTTGTAGACACTTTCAGACATTTTAGCTCTCATAGATGCTTTAACCATTCTCTTTTGGATTGATCAGGCCCTTAGCCACTCATTACTCATTACTTTTCAGCTTCCATTTCTTTCTCCGACAAATCTTCCTTGAACCAGTAGTATACCCCTTTCAACATGATTTCATTATTTAAATAGCATTAATACTTCGGAAGAATTTGAATCAGAAATGGATTGTAATCTCTACATAAAGACACATAAATCTAGGCACGCTGTTTTATTGTGTGGAGTTCATCGTGTGTATTAGTAGTACTTGGTGGCTTTATAAAACTAACTGTCAGAATCTATGGTTTTGGAAAAAACAAGTAGGTAGAATAATAGACTTGACTATGCCTATCTGTGGAAACTATATGATAAATAATTATGCCTGTCTGACCTGCCCGCTGTTGCCTAGATTCCAGTTCTTTGTAACTCTTCTCATTTGCTAAAAATTTTAGCACATCCTGAAATTTCCTTTTCTGCCTTCACATTCTTCACTTTCTTTGGCTCTGCTTTCTGTTTTCGGTGGACAGCAAACCTCCCCCACCCCCGCTTTTTTTGTACCATTCAGACTCACTCTCAGAATCTATTGTTGTATCTAGCCTCACTGGATCGCCTAGAGGAGTTCAAACCCGGTGTTTGAAAGTGCCACTCAGGGCCACCCTTGAGCACTCTGCAAATAGGTTCTTTTGTTTTGAGAACTAAAGAGATAGTACCACGGCTACAGTTTTGAGAAATGCATAAAGACAAAACCCATTTGGAACTAAAGGAAAATTTTAACCCCTTGCCTCTCCCTACCCCGAGCAACAAACGACGTCTATAATTTTCAGTGACATTTTTATATAGGAAGCCAGATATTTTTGCTTTCAATGAAAAAGTATACTTTGATCGGGACCCTTCATAATTCACATAATTATAATTCACACCAGGGTAGAGAAGGGAGCAAATATATTTTAAATGTATATTATAGAACTATGCAAGGATCTTTCAATAAGTTATTTCATTTAATCCTCATTAACCCTCTGAATAAATGTCTACCTTACTCAAGGCTGTATATAACATTAACTTGTCTACACCTCTGTGTGTAGACAAGCTGGATCCTCGTTCCTTTTTACTTATACATGAAATGAGGAATGGTTTTCTCTCTCTCTCTTTCTGTGTGTGTGTGTGTGTGTGTGTGTGTGCCAGAGAGAGAGAGAAAGAGCGCGCACACATTCACATGAGAGAGAAGGTTCTCAGCATTAGGGTGTCTCCTCACAAAATTCCCATATCAGTGTAAAGTGAGAGAATGTAAAGAAAACATTCCCTGTGTTAACTGTCTACCAAACAGGAATTGGGATGAATCCAGTTAATGCTTCTGATGAAGAGGTAGTAAAGAAAGCATTCTTTAAATCCTTTGTACACTCTATTCATTGCCACGCCCATCTGCTATGCTAGACTGCTAACTCTTGCTGCTAAATATGGTTGGCATTTTCCCAAACACTGCCCTTTGGTTTGCAGGTGGGGCTGGAACTGCAAAGAACTACAACTCTAATGTGCTTTCCTGAGTCATGGAAATTTGCCCAGTTTATTCAGTGGAAGTTGTGCAATCTGGGTTCATCTAAACTTTTGATAAGGACTGTAAGGAGTATAAAATAATTGTGACAATCCATATTTAATAAAAATTACAATAATTTGTAAGAAAATCAGACTTTTGAAAAAGCTTTTTGGGTGGCATATTACATTTTTTCTTGGTTGTGAATATCATACAAAGAGATCATCAAAAGTCAATTTGATTCCTGATTTTAAAAGTCTACAGGTGATAGGAGATAGTAAACTATATTAAGAGTATACAATATGATCTGGCATTTAAAAAGCCAATATGGTTTTGAGTAACTGACATAGATATGGACAAATAGCTTCTTAGAGCAAAGTAGTGAGAATCGCTTTTTAATTGGTAATAAGACTATGCCCAAGTTTCCATTCTCTGGAATTGAGATGCTTGAAATGGAAAAGAGCAATTGAAATGCTTAAAGGATCCAGGGAGAGTGGTTTACAATGGTGGGATACAAAGTAAATACAATAAAGACAGCTTGAGTAGTTAGTGAATATTGGCACTCATGACTATTTTGAGTAGTGTGAACAATAAAGAGCACAAACTGGCAGAAAAAGGGATAAACACAGGCAGAAATATGACCATTGGAGAAATGAGCCTGGGATTCCACTAGTATCTTTCCCCCTCCCACAGAGCATTCCCTGAGTGCCCTACTCTTGGACCATGTGAGGCTTTTAACAGAAGGGAAAGAAATGGTCTGGAGAGAAAAGGTCTCAAGGACTTGAAGTAACAAGGGAATAATTATTTTGTTAAATATTTACAGTTTAAATAAAAAGAATTCCCACCTAGTGGCAAACTCTCCAGAACATTTTCTTTGCTGGCCTTGCGTCAAGACCAGATGAAGCACAAGCTGGAGAGAAGAACTCACTCTAACAGGGAATATGATCCAAGGCAGTGCCCTTGGAACTTCTCCATAGAGATTTATTACTGGAAGTAACAGAAGGGCTATGTTAGAGCATAGAACAGAGTTCCATGGCATGAACCCTGAGGTTGGGATTTATAGTATGGCTCTTGTGCATTAGCTGGACAATGAGTATAATTTCATTGCTGATGCTTTCCATTTGAGATTTTTGATATAGGGCTTTTATGTATGCCTAAGCTATCAATGAGCCAAGACAAGTCAGTTAGGATTACTTAGCTACTACTGACTGTTTGTGATGCCTGTATTTCACCAGTCCAATAAGGAAGGTACTTGACTTGAAGCTGTTTAGCCATTTCCAATCCTCCTGTCACTGTTGGTAAGCTGCCCTCACGGGATGTTAAACTGCCCCTTGCTGTTGTGAAATGGATGAATGGATAAGCAGCCTTTCTCGTTGTGTCTGAACTTTTCTTCTTTAGTATAGCATCATTCCGACTAGTTCTAAAATGTAAAGTGGAGCACAGGACTGCTACCCCATGAGGTTTTAAATCTAGATCATAATGGGTCACCCAACAAATGATTCCAGTTTATGATCCCAAGTTAAATTTATTGACAGAGAGGAAAGCATTGCAGAATGGAATGCCAGTTTCTTATGACATTTATGGATTTAGGCCAAAATTGTTGAATCCTTACATATTCTATATCTGATGAAAGGACATAGGAGGGTAAAAAGAAAGAAAAGACAGAGTCCAGAATGATTTGTATTTATTAACAACTATTAGTGCAATGTAGGATCCTATTCTTATTAATATTTATGAAATGCTACCCTTAAAGCTATAGACTACAGAAAGAGTAATCTAGTAGATAGGCCAGTACTGAATGATTGAGCCAGAGACAGCATATAAATATTAGAAATGGCCTAGACCACAGCATCAAGTTTTTATTATTTCATAAGAAATCACTATTGGGACTTATGAATCTAGTGGGAATATGAAAGTACTCACTTATTCCTTGGTAATGAGGAAATGATTAAGAATGAGAAAAATGTTTACAAATGAAAGTTTGTAATATATGCATTTTAATAGAAACCTTAAAGGCTATTAAGTCATGTCTCCCTCTTCTACCACGTATATATACAGTCTGTTACATGAACCCATCTATTCTATCTTCAAATGGTCATCCAGTTTATGCTTGGATGCTGGCAATAATTTGGCACTTTTCACTATGACACAGTACATTTGATCTTGGAATAGCAACAGTTATTAAATGTTTTATAAATGAGCCAAAAAATCTCTCCCTTCAATGCCCACCCAAATGCTGCTACTCAGGCATAGCACCTTTCACACAAACTGCAACATGAATTGAACCCTCAAATTATATTGTGTGGTGGCCCTCATTCTGCTTATCCCTTGGGGCTTACACCAAGTAACCTTACCCTGTTTCCATATGGTAACTCCTCAAATGTTGGAAAACAATTATCATGTGCTTCCCAAGTGACTAATTTTTTTTTATTAATAGCTTTAGTGGGGTATGATTTACATACCATACAATTCACTCATTTTAAGTATATAATGATCTTTAGTATATTCAGTGCTATGCAACCATCATCAAAAATTTAATTTTATAACATTACTCCCCAAATAAACCCTGATCCCCTTAGCCATTATCTCTCTAACTTCCCATTCCCCCTAGTGCTAGACAGCTACTACTCAATCTCTCTATGGATTTACCTATTCTAGATATTCTGTATGAATGGGATCATGTGAAATATGTGTCCCTTTGCATTTGGCTTCTTTCACTTAGCATAATATTTTCAAGGTTCATACACGTTGTAGTACATATCAGTACTTCATTCCTTCTTATAGTTATACACTATTTTATTGTACTGCTATACCACATTTTGTTTATCTACGCATGAGTTGATGGTCATTTGAATCATTTCCACTCTTCAGCTATTGTAAATAATGCTGCTGTGAGTACTCATGTATGAGTTTTATGTAGACATATATGCGCATTTATCTTGGGTATATACCTAGGAGTACGTACTTGGATCATATGGTACTCTATGTCTGACTTGTTTAGGAGCCATCAAAATTGTTTTCCAAAGTGGTCACATAATTTTATAATTCACCCAAGCAATGAATAAGGGTTCCAGTTTGTCCACAATCTTGTCAACAATTATTATTATCTAATAATACTAAGGAGCCATTTTAATAGGTGTGAAGTGGTATCTCATGGTTTTGCAAATATTTTCTGCCACTCTGTAGACTGTATTTTCACTTTCATGATAGTATCACAAACATTTGCAGCACCAACATTTCTGATTCTGATGAAGGCGATTTATCTATTTTTTCTTTTGTTGCTTATGTTTTGGTGTCATAAGAAACTATTACCTAACTCAAGGTTGCAAGATTTACTCCTATGTTTTCTTTTTTTCAAATTTATTTATTTATTTTGAGAGAGAGAGGGAGAGGGAGAGAATCCCAAGCAGGTTTCACACTGATAGCATTGCTGGATGTGGGGCTCAATCTCATGAACTGGGAGATCATGACCTGAGCCAAAATCCAGTCAGGTGCTTAACCAACTGAGCCACCCAGGCACCCCTCCTATGTTTTCTTCTAAGAGTTTTACATTTTCAGCTCTTATATATAGGTTTGTGATCCAGTTTTAGTTAATTGTTGTGTACGATGTGAGATCAAGATCCAATTTTATTCTTTAAAAAAATTTTTTTTAAACATTTATTTATTTTTAAGAGAGAGAGAGAGACAGAGTGCGAGCAGAGGAGGGGCAGAGAGAGAGGGAGACAGAATCCGAAGCAGACTCCAGGTTCTGAGCTGTCAGCACAGAGCCCGATGTGGGGCTCAAACTCACAGACTGTGAGATCATGACCTGAGCCGAAGTCAGACGCTTAACCGACTGAGCCACCCAGGTGCCCCCCAATTTTATTCTTTTGTATGTAGATATCCAATTGTCCAAGCACCACTTGTTGAAAAGACTATTTCTCCATTGTATGATCTTAGCACTCTTGTCAAAAATCAATTGGTGGCAAATATGAGGGTATATTTTCAGATACTCAATTCTGTTCCATTGTTCTATATGCCTGCCCTTATGACAGTACCACACTGTCTTGATTATTATAGTTTTATAGTCATTTTTGAAGTTGGGAAGTGGGACTCTTCCAACTTTGTTCTTTTTCAAGGTTGTTTTGGTTATTCTGGGTCTCTTGCATTTCCACATGAATTTTAGGATCAGGGTGTCAATTTCTTTAAAAAGAAGCCAAGTTGGATTTTGAAACGAATCCATTGACTCTCTCTATAGAGTGATGTTTTAAAAGGTACAAACATCATTTAGAATGAGACCCCATGAGGGGTAGCTCCATACACAATCTCCATATGCCCTTTTTCACTAGCAGCACTACTTCAGAACTAAAACGTACACCTTTTACAACTAATTTTTTATTTCTTAAGTAGACAAAATCCCCATGGTGTAAGTATGTAATATAAGACAAGCAAAACAAAGTGCCCTATTCAGTGACCAACACATCTCTTGCATTCGACTGAGATTATTCCTATCTAAGTGAAGAAACCAAGAAACAAAGCTAAGGAGAAAATTGGCTAATCCAAGATGATTTCTTTTCATTCAGTCCCATTCTGGAATGCAGGTGTTGTGTGTGTGAGTGTGTGTACATGTTTCAGTGTCAGTGTCTGTGTGGGTACTGAGTGGCTGTGTATGTGAGTATGCATATTTGTTTTAATCC
Source organism: Cryptoprocta ferox (assembly GCA_028646485.1). Classification (NCBI taxonomy): domain Eukaryota; kingdom Metazoa; phylum Chordata; class Mammalia; order Carnivora; family Eupleridae; genus Cryptoprocta; species Cryptoprocta ferox. Next base: position 18,241,372 of record CM053579.1, read on the forward strand.
TTGTGCACAGATGTGTGCATGTATAGTGTGTGTGTGTGTGTGTGTGTGTTGTTTTTGTGTCTTCTGTTTTGTTTTTGCTTTTTAACCCTAGCAACAATGCCTTTGGACAAAAAAATAGTGTTCCAAAAAATCTTTGTGGCATTTCATCCTTTCAGCTGAGCTGATTGATATTTCAGAGTTACATGTGAATCTGGCTGTGCCACCTGAAAAGGGGGTTTATATGTCTTATTTCTCTGCTTTTCTTCCTATACTCTATTTATTCCATTTGCTTTATAGTAATTTCTGCACTTGCCTCTTAGTTATTAAGCCATAAGATCTCCATAGTTTTATCTACCTCCCTGTACTGCTCTGATCACCTGTGTTGCCAACCTTGTGATACTGGTTTATTGACCTTTGTCCTTTCTTCCCACTTCTTACTACAAAGGAGTCAGTCTATAGAGCCTTTCTAATTCCCTCACACTCCATACCTTAGATGTTGCCAAAAGTGCTTCACAATTACAGATGGAACATGTTTCTAGGCCATGAAAAAAACACTTCTTAGAGTATGGAGTATAGAAACCAGTCCTTAAGAATGAAGAGAATTTAACTCATATGTTAAAACTCAGTCAACTAGAAAGCTGGTGTTGTATATTTCCTATAGCTTTAAAAAAAATTCTCCCTGCCTTTCTTCTTTTCTTCTTTTCCTTTCTTTCCTTTTTTTTCATTTCTCTCATTAGCAATGATGATCATGCAGTGTTAGATTGGGAATGAAGACAGGTAATAGTTGGCAAGTATTATTAAGTCTAGACCAAGGCTGAAATCAAATAGGGAATATTCTACCTTGGGGAAATATCAAAATATCCAAGGCTGGATATTCTGACATGATCTTCAGTGAGTATTACACCAGCCTGGTTGGGGATCACTGAGATAAATAAAAATGACTGCTCTATCATCCATGAGCATTTTACTTTTTATCAGTCTGAAATGGCTCTCTGTATCTTTGTAAATGCTTTTGCCTTACGAAAATAAAACAAAAGAATGAATGCTGAAGACAATAGAAACTTACTTAGAACAACCTCACAGATTGTTCACAGTGTTTGCAATTTGCTATATCCAGGAAACCAATGAAGTAAAGAAGTTCTTATAAATAAGGGGGAAAGGCATGTCCTACCTGCAGTGATTCTGCATATCTTAAATTCTAGTGGATTATGTGGGGACTGGAACACCACTGTCTGAAATTGACAGAAGAAAAATGCTCTGGGGGCCTCTCCTAGCTTCAAAATACCTTTTGCATATAATTGTACTAATTAGAGATTCTGTATTGGCTGAAGATTTTTTTCTTTTAAGATAGCTATGTTCTGGCAATGAGAAAGAATGAAATCTGGCCATTTGTAGCAACGTGGATGGAACTCAAGGGTGTTATACTAAGTGAAATAAGTCAGGCAGAGAAGGACAGATACCATATATTTTCACTCATATGTGGAACAGGAGAAACTTAACAGAGGACCATGGGGGACAGGAAGGGGAAAAATAGTTGGGGAGAGGGAGGGAGGCAAACCATGAGAGACTCTTGAATACTGAGAACAAACTGAGGGCTGATGGGAGTGGGGGAGAGGGGAAAGGGAGTGATGGGCATGGAGGAGGGCACTTGTTGGGATGAGCACTGGGTGTTATATGTAAACCAACTTGACAATAAACTATAAAAGAAAAAAAAGATAGCTACGTCTCATGGGAAGGTTAAGCCTCAATCATATTTTAGCATCAATTACTTTAATCAAATATACAGATCAATTCTTATCTGAGGTTTCTGTCTGAGTGGCTTAGAAAGGAAAGGGTAAGAGAGGTGTGTGCACTTCCTTATCTCCTTCTTTACCTGTTTGATGGTATTATGGATAGGAACTTTCAAAACACTTCTGTGGTAAAGAACTCAAGTGCTGGGATAGGATGAAATTACATGATATAGATTAATTTGATACTTAGTTTGTCCTCCTCCTTTACTTTTCTAAATCCTGTCTAACTTAGCAAACCCAAATTCTACACATCACAGAAAGCCTCCTCGTTTTCTGCCAGGCTACATTGATTTCTCCTTTTTCCAAACTGCAACATTATTTACTATCTGTACCACCCAATCCAGTGTTCAGTTTGGTATTATATCTCCTCCTATTCTTCAGTGAGTTTATATGTGCTAAAATTGTTCTCCTTATACAGGACTAGTGATGTATGCATACAATATGTAACTTTTGGAAGGAAATGGTTGTTAAGTTCTTGAAGACAATGACTATGTCTTTCTCATTCTTCACTTTATTATTCCTCATGGCATATAGGGCAGTATATTTGGATCCAGGGGAAAAGTAAACTGTAACTACTGTTATAATTAAGATTTTGTTTTATACTGTTATCTACCTTAAAACATACATTTGCAAGTGGTTGCTATGATTGATATGCTTCCAGAAATGGCGTCATTCACTCTGTCTAAACTGGCAGCGTTCTTTCCCTGCTTTGCACTAGCCTTTGCTCATGGCCCTGGTCATTCCTGGTGGCTAAGGTCTTGATACTGGCTCCTTCTCATAATGAATTAGTGAGCAATTAGAAATGCCATTCGGTAGCTTCATGAAATAGGATAGGACCATTGAAGAAAATATAGTAGTTCTCTCTTATTTCCCAGATTTTCAAAGTGTTAACTAATCTTACTGTGGTAATCATTTCACAGTATTTACATATATCAAATCATCACGTTGTATACATTAAATTTACACAGTGTTGTATGTCAATTATATCTCAGCTGGGGAAAAAAGATCTATACCTAATAATCTCAATAGTTGTTTCTTTGTTAAAGTTCTCTCTGTAGAAATAGAGGAAAAAAGCTTATTTAGACAAAACCATTTTTTCACATAGACTCAAGGGGGCAAAAAAGAATACCCTTCAAGAAAGATAGAATGGCTTTTAATTCTCCTTAGCAGTTGCTGGAATAGTAAAATAGTAGCCATTGGCAGAATGTGTGTTAAAGGGATTTATATATTTAATCATTTCCCCTCTGTACTTCTTCACCCTTGTACTTCTTCCTTGTAACATCAGGTAGAATACAGTGCTGACGATGGCTTCTCTTTCCCCCAGTTGAAGTTTAAAATTATGAACGCTGTATAATGAAATGGTGATTTCTATTCTGTCCTGGTGGTAAAAAGGGATTTGCTGATGTGTAAAATGAGACAAAGATAAATAACAAACAGATGTTCTCACAAAATGTTCATTAAATCCCTGCCTAGTGAAAGATGCTAGATTACATGTGTTCAAACTCTAAATGTGTTAGAGAATAAGGAGCTTTTATACCTTAATGCTCAATTTAGGAAAGACTATATAGCTTTCTCTGTAAAAATCATAGTAATCAGTGACTTATAGTCTCTTCCTCATTTCTGACTTATAGTCTCTTCCTCATTTCAGGGTGGCTTGTCATGACTGTTTTAAAACTTCTCTTATTGATTTTGACAGTTCTAATTATCCAAACAGACATCACCTTATTGAGAGATTATGAAGTGAGTTTAAGTCTCCTGGCTTGTAAAGCCCCACATAGGGGTTATCTAACATGTAGAAGTTAAGACTTTTCCTTGGATCCTCTCTAAAAAAATATCTGCAGTGGAGATATGATAGTGATGGGGGGGGTGAGGTTGGGAAGGAGAAGCAGGAAAAATATCACCTTTATCTTGTTCCTCTCACTCTTTCATAAAAAGTAGAAATTATAGTTCTTGACATAATGTATTGCTTACAGCAAGGACTACCTGCTACTGGTAAGCCACTGTTCTGCTGTGCTAAGTGCTAAGCAGCTGTTTATTTCTAGTAAGTTGTAATATGTAGTTTGTGTTCCAAAGGTGGGAAGGAGTACTCAGCTTTACATGGGGAAGGTGGTAGCTTGAGAAGGTAAGTTCAAAGAGATGATATTTGATCTGAATCTTGAAAGATGGTAGAAGTTCATTAGAAAATAAAACAAAAAAGCATTTCAATCAGAGTGAATAGCATGTTGCAAAGACACAAAATCCTGAAATGACATGAGAAACTTTAGATGAACTCCCAATAATTCAGTTTGGCTTTGTGCTTGAGTTTATACATCTGTAAGTTGGGCTTAATAATGATACCTGTCTTATATGGTTATGAGGATTAATGAGTTAATATATGTAATTTGTAACAGTGCTTATTGTATAAGAAATGATTAATAAGTCTTAGCTCTTATCATATCAATAGATGGAGTTTGGCATTTGGATAGGAAAGTGGATTTTTATCCACTTTAGCTTTTGCTAAATTGAAGTAATAAGTAGAAGAGGTGAGATTATAGATTGACACTGTGCTAAGGTATGTATATTTTTTTCTTATAGATGACTAGAAACTATTATGGAGTTTTAAGCTGGGATTTCAAATAAATGACCAGATTTGCATTTTAGATCACTCTGCCTGTTGAAAGATCTGAATGGGGTAGGGAGGGGAATGTATTTATGGAAATTGGATCCCAAGGAGTCAGTTTTAAGACTATTACAATAGTCTATGTAAAAGATGATGGAGGATCTAAATTAGAAGAATGGCAGCAGAAGAAGTGGAAGGACAGGTGCAATTTCAGGAGATATTTTAGAGTGGTCAGGTATCACAGACTAGTAATTAACAAGTATGTTTTGTTTGGCCCATGAAGTATTCGGATTTGCCTTTAGATGAAACATGCATTCTCTAGTTTGACTTAGGCTATGTTAGTCCCTACTGTATTACAATATTGATGTTACGACAGTATCACAAATTGATGTCATCTGGCCTTTTATGGGTGAGGGAGAGGTAGGAGTTAAGGATAACTCCTAGATTTCTAGATTGGATGACTGAACAAAGATACCTTCAGCCTTGATTGGGAATTCAGGGCTTTGAAAGAATTTGAAAAAAAACATAAATTATATTTTGAGTATATTATGTTGGAGGTATCTACAGGATACTAATCAGAAGATGTCTGCATTAGAAATATAGATTTGGGGAAATCATTAGTTTATAGGTGGTAGCTGAAACCATTTAGGTGGATGATATCACTCATTGAATGTATTTAGAATGCTAAAAGAAGAGGACTATACTCAACAGGAAACCAGTGAAGTGACTAGAGGTAATGCTACAGGAGGAAAGAGCTCCAGACATAGTGTAGACCTCAAAGTGTACACTGATAGTGCAGATTCAAGTGTAGATTCATAGTATGGAACCACTTTGAGTGATTCTCAATATGTGGTCCATGGACCGATGGGCTCCCCAAGACTCTGGGGGTCTGAGAAGTCAAAACTGTCTTCACAATAATTCTATGAAGTTATTTGCCTTTTTTTTTTAAATTGACATTTTCACTGCTGGTGCAAGAATAATGGATTGGTAGAACTGCTGTTGTCTTAGCAGAAATCAAGGCAGTGGCACCAAATTATGCTCGTTGGTAATTGTATTCTTTACCACCATATACTCACAGTTAAAAAACAAAGTCATTTTCACTTAATAATGTTCTTGATAAACCAGTAAATATTACTAACTTTATTAAATCTTGACCCTGTGTACATCTATGTATTTATTTATCTAGTGTGTGGGTTTATTTAAATTTAAGTTAGTTAATATACAGTTGAAACACCTTTATTGAGGTATAATTGAAATACAAAGAACTGCATGTATTTAATGTGCATAGTTTGATGAGTACATATCTTTTTAATAATCTGTGTGTCAAAATGGAAAGTATGCATAAAGCACTTCTGATGCATATTTAAGTACGATATTGTCTCCAGGTAAAGCACTTGCATGATTGAGTTGTAAACTGAACTAGAAGCTTTTACATAAAACTCCAATTTTTCTTCAAAGAACAGCTAACAAACTATGCTTTTCAGACTTGTGTATTTGGAAGCCATTTTCTCAAAAATAAAGTCCATCACTTTAAGGAAAATAGCTGACAGCATTTGTTGTCAACAATAAAATTTGAGATTTCAAGTGAAAATTAAAATTTTGGGACAGTTGTATCTGCCACCATAAGCTTGAGAGCTTCCCAATATCATAGCTTTCTCTGAGGAGATCAGCAGTGACATTACTTAATGTGATTTTTTAAAAAATATTATACAATGAAATGTGTCACCATTTGGAAGATCTGCATAAATCAGTGAAACATTTGTCAAATGATCAGTGCATGATGTAAAATCATGCCTGGGTTAAAGATCCATAAAGTATAAGACTGGAATTTAAACAGTAGATTTTAATACAACAAATTCTAAAAAGTTTATTAATATGGATTCCTCATTGCATTTATCTTAAGGAAACTACCACTGTCAAATTTTGGTGTAGTACTAGAGAAGAATGTCCACAATTACCTGAAAAGACTATTCAACTACTTCTCCATTTTCCAATTAAATCTTTACATGAGGCCATATTTTCTTCATATACTTTAACCAAAGAACATATCACAACAGATTGAATACAGAAGCAAACATAAGAATTTAGCTGTCCTCTACTAAACTCTCTTCTATAAAAAAGATTTGCAAATTTATAAAACAATGCCATTTTCTCATTGTTTTTATTTTGTTTTTGAAAATATTATTTTTCATACATGTTACTTATGTTAACAAATATTAGATTTATTATATTTAAATGAATAAAGAATACTTTTTAAATGTTACAGTTATGACTTCTAATATAGTAGGTATTAATAGGTAAAGCCAATAAAAATCAAAGACTCTTTGAGATTTTCAATGTTTTTAAAAAGTATAAAGGAGGGGCACCTGGGTGGCTCAGTCGGTTAAGCATCTGACTTCGGCTCAGGTCACAATCTCACAGTTCGTGAGTTCGAGCCCTACATCGGGCGCTGTGCTGACAGCTCAGAGCCTGGAGCCTGCTTTGGATTCTGTGTCTCCCTCTCTCTCTCTGACCCTCTCCCGCTCATGCTCTGTTTCTCTCTGTCTCAATATTAAATAAAACATTAAAAAAATTAAAAAAATTAAAAAGTATAAAGGAATCTCAATACCAAAAATTTTTGTACCTGTTGTTGTGGACTACTGAAAAAATCTTGGGGGCTACAAATGATGACACTTGTCTTATACATAAGTAGCCTAGACTCCTACAGGGGAACTGAGATAATTAAAAAAACATAATATGGAAAAATATGACTAAGTGGCAAATCAAGTGGCATAGACAGTAGGCACTAACCAAGAAAAAGAAGTGTGAACTAAAGTGGTAAGGGATTTGTTGGAAAGGGAGACTGGGGAATAGGTAGGATTTTGTAAAATAAGAGTGGGGAAGACTCTTCAGGCTTGACGATCACCGTGAGCAAAGTCTTGAAGGCCAAAATAAGCATAATATGCTCTAGGAACAGTAAGGAGACCATCTTGCCTGGGATAAACAATTTGCATTGGTGAATAGAAGAAGTTAGTTGAACAAGATAGACTGGAGCAGATTATGGAGGGCTTTAAGTGTGAGGGTGAGGAATTTTGATTTTATGGACAATGGGAAGCCATTAAAGATTTGTGATTTGGGATGGTGACATGATGAAAGTGATATTTCATGAAAATTAATCTAGAAGTAGAGTAAAAGGGAGACTTGAAATAGACTACAAATCAATTAGGACAATATTATAATCATCCATGCATGAAGTGATGATGACCTAGTTGTGGGAATGGAAAGTAAATAACCAATACAAGAGATAGTGTGAAGGCAAAATTAATGGGTCTTGATTGATTAGAAAGAAGAAATTGATTTTGAGACTGGATGACTAAGAGATTAGTGCTGTCATTGATGGAATATTAAAAAAGCAGAGGGAGCCCATTTTAAGTAGTTGGTGATGAATGGGTTATTAACTTGTTTGTTGAAAGTGTGTGATTATCCTAATGGAAATATGTATGTATAAGGAGTCACTATATAGGAAGTTGGATGAGAAGTATAAAATTGAGAGACAACATTAGAGAGATGATTATTGGGATTGAGGAAATGAATGAGTTTCCTGAGAAACAAATTATATAAATCAGAAGCCTAGGAACTAAGACTTCTGATCTAAAGCTATTAGATATTGATAGGAGAACCAGTAAGAAGACTGAGGAAGCAAATTGAAAACTATTAGGAGAACAGAATAATATCAGATTGTAGAAGCCAAGGGAGGACAGAGTTTCAAGAACGAGATGAAAATCCACCATTTCAGATTCCACAGAGAAGGAATGGTTTAATATATAATTTAACCTCTGTGAAAGCAGAGATCTTTGCATTGTATGCTTTACTCAATGATGTTTCCTAAATGCCTAGAACTGTGTTTGGCACATAGTATGTGATGAATAATTAAATGACTACACTTGGGTACTCCTGCTAAAACTTTTGCAAACCTTATAAGCACATTGAAGAAAAAAAATCAATGAGCAACATCTTCAGATAAAAACTTCTGTAGATATATTGATTCTATTTGCTTATCAGACAGTATTATTGGAAGCTAGCAGAGTGTTGTTAAATGCACAGTGAAAATGTAGGTGGATTGTTTAGCTACTGACTTGCATGTGAGGCATTCGGAGAGAGGTAGATGATGTATGTCTATTTGCATAAGTCCACAGACCAAAACACATCTGGTAGCCTTATCTTCTAGTCCTGTTAGGCTGTACTATTCATCTGTATAGGATATATTCCTCTGCTGGTAGTGTCTAATGCAGTAATCCTTCATTGAAATAAATAACCACTTTGGAATCTAAACAGCTAGAATCATAGCCATTAAGAAATTTGATTTGGAGGGCACCTGGGTGGCTCAGTCAGTTGGATGTCTGGCTTCAGCTCAGGTCATTATTTCACAGTCCATGGGTTCGAGCCCTGTGTCAGGCTCTGTGCTGACACCTCAGAGCCTGGAGCCTGCTTCAGATTCTGTGTCTCCCTCTCTCTCTGACCCTCCCCCACTAGCTCTCTGCCTCTCTCTCTCTCAAAATAAAATAAAGACATTAAAAAAAAAAGAAATTTGATTTGGTTTTAAACTTATTTTTGTATTTGTTTATAAGTTTTAGTTGCAAGTCTTTCCAAAGTTTAGTGCTTTGGTTGGGTTGAAAAGACTATGTCCAATTTTGGTGGTTAAAGTAGTTTCTTTTGTTTCATTTTTGGCATAAGTTGCCATAACGGATAGTGGAGAAATATAGGTGAATTTACTGGAGGAAACCAGTTATTTGATATTCATGGATTTCCTCACAAATGAGTTATATAGCAATGACTGTGTTTTGAGTTTTGAGTTTGGATTTATGTATTAGTTATCAACTGCTATGTAACAAAGTATCCCCAAACCTAGCATGTTAAATAGCAAACATTATGTCACAGTTTCTGTGGGCCAGGAATCTAGACATAGTTTAACTATATGCCTCTGGCTCAAGATTTCTCATGAGGCTATTGGCTGAGGCTGTGATCTCATCTGAAGGCTTGAATGTATGGAGGGGTCTGCTTTCAAGCTTACTTATATGGTGTTGGTAGACCTCAGTTTCTTGATACATGGGCTGCTCCACAGGGCTGCTTCATGATTCAGCAACTGGCTACCCCAGAGAAAGTGATTCAAGAGAGTCACTTGGGAGAAATGCCCAAGACAGAAGTCAGTATCATTTTATAACCTAAACTCAGATGTGACATTCCATCAAGTCAGCCATATTATAATTGTTAAAAATAAGTCAGTACATCCAGACCACATTTAAGGGGAGGAGATTACACAAGGATTTGTGAATACCAGGAGGCTGAGATCATTGGGGACCAACTTATAAGCTTCCTAACCACAGGTTTGATGACACCCATTTTACTGTCAAAACACACAGCTGAAATTGTAGAAAGAGAGAAGATACAGAGCTAAAGTCAAGTGTTTAGTGATGAAACCAGGAACACATCCTGTCTCCTGAAGTATAAAAATTTGTATCTTCTATAAAGGATAAAGAATTTTAGAAAAATGCCTAAAGCTTAAATACATGTATATTAAATTATATGTAGGGGCGCCTGGGTGGCTCAGTTGGTTAAGCATCCATCTCTTGATTTCAGCTCAAGTCATGATCTCATAGTGCATGAGTTCAAGCCCCTCATTGAGCTCCAATGCTGATAGAGCATGCTTGGGATTCTCTCTCTCCCTCTCTTTCTGCCCCTCCCCTGCTCAGGCCCATTCTCTCTCTTTATTGCTCTCTCTCTCAAAATAAATAAATAAACATTAAAAAATAATAAATTATATATAATTTTATAAACAAACACACGATTTTTAAAGACATAATGTATTTACTGAAACACAGTGTGAGAAGAAACTGAAAAGCCAAGTGAGGAAAAAAAGTTAATTAACACAGATAAAATTTATCTTCAAGTGATTCCTACAATTACAAAACCACCCAGAAAGACAGCAGAAAATGTTTGACATTAAGAGTAACTCCATTTTAATTTCAATGCCGTTATTCAATTAATGTAAGTTAATATGAAGATACTGACTACAATTAAATTTAGCCCCCATACTTTTAGTGCCTATATGAAGGCAGAGATAGAGAAAGTAAACTAAACCAGTGAGAAATTGAATCCTAAAAACAGATATTATAGATTATCTCATAGTTCATATCAGAACTATCTCTTCCTCTTTCCTTTTCTTAACTCTATTAGTATGGTTTAATAACTAAAATTATAAAAATACACCTTTTTGATGATAAAATGGTAATTTAGCAGGAAGCAGAACAATACTGTCTTGCAGCAGATCTTTAAATTCAATTTTTAACTAAATTAATTTCATGAGGTCTAGGTTCTATCTAAATCCAGAAATTATAGTATTTATTTACATTCATAAACCATATCCCATTTACTCCAAATAAAAGATATAACCCTGTCCTTGTCTGTAGAGACAAAAGAATAAAGATAAAAATGCATTATTAATCATAACAAATCAGATGCTTATTTGAAACTGAGGAAGGAGAAAATATATATAATATTTAAAAGAAGTGTGTTTATATATTTGTATTTCAAAAGGGTTACATTTACGAAGTAGTCATTTGGAAAGACAGACATCTTTGCTCTCAAAAGGGAAAATAGTAAGTAAGAGAGGAAGTTTGTATTAGATGGTTTCTAAGGTCTCTCTTAGCCTAACATTCTATGAGTCCATGTTCAGAGTATACGTGTGAGGTATAAGTCTTAGTTATTTATTCTTTTTAAAAAATTTTTTAAAGTTTATTTATTTTGAGAGAGGGAGACAGAGTGCGAGTGGGGAAAGGGAAGAGAGAGACAGAGACACAGAATCCGAAGCAGGCTCCAGGCTCCGAGCTATCATCACAGAGCCGGATGTGGGGCTCGAACTCACGAACCCGCGAGATCATGACCTGAGCCGAAGTCCGACACTTAACCAGCTGATCCACCCAGGCGCCCCTTTGGTTATTTGTCTTAAGGAGAATGAGAGAACATACATAATTAAAATCTGTAGTATCCGTAAACTTAATTTTAACCTATACTTTATTAAAGTCAGTATCAAATGTGTGTGTGTGTGTATGTGTATGTGTGTGTGTGTGTGTGTGTGTGTGTGTGTGTGTGTATTTGTCTATGCATACCTGTGCATGCATGTGCTCAGAGCGCCTGGGCTTGGAGGTTATGGGAGTGAGGCAGTGCTGTGTACCTTGCAATAGGATACTCAGCCTTTCTGTATCCTACTAGAAAATGTGAATGATTGCTTTACAGACATAAACTACCTTTGTATTTTCTTAGCTCAGGATAAGAAGTAAGCTGTGATTATCCTTCCCTATGCTCCTTGGAAATTCTCTTCAAATAGGCTTTTCTTCTCAAATTCCCCTATTCTTCTCAGGTTTAACTAAGATAGTTCCTCCATACTTTCTCATCCTATAGGTTCTGTTTCATACTCATTTACTTATTCATCAAAATTTTTGAGTGCTTACTATGTGCCAGGCATAGTTCTAGGTGCTGGAAAAACATCTGGTACAAAAAAATATCTTCCTTATTGCTTAGGTTCTAGGAGGAAGAGATAGGCAAATGTTACTCACACACACACACACACACACACACACACACACAGTGTCTTTAGTGATATATGCATATATATAAGGTGATAAGTGATTATGTGAATATGTATATGTATACACACATATAGTCAATGATATATATACGTATATTACTATATATCATCAGTATATAGCCAATGATATATATATGTGTGTGTGTGTAGATATATATATATCATCAGTGGTATGTAAGAAATAGAGCAGAATTAAGGGGATTGAGAGCATTGGTAGGATGCAAGTGGCAGTTTTAAATGGGATATTCAGGGTAAGCTCATTGACAAGGGATATTTAAACAATTATTTGAAGGAGAGTGACTATCTGAGGGAAGGACATTCAAGCAGAGGAAATGATCAGCACAAAGAACTTCAGTCAAGAGAGTGTCTGGATTATTCAGGGAACTAGCATTCAGGAAGTTAGTGTGGCTAAGAGCAGAGTGAGCAAGGGGAATGATAAGAGATTAGAAATTGTACAATTGTACTAATTGTACAATTTAGCTTTTACTCTGAGTAAAGTGAGAAAACTTTGGAGGGTTTTGAGCACAGGAGTCATGTACTCTGATTTTCAAAAGGATCATGTTGGCTGCTAACTTGAGAAGAGATTATAGGCATGTGGGCAGGGTAGAAGCAGGGAAACCAGCTAGGAAGCTGCTGCAATAATCCAAGCAAGAGACGATGGTGGCTGGGAGCAGTGTGTAAAGATTGTTAGACAGTGAGAGTGGATAGATTCAGGATATCTTCTGAGAGTATAATAAACAGGATGTGCTGATATATTCTATATGGGATGTACAAGGGAAAAGTCAAGGATGAATTGAAAGTTTTTTGGCCTGAGAAAGAAGGGAACATTTGTTGAGTTGGGAATGATTAGGTGGAGTAAGTTTGACATGTAGGAGTTCAGTTTTTCACATGTTAGTTTGCAATGTTTATTAGACATCTAAGTGGAAATGTCAAGTATGTAGGCGGGTATATGAGTCTGTAGTACAGTGGAAAGGTCTGGGCAAGAGCTATACATTTGGTAGTCTTGCACATACATCATATTTAAAGTGAAGGGAGTAAAGATGAGCAGAGATCCAAGGACTGAGCCCTGGGTCAATCCATTGTTAAAAATTTGGGGAGAAGAGCAGGAACCAGCAAAGAAAACTGAGAAAGAATGGCCAGTGAGAGGTAGGAGGAAAATCAAGAGTATGGGATCTTGAAAGCAAAACTGAGTAAACTGACTGTTGATTATAATCTATTTTGTCCTCTCTGTTCCTATTGCCCTCCCTAGTTCAGTATCACATCATAACTTATCTAAACTACAACAGTCTCGTAATTGGTCTTCTTGCCTCCCTTCTTATCCCCTCTGATGCATCCCCTACGCTACCAGAGTTTTCTATTTAAAACACAAATTAGATCTTGTCACTTCTTTGCTTAAAATGCTTAAATAGATTACTATTTGTAATTTATGCACACTCTGCTGCTGCTTTTCTCCATGCCTCTGCTTCTGCTCATGTAGTCCATTGTGTCTGAGATCCCCTCTCTACATTTCTCATCACCTAGCAATTCTTACTCATCTTTCAAGACTCAGTTCAGGTACTATCTCATTTGGAAAGCTTCCCCTGGTCTTTCCTCAGTACTTTAATTATGCCTATATTTTTATTGTTGCCCTGACCATACTATTTTGTAATCATCTATTTGTTTTTCCCATTTAGGCTGTTATTTCTTGGGGTACACCAATGATATTTTTTACCCATCTTTAAAAGTTTGGCACCGAGCACAGGGGTCTGACACATAGTAGGCACTTAATAAATGTTTAATGAATGTATGAATTAATGAGTGGTCAGTATGTCTCCATGCTCTGGATATGTCAGTTTCAGTTTGGAGCATTATAAATTTTTCTCTATAACTTTGAATTGTTTCCAATTCCTCGATTTAAAATTTTAATATAGTAGTTACGGGACAGAATAACTGATTTGCATCTCAGATGCAGGAGCAGCATGCTGAATAACAATATGCTATGGGTTTGATAGCACTGGAATATTATCTGCCTCAGTGTAATCAATATAAATCTAAGTTACTGTAATATAGCCAGTCCTCACAAGATGGATTTGTTAGGTTACTCTATTTATCTCTCTGGGATACCTTTACCATGTAAAATAACTTCTTATGGGAATACTGAAATTTGTTTGTACCTCTGGAAAGAAAGAAAGAAGGTATTGCCATCCTGGACCTTTTTTTTTTATTTGATTTTTAAAAGGTTACCTATTTATTTTTGGGGGGTGGAGGGAGAGGGAAACAGAAAATCCCAAGCAGACTCCATGCCATCAGCATAGAGCCCAACATGGGGCTCCATCTCATGAACCATGAGATCATGACCTGAGCTGAAATCAAGAGTCAGATGCTTAACCAACTGAGCCACCCAGGTGCCCCCATCCTGGACTTTTAAAAGGGTACTTAATACTCATTTATCATAAGCTAAAAGTATAAATCTAGTTTTTTTTCCACTGGTGGGCATTATTTCATAGGTAGAAATGCAAAAAATATCCATGATGAAGCATACCTGTCATCCACCTGATCCAGTATTGTTTCTGAGAGGGGTTTATTAGAAAATCATATGTCTGCCTAATACCAACCTCAAAATAGGTAGAAGTGTCCCTGGGGAAAAAATGTAATTTCTTTCAATAGTCCATTAAAAATCTGTTGTCTGTGATTTTATCTAAAATTGTTTGAATTTGTTCATTTGTAATTTTAAAAAAATTTACTATATTAGAGACAAAAGAATTTTCTAGTTACATTTTGCTATTTAAGGAAATGCTTTTTAAATATTGCAATAAATTTTACATAATGAAATGCACAGATCTTAATGTCCAATTGGATGATTTTAATGGGGGCATATACGCTTGTAATCAGCACCAAAATGAAGATATAAAACATTTTCATCACGCCAGAAAGTACCCCTGTGATCCCTTCTAACTGGTCTCCAACCTAAACAGGCAGCCACTATTATGACTCCTGTCACCACAAATTATCTGTTACTAAACTTCATAGAAATGAGATCATATACTATGTACTTTCTTGTGCCTGGCTTCTTCCTCTCAGCATTTTTATTTTTTAGATTAATTCATATTGATGGATGCTATCAGTAGTATGTTCCTTTTCATTGTTAAGTAATGTTCCATTATATGAATTAACTATAATTGATTTATTCATTCATCAGTTGATGCACATTTGAGTTGCTTCCAATTTTTGTCTATTTTGACTGCTCTGGACATATAAGCACCTAATGCTATATATTTCACTCTAATTACTCATTTATCCCACAAATTTTGATCTGTTCTGTTTTTATGTTCATTCAGTTCAAATAACTTTTTAATATCCTATGTGCTTTCTTCTTTAGTACATGGATTATTTATATTTTTCAGATATCTCTGTTATTGATTTCTAATTTAATTCCATTGTGTCAAAAACATGCTTTATATGACTGAAATAGTTTCAGGTTTATTTGAGACTTGTTTAATGGGCTTGAAAATAGTCTATCTTGGCAAATGTTCTAGGAACTGTAACTTTAGTTCCCTTTGGAACTAGGACCTCTAGACTAGCCGAGCCTAAGGTCATGGGAACAGAAAGCAAAAAATT
This sequence comes from Cryptoprocta ferox, assembly GCA_028646485.1. NCBI lineage: Eukaryota > Metazoa > Chordata > Mammalia > Carnivora > Eupleridae > Cryptoprocta > Cryptoprocta ferox. The sequence goes on from CM053579.1 coordinate 18,256,961, forward strand.
TGCTAGTGGATTACTAGGATTACAGAGATAATAGTGAGCTAAACCAGTCCCATTTTCAACTCTAATAATTATTCCTGTATCCACATAAATCCTATTATGGAAATAGCACCATATATTGGACATTGATTTAGAGCATATACTATATCCTGGAAGGCATTACCACCTAGCTGGTGCTCAGTCTTCAAAAGGCCATTTCACAAGGTAGCAAACTTGCTGCTTCAGCATGATGAAGAACATGGTAAAACTAGTGAATCCCATGAGCATGAACTCATTGCTGCTCTTCATCTGCTGTAAATTAGTTTCTTGATCAAAAAGGATTCTATGTGGAATTCGTGATGGTGAATATACATTCCATATGTTTTTATGAAATTGACAAACTACTTTTTAGAGTGGCTATGCCATTTTACATTCCCACCAGCAATATGAGTGATCCAGTTTCTCTGCATTCTTGGCAGCATTTGGTGATGTCACTTTTTTTATTTTAGCTACTTTGATAAATATGAGTGATATCTCATTGTGATCTTAATTTGCATTTCCCTAAAGGCTAGTGATGTTGAATGTCTTTTCATCTGCTTATTTGCCATCTGTATATCCTCTTTGGTGAAATGTCTCTTCATGTCCTTTGACCTTTTTCTAATTGGATTGTTTATATTTTTACTGCTGAGCTTTGAAAGTTTTTTTAAATTTTTTATGTACCTGAGTACTTTGTCAGATATGTGCTTTGCAAATATTTGTTTTGTTTTGTCAATCTGTAGCTTGTCTTTTCATCTGCTTAATAGTCTTTCACAGAGCAAAAGTTTAAATTTTTGATGAAGTATGATTTGTTTTTTTTTTCTCCTATGCATTGTGCTTTTGTTTTTATGTCTATGAAATCTTCACCAACCCCTAGATACCAAATACTTTTCCATGAGCTTTCTTCTAAAAGTTATACAGTTTCACATTTTACAGAGACTATGATCCAAAATGAATTAGCTTTTGCTTAACATGTGAAGTTTACATGAAGGTTCATTTTTTGTCTATACACATGTAATTGCTCTAGCACCATTTGTTGATTACTGCAGCTATATTCATTTTGAAGTAGGATAGACTGATTCCTCTCATGTTATTCTTCTTTTTAAAAATTGTTCTTTTCTATTCTAGTTCCCTCATCTATCCATATACATTTTAGGATGTTTGTCTATATCAGAAAAAAATCTTGCTGAGATTTTGAAAAATACTGCATTTAACCTATATGTCACTTTGAGGGAGAATTGACTTCTTTACTATGTTGAGTCTCCCAAACTATGAGCACAGTAGGCGTCTTCATTTATTTATATCTTCTTTTATTTCTTCATCATTTATTGTCATTTTCAGCACATAAGTCATTCGCACATTTTGTTAGATTTATACCTAAGCATTTTTCTTGTTTTTGAACAATTATAAATGGTGTTTTATTTTTAAATTTGGTATTCACATTTGAATTGCTAGTATATACAGTTGATTTTTGTATGTTGGTATTGTTTCATCTGATGTGGCTAAATTCCAAATTAGTTCAAATTAGGAGATTTTCTACATAGATCATCATGTCATCTGCAAATAGGGATAGCTTTATTTCTTAGTTTCTTGTTTTTAGGTTTCTTCTTTATTTTTCTTGCCTTATTGCATTGGCTAGAACTTCCAGTGTGAATTTAAATAAGGGTGGTGACAGAATTATCTTTGCCTTGTTCCTAATAATAGGAGGAAATTATTCAATCTTTCACCTATAAGTAAGATGTTAGATGTAGGGTTTTTTTGGTAAATATTCTATACTAAGTTGAGGAGGTTCCCCTCCTATTTTCTTAGACTTTTTATCATGAATTCCTATTGCATTTTCCATTGCTTTTCTGCATCACTTGATATAAGTATGTTATTTTTTTTTTTTGCTTTAGCATGTTTATATGGTGGATTCCATTGACTAATTTTTTAAATACTGAACCAGCCTTGCATCTCTGGAATCCCATGTCCCACTTGGACATGATGTATAATTTTTCTTATATATCTGCTATCATTCTAATTGTCTTTCCCTTATTGGTAAAGATGTTCTTTTTCTCTTGCTGATTTCAATATTTTTTCTTTGTCTTAGTTTTCAGTAGCTTGATTATGATTATGTTGATACAGATTTTTTTGGTTGTCCTATTTGGGTTAGTTCAACTTCAACTTTTTGATTCTGTAGGTTTATGTCTTTCACAAAATTTCTGAAAATTTCACCTATTATTTCTTCCAGTAGCCACTCTCTCCCTCTTATTCTGGAAATTCAGTCATACAAATGTTAGATTTTTTGTTATTATCCCACAGCTCCCCTGAGGATCTGTACAGTTGTTTCAGCCTATTTTTCTTTATATTATATTCTGTGTTCAAGTCCACTGATTGTTTCCTTTGACATCTCCATTCTACTGTTGAGCCTATTTAGTGAGTTTTTTTTTTATTTTGGTTATTGTATTTTTCAGTTCTAAAATTTCTGTTTGGTTCTTCTTTACTATTTCTTCACTCTGACTTTCTATTTTTCTTCATTTTTTTAAAGCATGTTCATAATTGATTGTTCAAGCATTTTCATGATGGCTGATTTTAAATGTTTGTCAGATAATTCCAACATCTGTGTCATCTTGGCATTGGTGTCAGTTCTCCTTTAAGTTGAAATTTTCTGGGTTCTTGTTATGACAAGTGATTTTTTCTTTAATCCTTGGCATTTTGAATATTATGTTATGAGACTCTGGATCTTATTTAAATCTTCCATTTTGGTAGATCTACTATTATGTCATGCTGGTAAGAAAGTAGTCACCACTTTATTACTACCACATGGAAGTAGAAGTTCAGGTTCTCTGTTCAGCCTCCACTGATACTATGAAAAAGTGGATGGGGACCCCATTACTGCTAGTTGGTGTAAAATCTGAAGCTCCCCTCTAGACTTTGCTGCCCTCTAGACTTCTATAACCCTGGCTGATAGAGGGAGTATCACCTGATTCCTGCTCACCTTGTGACCTCCACTGACATTGCTGGTTGAGAATGAAAGATCCATTTTGCTTTCTCTGATACACCACCGCAATAGGCAGATTGGGTCACCTCTTTAGAGTCTGGAGAGGGTGGAAGTATAGGTTCCCTACTTAGCTCTTGCCTAAAGGGTAAGGGTAAGGCCCACGTTTTCCCTATGTTGTTTGTCTGTAGTAGGGTAATTATTGTCTAAAAGTTTTCTGGATTGCTGTTTGCCCCTTTCTTGGTCTTTTGGCTAGAAAGCACAGGTTTTCTTGAAACTAGTTTTTTTCTGTGCCCATTGGCATCTCTGGGTTGGTGGCTTCTCTAATATCCAGTCTGGGATATATGAAGTAAAAGAATACCCACAGAACTCACTACTTTGTCATTCCTTAGGTTTTGAAGTCTCTAGCCAGTCTGCCCTCTTTTCTCAACCTTTTAGAGTCTATTTATAGTTGTTTTATATGTAATGGCCAGGTTTTTAGATGTATTTAGTGGGGAAAATAGGGAGAAGTGTGTCACTTTAACTTGTCCTGGAACCAGAAACTCAGATAGGCTTTTTTTATTCTAATTTACAATCTGTAAGGTGTTTTTCTAGAATTGCAGGTATCAGCCTACAACCCCCCATTTGTAATGTTCAAAATGGTTGTTGAAATTATTTATTTCAACCATGTCCTCTCTCAGCCTTCTTCCATCCCTTCATTTAGTTGACCTTCGGTGGATGATGTTTTCAGCTTTATGACTTTCTTGAATATCCTGATGGTATTTCCTCAAATTTCTCAACTCTATGTCAGTTCTTCCAAATCCAAACATAGTAATTTTAGTAACCTCCTGGATTTTTTTTTATTGAAAGGAACAGCCAAGACAAGTCTTCACTTCATTTGCAGCTATACTCAAATGTCACTTCTTCAAAGTGGCCTTTCATGACCATTCTCTGTACACTTATTCTGCACTTACACTTACTCTGTACACTTATTTTTTCATATTTCTTAATAATATGATACTTTATATCTATGTATTTGCTCATTGTCTCTCCTCCCCCAAATATAAAACCTTTATAAGGACAAGGGCTGCGTTCTGTTCACTGTTGTATCCCTAGTTCTTAGAAAAGTCCCTGGCATATACTAGGCTCTAAATAAATATTTTAACTAGTTGAGTGAATACATACTTCACAAAGGATTTGGGTAGAAGACTGAAAAGAGAATAGAAAATCCTTGGCACTTAGTCTAAAGGGAATTCTAACTAGCCAGATTGGTACTAGAAAGTAACCTCCAGATAGACGTATACAGACAAAATTTAGATAAAAAATGTGTGAAGGGAAGAAAATAACTTTTCTCTCTTATTATTTTTTTCCTCTCATCTAAGCCACATTTCTTGTTCTATGAAAATACTTTGGCATAGGAACAAAATCTTTCTAAAGATGGCAGTTGTAGCCCTTTGATGGGGAATTGCAAATTCAAAATTTTAAGACTCCTGACCAGAGATTTCCACATTTTACTTAGATGATAGAAGTAAGTGACAGTTTGGCCAGCTGCCCTAGGTGCATTAAAACTCCCCTGGTCCCTGGAGTAACTGGATTTATTACAAATGCAAGTCTTCCAAATGAAGCTCAAGACCTTGAATTGAATCCAATTTTTACAGGAGAGCCATTAAATGAATACAAGAAAGCAGTGATGTTATCTATTCTCTGAAGTCAGGACCTTGCCCTATTTCTCCACTCAGTGTGACTTTTGATGCAGCTACCTATGAAGCCCCACATAGACTGGGATCTCTTCACTTGTTTACAGCAAAGGAAGGGATGCAGCCTTTTCTCTTAAGATGTCATTGCACCTTGGAGGAAGAGTAGAAAGTAATGAAATATTTCTCACTTTATGTTTTAGCTTGATATCTCTCTAAGCAACTCAGATATAAGTTACCATAGATTGGGAAAAAAACTGTTTTACACCTTCCCAGGATGTTTATAAAAATATGTCCATTCATATGACATATTATGAATAGGAATAGTGTATAGTATACCATAATAAAAGATTAGGGCTATGCTAAAACAAAAATGGAATTTAAATTCACCTTTATGTCCTTTTAAATGTAATAGCCTTCTAGGGAAACACTATTCAGGTTTCAGAATATTCGTTATATACAATACTTGTCCTGGATAACTGATAACACCTGAGCTATAAAACTACAGAGCCACCTGGCCCTTTCCAGAAAGATTTTCTCCAGAAATTATATTGTTCCTTAAACAGGCAAAGCTTTTACTCAAATGAGCTATCTCCAGCAAGCTTTCCATCAAATTCTCTGCCATTGGTGCAGTTGTCTTAATTTTACTTAAGTGCCTGCTGGCTGACTTTGACTCCAAAAAGACAAAGCATATTTTACAGAACAGAATTTAAGCTTGGAAGGAAAAAGAAAAGCAGCTGCCTTCTTGACCTCTCTGCTTTCTTTCCACTACTAATGAAGATGAGAAGGAAGAGAGTGAGAAAATGGCCCTCATTTCTAACTTGACTTTCCTACTTTAATTTTTTTAATTTTTTTAATAATTTTTTGAGAGACAGAGACAGAGCGTGAGCAGGAGAGAGGCAGAGAGAGAGAGAGACAGAATCCAAAGCAGGCTCCAGGCTCTGAGCTGTCAGCACAGAGCCTGACACGGGGCTCAAACCCATGAACCATGAGATCATGACCTGAGCCAAAGTCGGATGCTTAACTGACTGAGCCACCCAGGCGCCCCTGATTTTCCTACTTTAAAGACTTGCTTACTTGCACCATACAAATCTCTCCATGTTAACAGGCTTGTTGAAAGGTTTCCTACCAAAGCAAAATTTTTTAGTCTAATTATGTGCTTCCGCAAAATTATGTTTCAAATAGTTGGGCAGAATTTTGCCTTTATTTGTTCTGCTGACTCAAGCTGGGGTAGTGTGTACTCAATGGGATGTACTTTTTTGCTTTGTTTTTATTCTAATAAAATAAGCGCTGTAAGTAATTTTAGATAGTAAATAGTAGAAAGAATAATGAAGAAATTTGGTTTCTTTCTTTTAACACTGTGTTTATAAGAAAGAAATTCTCTAAAATATAGAAAGTGCTTTTAACTCAATACATTTTTGGCTGAACTGCAGTGAACATGAGTAAGAAAATAGCCTTACCCATCCATCCATCCATCCATCCATTTATTCAATATTTATTGAGTACCCACTACTCCAGGCATTGATGACACAACTACAAAAAAAGAGAAGTGGATCTTCCTTTAGTGGGCCCTGATTGTATCCTGCTCCTTAAACCCCTCTCTCCTCTGAAGGGCATCCTCATTTTATTTACTTTGTTTTCCACAACAAGAGGGTAAGCTTCTCCAAAGTAGAAATCCTATCTTGTCTTTTCTATGATGTTACACCTTCAACAAACACTTGTTGGATTAAATTGAACAAAGATTTTTGAAAATATAGGTGAGGAAAGTTTCAAGGTTAGCCATAGGATGTTAGATCTAGAAGGACGCTTGAAGTCTTCTAGCCAATAGATTTTTAAAAGGTATCTATATAGGTACCTTTAGGGCTATTTCCAGGGAATGGGGGAGGTCCAGCAGAGGGATTATAGGATTGCTATAACCTTCACTGTGCTTCAAGCATAAAATTTACACTTTCAACTCTTTTATATGTAGGGCATTCCTATAAGATTTTATTTGAAGAAAGGTTTGCTGCTTAAAACAACAGCAGAAAACCATGATTGGTCCAAGACCTCTCTCTTATAAATCTTTTAGATAGGCCTAAGAAAGTTAGGTAATTTGTTCAATATCACATATTTAGTTATTCATATTCTTAAAACTAAAACCTGAATCTTCTAATTTCCAATCTGAGGTTCTTTCTATGACATTCTGTTTATTAGTTTACAACTGTTCCATGACTAACACAATGCTTGACACATAGATAGCATAACTGAAAGAAGGAATGTTAAAATCTACTTGGACAATACTCCATCACTCCTTGGACATGGTTCATTACCTCTGCACTTAGGAACGTGACTATCACACATAAGTGCTTAATGGTGGTTATTGTGTAGGTGGTGGTTATTCATGGTTGATTGTTTCATCTGTCCAGGTTAATGAACTTTAATCCTTTTAGTCTGTTCTCATAGCACCCCTGCCCTCCACTCTACCTGCAGACAGCTTTCTTGTTCTTCTTCTCTGACTGCAGCCTTTGGGGTGGACTGGATATGGAAACTGACACATATATAGGAAGTTCTAACCATAGCTACCACTTAAATGCTTTTAGCTTACATGTTTAATTATGCAACATTTAACAGTTGCCTGAAGTCAAGGTTAAGAATATAAATAAATGCTTGTAAAGCATGAGTTGTACTAAAACTGCTTTTGAAAATTCAGTTAGGGTATTTTTGTTTGTTTTAAAATGTAAGTATTGTTGGGGGCGCCTAGGTGGCTCGGTCGTTTAAGCATGTGACATCAGCTCAGGTCATGATCTCACTGTCCACGAGTTCAAGCCCCGTGTCGGGCTGTGTGCTGACAGCTTGGAGCTTGGAGCCTGCTTTGGATTCTGTGTCTCCCTCTCTTCCCCTCAACCACTCACACTCTGTCTGTCTGTCTCTCTCTCTCAAAAATGAAAACATGTTAAAAAAATTAAAATGTAAGTATTGTTGTGCCATCATTTGATTGCACCCTTCTTGCTGCATCTCTACAGTTACAAATTTTTTGTCTGAATTCATAGATTCAGCTCTTGCTCTGGCAGCTTTCCTAGTCTTGTGGGTTTGGCTGGTTTCCTCTTCCTTTACCTCCCCTGTTGCCTGTTTACTCTGTTTTTCAATTGAATGTCTTCACCAGTCCAGATTACCAATGTTGGTAACAAGGATTTTGAGCTTTCCTCAAGGGGAGATTACTTAGGATTGTGGTTTTCCACATTTTGCAGACAGAACCTCTAGGACCAGTTTGACCATGATGTTCTCTCTCTGACACAGATAATTAAGACTGTTTTAGGGAGGGTCTTCTGCCACCAGCCACTGCTACTACTGCTGTTGCCAGTGCAATGGGTGAGAGTAGATTGGTTTGGTGGTCAATTGGGTTTTCCTTGTTTTCCTAGTTTATTCTTTGTTTTTTGATGCTGTTACCTCTTTCTTACTAGCACCCATAGAGAAAAGCACTGTAACAAAAGTTTAGAATTGAAAGGTAGAACTGCAGTCTCCATTTGGTAAAAAATAAATGGAAAATAGGACCTCCATTTTAAAGGTTCATGGTAGGTTTGCAATATTTAATTTAAGGCTATTCACACAGTTTTCTTTTCTCTCCACTTTTTTTCTCCTTAGGGATGACATTATTATAGTGAATGAGAAGTACATCCTATCTTTGCCCATCATTTTTAAATGGATGGATTGTCATAGAGCAGTGTATCTACTGTGGTGTAGAGTTTGATATTATGTGTTGAGAGCTTAGAATTCGGTCTTTTCAGGTGTTCATTTTCATCTGTTCACATTGGTAAATAGAACTATAGCTTTTCTATTCATAAGAACTATAGCAATATAGTTTTTAATTGCAATTATTGCACAGTGCATTTATCATTTTTAAAGCCTAGAGGTTTGAGAAACCTGGACCATCATTAGTTATGGACAGAGGGTACCAAACTATTTTTAGAAGAGATTTGAAACTGGGATTATTAGATGATTTGAGGGTATGAGACTATGACTAGGTAAGTTAGAAACTTGGGTGGTTTGGACCAGGGGTCAAGATGACGGAGAAGTAGGGAGCTCTGTAATTTTCGCCCGCCCGCATCTATCAAACTGAGAAAGACTGAAGCAACAATACTCTGATCTGCAAGAGTGGGAGGAAAACACACAGAGTACACAAAGAAGACAACCTCAAAGGTGCCTTAGTGAGTGTGAACTGGGGAAATAAAAACAGGCCGGGCCGCAGAGGTGTGGAGGAGAGGGAGCCCCAGCCCAACGCAGAGCCAGGGAGAGCGCATGGAGCCCTGGAGAGACAAGGGGAAGAGAAAAAGAGACTGAAAACGCTCATAGAACTATCTCTAGAGAAGAGAAAAAAACTCAGCCCGGGACGGAGAGGGATATTATCATCCCATATATAACTGCTGGGCACGGGGAGAGAAACCCGTCCCATTTAACTGGCACAGTCTTCCTTGGGCTCGGCGGCAGCGTGCTTGTTCCAGGCGGCGCCATGCTGATTCCAGGTGGATCCAGGAAAAACAGCTCCCTGACTGCCTCTACTCGACCCCGGCTAGGAAGCCAGCCGCCTGGGGGAGTACATCTCATCTCAGGCGGTAGCATTAAAGTGCATGGACTAGGATTTGGAAACGAGGCGGGGCTTGGAAAATACAACTTGGCTCACCCACGGCACAGGGAGACAGGACTCAAAAGAGTGGGTTGCAACGCTTGGTTCCAGAAGGGCTTGGGGCACCGCCATTCTTCTCCCCACAACAACCAAGGCAGGGCCTCGGAGAGCAGCCCCCGAGACCTACCTACACCAAACCACACCCATCCGCACGGGAGACCTACCTTTTTTTCTTGTCATCCAGATATATTTTCCCTTATCTCATTCATATCTCACCCCTCCGCTGGTTTTACGCTTTAAGACTGTCCATTGTCTTTTGTTGTTTCTCCCCCACTTTTCTTTTCTTTTCTTTTCTTTTCTCTTTCTTTCTTTCCCCTTTTGGTTTGCTTGTTTGTTTGATTTGTCTGTGCGTTTGCGTGCTTTTCTTCCCTGTGTGTTTGTCTGTTTTCCTTTTCATGGCTACCTCAAGAAACAAGCCAAAGTACACATGGTGGAGAGTCCCAAATATCACTGAGTAGGGAAATAAAATAATCAAAGGCACAACAAGAGAAATCGAGAGACACCATTAAAAGAACACTTCCTGAAATGACAGGCCCTGGACAGTCAATGAACCTCCATTAATAGAGCAATACTAACAGGTGGACAGTGCATAATGAGCTTTTAAAACTGACAAGAGGCAGAAAGCTAGCCAAACTGACAAACCGAAAGAAGTCTCCTCTAAAGAAGTTCCAGGAAGAAGTCACAGCCACAGAACTGCTCAAAAAAGATATAAGCAACATAACTGAACAAGAATTTAGAACCATTGTCATAAAATTAATCGTTGGGCTTGAGAAAAGCATCAGAGAAGCTATTGATACAAAGACTAGGGACTTTCAAAATAGCTGTGACGAGTTAAAAAAGGCTATAAATGAGGTGCATAATAAAATGGAGGCGGCCACTGCATGGATTGAAGAGGCAGAGAGGAGAATAGGTGAATTAGAAGACACAGTTATAGCAAAAGAGGAAGCGAGAAAAAGAGAGAGAAATTAATCCAGGAACACGAAAGGAGAATTCGAGACCTGAGTGATACAATCAAATGGAACAATATCTGTATCATAGGCATTCCTGAAGAAGAAGAAAGAGAAAAAGGTCCTGAAGGGGTGCTTCATCATATTATAGCCAAGAACTTGCCCAATTTGGTGAAGGAAATAGACATTGAAATCCAAGAGGTGCAGAGAACTCCCCTCAGATGTAACTTGAATCGACCTTTGGCACGACATATCATAATGAAACTGGCAAAATATAAGGATAA
>CM053579.1:18267613-18299872 GCA_028646485.1 Cryptoprocta ferox
TGAGATTATACCATGCACACTTTCAGATCACAATGCTATGAAACTTGCAATCAATCCCAGGAAAAAGTCTGGAAAGCCTCCAAAAATGTGGAGGTTAAAAACCACCCTACTCAAGAATGATTGAGCCAATCAGGCAATTAGAGAAGACATTAAAAAATATATGGAAACAAATGAAAACGAAAATACAACAATCCAAACTCTCTGGGACGCAGCAAAGGTGGTCCTAAGAAGAAAGAATATTGCAATCCAGGCCTATTTCAACAAACTAGAAAAAGCGCAAATTCAAAATCTAACAGAGCACCTAACGGTACTAGAAGCGGAGCAGTAAGAGCACCCCAAACCCAGCAAAAGAAGAGAAATAATAAAGATCAGGGCAGAAATAAACAATATAGAATCCACAAAAACAGTTGAACAGATCAATGAAACCAAGAGTTGGTTTTTTGAAAAAATAAACAAAATTGATAAACCTCTAGCCAGGCTCCTCAGAAAAAAAAAGAGAAAACACCCAAATAGACAAAATCATGAATGAAAATGGATCTATCACAACCAACCCCTCAGAAATACAAGCAATCATCAGAGATTACTATGAAAAATTATATGCAAACAAACTGGACAATCTAGAAGAAATGGACAAATTCCTAAACCGACATGCACTACCAAAATTCAAACAGGAAGAGATAGAAAGCCTGAACAGACCCATTACCAGTGAAGAAATCGAATCAGTAATCAAAAATCTCCCAACGAATAAGAGCCCAGGGTCAGATGGCTTCCCTGCGGAATTCTACCAGATATTTAAAGCAGAGTTAATACCTACTCTTCTCAAGATATTTCAAAAAATAGAAATGGAAAACTTCCAAACTCATTCTATGAAGCCAGCATCACTTTGATTCCCAAACAAGACAGAGACCCACAAAAAAAGAGAACTACAGGCCAATATCATTAATGAATACAGGTCCATGAATACTCAACAAGATACTAGCAAATCGAATTCCACAGCATATAAAAAGAAGTATCCATCATGATCAAGTGGGATTCGTTCCTGGGTTACAAGGCTGGTTCAATATTCGTAAATCCATCAATGTGATACATCACGTTAACAAAAGATAAAAACCATATAATCCTGTCGATAGATGCAGAAAAAGCATTTGACAAAATACAGCATCCATTTTTAATAAAAACCCTCGAGAAAGTCAGGATAGAAGGACCTTACTTAAATATCACAAAAGGCATTTATGAAAAGCCCATAATATCATCCTCAATGGGGAAAAACAGAGCTTTCCCCCTGAGATCAGGAACACGACAGGGATGTCCACTCTCACCACTGTTGTTTAACATAGTGCTGGAAGTCCTAGCATCAGCAATCAGACAACAAAAGGAAATAAAAGGCATCAGAATTTGCAAAGATGAAATCAAACTTTCACTTTTCACAGATGACATGATACTCTACATGGAAAACCCGATCGACTCCACCAGAAGCCTACAAGAACTGATCCAGGAATTCAGCAACGTCGCAGGGTATAAAATCAATGTACAGAAATCGGTTGCATTTTTATACACCAACAATGAAGCAACAGAAAGAGAAATCAAGAAACTGATCCCATTCACAATTGCACGAAAAACCATAAAATACCTAGGAATAAACCTAACTGAAGATGTAAAAGACCTGTATGATGAAAACTTTAGAAAACTTATGAAAGAAATTGAAGAAGACACAAAGAAATGGAAAAGCATTCCATGCTCATGGATCAGAAGAATAAACATTGTTAAAATGTCATTCCTACCCAAAGCAATCTACACGTTCAATGCAATCCCAATCAAAATTGCACCAGCATTCTTCTCAACGCTAGAACAAACTATCCTAAGATTCGTATGGAACCACAAAAAAAACCGAATAGCCAAAGTAATATTGAAGAAGAAAACCAAAATGGGAGGCATCACAATCCCAGACTTTAGCCTCTACTACAAAGCTGTCATCATCAAGACAGTATGGTATTGGCACAAAAACAGACACATTGACCAATGGAATAGATTAGAGAACCCAGAACTGGACCCACAAATGTATGGCCAATTAATCTTTGACAAAGCAGGAAAGAGTATCCAATGGAAAGAAGACAACCTCTTTAACAGGTGGTGCTGGGAGAACTGGACAGTAACATGCAGAAGAATGAAACTAGACCACTCTCTTACACCATACACAAAAATGAACTCAAAATGGATGAAGTACCTGAATGTGAGACATCAAAACCCAAGAGGAGAAAGCAAGAAACAGCCTCCTTGGCCTCAACCGCAGCAATTTCTTCCTTGACACATCCCCAAAGGCAAGGGAATCAAGAGCAAAAATGAACTATTGGGACCTCATTAAGATAAAAAGCTTCTGCATGGCACAGGAAACAGTCAATAAAACTAATGGGCAACCGATGGAATGGGAAAAGATAGTTGCAAATGGCATATCGGATAAAGGGCTAGTATCCAAAATCTATTAGGAACTCACCAAACTCCACACCTGAAAAAACGAAGAATCCAGTGAAGAAATGGACAGAAAACATGAATAGACACTTCTCAAAAGAGGACATCCAGATGGCCAACAGACACATGAAACGATGCTCAGCGTCACTCATCATCAGGGAAATACAAATCAAAACCACACTGAGATACCACCTCACGCCGGTTCGAGTGGCTAAAATGAAAAAATCAAGAGACTATAGATGCCGGCGAGGATGTGGAGAAAGGGGCACCCTCCTACACTCTTGGTGGGAATGTAAACTGGTACCGCTGCTCTGGAAAACAGTGTGGCGGTTCCTCGTAAAACTATCAATAGAACTCCCCTATGTCCCATCAATAGCACTGCTGGGGATTTACCCAAGGGATACAGAAATGCTGATGCATAGGGGCACATGTACCCCAATGTTCATCACAGCACTTTCAACAATAGCCAAATCATGGAAAAAGCCTAAATGTCCATCAACTGATGAATGGATCAAGAAGATGTGGTTTATCTATACAATGGTATACTCCATGGCAATGAGAAAGAATGAAATCTGGCCATTGGTAGCAAAGTGGATGGACTTCGAGGGTGTCATGCTAAGCGAAATAAGTCAGGCAGAGAAGGACAGATACCATATGTTTTCACTCATAGGTCTAACAGGAGAAACCTAACAGAGGACCATGGGAAGGGGAAGGGGGGAAAAGAGGGAGAGGGAGGGAGGCAACATGAAAGACTCTTGAATACTGAAAACGAACTGAGGGCTGAAGGGGGAGGTGGAAAGAGGAAGGGGGGTGATGGTCATGGAGGAGGGCACTTGTGGGTAAGAGCACTGGGTGTTATATGGAAACCAACTTGACAATAAAGTATAAATAAAAATTAAAAAACAAAGAACTGTGAGCTAATAAGAATGATAATAATAACAACAACAGCAAAGAAAAGAAACTTGTTTGGTTTATCAGACTAAAGCTGATTTTCTACTCTAGAATCATACTGGAACGAGGATTTACTTAGAGTGACCTTTATCTTAACCACAATAGAATCCTTGAACATTATATAATGCAAGACAATAGTTTGCAGTTATCATAGTCAACAAATATTTATTATCTATGACCCTTTATCTCAGGAGTTAAGGTATTAGTTTCACTACAGTTGGTTAAATGTATTCTACTGTTAATTCATATATTTATACAGTTAATTTAAATAGATTATTCTTTAAAATGTATATCTGAGTTAAACAGAAGAATAGGCAGCTGTCTGGGTTTTAGTCCTGATTTTTCTATGGATCCTCTGGATCCATAGATTCAGATTCTATGGATCTTCTTGCCTTTTTCTCTTCGAGGCCACCTAATAGATACCACTTTGATATCAACTTGACTATTTCTTATAATTGCACTCAAGGAAACATCTATCAAATATGGAATTAATATCTAAGTGATCTATCTATGCACTAGAATAATATATTTTTACAAACTTGGGGCATTTTTTGAAACACTGTCTTCTGAGAGATGCCACCAGCTACACAGACAACCAGAAATTATGCTTATATATTAATACATAGTGACAGTCAACAATTGACTTAGGGTTTCTTCAAAACAATCCTATTTACATTTATTTATTCAGAGATCTGAAGTATGTCAGACTAATACTTAGATATAGTGTATAAAAACACCTTTTCCTCCATTAAACTAGACCTTAGTGCTACCTCACTCTGAGCTCTTCAGAGATTAATTATTAACCCAGTGTGAAAACACACATCTTTCCAAATATAGACAGTACACTTTACCCTTTTCAGGACACTTTTAAGGACCTTCTTACCTCTCATTTATTAAATTCTTCTGAATTTAGCCCCAGGCCTTTAAAATGTTTCAAAAATGTTTTCTCATCCACTTTTATCATGAAACTCTACTTCCTCAATGGGGAACCAATGTCAATTGGTTCGACATTGTCTCAGTCTCCTGAGTTTGCAGTATGGATCTCCTTCCTCTGCATGCCCACCACATAATAGACATTCTAAGCTTTATGGAGACCCAGTATGCCCATATTGAAATTTATAAAAGAAAAATCAAAAGCAAGTTCACATGAAGCTTGGTGGTACAGGGATACCTCAATTTATTTTTTTAAAAATGTATTTCTAAGAAACTGAATTTATAAATTCCATATCTGTAAGAACAAATCTTACTTAAATGTACACTATTAGCTTTGCATTTTAAAATATTTCTATGTGGACTGCTCCTGGCATTTTAAAATATTACTGTGTGGGAATGTATCCCTACATAGAATTTTTCAAGAATGACTCCTTTGGGAGACTCTGATTTCTCAACCTGATCTCCCATGGTCTCTTGTTGTTTCCTCCTACTTTATTATCCTGGTGACTCAGGTGTGCTTTCCCGCCCCCTGATCTCTGCTTGGCTATGACATATTAATATATCAAAATGTAATTATATATTTGTATATTTTTTATGTGAGATATAGTTAGAATTTACATAGGAGCCCCATAAACTATGTATTTACCTATTTACCTAAGTTCCATGATATCCAAGATCACCAGGCACAGTGGGCATTGCTAGAGTTTGCTCACTTTTTTTCTGTATGTTGCTATTTATTCTAAATATTCTTATTTTGCCTCTTAACCTTTACATAACATACTAACTCTATGCACTTCTGAAGTGAAATGGCATCAGTCTAAGAGTGCTGAAAATGCTACTGGCTTTCTTTAGAAAAGAAAGTGGACACTCTTCTTTTTTCTTTGCACCAAAAGAGTTTACCCCATCTTCAGTGTTGGCAAGGATAATGTTCTTTTGATTTGTTTTTAAAAGGGTGTACACTAGTAATCTGATTTTAGCCTTTCATTTTCCTCCTTACTATTCTGCCCCTTGGCTTCATTTGCTTCTTTATGAGGAAGAATGCATCTGAGGTTTTCTTTGCTTCTACTCTTGCCATGATATGTAGACTAGTTTATGGAGAAATACATCAGCTGCCTGCTGTGCATTTAAATTCCCCACTTCCCTGCTACATTTGTGTGCAGCAACTGGAAGACGAATAGATGAATGCAAGGCCATTTTTGTCAGCATACGTTTTTGGATTCATACATTACCAAGCACACATATCATTAAATATGAGTTTAATATCTAGAAGCAAAAGTGGTAGTACATCAACTTTGTCCACAGAGGAGAAAAGGGGTCACTGTTTATGAGAATTAAATGGAAGCGTATCCTTTCTTATCAATCAAAGAAATTAAGAGATGAGAATTGGTCTTTTAGGCCATCTGCTTCCTGCCCCAGGGGCCAGTAGAGGATTGGTCCTTGCGTTATTATATTCTTAGTGCTGGTTATTTTTGTTACATACTCCCATAGCTTTTCAGTTAACTTCAAATGCTTCTGTAACCATAGTTCTTCAACTTATCTTGATCATAGAAGTTCAGGTTGTATCTCATTTCAAAAGAGTTGTCTCCCTTTCTTTTACACTTTCAGTAAGCCTTATTCACCAAACTGTATCAAGTTACTGGTATTCAACCTTTTAAAAATAACATGTCTACTGGGCCTTAACTTTTTCTTTACCTGTTTTTTGTTTGTTTTTACTATTCTGAGTGTTATTAAATAATTTTAAGAATTTTCTCACCATCTAGTAACTTAACATTGTCAACATCTTAAAATTAGATCTCTGAGACCAGCTGTCATTTCTTACAAAGCATAGAAATGGGAAGGGAAAGATGTCCAGAAACTGCTTCACTATCTTTCATTTCCCTTCCTCTCTACCCCTCACTCCCTTACTTCCATTATTCCTCTTCTCCTCACACACACACACACACACACACACACACACACACACACACATATTGGCATTATGTCAAACCAGATCATCGTGGTGCCATTTGGATGGGGGTGGAGTATGTAGAAAAGAGAATGGAGAGCCTGAAATGGAGTTTGGGCAGAGAATCAGGTATGTTAAGGAAGCAGTGAATTAGAGAATTTCCAAGCCCTAAGAGACCATGGAGAATGTTTCCTTAGTTATACAAAAGAAGCAAGTGAGGCCTAAGGAGTTAATGCATCAATTGGCTGACTTCTCTGGAATTCACTGTTTTATTTCCTACGCTAAGCTAAAGGCAAAAATTATGAGAATTAACAGTATAGTGTCAACATCCTGGATTTGCCATCTGTCCATTGATTCATTTAGTTAATCATCATATATTTATTGATTATTTTGTGCCAGACACTATGCTAGGCGCTAAGGACACCATATGGTCCCTGACCTCAAGGAGTTTTTAGTTTATTTACCAAACCCTAGTGAGACTTAGAGAAGCAGAGAAATAGGAAGTCACAATACAGAATGATATGTTTCCATAGCACATGTAGGATGCTAGCAGAACATAAAAAAGGCATAACCTAACCCAGCTTTAGGTGGCTGGGGATAGCTTCCTGGCAGAGGTTACCCAGGCCAAAGTGGGGCAGAGTGTTCCAGGCTGATGTTAAACTATATGCATTCCCCGAGGCAAGAACTGAAAATAGTTCAGCATGGCTGGAGAATATAGAGTAGTTAAGGGTTGAGAGGAGAGGTGGTTAAGGGAGTTGGTTAAGGGGGCTATATTGTATGGATGAGACTGTAGAGATAAGCAGGAGCCAGGTCATAAAGGACCTTATTTGCCACGTCAGGGAGTTTGAAGTTCTGCAGTCTAGGAGCAATAAAGTAGTCACTGAAGAGTTTTTAAGCCAGGAAGTGACGTGATCGTATTTGTCTTTTGGAAGGATCAATCTGTCTACAGCTAGAGAGTTGATGGAGTCAGAAAGATATGTGAGGAGGAGCACCTGGGTGGCTTAGTCGGTTAGGCGTCCGACTTCGGCTCAGGTCATGATCTCATGGTTTGTGAGTTTGAGCCTGCGTCAGGATCTGTGCTGACAGTTTAGAGCCTGGAGCCTGCTTCGGATTCTGTCTCTCTCTCTGTCTCTCTCTGCTCCTCACCCGCTCACACTCTGTCTCTCTCTCTCTCTCTGTCTCAAAAAATAAAAAACATTTTTTAAAAAAGAAAGAACAAAAAAGAAAGATATGTGAAGAGGCCTTTGCAGTAATCCACCTGAACTGAGATAATGATAATTGGGATGAAAAGAAGGGTTCACATTTGAGATAAGAGGTAGAGTCCATAGGACTTGGTTACTAGATATGGAGAACAAGGGAGAGGGAAGAATATGGATAACTTCCAGGCTTCTGTATTGAACAGCTAGGTGGGTTGTATGCTGTTTACTGACATGGAAAACATGGGAGAAAGAGCAGGATTATTGAGTAAAGGTAATGGGTTAAGTTTTAAATCCCCATGAGATGCCCATACTAAGAACAAACTGGACTGGAGATATAGATATCAGAGTTATCAGCCTATATAGAGATATGATTTGAAGTCATGGGATCCCCAGCGCCAGTCTGAAGATCATTTGCCCTTAAACTTTATTTGGCCATAGACTTCTTTAAGTGCCTGACAACTATAGACCCTCTCCCCATAACATTCACATATATAATTCTGCATGCAATTTTAGGAAGTTCATAGACCTCTTGAAGCACATCCATGCACCCTATGATGTCTAGATTAAGAACCTCTGGTTGTGGAATAAGAAGAAAAAAAGCATAAAGTGAAACACTGACATCTAAGAAATGAGTAGAGGGAGAGAAGCCCATGAAGGATGCTGAAAAAGAGAAACTAGAGAGTTAGGAGGTGTCACAGAAAGGCAAGGGAAGAGTTTCAAGAAAGCAAGAATGGTCAGCAGAGTTAAGTCCTGCAGCGAGAAAGTATAAGATAAGGACTAAAAAGTGGTCACTGGCTTTAGCAAGAAAGAGTGTTACTGACATTTGCAAGGGTTGTTTCAGTAAAATGCAGTGATTAAGGAGTGTATAAGAGGAGAGGAAGTGGGAACAGCAAGTGCCAGCCACGTGTTTTCAAGGGGCAGGGGGGATAGAGGGGAGGCTTGTAGTTTGTTCATTTAAGACAGAATTGAGGGTGCAGAGTGTCTTTTAGAATTTTCTTTAAATGTGTCATGCCATTTTCTGATATCTTACTATCAAAAAAGAAAAGAACAAATAAACCAAAGAAATTAGGTCTATAAGAAATGGAGTTTCACAGTTTTGCAGTTTCTGTCTGGTATTAATAAATGATGAATTGTGGTTTTAAATCCCTATAGTTCTATATATCTCCTTTGGCTTTGCTTAAAGTGTCTATCTACCCAGGATCCACAATGCCTCAGGCAGTACTAAATTAGCACTATAGGTGTCTTCAGGCCAGCCTGGCTGGAAATGAGAGAGGCAATAAGGCTGGTTTCAGACCCTTGATTGAGGAGCCAGGATCATAATACCCAGCTTAGTAATTATGGGGGCTTTGTGTTTGCATGTGTGAACCCTAGTTAAGCTTTGTCATAGGTTTTCCAAAACAGCTGGGGCTTTTGGTCTATGAAGACATTAATTTGCGTCTCCAGGGGCTATGCATAAATCAAATTGGGAAAGAGGGGGGAGGAGTGAACTTCTTTGTGTGAATCCCAGCTCCCTGTTAACTGTTTAATTGAGGAGAAGGAAAGAGTCCTATGACAATTACTGAATTAGGGATGCACTATTATCTTCTGCTTGATGTGTTCTTGCTTGGTGTATTTATGCTAAGAAAGGCAGTAAACTCTGTCTCCCCTAAAAAGGCAATGCTTTGTTGACCTTCAATAGAAATGTAGACTCAGATTTCACAGTTCCCCTTGTTTCAAAGGGATGCTTAATGTTGGTGGTGATGGTTGTTAATTTAAACTTTGGTCCTCTTTTCTTACCATCTGCTGGTAGTGGCCTCTCCACCATAGTTCAGGGATAACAGCAAGAATCCCACCTGGGGAAAGCAGAGTAATTACATAGAATTTTGGAAATTCTTCTGTGCCTTCCCTCTAGCCACAGAGAAGGTAATTAGGAGACCTCATCATCATGGAAGGATTTGTCATGTTGGAGTGAATTAACCATGGGAAATGAGTCTGGACCTAAATTCTTCTGACCTTTAGAAATATCAATATAAAAGATGCTGTGGTGAGCCAAGGTTTCCCCCTCCCCCACTATTTTGGATTTAACTTTCAGCCACTGCATGAATCCAACAAGAATGCCAAAATGTTGAAAACCAGAGGTTTTTCATGGTTTTCTTGTTTTCATATGTGCTGCCTAATAGAGAAATACATGATAGAAAATCCTCTGTAAAATACTATAGGAATTATGACACTGCCAGTGTGTGTGTGTGTGTGTGTGTGTGTGTGACTAAACATTCTTAACATTCAAGAGTATGATCAAAGAGGGAAGAGATCATGTTCTCTTTTAAAACAGTCTTGTGACACCATTGTCAGAGTTCAGATACCAGAATTCATAGCCCATGACTCTATGCCCATGACACTATGGTGTTTCTTGAGTTAGAATCCAAAACTACAGATTTTATCCGTGTTTTATGGGATGTTTTTTTATTAATAAATATACCAGCAATGTTGATACTTAAGACTTCTGTTGGGTAATGTATCTATAGATTTAATAGATTATTTTCTTAGAGAATTGTAAAAAAGAGTATAGCCTATCCAAAAAATCAGGTTTCACATTCAAAATCTCTCATAAACCAATTACTTTATATGGACTAGAAGTAAAAAGGCATTGTTCTACAGTAATTTTGGCTTCTACTTTAAGATTTAAATTAATAATAAAAATTTTAAACATGATTATAGTATGATCACTGACACAGCATAATGGGTGATTTATGTTCTCAGACATTCTCAAGCATATTACTAAGTTGAACTCAGGAATAGAATGTCTACTCAAGGTCAGGTTCCAAGCCATTTCCTATGGTTAGTACATTATAAATAGTCTTGCTCAATGCAGCTCTGTCTGTTGTGCCTCACTTGTAGGTGTTGAATTCTCCACTTCAGCTTGGTTATATAATGATAATCTTTGAAAAACACAATTTTGTTAACTGCTTTAAAATTACATAAGCAGGAGATTGGGAAAAGAAATGTTCAACTGTTTCAGTTCTCTATTTAAATTACACAAGTTGTTTAAAAACCCCATTTTGTCTGGACTATTCTTCAGCGATAACTGATTTAAAAGGTAAGTATGGTGTAGGAAAATATAATTTTTTTAATTAGCCATAAGGCACAGAATAGAACTACATATTTTTAGATCCAGAAGAGACATTACAGTTTGCTTAATCCAACCCTTTCATTTTACAGATAAGGAAACTATGAACCAAATAGGTTAAATGACTTACCCAGGATTATATACTATTAGTGGCTGGATCTAAGTGGATTATATACTGTTAGTGGCACTATCTCAAGTTCCACGACTCTTGCTTAGCGATCTTCTCAGTATTCTATACTGCCTCTAGGAAATTAGAAAAGTGGAAACTGAATTCCACCCTTGTATTTTCAAAGCATACACTCTACCTCTCTGTATGCCTGGAAGTGCTTCATCAATACTAACCAACAAGATTAAAATTATTATCTTTTTAATTCAATAAGTTACTTAGGAAAACAACCACATAAAATGGATTGGAAGAGACATTTTGGCAGCAATGCCTGTCAGTATATGTGGCAGGAATTAGATTGGCTGCATTATTATGCACCACAACCTGCTTCAAAAGCAGAGTCCCAGGAAAGAAAGAACTACTGGATCTGACCAGTAAAACTGCTCTGATTCAATAAGTAACTTGATGTTTTGATGGAATCGATCACTCATTAGCCTGTGAGCCAGGAAAAAGGAAATCAATGAGCAAAAAGTATCATGTTGGTGAAAGAATACATCTAATCCCTGCCTTGTCCACATATGCCTGTAGCTGAGCTCTATCTTCCCAAGATTGAAGAAACTTAAGATTGAAGTCCCACCCTACTCTGCATGGCACACATGTGTCACACTTCTGGAATAATGCTTTCCATCCCAGGCAGTACATCTTAAGAAAAGCACCTGACAAACTAGAATAAAACAAAGATGGTCAGGGGCTGGAAAACCTGTCATATTAAGAAAGGTTAGAAACTGGGACTTTGTGTCTGGAAAAGAGAAAACTTAGGCATGGAGAATGGGAAGGAAACTGACATATTTTTAAGTACCTACTGTGTGCTTAAATATCTCCTTTCATCCTTCTACAACCCTATGACCATACCTCCTAATATAAAGTTAAGAGAAATAATACATGTTAAGAATGAGATAAACTCAAAAGACCCATTTCAACATCTACTGGTTAGTGAGCAGCCATGCCCTTTCTAGGCCTTTTGTGGACTTATTTGGGTATTCAGAGCTCACAGTTGGACAGGCTTTACTATGTATATGAGCTATGGGCACAGGCGAAGTATAAGTTAATGCCCCGGTCCATCAAATGGAGAGAAGCTGTTTCGAGGGTTTGTTGCAAGAACAAACTTAGAAATCACTGGGCAAGGTCAAAAGAAATCTATTAATGAAAATTGATTAGCCTCCAGGGTTCCCTTTTCTAATCACAACAGTTTATAATCCAAATGAATTTAGTACCCACTTTCAAATTCCAACTCTTTCACTTTATCTTAATAATTCCTTGCGTTAACTTGCCATATGGTTCTTCCCTTTCCAATCTTATGATAATATCATTTATCTATTCATTCAGACACCTTTGTATTTCTAATATTGGCTAATTACAAAAGCCATCTGTGATTTATACAGCATTCTCACCTAGAGCACAAAAGCTTTCGTTTAATTTAAAAATACAAATGTGCCATGCCATGAAGAAAATAACCCACAGATACAGCTAAATAGCTAACCCTTTCTCCCTCTCCCTCAGCTTTCCTTTACCTTTCTTTGGCTACCTTTCTAAAGTAAAGCATTTCACAAGAAAAATGAGCTTTTTAGGAATTTCATTACTGTCAGTAGTAGAAGTGAGAAGACACTATCATTAACCTCCTTTGCTCAGTGGCTCTTGAGAGAATTGGAAAGGCAGCTAAGAGTGTGGCTTATTCCCATGTCCTATGGCAAAGATAACAGCGGGTTGTCACCTGGGAAGACAATGGGGCAGAGAGAAACTAGTCAAGAGCTGCTCTGGAGAAATACAAATATAAAAGCTTAAGACTTTTTAATCAGTTGCTCCTCAAACTGGCTGGAATTCCTGTAGAAGGCCAACTGCGTCTTTGTGTCCATTATTTCTGGAGACTCACTATTCAATTTGGCATTGTGCATTGTACAAGGATCAAAAATCAGAATCCATCTATAGTGATTGTGATCCAGTGTGTGTTGCCAAAGTTAAGTGAAGTTTTTATAAAATTCCCAAATGCTCAATCTCCTAGAGAGGGGAATTCGCTGACTGTGGTCTAGTGATGTTTCACAGCTAGACTTTCTCTCAATTTAACTTTACTAAAAGCAATGATACTTCAGAAACAACATGTGGGGCTTATTTTATCAGAACCATTTTTATTGACCTAACTGAGCCCTTTGATTTAGTCACCCATAAACACTTTCTTCAGAAATTCCATGATTCTGGGCTTAGCAGTGACCCTGTAAAATGGTTTTCTCTCCATTTAGTTCTTGCCAACTTAGCCTTGACCTGGAGGTCCAAAATACTTGCAGACTGTCATCTTTAGTGAAGATTAACTGAAGCTTCTCTTTGGCTGATGGTGAAGGAGAGTTCAAAGACTATGCAGGCAGCGCCATTTATGATCACAAAAAAGGTTCTCCTTTTGAAATCATCTCCCTCTTTCTAGCAGATCTGCTTGTGTCAAGATTTTTAGCAGAATCTATTCCTCAAGTTGCTTTCAGTGTATATGATCCCTGAAGGCAAAACATTCATGGTAATACATACGACATAACTTACTGTCAGTAGAGTAATAGAATGGCAGAGCTAAATGGGATGTTATATAACCTTTATCTTGATATACTTGTTTTATAGATGGGGAAATTGAGGCCCAGAGATGTTGAGTGACTCATCTGAAGCCATATAGCTAATTAATGTCAGAGCCTAGAGCAGAACTCAGGTCTCAGGACTCCTGATCAAGTGCTTTTTCTGCCAGGTCATGCTGCTTCATGCCTAGCTAATTCACTTAGGAGTTATCTGTTATAAATATCCATGTATCTTACATATAAGTATATATTATATATAAGTATATATTATATAGGTATGTCTGTTATATATTCTATGAGTGGCAACATAGCCTAACAGTTAAGAGTAGACCTGGGTCTGAATTTTACCCCTTCAATTAATTTACACATCTAACTTAATCTCTGAGCTTCAGTTGACTCATCTGTAAAACTGAAATAATAACACCCACCTGTTAAAATTATGGTGAGAAGGAAATGAGAAAATGTATATAAAGTTCATTGGAAATTGCCCTGCATATAGTAAACTCTCAGTGAATGCTTGCTATTTTTACTATATAGTATTTTTTTATATATAACTCATTCACTTCCCCTTCCCCACTCCCTAGGATGAGAATTCTCTTGGAAATCTTAATTTTATTAAACTAGTGTGCTAATGTGTTAAAATGCAGCAACATTTTTTAGCTAACCTGAGTCTAGTGTATCGGGGTTTTTTTTCTAAGCTAATTGCAACCTAATTTGGTTCTGTTCAGTATCACATCTATTTCCACAAACAGGAAATTGTCTTTTCAAGATTTTGATTGGCAGGAATGGTTTTATAAACTTTATTGAATTACATTAGTGTTGCTCTGTGGTGGAGGAGATTCTATCATTATAAATCTGTTTCTAGGTGCATATCTTTTTCATGAAATTTCCCATTGGACTGAAATATTTTCAACTTGTTTTGTATTTCAGATGGGAAGGAAAAAATTGGAGAGTAGGAAAAAAATGGAGAAATTTCTTATAACATTCTATTTGACTACTGAGTAATCACATTTAACATTTTCCTGTTTGCTCCTGTGGTTTC
The DNA here is from genome assembly GCA_028646485.1 of Cryptoprocta ferox. NCBI lineage: Eukaryota > Metazoa > Chordata > Mammalia > Carnivora > Eupleridae > Cryptoprocta > Cryptoprocta ferox. The sequence continues at coordinate 18,281,971 of CM053579.1, forward strand.
AAAATGTTAAAACCCCATAAGAACCCAGAAACACACAACACAATTATTTTAAAGAACAGCTTGCAGAAATTCCACAGGAAGCAGCCATGAATATATGAGATCAGAGTCTTATGAAGACATGGTACCTGGCCCCAGAGGCTTTGTTTTTCAAATTATCTTTGACAATCCAGATTTTTTTAACAGATTTATTTAAATTGGACTGTGGTGTTTCATATTCCCAACTATCTTCCTTTCTCATCTTGGTTGAGAAATATTTGTCAGGAAAAACTATAGCTACAAATACAAAGTAAACAAAAAGAAGAGATTAGAGAGGAATAAAGGAAAGAAAGGATTTGTAAATGCAGCCAGAGGCTCAACTAAGAGGCTAAGGAATGGCTAATCAGAGATTCCCAAGATGAGAAGCCAGAGCCCAGTGAATGCCCTGGTGATTTTGGTCAAATTGCTGTCACCAGGATCTAAGAAAGATGAGGAACCATTGCAAGGAGAGCTTTGTTCATTAGAGATAATCTCAACTACAGGGGGTGTGAATGAGGACCTGAGAGGGGAGTGGAGGCAGATGAGCATTTAGGCTAGAACTAGGAGTGGAAGTGGAGTATAGAAACATCAAAAGCAGCAAGAACACATAGGTGTAAAAGTTGGGCTCTAGAGTAGAAGCTACAGAAAGGAAGAAAAAGAAGGGACTGTGCAATCACTTGAACCAGTATGAAGCTATGTGGTTATTGTAAAATTGACTGTAACTTACCTTAACAACCCCCATTTAAATTATGAACTCCATCAAAGTAGGACTGATCATCTGTTTACTGCTGTGTATCCCCAGGACCAAGAGCCATCCTTGTCTCATAGTAGGTGTTCACTAAATATTGGTTGAATGAATGAATGAATGATCTGCATGAAAATTTACTTTAAGCTTTCCTCCCACCAGAGTTAAAATAATTGTATATATGAACTGTCTGACTGTGCTGCATTGGAGTAATGGGAAGAAAAAGATGAAGGTGGATCTTAAACCCAAGATGTAAAGCAAAGGGCAGTGGAGACCCAGGCTCAGGGCAGGGATAGTTTGGACAGCTGCCTCTAGAGAGTGTTCCATTTACTTTAGTCACTCAGAAAAAAAATGCCTTCATTTTTCAGCTCTCCTTTCCCTGGTCCTGAGCTGTGCTATGCTGGAATTAAGGAGAAAGCCGAAGTCAGGTAGTCCTGAGAAAGAGGCTCCCCATTTGACGTCTTACCTGCTATGGACAGCCTATGGTTGCTGTTCCATTGCTTGATTGAAAACAAAAAAGGAACAGCCTTAGAAATCAGAAATCCTTCTCTCATTACTCTTTTAAGCTCATTTGAACCTGTGCAACCCCTCTGTGGGCTTGTTATGTCACCCTCTAGAACAGTGCCTAGCACCTAGCCCTCAATAAATATTTATTGAACGAATGACCCTGCCTGGTTATGCAGTTTTGAAAGACCACCCAGTGTGCTAGGCCCCTTTCCATTGTCCCTTAAAGAACATAGGGCTATATCAGGATGAGCAATTATAAGGAAATTGGAGAAAAGGAATGGAAAGTAATTATAATTTCATATATACCCAAATTCTGGTGCACTTTGGGGAATCCCCTAAGTGTCTCCGATGAGTTGCAACTCCAAATCAATGTATAAAGTAGTTATTTTAAATGTACAGGGCTAAGACTCAAGAACATTTAACACCTGTTTTCCTTCTAGGGTGAAAAGGAAATTTTGTGCTCTTCTATATATGTAATTATATATGAATACTTACACTTGGGGTGAAACTGTTAAAGACATTTGTGTCTTTCTTGTGCTTTTCTGGCCCATCAGTTAATGGGTCATACTTAGATATGTAATTCAAGACTTTCTCACTCCCAATCCCAAAGCATTTGAGCATAACCAATGTTTTGCTAGAAGGGGTGGTAAGTGTAGGCAGATATGCTTTCTACAGGATGAAAGTTGGAATTTGAATCCCAAAAGGTTTATAGGCAGGTTTTGGAGGCTCCCACTCTAGAAGCCAGGAAGCAGAATATCATGGACAATATTTTTAATAGTAGGCTAGATGTGTAGGATGTGAAACTAGTACAGGAAATGTAGAACATTTGGCAACCTTGTGCTTCCTGTCTAAAATAACTGTTATGGAACATTAGTGGGAGGTAGTATGCTACAGTGAATTCTACTGTTTTCCTTATTAGACTCCTTATACTACTGAATTTTCTGTATGTTATAGATTTTGTCTTTTATTTTTTGTTCTAAGAAAGGTCACATCCCAACTGTGTATGTATTAGGGGATATCTATATTTAGTTTCTACCTTTAGGTGCATTTGTCTTCCTGAGTTACATCTTCAATAACTGACATGGTGTTGTTCAGACAAGACATTTATTTTGAGCACTATAAGGTTTCTGATGGGAGTGCTGTAAACTCCAGCTCTAAATTGATGTTGAAGAATCAATAAAATACTTAGCAGAGGAACAAATGACTGGAGGTAAAAATAACCAAGTAAGATGTAACTCTCGCTTCCTGTTCAAGTATGTATAGTGAGAAGGAGCATATTGGACAAAGAGAACCTTAAATAGTTAACAACCTCAAGGTCCTATCCCTCATCTGGGTAACATATAGAGATTATTTTTTTAATTTTTTCTATTTATTTTTGAGAGACAGAGAGAGACAGCGTGAGCAGGGGAGGGTCAGAGAGAGAGGGAGACACAGAATCAGAAGACAGGCTCCAGGCTCTGAGCTGTTAGCACAGAGCCTAATGCGAGGCCTGAACCCACAAACCACGAGATCATGACCTGAGCTGAAGTGGACACTTAACCGACTGAGCCACCCAGGCACCCCGGAGATTATTTTTTTAATTTCATTCAGAAAGATCATCATGAAGATCAGAATCTGCTGATTACAGTTTAGCAAAAGGTTTGGGATCATGAAACCAGCCAGGTTCTTTTCCTAGAGAAGTCAGAATTATTTTCCCCTGTCGAGAGTATCTTTATTTGATAGCACTGTGTTAGTTAGTGACTATAGAGGACCTAAAGAAGAACTCTTGACTTCTTGACTTCTTCCTTTTTTGGTTTATTCTAAGGACTCTGTCTTTCCTCATTTGATCATTGTTTTGGGTGTTTTTCAATCAGATCCAGGGATTAATTAATTCATTTCATAATTCAGCAAAAATTTATTGAGCACCTGCTTGGTGCCAGATACTCCATTAGATATTGTAAATACAACAGTAAAAAAAGATATACAAGTGTCCCTGCTCTCATTGAACTTCAAGGCAGATGAGTGAACAGAAATACATGAATACATACATAAAATTCTTTTTTTAATGTTTATTTATTTGTGAGAGAGGCAGAGCGTGAGCAGGGGAGGGGCAGAGAGAGGGAGACACAGAATCCGAAGCTGGCTCCAGGCTCTGAGCTGTCAGCACAGAGCCCGACACAGGGCTTGAACTCGGGAACCATGAGATCATGACTTGAGCTGAAGTCGGATGCTTAACTGACTGAGCCACCCAGGTGCCCCTACATACTTAAAATTCTTACTGATGGTGGTTAAGTATGAGGACAGCTATGGAGGAGAAAAAAATGGCAGGACCTACTTAGATATCACAGAAGGAAGGTTTCTCTGAAAAGATGCATTTCAGGCTAGGTGTGATGGAAGAGAAGGCATCTGACACACAAATAGCCTAGGAAACAGCAAGCACAGGTTAAAGCAAGGAAGGTTTGGTGTGTTGCAGGAACAGAGGGAAACCCAGCATAGTTGAGGAAAGGGAACATGGCATATATAAATATAAATAAAGTTGGGAGAGGTAAATTGTGCCACATCATACAGGGTTTATAGGCCTCAAGAACTGGGGTTTTAATAAGAGACTCTTAAATACCGAGAACAAACTGAGGGTTGATGGGGGTGGGGATGAGGGAAAAATGGGTGACGAGCATGGAGGAGGGCACTTGTTGGGATGAGCACTGGGTGTTATATGGAAACCAACTTGACAGTAAACTATAAAAGAAAAAAAAAGAATAATGTTAAAAAAAATTTGGATTTTATTCTAAAAACAGTGGGAATCCATAGAAAGATTTTAGGCACAGAAGTAATATGAACTCATATTTTTTTGTAAAGACTACTTTGGCTGCCTGTGGACAGTGAGTTAAAGGTGGACAAGAATGGAAGTACAACAGCCAATTAAGTTATTTATTTATTGCAGGAGTCTAGGCAAGAGAAAATGCTGATGTAGATAAAAATGAGGGTAGCAAAGATGAAGAGAAATGGAGAAATTCAACGTGGATTTTGAAGTTGGAATCAAAAGGCAGGATCTACTACTGGTTGGGAAGTACAGGATATTGAAAGAGTAGAAGTCAAGGCTGACTTCCAGTAGAAAGGGAGAAGTGAAAATGCAGAAGTAAAGGAATCTAGACAGGAGCAAAGTCTTTGAGCAGGCAAGGGAGGATGGGATTGGGAGACATTCTTTCCATCTCAACAAGGCAGAAGAGAAAGAATAGATAAAGATGTATGTCATTGTGTAAATTTGGTGGTGGGAAGAGGAGAGAGCTCTTTCTGATGGCTTTTGTTTTCTCCACAAAGCATGAGGCAAGAAGTGGGTGAGGAGTGGGAGATTGAGGAGAGAGGTGTTGCCTTTTAAGAGAGGTGAAGATATATCATAGTCAATTTGAAGAGTGGGAAAGCAAGCTTAATTCAGAAGGAGCAATGCGGGGCAGAGATGAGTGCTCAGCTGAGGCTTGTGATCGGGAATACTTTAAATGAAAGTAAAGCCCATCAACTCAGCTATATGAATTTTCTCCAGTCATGTTTAATAGCTGAACAGGCCCAGAAAAGGCAGTTTAGCTGAAGTCTACTCCTATTTTGCCGTATGACTATATCTGGGAAAGCACAGCATGGTATAATGGGATGGACACTTGACTGGGGTTGAGAAGACCCGGGCTGTAGTGCAGGCTCAAGCTACTTGCAAACCATCTGACTTTAGGTAAGTCAGTTAAGCTTGCTCTGCCTCCCTTTTCTCATTGGTAAGATAAGAAGGTTGGACTAAATAATCTTTAAGGTTCTTTCTGGCTCTAAAACTGTGTGCTTATTTTTTTTCCTTGGGACAATTCCTAATCTCAACCAATTTCTCATTAATATAGTGTTGTGATTAAGCGTGTATACTCTGGAGCCAGACTGCTTGGATTTGGATTCTAGCTCCACCACTTCCCAGCTGTGTGATCTTGAGTAAGTCATTTTACCTTTCAGTGCCAGTTTTTTAATTTTTGCAATAGCCATTAAAATACCACATATTTTAATTAGTAGGGTATTGTAGGGATTAAATGAGTCAATGCATGTGACACTCTTAGAACAGTACCTGTACTGTGCCCTCAATAAATGTTAGCCATTTCCCCAAACAAATTCTAGTTCTACATCATCCCTTCAGCCTTAAAATGCCTGAAAGCTTGTAATTTCTTCTGTTTGTAGGCATGCATACCACCTGACACCATATTTAGAGTGCATCATTTTGTTTCAGGTTGGCAGTGTGGCATAGCAAACTGACTTTGGGACCAGATGGGCCTTGGTTTAAATCCTGAGCCTGCCATTTACTTAGCTCTGAGATCTTGGGTAAATAAATTAATGAGCTGGTATTCAAGTTCCTTTTCTACAAAATGAGGACAATAGTAATATTTCTCTGATAATCTGTGGGAGAAAATGAAATGAGGTAGTACATGTGAAGTACATGATAGTACAGGGCTTGGCACACAGTCGGCATTTAATGAAAGCAATTATTATGATTATGTTACCATGCCCTAATATTTACCTTGTTATGTCAGTTCTTGAGGTATAGGCAACTTTTGTTTCTGTTACTTGTTATTTTCCTGAAGCACAGAGGAGCAACAAGTAGCCCATCAGAAAGACCTGAAAGAAAAAGCAGTATCAGCCAGTACATTAGAGACAAGGTGAAGCCAGAAGGACTAGAATAAAGGGGTGCACATTGTGATTTGTTATAATCAATATTGTAAACACAGATTTCTTTTAACATTTAAATCTTCCTTTAGAGTTTGAATACTGTCTGTCAGTGAGAATAGGTTAATAGAGCCCAAGACAATAGTATGCCTGATCTCCTCTACTCTAAGAAGGTCACCATTGCCTTTCATTTCTGGACAAAGGCACCTTCCACGGACCCCTGCTGATCAAGTTCCAGGGAAGTGGATGTTCCTGTGAGGTCCTTGAGCTCCTTGATGGAAAGGTATCATGTGAGGCCGAAAATGTAATAAAATCTCATTCATATCTGACCCTCAGAAAACTGCTTTGGAAGTAGCACCTACTCTGCTTCCTATGTTTGAAAACACCCTACTGAGTTATGCTGATTTTTTTTAAGGAAAAGAAATATGGAGGAAAGCAACTCATTCCAATCCTTTCGTGTACCAGTAATCAAACTAGGTCATTTATAAGGCTCAAAAAGGAGTTCAATTAATATCGATGTTTTAATCTCAATGTTGCTTTCCACATGGTATTAATTACAAAAATAAATCAGACTCAACTTTTTTTCTTATCAATTATAGTTCAGAAAAATATCATATTTAATTCTTCAAGCTGAAATCTTGGTCATTTTTTGTTAAATGCATTTCATCTTATCATCTACTAAACTGAATGACCAATGTCAATGCAAAACTTTATCAACTTAGACGAAAAGTGAACTTCCATCCCAGTCCTAATATCCCCTTGTATGTGCTAATTAAATAAGTAACTTAAACTCAGAAGTTAAATTTCCTTTACAAGGTGCCTGCAAAGCAGATTAGTCACTATGAATTATGGGCTTTCTTTCTGTCTCAGATATTTGCTCATATCTCTTTCTCCAGCTCTAAAAAGATTGTGATAGTAATTGTGATCTTACTGGATACACTATTGTAGTGGCTGGAGCATCAGCTTAGATATTATGATACCATTTGCAGTTGGAAAAATTCACTTCACTTCTCAATCCATTTTCCCTTCAGAAAATGACAATGATAATATCTGTCTTTATCTATTTTTCTTGGAGGTTGTAAGAATAAATGAAACATGAATGGAAGTAGTTTGAGCATAAATACATAAATCTGAAAAATTATGACTCCTCAGGAATTATTTAGTCATACTCATTTTTGTGTTTTTAGAAAGTCCTTCCTTCTCCAGAAATACATGCGTAACATACTCCATCACCATCACATTTAAAGAAACACATAGACACAGACCCTTATATAATCTAATATACTTTTAAAAAATGGTTACCTTGCACTGTGTAGAATTTGATCAACACGTTAATATATTTATATCTGGCTATCTATGCATCCATCTATGCACTCATTAATATATTCAACAAATATTTGTCAAGTTTCAACTATATGCCAGGTACTGTGCTTTGCTGGATGAAAATTATAAGAATCAAGACAGGACTGATTCTTGGCTTATAAGCATATGATCTAGTAAGGGAGATGACAGACAGTTAAAATAAAGTTTAAGTACTGTATGTAATGGGTGGTCATCAGAATGTAATAGAATACCAAGCAGGAGTACAGAACTTGCGATGTGGAAGGTAGAGAAGGTGGAAAGACTTCCCATGGAAGTGATAGGTAAGGCTTCAAGAATGAGTAATTGTAGCCTTGCGAAGATGAGTAGAGAAGAATATTCCAGAGAGGACAGAATCACTGCACTCAGTATTTTGGAGTGAGTATCCACATTTAGAAATCAGCCCATTTATAGGTGCCTCTACCTAAATTTGGAGGAACTTTATGGCTTTTCAAACCTTGTGGATTATTGGCTCTGTTCTTGGATACACTGTATAAATGAAAACCTGCCTTAGTATGAACTGATTTTGCTTTTTGATTACTTTTCTAACTCCTACAAGTCAAGTTCTCAACTTCAAATGTTTTATTAGGGCCTTCTTATGGTTCTGAGTGTTGTTTATTTTGGTTATCACAATTGTAGATAATTGCACATTTGCATTTAACATGAATTTAAATGCTTTTAATGAGTTACTGCATTTTGGCTGGGTTAATTAGTTTATTAGTAGGGAATTGTGTCCACCAACACAAGTCTGTTTTATCTATATAAGCACCAGCAAACATGTATAATTTTCTGATATTAGCATAGATTCAGAAATTACTCATCTATGTGATTTATAGTGACCATTTATTTATAAACAATTTTTAAGACCATGTAAATTACTTTCTAAAATTAGTTGGAGTCATTTCCCTCCAAAATTTTCTAGGATTTTCTTCCTCTCTGAGCTCTGGATACTGAAGAGTTTTCAACTCTGTATGTTTGAACTATTTCTTGTTGCCTTTTAAGAATTTTTCTATACTATTTGCAAAGCATTCGGCTGCAGCCTTGTGTTTTCTTCAAACTAAAAACAGTTTACACTCCCAGGTAATATCTGGACCTCATGCAAGCACATCAAAGTTCACATGAAAGTAAAGAACATTGTGTGTAATTAGCATTAGGGCATAATGAGCCATCTCACTGGCTTGAATATGGAGCTAATGTCTGCAAGTGCTATCACTTTTTAAAAATTTTTTTAAACATTTTATTAATTTTTGAGAGAGAGAAACAGTGTGATCAGGGGAGGGGCAGAGAGGGAGAGGGAGACACAGAATCTGAAGCAGGCTACAGGCTCTGAGCTGTCAGTACAGAGCCCAATGCGGGGCTCGAACCCATGAACCATGAGATCATGACCTGAGCTGAAGTTGGACGCTTAACTGACTGAGCCACCCAGGCGCCCTGAGTGCTATCACTTTTTGAGGAAAAACAAATGAATGATTTAGAATGTGATCCTGGTATGCACTTGACAGTATATATAGTGAAAGTTTATATGTAATTACGTATGCTTATCTCTTTATGGGACTTTATCTAAAATGAAAAGGGCACCTAAGCCCAACTCTCCCTCAATTTGGACTGCATAAGCTGACACGTAACAAAACAGGGCTCAGAGTTGACATAATTTCTACCATATAGCTAACTTTAGCTTTTGATCAAAGTAAATATCAATAGTTGTAAAGGAAATGTACTTCTCTATTCTTTTATAAAACTAACATATTGTGAAAAACTTCAAATAAGAGAAGAACATGATATATAATTATGCCCACAATACAGACTTACCAAACATTAATATTTTCCATATTTGTTTCCAATCCTTTAAGAATACAAATATGGTTGAGCAGCTGAAATTTACTTTGTGCCCTTCCCTGATCACATTATCGTTGCTTCCTCACCAGCAGAACTACCATCCTGAAGTTGGTGTAAGTCCTTCCCATTCATGTATTTGTACAAATGCATGCACCTAGAAATAGTATTTGGCAGAATTTTAATATTTACAAAATTTATATCACACTATCCATGTCATTATGCAGCTTGCATTTTCCACTCTATTTTTGAGATCTATCTGTATTGATATACATACCTATTCATTTTAATAGCTATAGAGTATTTCATTTTATTTCTCCATGTCCTTGTTGATAAATTTTGTAGGTTTTTCTCACTTTTCACTATTACAAAAAGTATGCCAATATATATCATTGTATATGTCTTCTTCTGGGTGTGTGTAAGGTTCCCACCTTGAAGTGACAGTACTGGGTTGCAGAGCATATGCATCTTTCAACTTTATAAGACACACCCAAGTTGTTCTTCAAAGTCGTCATTCCACTGTCTTAGAGTTGGGGCTTCTGTGCCAAGAACCATAGACTGGGTGTCTTATAAACAACAGAAATTTATTTCTCACAGTTCTGGGGATTGGAACTCTGAGATCAGGGTGCCAGCATTGTCAGGTTCTGGTGAGGGCTCTCTTCCAAGTTTCAGACTGCTGACTTATGTACCCACATATAGTAGAAAAGAAGGCCAGAGGGGTGCCTGGGTGGGACAGACGGTTGAGTGTCCAACTCTTGATTTTGGCTCAGGTCATGATTCTAGGGTCATAGAATCAAGCTCTGCGTCTGGCTCCATGCTGAGCATGGCGCCTGTTGAAGATTCTCCCTCTCCCTCTGCCTCTCTCACCCGCTCATTCTCTCTCTCTCTCTCATTATATATATATATATATATATATATATATATATATATACGCACACATACACATATACATATAAAAGAGGGCTAGAGGGATCAGAGGGACTCTTTTATAAGGACACTAATCTCACTCATGATGGCTCTACCTAATCACCTGCCAAAGACCTCACCTCCTAATACTAACACGTTGAGGGGTAGGGATTTCAACATATAAATTTGGGGGAACACAAAACATTCAGTCCATAACAACTATTATATACTTTCTATAAGTGGTATATGAAGGTTCCTATTTCTCCATATCCTCCAGCACTCAGTATTGTCACTTAAAACATTTTGCCAATTTTGTGGATATGAAATGATGTCTCACTGTGTTTTAATATGCATTTTCTCGTTTACTAGTGAGGTTTAATATGTTACCTTGTGTTTATTGTTCATATAGGTTTCCTCTTCTATGAATTGCCTGTTCTTATCATCTGCCCATTATTCTATTTGGTTATTTTTTTCATACTGATTTGAAGGAGATTATCTATTCTGCATATTAATCCCTTATGCTTTGTAAATATCATCTCCCAGCCTGTGTATTGTCTTTCAACTTTGCTTATGCTGCCTCTTTTGAACAGATGTTGATTGTTTTAATTAAATACAATGTATCAAGGTCCCTATTCTTTAAACATAAAACTGTGTCGAAGAAAGTAATTATGCCCCTACAACCTGGAGTCCTCAGTAAATTAAAATGAAGCAACTTAAAGTATGACATCAGAGTGTATGAATAAACTTTCATATAAAATAAACTTGGGAGGTTTTCTAGAAATGTACAGGAGTTGTAGTCACTAAAAATATAACTTCAACAGACCATTAAAGAAACTATATAAAGTTACACAATATGAACAAGCTCTAGAGATTCGCTGCACAAAGAATGTGCATATTGTACAGTAAGTAACAATACTGTATGTACATTGAAAAATTTGTTAACAGGGTGGATCTCATGTTAGTTACATGGTTTTTTTTGCTCATAATAAAAAAAGAAACTAAATCATTCAGTACATGTCCTTTCAGCCTTAAACAAACAAACAGACAAACAAACAAACAGTAATTTCATTGGAAATCTGTTAGCTCCATTTTTAATCCATAACTGTATTCCTTGGACAAGTCATTTCACCTCTCTTCTAATTTTTTTTTGTATGTAAAGTGAGGAAATTATGTCGGCTCTAAGTCTTATTCCAGCTCTAAAAGTTCTATGGCATATGGAAATAAAGAATGGTTTGGATATATTCTAATGATTTCAAACATTCATTAAGAATTTTCCCATTTCAGAACATGCAGATTTTCAAGAATTCCACTAGTGTTTCTTGGAAGCCTTTTAGTACACATCTTTACTCCCTTTTGAACCTTGGGTCCGTCAATAGTGCTAAAAACAATTCCCATGAATGATCTTGGAAGACCTAAGCTAAGAGAAGTGAAAAGAATGAAGAAGAACAAGAAATTGTAGATCAGAAAGGGAGAGAGGGAAGAGAGTGAGGTGTTTGGAGGGGAAGCCTTGGTACTGTTCTGTAACACCAAAGGCATGGGTTGGTGTCCTGTGTTTGAAAAGTCAGAAAAAATGCCTTTACTTTGATTTTAAAAAAAATACAGAACTGATCAAACATGTGGATATTGGTCAAATGCATCCATCATAAGGAGAGAATAAAAAACAGCATTCTTGGAAATATGCCTTGGCCTTATTTAAAGGACCATGAAAGAGTGAATTTTCGTTGCCACTCCAATAGAACCCAGTTCTTTAGCAGTGATGCCAGTCTTCGTAAGTGTGGAACTAGAATCATTACTTTAGGTAGTGTACTGTCAACTTTCTTCATGACAGTGTTATAGATGCTATCTGAAGTGGGTATTCCAGCATCAACACTTGTTAAAATTGTGGTGACTGGTTCATTGTGTTTTCAACAGCTGTACATAAATCAACTCCTTCCCTGTAATGGAATAGCTAGTGCAGCTACTAACAGAGATGAAACAAATTGTAATTTTCTGACATCTTTAGGTAACTAAAGCAGTATTTCTCTGTTAATAAACTTTATAAAACTCTCATGAATATTGTCACTTGCTCCTTGCATCACCTTTATCACCATTTCTTGATGGTCAATAGGGACATAACAGGAATTTACTTCTAGGCGAAAGGATTTTAAATAAAATATTGACTAGCCTTGGTAAATTAAAAACAACTAAAAAAGGCTACTGGTCTTTATATCACACACCAGGGCAATTAGGAGGCTACCATAAATGTGCAGTCTATGGTAGTGTAGTCTCCAGTTCTGTGAAGTGGGTGACAATATACAAAATGAAAACCTATACATTCCACAGCTCAGTAAGGTTATAGAAGCTCTAAGTGCTTGGAGAATACAAATCAAGGAGAGGTCCTTGTGATATAGGTTATTCCCAGAAGGCTTTTTGTGTCTTGTTAGGTGATTTACTGTCCCACCCAAGTCATATGTGCTGGTTTGGGGTCTACCCTTCCTGCTACAATGAGTTGCAGATACCTGAGAACTTTGCAGATCTTACAAATTTTGAAATTTCTTTCCAAATTGCATATGCCCTTCTTTATACCTATTTGGTGGTGATTTTATATACATTTTGTTTGTTTGTTTGTTCCTCCTTTGTGGCTAAATATTGGAACCTGATTTCCTTTTAATTCAGTATACCAGAAACATTTTCTAAACTGTTCACCTATACAAGTCATCTATTCATATTCTATCATATTACACTTTATGCCTCAAGACTTAGAAAGGTCTATGTCAAGAAGCCTTAATCTTTTGTTGTCCTAACTCTTAAAAAAAAAGTAGAAGACAAGAGACAACAAATGCTTCCTAGAACATGAGTAGGTCAAAGCTTTTGTTAATAGACCTAATCTAATTTGCTTCCTGATCTGAGCAAAGCACTTTATAACTATTCGATATACAATATATTTTACTTATTTATTTTTTCTATTTTCTGTATCTGCTACTAGAATGTGAGCTCCACAATGGCAAGGATTTTTTACCTGTTTGTTCACCATTGTATTTCCAGAGACTCGCGTGTTATAACTGCTCAGTAAATAATTTGTTAATTGAATGAAAGGAAAGTTACCCATGTCTTACTGAGGCCAGTATTAATTAGCTCAGGTACCAAGGGTAACTACAAGGAAGGAAGAGTGAGTAAAATGTAACTCATTTTACTGAGTACTTTGCTCAGTATCAAATCTGTTGACTATGTTTTACTTGGATTATCTCAAAAGCTGTATAAAGTGAATAATATCCCCATTTATAGATAATGGAATTAATGTTCTGGGAGTTAATTGTCTTGTGATGAGTCAGTAAGTAGCAGGTAGGAGGATTTTTATTCTAGAGTTTGACTCCAGAGCCTTTGTTCTTCTACCACACTATTCTGATCTGGGAAGTCTGGGGAGCATTTATCTGTCATACAACCCACTGACGCTTAAGTTGTAATCTAAGGGAACCATATGTTCCCAAGTAGAATTATATGATAGTCACCTTTGTTAAGGGAAAGAATTTAGATGATAGGAAATTCCTTTGGATGACACCTACAGAGAAGATATGAATCCCAATGGCTCCTATGAGAAGTTCTGTGTATAAAGAGACTAGAGTCTAGTTCTGGATCTCCCTCCCATCACTTCCCCTCTCAGTCATCCTCCAGTTCTCGGCAAAATGGCAGTGGGAGGGTGGTGAGACCCAGTGACTGCAGGGTCCCTCCCAAGTCTAAGATTTCTTTTCTCTGACTGAATGACTGGAAGACATAGCAATTAAGAAGCATTGTTTATTTTCGCAGTGGGAGCTCAAATGGCTTTCCAAGGTTTACTTTTCCTATTAAGTCTTATTGAAAAGTTCCTCTCCTACAAAGTAATAATGATAATTGGCCCATCATTTTGTAAACACCCTGCAAACTTCTCAGTGACTGGATACTGAATATCTTATGCTTTTGGCTTATGGGCCTTATGCTACCAAAATATTCACAATGGCTTTTTACTTCCTTATTGGAAAGTAAATGACCTTATCAACAACTCTGGATTGCACCTATAGGACTCTTCGCATATGAGTAAATGTAGTTAGGGGAGGTAGTATAATATGTTCATTCAGTCAGTCAACAAATATTAATATTGACTACACATATGTGTCAGGCACTGTGTTCGGTGCTAGAATACCAAATTTGCAGTGCAGTCTTTAGACCAGTTCAATGCCTTATAAGGTATGTTGGGCAAATTAATGTCTTTAAACCTCAGTTTTCTCATTTTTAAAAGAAAGTAATAATAATACCTGCTCTACGTACTCCAGTTCCCAGAGTTATAAAAATTAAATATGAAACGGTGTAAAATACCTTTTTAATCTATAAAGCACTATTTAGTATTGGTAAGTTTTTATCCTGGGCTCCATGTATACAATTTCAATTAATGAGGTTCTTTTAGTCTTTGGACCCCGTTAGGATATTTTGGAATAAAAATCATAATTGTTTGTTCTATTTCATTGATTCACCCAAAATCTCTTAGTAAGTCATTAGTAATTCTAGAAGCAGAACTCTAGCTCTACCAATGATAAAAGTTAATTTGTAGTACTCCTTGCTGATTTGGAAAGACTTCTGTAAAAAATCCTTATGATGCTTGTTAATGTTTTAACAGTCTATAGACTACTCATTGCTCTTCTTTTCCACAGGAATTTATAGAAATACTTATGCAATTATGTACTCCTTATTCATTTGTTTTAAATTAGCTTATATGGGTGTTAAATTTATTTGGATCTGTGAAGTAGAAGATGCTTTTTCAGTATGGCAGAGATAGGAATTCCCTACTCAGTCACACAAGGGCAGTATTAACAGTGGCAATGTTCTGTAACAGTAGAAATGTTTGAATGAAGTAAAGTGTGCTATAGGCTGCTGGCATGATGGCTTGTAAACTTTTCCTCTTCCCCCTAACAAAGGTTAAATATCAGCCGGGTTTTGAATAGGAGAGCAGCAGCTTTGCTGGTTCTATTTGCTGTAATCCATAGCTTCCTTTATTTAGATGACGATGCACTCAAAGACCACACCCTGCCCAGTCTGGTAAAGGGAATCACCAGCAAACAGATGCCACTGTGTCCACGTGAACTCTATCAATTGAGCATATTTTTGCACCCGATGTATGGCAAATTATGAGTCGCTTGATTCTTTACAAAGCCTTGGAGATAAACATTTCCAGTTTGGTTTTCCTCTCTTCCCCTTCAACTGCAAGCAGGATCAACAATTGTCATCATGAACTTGAGCTCTGTTTTGGGTTTTGACATTGACCATGCTTCCTATGTGAAGGCAACAACTCCATTCACTGTCTACCGCAGATCTATGTCTCTAAGGAAGTGAGAATAAGGAGTGGTAGAAAGAGAATGACTTGTTATCAGGGAAAGATGTCCAGAGGATCATTATAAAATATGTCATCAGGCATGTATTGAGTGTCTGTGGAGTACACAGTGTGGTATGATGTACTGCAGTGTCTAAGTGTGTATATGCATGCCTGTGCTGGATTTGGGGACACAGTGAGCCAACAAGATGTCATCTGCTTGGGAGAAAGAAACTACTTCCACAACATGACTTGCAAACAATTCTAAACTAAAAAGAATGCAGGTAGAGTATGGAATGGGCAGCCAGGGTAGGAGAAAGGTGCTAACAGTGTTGGAATGATCATAAGGAGTACTTAGTTACTGACGCCATCTCAGACATCTTCCCTAGGAAGCTACCTTACTATAAGTTAAGGAATTCTGGACTATTATTCCTTATCCTTCCACCGCATTCAGCTTCAATTTCTCCCAGAAGTGCTAACTGTTTTCCCTTTATTGATGACATTATTTGTAGAAGAACATTTTTGAAAATATGGAAAAGTAGTTTTGAAGTCCAAATCTGCCTTGAAACCATCACTGTACTGGAACAGGCAGTTTTACCAGGAAGTGTGAGATCTCTGGGAATTGAAACATTAATAGTTTACATGGCAGGGAAGAGAGCAGGTTTGAGAACATGGAGTTGAGAAATGACTCTGGATCTGAATTGAGTAGCTGTAACAGGAAGTCTGTCATAGACTGACATGAATTCTAAAGGTGATATCAACTACTTAGTGGCAAAGGGTAGATAGTATTTTTGTGCAGAGATCCCACTACATTAAGGAATGAGAAGTAAGAGGAGGAAAAAAAGCTTTAAAGCAAACTCAAAGAGAAGCATAGTAGGTGAATGCAAAGGAACAGACTCCCCACAGCTCAAGTCTGGTACATGAATTGAGAGGGAAATCTGATGCTTAACTCCTAAAACGCAATTAGCCAATATACTGCTGTTACTGGAATGTTGACTTGTAATGAATCAACACATCCTGCTTAACAGAACAAGAAGTACTACTTCAGTTGTCAACCATCTCTCCTAGTGTTCCAGGCTCCTACAAGGGTTAGCACACCTTTGGGTGCCAGACACAAGGGAAATAATAGAGAGAGTGTCAAGAGAGGCTACTAATAATGGTCCCATCCAAAGTTTGGCCATCACTCCCCACTCCCATTCCTCCAAACAAGGGCTTAGAAATCAACTGCAATTCTGTGTTTAAGATGCTAAAGAAAAGTATAGAACGATGTGTCTAAGTTAGAAATAATTGAGGTTTAAGTCAAATCTTGATTATTTAAGAGCTCATTATCTCTTTTGTGGGTTTTTTGTACCCTTGGTATCTTTATTCTCCATTCTGCTGTCTGCCTTTTCGTACTTTTACTGCTCTTTAGTATTTTACAAGAAGGTGGGCAGGGAAGGAATAGGAGAATGACACTTTAATCAGCCAATTTTGCTACCTATTAGTGCTCTGGTGAGGATTCTGTTGGGGAAGGAAGCAGAAACCATGGGTCAAATGAGCAGTTTGAGATCTGTATGAATTTCATTTTTCTTCACAGCCTCTATCCCCTGTGAACCATTGAACTAACTGTATGGCTTTGAGGAGAAAATACCCAACTTCCTGATAAAGGGAGGAAAATCAGCCCCTTAAGAAAGTAATGAAACTTCTGTTTTTCAGACACTTTTATCACCATATTAAGTCAGAAAATACACTATACCAAGCAAATGTCCTTTGATCCCTGATGAGGGGTAGATTAAACAATTTCATGTGACATTTATAGTAATAAATTGTGGATTTTTTTTAGTGGTGGTGGTTAGAATTTTTCATTTTCCTGAATTACCTCTAACGAGTTTGTTATTCATTAACACTATCATACATGTTTGACCTCTCTTATAGTTTACCCCAGCTCCTATTTGTAATCCTTGCTCGGATGACTGGGCTGTGTTCCATTTAATTCTTTTCCTTACTCCCAAACTAATTATATGGGGCTGATAATTATGTCACATATGTCATTTTCTGGATTATCTATAAAGTACAGATCTAATCATGTTATAATAAATGTTTTTGAAATGTTAAGCGTTTTTATCATGGGTAAATGGTTTGGATCACAAAGAGCTAGCCTTTGTGGTGGTCCAGGAAGCAATAGAAGTGACATTTATTTTAATAAAATGTATGCATATAATATAGCTTGTGATTTACTTGTAGTGAGGGAGAAAGAAGTCAAAGGCTTAGAAAAATCAGTTAATAAAATCGAAGTAATCTTCAAGAAGAAAAGGATTAGAAAGATGAAGAAATATGAATATGTTTAAGAAAATATTTTATTTTATTTTATTTTTTTCTGTTTTTTTTTTATTTTTTTTTATTTTTTTAAACTTTATAGTTTATTGTCAGGTTGGTTTCCATATAACACCCAGTGCTCTTCCCCACAAGTGACCTCCACCAAGACCATCACCCCGCTTTACCTTTTCCCCTTCCCCTTCCCCCCTCAGTTTGTTTTCAGGAATCAAGAGTCTCTCGTGTTTTTTTCTCCCTCCCTCTCC
>CM053579.1:18300372-18356275 GCA_028646485.1 Cryptoprocta ferox
TCTTTCTGGCGTCTGTTTCTTCTTTCCCCCACTTGCAAATCCAAGTTTTATCCCTTCAGTCCCTCTCAGTTCAATCCATACGGGCGTGCGCGGATTACAGAGCTCCCTGCTCTTCCGCCATCTTGTCTCTTCCAAGAAAATATTTTAAAAGCAAAATGTTGAGCAGATCAATTTTGTGGAATTAAATAACAAATGACATAAAAGTCAGAAGATCCTCAGTTTTTGTATAAATTCCTCATTTAAAAAATATTATATATGTTCCAATAATAAAACTTGTATCAAATATGCATGAAACTAATATTCTTATATTTTAGAGGGAGCCTAGAAACAGATGCTTCAAAAGTGGTATCAGCTATGCCTTCGGTATTCATGAGTAAAAGATGCATCATGTCATAACTAGCTCCATCCTTGCAGAACTAAAAAGAGTTCTAGTACAGAGAAAATACTGGTACTGTTGTTTTTGTTTCTCCTACCTTTGGGGGGGCTTAATTAATGTTCAATTTGGAAGGATTGCAATTAAGGCTCAATGTGCTTGAAAGATGTTTCTTGTTCAGAATTGCCTGCTTACAATGGTGGCTTCCTTACTCCTTGTTTCTAGGGAATCATTTCTAAATAATTAACTAGGCAATGGCACAAATTGACATAACTGATTAGCTTTTCATGTCTCCTAGTAATTCTTTTTTAATATAATTTATTGTCAAATTGGCTTACATACAACACCCAGTGATCATCCCAACAAATGCGTTTTCACTCATATGTGGATCACGACCCCTAGTAATTCTTAAAAATACAACTCTCCTGATGAGTAGGAGCCCTAACAGCCTGATCCTTAGAGTTGTGGTTGGGAGATCCAGCTCTGCCACTGGCTTGCCGTGGGACTTCAAACAAGTCACTTAGCCTCTCTGAACTTTAGAGTTTCATATGTTAACTGTATAATCTTGCTCTGGTCACCTCACTAGGAAGCTGTGAAATGGATATAAAGGAGAGTTGAAAAGGTAATAGCTTCATTCTTTTGCGTGTAGCTGTCTAGTTTTTCCAACACCATCTGTTGAAGAGACTGTCTTTCCCATTGCATATTCTTTCCTGCTTTGTTGAAGATTAGTTGTGGTATAATTGTGGGTTTATTTCTGGATTTTCTATTCTGTTCTAATGATGTATGTGTCTGTTTTTCTGCCAGTATCATATTGTTTTGATTATGAGAGATTTGTAATATAACTTGAAGTCCGGAATTGTGATGCCTCCAGCTTTGTTTTTCTTTTTCAATATTGCTTTGGTGATTCAGGGTCATTTGTGGTTTCATACAAATTTTAGGATTCTTTGTTCTAATTGTGAAAAACGCTCTTTGTATTTTGATAGGGATTGCATTAAATGTGTAGGTTATTTGGGGATAGTATAGACATTTTAACAATATTTGTTCTTCTAATCCATAAGCATGGAATGTCTATTTCTTTGTGTCATCTTCAATTGTTTTCATCAGTGTTTCATAGTTTTCAGAGTACAAGTTTCTCACCTCTTTTGTTAGGTTTATTGCTAGATATCTTATTATTTGATGTACAATTGTAATCGGGATTATTCTCTTAATTACTTTTTCTTCTGCTTAATTATTGGCGTATAGAAATGAAATAGATTTCTGTATATTGATTTTGTATCCTGCAACTTTACTGAATTCACGTATCAGTTCTAGCAGCTTTTTGGTGGAGTCTTTTGAGTTTTTTATATACAGCATGATGTCATTCACAAAAAGTGAAAGTTTGACTTCTTCCTTACCCATTTGGATGCCTTTTATTTCTTTTTGTTGTCTGCTTGCTGTGGCCAGGGCTTCCAGTACTGTGTTGAATAGAAGTGGTGAGGGCAGATACCCTTGTCTTGTTCCTGACCTTAGGGTAAAAACTCTCAGTTGTTCCCCATTGAGGATGATGTTAGCTGTGGGTTTTTCATAAACAGCCTTTATTATGTTGAGATATTTTCTCTCTAAACCTACTTTGTTGATGGTTTTTTATCATGAATGGATGTTGTACTTTGTCAAATGCTTTGTCTCCCATCTAATGAAATGACCACATGGTTCTTATCCTTTCTCTTATTAATGTGGGGTATCACATTGATTGATTTGCGAATATTGAATAACCCTTGCAATCCAGGAATAAATCCCACTTGATCATGGTGAATGATTTTTTTAATGTATTGTTCAATTCGGTTTTCTAGTATTTTATTGAGAATTTTTGCATCTATATTCATCAGGGATATTGGCCTGTAGTTCTCTTTTTCAGTGGTGTATTTGTCTGATTTTGGTATCAGGGTAATCCTGGCCTCATAGAATGAATTTGGAAGTTTTCCTTCCTTTTCTATGTTTTGGAAAAGTTTAAGAAGAATAGGTATTAATTCTTCTTTAAATATTTGGTAGAATTCACCTGTCAAGCCATCTGGTCCTGGATTTTTGTTTATTGGGGTTTTTTTTTTATTACTAATTCAATTTCTTTGCTGGTTATTGGTCTGTTCAAATTTTCTATTTCTTCCTGTTTCAGTTTTGATAGTTTATATGTTTCTAGGAATTTATCCATTTCTTCTAGGTATATAGTTTTCATAATATTCTCTTATGATTGTATTTCTGTGGTGTTGGTTGTTATATATCCTCTCTCATTTCTGATTTTATTTAGTTGAGTCCTTTCTCTTTTTTTTTTTTCTTGATTAAGTCTGGCTAGAGACCACTTTCTTATACCATACACAAAAATAAATTCAACATGGACTAAAGACCTAAATGTGAGACCTGAAATTATACAAATCCTAGAAAAGAACACAGGCAGTAACTTCTTTGACATCAGCCATAGCAACTTCTTTCTAGATATGTCTCCTGAGGCAAAGGAAACAAAAGCAAAAATAAACTATTGGGACTACATCAAAATAAAAAGCTTCTGCACAGCAAAGGAAACAATCAACAAAACTAAAAGGCAGCCTTCAGAATGGGAGAAGAAATTTGCAAATGACATATTTAGTAAAAGGTTAGTATCCAAAATATATAAAGAACTTACAAAACTCAACATACCCAAACAAATAATCTAATTAAAAATGGGCAGAAGACATAAACAGACATTTTTCCAAAGAAGACATACAGATGGCCAGGCATATGAAAAGATGTTCATCATCACCATCAAGGAAATACAAATCAAAACTACTCTGAGATGTCACTGCACATCTGTCAGAATGGCTAGAATCAACAACACAAGAAACAACAGGTGTTAGTGGGGATGTGGAGTAAAAGAAACCCTCTTGCACTGTTGGTGGGAATGCAAACTGGTGCAGCCACTGTGGAAAACAATATGGAGGTTCCTGAAAAAGTTAAAAATAGAACTACCCTATGGTCCAGCAATCTCACTGCTAGGTATTTGCCCAAAGAAGACAAGAACACTAATTTAAAGGCATACATGCATCCCAATGTTTATAGCAGCGTTATTTACAATAGCCAAATTATGAAAGCAGCCCCAGTGTCCATCGATGGCTGAATGGATAAAGAAGAGGTAGTGTATCTATATGTGTATACACATAAACACGCACACACACACACACAATGAAATATTATTCAAGCATAAAAAAGAATGAAATCTTGCTATTTGTAATGACATGGATGGAGCTAGAGAGTATAGTTCTAAGTGAAATAAGTTAGAGAAAGGTTAACACCATATGATTTCACTTATATGTGGAATTTAAGAAACAAAACAAGGGAAAAATATATATATAGAGAGAAAAACCCAGAAACAGACTCTTAATTATAGAGAACAAACTGATGGTTACCAGAGGGAGGTGGTGGGAGGATGGGTTAAATAGAGGAAGGGGATTAAGGAGGGTACTTATCATGATGAGCATAGGGTGATGGATGGAAGAGTGTTGAATCGCTATATTGCCCACCTGAAACTAATAGAACACATAGAACACTATGCTAACTAACCGGAATTAAAATAAAAACTTTTAAAAAAGAAAAGAGAAAGTAATAGCAGTCTCTGAATATAAGTTGTTATTGTTAAAATAAGAAAATCAAGTTTTTATTTAGTGGTAACAGTAAGGAAATGTTCCTGCTTTTGAGGCTTTTTCAAAGTTATCTACATCTTGTCAATAAGGTCCAACTTTTCACTGAATCAGACAAGACAGTACATTTGGTGATACAGTTCACCACTATGCTGAAGGGCAAAAGCAACCATTTTTTTAATGTAGCTTTGTAGAAGATGTCTAGGAAGCAGCAACAGATATATTGCCATTTTTAGCCTAATCATTTTGTTGACCACAAGGCAGAACGGCAGCAAGCTCAGATGGAAGAGCTGTAGTCCTTATCCAAAGGTCAGACTTGATAAGCAGACCGCTATTTCTTCCTCTTACTCCCATATGTCTTGAGGCCCATGCGGGCAACAGGGGAAGCCAGAAAGCTCACTGTCAAAAAAAGTAGGTAAGTGGTTTTATGCAAATATAATGGGCTATATCCTGTGTGGAATGACAGGATTCCTGTCTTTAAAGAGTTCTTAGTCTCAACATATGAGGAAACAGCAGGAATTTCAGGCAGAGTCCATATCTGTCTTGTTGTTTGGCTCAAAATAGGCATTCCACAAATGTTTGGATGACTGAATGAATGAATGGGTGGAAAGACGAGTAATGAATGAACAATGAACTCTGAAAGGTAATTCCTTGCAGTTACTATTTGGAAAAGCAGATGACAACTTGAAACCTTTAACAGTATAACTTAAAAAGTCAAGCATCAGCTTCCACTAGACACTGAAATTTAGACCAAGGGTGGAAAGTACATTTATTATTTTTATTAATTTATATGTAAAATGAAAATAAAACTTAAAATTAAGAAGTCTAGCTCTTCTACACTCCATCAAATTTCTGTATTATGAAGATAGAAGTTATGTTGAATAGTTTATCATAATTATTTTTATTTTAGACAGAGAGTGCGAGTAGGTGATAGGAGCAGAGAGAGAGAGAGAATCTTAAGCAGCCTCCATGCTTAGTGCAGAGCCCAAAGATGGGCCCCAATCCCATGACCCTGGGATCATGACCTGAGCTAAAATCAAGAGTTGGACGTTCAACCAACTGAGCCACCCAAGTGCCCCTATCATAATTATTTTTAATCAATTTGATTTATTTTCTACCTAATCATCTGGAGGTAACATTTGCACTTTTTCTTTCATTGATGGTAACCTATCCATCAGTAAAAACTTTAATCCCAGGAGTGTCTAGCATGTGACTCTTCATCTCAGTGTTGTGAGTTTGAGCCCCATCCCATGTTGGGTATGGAAAGTCCTTAAAAATAAAAACATTAAACAAAATTTAAAAAAAAACCTTTAATCCCAGTACAAACCCTACAGGGAAGGTAACATAGTACAAGGGAAAGATATATAGCTAGGAGATGTGGGTTCCAGGCCCTCCTCACACTCATGTTATTTGGGAAATCACTGAAGCTCCCCTGAGCTGCAGTTTTCTCATCTACAAAGCAAGGACATTAATCTTTTTCTCCATCATAGGGATGTTGTGGAAGTACTTGGCAAGATGTAAAATTCTATAATAATGTCATTTATTGTTAGGGGAGGAGTCAGAAATAATATTCTGGTGTTCCAAGGCTTCGGTTTCTGGCATTCTGGTGTAGAAGGTGGAGTGCCTTCCCGGAATGTTGACTATCATCCTGAGAACATTCAACTTAAAGATGGTTATATAAATGATTCCTGAATGTTGCCATTAAATAAAATGTATTTAATATGGCAGTTGAACAGATTGTAAGGTATAACTTTAGAGTCCATTTAGATGGCACTGCTCTTTTGAAGATTTCTCCTTATTTATCTCAGCTTTATTTGTATTTGCCAGTCTACATGGCATACACCATGCATTTCTCTGGTGTGCAGTGACCAGAATTAAGTTGTTTCATTGATAGACCTTCCCAGCATTTGACAAGCTTCAAAGTTGTTAGAAGCTTTTATTTTAATTAAAATAACCATTTCAATTTGGAGGATCATTATCCTACCAAACATAAATCAATTCACTATCCTATAAAATGTGAGGACGTTTAAGAGCAATAGGCAAGCCATAGCCACTCTCTGTATGTTGGATGGGGTTGTAAATGTTTCACCAAATGCTCAAATCCAGTTGTTACTGATGCACAATCCTATCTCCAAGAGGGAAGACAACTATTAAGAATGAGCTTAGAAAAAAAATCATTTTGTAGATGTATTAAAATAGAAAACATAAGCTGATTAGGCAAAGTTCCAAAGATTCATTAGTTTATTAAAGTAGATTGAAATGAATGTTTGAGAGATTTAAATAAATTAACCTTTAATGAGTACCCAGGGGCCAAGGAAAAAGAATTACAGAGGATTAGGAGTATTTTGTCTGATTGTTGCATAATGCACAGTGATTAGGTTTTTTCTGAATGCTCATTGCTGTATAACAATACTAATAAATAAAAAAGATTAAATTTAAAATATCTCTAGATTATAATTGTTGCCTGCTCTTATGTGTACACAAATACCATGCTTGGATTTAATAGCAATCCCTATAACTTTGGCAGAGAGAGACAGGAATTTTTGTCATTACATCATTATATTTTGAAATGTCTCATATGTGAGCAAAGCTTTGATCAATTAAGATAATTTATTCTTAACATGATGGACATGCTTTTATCATTTCAGCATTAGATTCTTATTCTGAGTTTTGTAATATACATCCTCTAAATAATATTAATTGATATCAAATTACTTAGAAGATGTATTGATATTTAAACATCAAGTTTTATGTGCTTATTTTGAAAGAGAGTGAGAATGGGGGAGGGACAGAAAGAAAGGGAGAGAGACAATCGCAAGTAGGCTCCATGCTGCCAGCACAGAGCCTGACACAGGGCTCCATCTCAGGAACATCATGTCTCAGTGACATCATGACCTGAGCCGAAATCAAGAGTTGGCCGCTTAACAAACTGAACCACCCAGGGGCCCCAAAATATCTTATTTAAAAAAAATTCTATACTTCCTTACAACTTCTGGTTTATAATTAGAAAAATTCTTAAGAAGATTTTTTTGGAGAGCAGTGTTGGAAATGCTTTGTTTCTTTTTTCAGGGTGCCTTAACTGTATTACTATTAAATCATTTATTGACTTCAAAAAAAGTTTTGAGTTGGAGGTACTAGGAAGGCATTCTTCTAGACCTCCCTCCTCCCTTTTATTTTATAAAATAAAAATTTTATATCAAATTTTTATTAATGTCTTCTAGCTACACTTTTCTTGTTGTTTTACCTTAAACTCAGAGCTTGCAGATCACATGGTTCTACTCTTGTTTTTCAGGTGAGGAAAACTTGACCAAGAAATATTTGCTTGTTTCCCAACTGAGTTGATGGAAGAACAGGCACTATAGTCTGTGTCTCTGTGGCCAGTTCTTCCACTATACTTAACTGCCTCCATTGCACTTTTTACATTTTACCAGATCCTTCTTTTTTTAAGCTTTGTTTTTTTTTTAATTTTTATTTATTTTTGAGAGAGAGAGAGAGAGAGAGAGCACAAGTGGAGGAGGGGCAGAGAGAGAGGCAGACAGAGAATCTGAAGCAGGCTCCAGGCTCTGAGCTGTCAACACAGAGCCCAACATGGGGCTCGAACTCACAAACCATGAGATCATGACCTGAGCTGAAGTCAGATGCTTAACCGACTAAGCCACCCACGCGCCCCTTTACCAGATCCTTTTTAAAGCTCAGTGGAATCACTGAAGAATCATTGAGGTTACAGGTGGCATAAACAAATCACACTGCAGTCTGATTTTATTAAAAGTAGTTGTAGTTGAGACACAGTGTTGCACAACATTCTTCATGACATTGTACATGTAGTGGAGTAAATGAATGATCTACTTGAGGGTAGGAGTGATTGGCCTATAGTCCCAAGGATTGTAAGATTTGAAGCCAATCCCAGAGGCACTTTGGAATCTTTCTTTAGAGATAGGAAAAGAGACACAATAATTCTGAAGCATTCTAGCTGGTATCTCCCGGAGCAAGGAAATGAATGTAATCCTGTAATTTTACTTTGCCCAAAATTTTCCCAAGACTTCAGTTTCTTTTTGTTTTTGCCAGCAACCCTTCTAATCTTTCCACATTTTCCTTGAAAACATTATAAATTGGACAAACTTAGATCTAACCTATTTATAGCACAGAACCAGTACAGTTTCTTGAATATTATAGGTAATGAGTAAATGAAAGTTACCCTCTAAATGTTGCCTGATTTTAACCTAAAAAAAAACACACTTTGGTAGTGTATTCATTTGCTCCATTTAGAACAATGGTTCTCAGTCCTGGCTGCATATTATCATCACCTGGCAGCTTTTAAAAACTAGATCCCAAGGCCCCACCCAGACCAATTAAATCAGATTTATAGGGGGTGGGGCTCAGGCATTGGTATTTTTTAAAAGTTCCCCAGGTAATTTTAATATGTAGCCAGAAATGAGATGCACTGCCTTAAAGTCCCAGTCTTTTCTGGGGACACTCCTAACAAATCTGTGAGGTTGGAGACTGGATGGAAGCAGAAAGTAGTTAGTGAAAAACAAAAGAATATGGGAGTTTGTTTTGGCACTGTTCACTTTGTGGCAAACCAGATTTGGGTCACATGTGTATTAGAGAAAACAATTGCCTTTTAGGAGCCCAAAGTGAAGACTCTTAAATAGAATTGGTTTACTGTACTGAGAGTACATGGTCATACTTGGCATCTCCCCAGGATGCTAGACTGCTTGGTCAGGTATTCATGGCCTTAGTTCATTGCTATTCCATTTCTTCTTTCCACCATCACCCTAAGCAAGTGCCCAACTTCCAGGAAAATCTGAGCCTATACATTTCCAAGGCTGTAAATTTATCAGTCCAAATCTGTCTTCAAAGAATGCATTTTCCAAACCTGTGGGGAAGGAGCTCAAAAAAATATCAACAATAAAAAGAACATAATGGAAGATGGACATGGATTCAGTTAGGGAGGAAATAAAAGTTGGAATGATTTTCTAAATCAAAGTAACACTGTGGCTTTCAAAACCCATTCCAAGATCCCAGGGATGTCAGTTGGATTGAGAGGCTGTTTAGGTGTATTCCAGTCCTGGATTCTTCCTAATGGCAGTTTTAGAAAGTTAGAATGCTTTCACACTTTGACGTCACCTGGTATAACCGACTCCTCTATTGTTTAATCAGAATGATTGGGTTGTCTACTTGCTGCCTCTGGGGTGCCTAGAACTCTTAGGTGTTAAAAATCTGTGCAGTGTTTAAGGTCTATTATCTCATGATGTAACAGGACTTTAACTTCCATGCAGGGCTATTTTGTTGCAGAGAAACTCTTAAGTTGAAAACACTCATGGAATTGAATTCAGCTATAGCCCTCTCTTCAAGGCAATCCATCACTTCACAATCTCCTAGGAGCCCTGATTTGTTCTGTCAGTTGTTTGTCTCAAAGCATCTTTCTGAAATGAATTTACTTTAAAGTTAAAGATGATTAGAGTGCTTCTTCTTCAGGAGACAATTACATTGCTATATTCTTTGGCAGGAAGAAAAACAACGGAGCATTAATTTTTCCAAGCTTTCTTTGAGTATTGTTAAAAGGAGAAACATTAGCTTAATCCAACATACTATAATAACCAAAAGACAACTGCTATTAAAAGGCAAGATTTTCTAATAAGACCATTTTGAATAGTTGTTTGGGAGGAGGAGAAAAGAGAGAAATATGAAGGGAGGAATGGAAGGAATTTATGAAGTGTTCCTGACTTTAAAACACACTTTGTCTGTGAATGTTGTAGACACAATAAACCAAGTCTGAGAGCTATTATTAAAATGTTTTTCTCCCTCCTTAGCCCAGTAGTATGTTATCCTGCCTCTTAAACTATTCTGCTTTATATTTCTCTGGATGAATTGATATCTTTTGACAGGTTATGTTAAGAATACATAGTAAAGGTCAAGTATAAGCCATTTGCTGGTGTTTCCTGGCAGCCTTTATGTCATGGTAAACAGAGATTGGAAGTGGTTTTATATTTAGCATAGCATAGGCTTGGATTGTGCTTTTTCTCATACTAAAGCCCATAAACCTTGCATGATTTTCAAGACTGTGACTTAAGAGCTTTAAAATAGAGTCATCTCAGACTCTTCTCTTCCCCTCAACTCCCAGATCTAATTAGACACCAAATCCAGATGATTCCACTTCATGAATATCTCTGAAATTCATTCGTTTTTACCCCATGCACTGCAACTGTCTGAAGTAATAATTATTATTATCTCTCCACCGTATCACCCTGGTGTTCTAACTGGTCTTTCTGTCTTTGGTGAGTTCTCACCAGTGCATCCTGCATTCTTCTATAAGTGTAAACTTTCTAAAACATAGATCAGATGTTGACAGTCTTCCACCCAGAATCCACATAACCCCACAAATATCCAGAATGAACTCCAAGGTCCTGCATTAAGTGCTCTGATAAAAAGGCTCTATGTATTCCTGTGGAGCGAACTTTTGGGGATTAAGAAACTTTTCACTGAAGATTTGATCAAGGTTTTGAAGGATGAATAAGAGCTTTCCAGGTGGAGGTAGAAAATTATAATTTAAGCAGAGGGAATGGTATGTACAGAGCACCAAACAGAGAGCCCAGAAACAAATCCAGCATATACTGTCAATCAATCATCAACAAGGATCCGAAGAATGTGCAATGGGGAAAAGATAGTCTCTTCAGTAAGTGGTGTCAAGAAAACTGATATCCACATGCAAAAGAATGAATTTAGACCCATATTTTACACATACAAAAAAATCAGCTCAAAATGAATTAAACACTTAAATATAAAAATTTAAACTAAAATTCCTAGAAGAGGGGCGCCTGAATGGCTCAGTTAGTTGTGTCCGACCCTGGATTTCAGTTCAGGTCATGATCTCACAGTTGTGAGATTAGGCTCTACACTGGGTATGGAGTCTGCTTAAGATTCTTTCTCTCCCTCTCCCTGTGCCCACCAAAATAAATAAAAATAAAAAATAAAATTCCTAGAGGAAAACATAGGGGAAAAGCTTTATGACATTGGTCTCAGCTGCGATTTCATAATATGACACCAAAATCACAGGCAACAAAAGCAAAAATAGGCAGTACCACATCATACTATAAAGGAAACATATAGCAAAGGAAACAATCAACAGAATGAAAGGCAACATACTGAATGGGAGAAAACATAAGGGCTTAATTTCCAGAATATATGAAGAAATCCTACAACTCAATAGAAAAAAAACATAATAACCCAATTAAAAACAGGCTAAAGACTTGAATAGACATTTCTGCAAAGAAGATGCACAAATGGCCAATATATATATGAAAAGATACTTAATGTCACTAATCATAAGAAAAATGCAAATCAAAACTACAATGGATATCACCTCACACCTGTGAGGATGGCTATTAATAAAAAATAATAAGTGTTGGTGAGGATGTGGACTAATTGAAACCCTTGTAAGTTGTTGCTAGGAATGCAAAATGGTAGACCTGCTATGGAAAAATATGGACGTTCCTCAAAAAAATTAGAAATAGAACTACTATATGATCCAGCAATCCCACTTCTGGGTATTTATCCCAAAGAATTGAAATCAGAATCTCAAAAAAAAATATTAGCACCAGTATTCACTGTAGCACTATCCACAATAGCAAATTTGTGGAAATAACCTAAATGTCTGACAGATGAATGGGTTAAAAAACGTATTATGTATGTACAGTGGGATATTATTCAGCCTTAAGAAAGGAAATCCTATAGTATGTAAGAACACGAATGAACCTTAAGTACTTAAAAGTTTAACAATGTATATTTTATGCTGTTATTATCACAATAAAATAATTCTTCTTTAAGAAAAAAAGAAACACAGACATGAAAAGGCCTAGCATACTTGAGGAAATTGAAACGTTTGGTATGAATGAAGCAAAGGGTACTTGTGGGAAGTGAAATAGCAAGAAATTAAGCTGATGCAGTACTTTGGGCCAGATTTTCTGTGTATTTATCTGCCTTCCTTTCTAGTTGTGATCTTTTTGAGGAGAGAAACTGTCTTATCAATGGCTTAGCATATTGCCAGCCCCACAGAAGTGTTTGAGTGAATTAGATGAATAAGAAGAGAGACTGTCAATATTATTTTATACATTTACCCATTCCAATACATATTGAATACCTCAGACTCCAGGCTGGAGCAAAATTAAGATCCTATTTATTATTTTTTTAATGTTTATCTATTGATGTTTGAGAGAGAGAGAGAGAGAGCAGGGGAGGGACAGAGAGAGAGTGAGAGAATCACAAGCAGGCTCCATTCTGTAACCGACTGAGCCACCAAAGCACCACAAGAGCCTACTTACTCTTTTATACAACAGTAAGACTTGTTTCAAACACAGATTAGTTCCTTTTTTTTTTTTTTGAAAGCTTTTTCCTTTACAGTCATGTTGTCTTCTCAAGGACTAGATTCTAGCTTCTTCAAAGTAGTAGGTTTGACTTCAGCCCAGGGACATGTCTAAAGGAGTTTGTCACGCGGTGACACCCTGTATTGATACTCCTCAGGAGGAATTGTTATAGTGGAGGTATGGATCTATTAAGGATGTATTAACATATGACAGAAATCTGTTTTCTCCTGTGTGTTTAATTTCACGGCTAATGCAGGGTTGTTTATCATACATTCTTGAAAAACTAGTCCAAATGGGGATAAAATGTTGGGAATGCAGAAAGCATAACTCCAGAATGTTAGTGATACATTATAGCAAAATTAATGGGGTGGGGGGAAGGACAGAGGATAAATCTTTCGAACATGTAAATGAAGATTTACTTTATTTATGTAGTTCTATCTTTAGCAACTTATAAATCACAAACTCATCATTGGTTAATTATAAGGTAATTAAAATTGTAGCACAGTGATTGGATAAATAGTTAATGAAGGCTGAATGAAATGAAGAAAGGAAATCTAGTGAAATTAGTGTGTACAGTTTGGGGAAAACAAAGATACAAATGTTATTCATGCAGTGCATCAGTCTGAAAGGATACCAATATCCTTCTAGCACTAATTGATAAAATTAACTCTGCAAAGACCAAAGGAGTTCCAGCTCTCACTCTCCCCTTCAAATCATCCTACACTGAAACGCAGATTTATCTGACTGCTACTTCAATTTTCACTCAATTGCAGCATGTGAAATTATTTTGCTGAACCTTGTTTACAATGTATTTACTGGCGTCTTAAAAATCTATTAGAACAAATTGGTGTCCTCTGTGTGTAGTAACTGTTCCTACAGAAAGGGCTGGCTCAGCCAAGACTCCTGACTAGATCCAGCTGACTAGCTAGTTTTCAAAACCAGCAGAGTGGTTTTTGCAGGGAGAACTGTGCTTGCTTTTGATAATTACCTCAGCTTTATGAAATCAATCAGCCTGAAGGGAAGACCTCATTACAGATCTGACAAGATAGACTCCAGTTTCAATACCAGAACAACTCTCTGTCCTCAGGCTCTGAAGTCTGCAATTATTTATTTTATTTAGACAGAGGCACCCATAATACAGTGCCTCTGGGCACATTCTCAGGCAAGTATTAAACAGATAACCTAATGGTCAGTGTGTTAGGAACCTGCCCTTTTCCTGTCACTCAAGTGGAAAATTGGCCAACAGGAATCACAGTGTGGCCTAGAGCCAGCTCAAAGCAGGCACTGATCAATCACCATCTTTCTAATCCCCCACCCTTAAAGATATGGTGAGAAGGGTAGTTGCTGTAACTGTTCCCAGGGATAAGCTACAGGAAAATAAGAATTTTTCTTCTCAGTTCCTCTGAAGACTGCCAGACTTTATCCTAAGGAAAATGATAAATCGCCCATCTACCATCTGTCACTTGGAACTGTTCTATCAAATCAACATTTTTTTGAACTTTGTTTTCATTGAGGAATGTGATTTTGCTGTGTTTCCCAAGCCTTAAATTGTATGGAGGAAAAGAATCATGAAGCATTCTTCTTGAAGTTGGAAATATATATTTTGCTTTCCTGCTCACAGAACTCAAGCACCTTAACAGATTTAATTCAGACTTTTCTGAAATAATTCACCTTTACTAGGCCTGGGAGATGTCAGCCCCACAGGAAAAACACAGGGAACATTCTGAGCATAGGAAAATACATATTTGGAGAGAAATAGTCCTTTTCCATTCCTAGTGTCACTGTTAGCAGTGTTCTAATAATACAGCAGCCAGCTGAACTGAGCACTGATTAAAGCTTTGAGAGGAGGCATTTCAGTTGTAAGGGTAAACTGTGGTTCCTTCATGTTGGAAAGTTCAAGGTGACAAATATGGTCTCCTCTCCTAAAAATAGTACAAGCAAAGAGCCATCACTGACTATTCCCAGCACTATTTATTAATGTTTTACCTTGATGGTTGTGTATTATCTGAAAGAAAAAGAGGGTTATAAGATGAATGCAAAGCTAACATCTTTGTAATAGATGAAATAGGATGTAGCCTCAGGGCCTAAAGAGCCATACCACTCGAATTTTCTTTTTCTGTTTTTGAAGCAAATTCATAGAAACTCTCGATTAGACTACAAGGGAGCTATCCACTTATTTAGTGTCTAATATGTACTAGACTCTACATATACATTCTCTCATTGAGAGGGAACTTTTCTCAGTTCCCTATAAGAGGGGGCATTATCATTCCCATTTTACAGTGCAGAAACAATCCCAGAGAAATCAAGTGGCTTGTTTATACCTCTTGTAAATGGTACACCTAGTAAATAACAGATGTGGGTTTGAATCCAGGTCTTATTTTAGAGCACCACTGTCCAATAAAATTTTCTGGGATGACGGAAATAGTCTGTACTGTGCTTACTGATACAGTAGCCACTAGGTGCATGTGGCTGTTGAGCACATGAAATGGCTTAGTGCTGCTGAAGAACTGAACTTTTCATTTCATTTCATTTCATCTTAGTTTATTTAAAGTTAGATTTTAATAGCTACATAACTACTGTGGCTGATGGCTACTGTGTTGGACAGTACATCTCTAGGGATTGCCTTTTCTTGACTGCAGTTTGTAAAACAGGGATCTGTAACCTGGTACCCATAGAACTATTAAGAAAATATCCATATTTAGGGTTTCTTTTATAGTGTTTTCTCATATAAGAGTCTTAGTCAGTGGAAAGACAGTGCTGCCTTTTTCATTGTAGAATGAAGTTATACATAATCAAGGTTAGCAGTAGAGTGTATGATCATCTACCAGCACTCCCCAAAGAGTCTTCAGGGATCCTAGGATAGAGGGGATACCAAGAATGCTGAAGGAACCCAAAAACCATACTTCCCTTCATGACAGCGCAAGCAGCAGGTTGGTTGGCATCTGGGGTGGGAAACACAACTATTGTACCCAAGTTGTAGCTGAGTTCAGATTTGATACACAGGTCTGGAGAGTTTATAACATTGTACAAGTATCATGACAGGCATATTGGAGGAAAAGATTTTTTTAAATGACTGGAATGTAAAGTATGTAGTAAAGGAGTTTACAGCCTAGTGTTAGTGAGTAAGGCAGGAGAGATGGGAGGATAAGAGAAATACTCAGAGAACTATAACATAAGGCACTCTCTAAAAGGCATATGAAAAATGCAGATGAAGATCTGAAGAGAAACAGAACAGTGTTTTAGAATTTTAAAAAAGCCCAAGTTCCTTGCTGTATTGTTTATTAGCTGCATGACCTTGGCAAATTTACCTAAACTCTGAAGTTTCCCTTTCTTTGTTGTAAAATGGGAAAAATAACTAGAAGATAAAATAAAAAGATAATGTTTGTAAAGAAGAACACATTCTTAACAGCCAATGAATGGTTGATCCCCTGGTAGCCCTGCTTCATTGCTGTGTATGTCATGGGTTTGGTGGAAGTGAATAAGGAAAGGCATCATGAAGGAAATAACATCTGAGATAAAACCTAAGAGAAGGATAGTATACTGTTTTGAAAGTTGGAATTCAAGAAGTTGGTGGTGGATCATTGTGAGCTAAAGGTGTGGAGACAAAGAAAGTACTGAAATGATTCATTGAACACCAAGTAGTCCCATTTTGCTAGAGTGTCAGCCTTTTCTATTCAAAGTGTGATTCCCCACACCAGCAGCGTCAGCATCATCTGGGACTTGTTAGCAAAGCAGACCACAACCCAGACTTATTAAATCAGAATCTGCATTTTAACAAGATCCCCTGGGAACACGTGTGCACATTAAAGTTTGAAAAGTGTTGCGGTAAAGTACAAACTGGAGCATAGTGAGAGACAGTGCTCAGGACGGGTGGGGCCTTATTTTGAAGGCCTTGAAGGCCTGACCAGTAGTTTAGGGAGTCACTAAAAAGTTGCTGAAGGATCACTATCAATAAAAATCTGCCTGTCACCTGTATCACACCTTGAAAGAGTGACATGAATGTAAATTTTTCCCTGAAATTTTTTATGTTCACCACCATTCAAGCAAGCTCCTTAGTACAAAAGGCTTTTGGCTCTTTTCTTTCTCATCACTTTCCCTGTTACCTTTGCTCCCCTATTAATCTTTTACAATTACTATTATTTCAGCTAAACCATTTATACAGAATATTAAACTCATGAAATTGACAAAGTAGGTTTCATTTGTTTGACATGAGCTAAGACCTGGAGTTAAGAAATGTTCATTTGTTTTGGCCACTAATCACTGTGGCCGCAGAGTGATATTGCAGCCCAACTCTGTTAGACATTGCAAATATTCCCTCAGAAATAGCAAGTGGAGCAACTCCGTAGTGAGAGCTGAAAATAGGGAGTCAGAGGTTTTCAGGCCTACACTGAGGAAGGACGAGAGACTCCCAGGGTTAGATAAATCCTACAAAACCACCTACCTACACGTTAAGGTCCTAACCATTATCCTAATAACCCCTTGTTTCTCCAAAAGTGTTGAAGTAAAAACTAATTTGGAGACCCTCTATTTCCCCTTACCATGGAGTCCCATATCTGATATCAGACTGGAGTAACCTGGAAAACAGGACTCAGGTTACAGAAATTTGTTTCATACACAAATTAACTGTAATGTTACTTTTGCCAAAAATGGATACTCTATTTTTTCAATCTAAATGTCTGTCTGAAGGTTGCTGCCTTGAATAGAATTTACCAGATTTCTCAGGAGCTAACCATTTTCTTTCAAAGGGAGCTAATCCAGAGTATAATTGTATTTCCTTTTTGCTAAGATTGTACCACCTTATGTCTATGGACAGCAGCTGCAAATAAGAAGTGGCAGGGTTCCACAGGGTCATATTTCTGAACCATAACCTGGAGCAATCATTTAAAGTGTTAGATTGCATCATGAAGGTTAGTCCTAATTTGACCTGATAGTGGAAAGCTCTGTAAAGTGAATTTTGACAGTAACTCTAACAGCAGCTAGGCACAAAGAGATCATTGATCTTCTTTCACAAGAGTCAGGAAAATTTTTCAGTGCTCTCCTCAAAGCCCAGGAATCATTTGCATCTGTATGGCAGACATCATTTCATGTGAACTCACTGAGAAATACACTTCATTCTGAGATGTTTAATTTGCTGGTTCCATTGCGTGAGAAATGTCATTCTCGAAGGACCCCCCCCACCCTTCCCCCAATATGCATACTTTCAAAAGTGGCATCATGTGTGTTATGAAGTCAGATAAGCTGTATTTTGACATGACATGAAATTAAGGTTCTAGATGAGATTACACTACCACATGGACTTAATTGTGATCATAAGCAACAGCAATAGCAAAAGTCTATAACACTCATGTTTATTATGTTTTCCTTTATTTTTTTTTATCAATTTGTGCTTCCCTTTAGACAAACTGTATATTTTGTGGGGTTAGACAATGAGGGGACAAGATGGGAGGAGAAATGAATGAGGAAAGTTCAAAGTTTTATTACATTTAAGCTTAGGAATAAAAGGGCAAGGACCATGAGAACTATCTAAGACTTTAGAAAATGTCTCACGTTGCTCTGTTAAACTGTTCGTGACTCCCTCATTTGTTTTTCTTGCAGTGACTATCAATAGGACACTTACAAAGTTAGAAGTGCCATGAACTCATTTTAGGGACAATAAACAATTAATAGTTGAATAAAATATACTTCATAGACAGTTTGGGAGATATGAAAAAGGAACCCTCAAAATAGAGGAGGTGTGAGTTTTTAAAAAGGTCAGCAAAGCAAGGTGAATCTCTGGGAGCACAGCAAAGAATGGTCCCCAGGCCAAGAAGTACTCCCTGGATTTAGGCCTGTCAGGAACTCTATAGATAAGATTCCTGTGTTGCACAGAGGACCATGGGGAGGGGAAGGAGGAAAAAGAGTTAGGGAGAGGGAGGGAGACAAAACACGAGAGATTCTTGCATACTGAAAACAAATTGAGGGGGGAAGGGGAAGGGGGAAAGGTAATGGGGG
This sequence comes from Cryptoprocta ferox, assembly GCA_028646485.1. Classification (NCBI taxonomy): domain Eukaryota; kingdom Metazoa; phylum Chordata; class Mammalia; order Carnivora; family Eupleridae; genus Cryptoprocta; species Cryptoprocta ferox. Next base: position 18,318,744 of record CM053579.1, read on the forward strand.
GTGATGGTCTTGGTGGAGGTCACTTGTGGAGAAGAGCACTGGGTGTTATATGGAAACCAACCTGACAATAAACTATAAAGTTAAAAAAAAAAAGATTCCTGTGTTGCATAAAAGAATGAACTAAATAACCTCAAAAGTTTCCCCCTAGTCTAATATTTTCCTAATATCTTTTTAATCTAATGATTTCATCATGTCTAGTGGAAAAATGGTAGAATTAGCTTCCATAAGAGATTTAAAGATAAATTCTATAGTTTTGGTGAGAATTACAATATGGTAATTGCTAATATTTTACATTTAAGTCATAATTTCTGCAGTAAGAATCATTGAAATTAAAATGGTAGTTTTCTTTTTATAATTTAAATAGTTTTAATGGGGCTATTTTACTTACAATAGCATTCGGCATGGATCACATATACATGACACAGAAAAGATCCTCTAAGTACCTATTGATTTACTGATTTATTGGCTTATTTTGTATTGTGTTAGGGGAGGAATAAAACAATATAATAAAAGTGGCTAGAGAGCACTGGTGTCATAGGATTTTGCTATCTCTATAGCCCTTGTTCTCAACACTAAAAATCTTTGGAGACTGTATTGGGTCCCAGAGAATATAAAATGTGGATTCATATTCAATGAATCAACTTACTAAGTGGCATGTCTTTCTCACTTTGATATAAGATCTTTTTCTATAAGAAATAAGGCCTGTGATGGTGTGCTTAATCTATCAAGATTTTCACGTTATCTGGATCATATATGAGGTGGACACAGAGAAAGTACTTGAAATCTCAGTTTTATTTAGTGCCAAATAAAAATCTGTATTCTAGGAAGAGGAACAAAATACCTAAATCCCTAAACTTAACATCTGGGACTAAATAAAAAGCAAAACAATTATAGTCAAATATCTATGACTGAATACTTTTCATTTAGCAGATTATTTTCCTGGACTCCAACTTCTAGAAAAAGGTAAAGACAACAATGAAAAGATTCAATGAGGAAAAAGGTCTATCCTTGGATCAGAGCAAATTCAGACCACTCTCCTCACATTGTACATCAATAATTCTAGAAATTGAAATAGAATAGAAATAGAAATTCAAAATTATGGTAGTGGCAGTTAATATTTATTGAGTATCTGCTATATGCCAGATGTAATGCAGAATGTTCTACATACATAATTTCATTTTAATCCTTTTAACAGTCCCATGAGTTAGGCACTGTTATTAGCTTCCTTTTATAGATTATGGCTCTGAAGCTCTGTAAGATCTTCAGTCATCTACTTAATAAGGCAGGGAAATGGGCTAATATATTATTCTGTAAAATTATCAAATGCAAAACAAAATAAGGAAAAATTTTTTTCTGATTAACCATCATTAATCAGAACCTCCTAATCCCTGAGCATTCCTTTTGATGAAACTTTCACTATCTTGCAGTATAGTACTCAGATGACAGAGATGCATTTGAAATCTAATTATTTTAAGTAATGTTGATATAATCAGCATCAGAACTTTTAAGCTGTGGCATTAATTCTTGATTATCAGCTGTCACGTCTTTACTCTAACTACATAGGTTAATGGAATGAGTCACCTACCCCTCCCTGTTGAATATTAATTAATTAATTCAACACTCACTATGTGCCAGGCATGGTGATAGGCACCAGGTTATACAGTTGGTAGGTGGGGAGAGTGTTGGGGGATAGATCCTCCTTAGAAGAGTTTACAAACTGACAGGGGAAAAGGGTTGTTTTTTTTAATTCACTTAGAATAAGAAAATCATAACTTTAAATATATATATATATATATACATATATATATATTATCTTGTTAATCTTTGCAAGGGAAATTACATGAATTGCCAGCTAGTAAAAGACACAGCCAGGATTTTAGTCCCAATCGAAACACATACTGTTTCCACTATGCCATTCCATTCTCCACAGAACTTGTTTTGGTCAGTATAATATTACAGAAAGAAATACGAAAAGATTTTTAATAGTACATTAGTTACATTTGACTCTGAGACCACTCAGGTCCAAGAAACCTCTTCATCTGTAACTTGTATGAAAATCTAGTCTTTTTAATACATAGCATTTGATGTATGTTTCTTTAGTTCTTTCTAATTATGGTAGGGATTTAATAGAACATGGATATGATGCAGTGAACAGTTGATTTAAGATACAGAAGTGCATTTTCATTCCTTCACTTAGTTACTCAGGTGATGTAAAAGAAGAATGACAAGTCCCAGAAGACATTTAATGGAGGTGTTCCAAGTGGAGTCTGATTGCTGAAGAAATGATATTTATTACGTGGGCTGAAAACATTAGCCTAAGGATACTTTTAACTAAAACCAATAATGTAAAGACATTTTGTTAGAATCTTAGGAGTCATTTTACTGAAACTTGATTGACTTTTAGCTGACTGGACTCCAAGCTTTTATTGATTTTTTACAACATTGCCTCAAGAATTATACAGCTGTGGCCCATTGAAACATCAAGGGTTAAAGAATGAGCCTGGCAGGCCAACCTGATTCCTCTTTTTATAGGATTGGGGAACCAGTGGCTAAGCTTAAGAGAGATCACCTAATTTTGGTCTTTAACAAAGCTTTCGATTCCACATTTCATGAAATTTTAATTGAAACACTTGAAATTTCAGGTGCTGCTGCCGGAGGAGTAAGAAACTCTCTGCTCCTCCCTGACAGAAGCATGTAAGACCTAGAGAGTAGAAAGTGCCTTCTGCCATTTTAGACGGTGCAGCAGCAACTAGTGAAGTAACCACACTCTGGCATCATTTGGAATGGATAGGAGTAGCACTAGCCAAACCTGGGTCATAACCTCCCAGCACTCCAACTACTAACTAATCCCGTTGCAAGTCCGTTTCTTTGTTTTCTTCCCTCATTTGCTATAGAGTTGTGGTTTTCTTTTTTGGAAACCTCTGTTATTGTTGGCAGTGACTTTGATGCCAGGATGCTCTGATGATTATATCTGCATCACCTTGCAGTGAAAGAATGGAAAAATGTCAAGGGACAGTCTCAGGAATACATGACCAAGCTTTTTCAAAGGAAGAGTGGATTTAACCATAGATGGCCACATTTAAAGGTCTTATCTCTTTTAAGGAAGGAGATAGAAGATAATTTGATAGATTGTGGCCAAAAATGCTAATTTCCCAGAAACGTCAGGGATCTTCTTAACGACTGAGCCACAGTCTTATAAGACCCTATGTTTTAATTCTGCGCTTGTCAACAAAATCTGGAAAAATTACAGAAGGCACCTGGCTTTAAGGAATTCACCTGTTATTCCTAGGTTCTTAAGATTTAGAGAGTTTTCCTCTAGTGGCTCATATAATAAAATCTAGAGACATCCCAGTCCTTAATGGAGTCTGGATTTTGGCTTTCTTTTTCTTCTTTAGGATTGAACCAGCTGCCCTTTGACCCTGCCAACAACAACGAACCCTTGCAGTTTGGTAGTGCCAGTGGCCCCCTGGTCACAGAAGGCCTCATTGAGAATGGAGGGGAATCAAGCAAGAAAAGAAAGAGAACAAATGCTCCTTCAGGTAAGCTAGGCAATAATGCACTGTCTTAAGCCAGTGCTATTGAGTCAACATTTTCCCAGAGCCTAGTACGTTATTGGCACTTTGCTGGGATTTGTAGAACTACAGAAATGAAAAAGAGTCCCCTGCCCTCAATGAACTCATGGTAGGATAGAGTGGGGGAAAGCACATACAATAATAACTCTAATAATGAGATAGAGTGTCATTGGTGATGTGGTTAAATGTGGAAAACAGGGAAAAAACCCTATGGGATCACAAACAGGGAAGAGTTTAATTCAGCCTTGGACATTGTGGAACACTTTACGGCAGAAGTGACTCTTGTAGCTGACCCTTAAATGGGTAGGCTTGAGACAAAGACAAAAAAAGATGAGTAAAGAATTGATTTAAGTAGAAGGATTGCATGAATGAATGGGTTCACTGTATGTTTTTCTTTGTGTGTCCGTGTGATGGGCTACCCTCACTTTTACTCGTAATGCAGATAACTGCATATATTTGCATCTCCCCACCCCAGCCTTGTTTCCCCCACTACACACTATGCCCACATGTGTTTTATGTCATAAATCGTTTATAACAGCCAACTGAGTTTTGATCCTCCCCTGCAATCCTCCTTTACCTTTATGTTCCACTAGCCTATTCTCAGGTTAAATTTCTCCAGAACAAGTGGGGAAACAACAGGAGAGCCAATTCTTAACTGATCATTTGATATTTTTAAAATGTATATCTTTGCTGTTTGGCTATTCATTTGAAAACAGTATCCATAGTATGAAGAGACTGATCTGAGATTGGGGATTGGCCTAATAGACACGTTCATGATGTTATGTTCTTTTTTTTTTTTTTTACTATTACTTTTATATTCACTTTGTAACATGGAGCATGCTTACAAACATATAAGATTGTATCTGATTCTTAGATTATAAATCTTTCTGCTTATAAGTCAAGGTATTTGTCAAATACAAATTTGGAAAACAAAAACACAGTGAAACACAGCTCTCTGAAGCTCTCAAGAAAAGAGTGATTTTTAGAGAGGTGTATTTTCTGGAACATTGGAAAGGCATAGTTTATAGCTACGGGGAAATGGTGTGAGTTCTAATCCCAGCTCTATTTCTTTCTGTGGCCTGGGGGGTGGTTCCTTAACCTCTCTGAGTTTACGTCAGATGTAAAGTAGAAATGGTACTAAAACCCATGTATTAGGATTTAAACACAATTATATAACATAAAGGGCTTAGCATGATATCTGCACACACTAATCACTTAATAAATGTTGCTATTATTTTGTTATCATTGTTATATGATAATATGAACTTTACCTGTTTGAGTATCAAGACATTTCACATTTTTAGGTTAATCATTATGGATACCAATAGTGTGTGTGTATATTTGTGTGTGTGTATATTTGTGTGTGTGTGTGTGTGTGTGTGTGTGTAAACGTATCTGCCTTTTTAAGGCATGTATTCAACTCTGATCATTTAGAGGCATAATTCCAGATATTAGTTATTGTACTGTACTAGAATACTTTTCAGGGTTTACTAAGGAATATAGGCTTTTTATCTCTACAATAAAATGTCCTACACTCTGGTAGCTTTTTAGTTATTACAGCCATATATTATACATGTCCTGTCTCCTGTCTGCAGTCTGCAGTAACTTCTGGTTTCTCTCAGTGTCCCTTCATGCAGCAGCCCTTTTTCTCCTTCTAATAAGTTACAAGATTTAAAAAACAAAAATCCCAGGGGCCCCTGGGTGGCTCAGTTGGTTGTGCGTCCAACTCCTGCTCTGGTCATGATCTCGCGGTTCACAAGTTCAAGCCCCACATGGGGCTTGCTGCTGTCAGCGCAGAGCCCGCTTCAGACCCTCTGTCCCCCCTCTCTCTCTGCCCCTCCCATGCTTGTGCTCTCTCAGAAAATACATTTAAAAATAATAAAACATTAAAAAACAAAAAAGCCAGCCATCTCCAAGTTGGTATGTCAGATCAATATGTTAAATCAGCTGTAAGAGAACCTGCTGTGGAGAGAGAGAATTTAGGGCATCAATTTTAAGACATCTATTTTGGCTGCTCTGAGGCCTTTTTTGATCACATATTAGTTTTCCACTGTGTCCTTGATAAGTGATGTGCTAGTGTAGAGTAATACCTCCTGAACTGTAGTTAATTCATGAGGATGGAGAAAGGGGGTATGAATTCATTGGAATCATGAAGTAACTTTAAAGAATTGCATTTTTATTTCTAATGAACATATTCAGTGAGAGCAAAGTAACTGTTACAGATATAGGATTTTAGCAATAGATTATACTAATCTATAATTAGCAAAATCAATTTGCATTCAAATAATGAATATGCTGCAGTTCTTTAAAAAAAAAAGTCTATTTTCTTTAAATAGGTGAAATAGCCCCTGGCAGGCTAAATTAGCTCTCTTGCAATCTTTTTCACACTGTTTGCTTAGTGAACCCTTTCTTTGTGACTCCAGCCCAGGTTAAATTACCACAAATTCCAAAAACTTAAAGTCCAAATTAATGAGGTTTTACTATATAGTGAGTCTCTTATAATTGTTCAGCTGGCAACCTTATGGCATTATAAATGGGCAGATTGCTTTGTAATTGTATTTTCTTCCTTTGTCACCTTTCCCTGCATCTCTGCAAGGAGGAAGGCTAGGGTTGGAAGTCCTTAACAGAACTACCAGCCATTTCAGTTCTAAGCTGAGCTACACATCCAGCCATTATATCACTGAACCCTGTGACCCCTTTGAATCAAAGCCATCTTTTTCGCTCCCCTCTCGCTGCAAATGAGGAGGGGTCTTTGACTGCAGTTCTAGTTCCTTCCTACACATTCTGGTTTTCTTCCTTTCCCATCCCTCTTATCTCATCCTTTTCTACAATTTTCGTCTCTCCTTTTCTACTAAAATTGATTTCTTAAAGGTCACCAGTGACCTCCAAATTGTCAAAGTCCCTGGCCTTTTGGCTGGTCTCAACCACTTTGACCTGTTAGTTCATTTGATGCTGTTAACAGCCTCCCCTACCTTTTTTCTCTATTTCCACTTTCCTTGGCAATGCACTTTACAGATTCCACATCCTTTTCTGTCTCCTTCAACCATTCTTTCTCCGTTTTCTCCCTACCTCCACATTCAGTGAGTATACTATCATCCACATTTGTAGGTGAAAAAATAAAGGTTTGATAAACTAACCTAAGGGTGAACATCTAGTGAGTGGTTTAGGCAGGCCTCTAACTCCAAAGCTTGTCTCTAACTCCTATGCCACAATTACTATGCCTGTAGATATTAGGAAGCCAGATCCATTACTAAAATGTGTGTTAAGTATTGGTGGCGTACAAAGGAAATCTGTGTTTGTGTAAGAATAAGGTGAGCAGATTTGATCATTTCTAGGATCCCTCCAAACTCTGAGATCCCATGATCTCTTCAGCTTTTTTTTCCTGCTACTCCCCAAAACAAGTCTTCTAGTTCAGCCAAGGTGATCTGCTACTAGACCAGCATTGCCCCTACCTACTTAGTACCTTGCTCATGCCATTTTTTTTTTATCTAGTATGGTCTGTCTTGTTTAACCCGTCAAAATCCTATCCAACTGAAAGCACCTAGTACAAATCCAAACTTCTCCAGGAGGCCTTCTGGATCATCAGTTAGAATTGTTCATTTGTACCTCTGAAACCCCTTGGTCATTATATTCATATGACTCATTTGACACTGATTATAGATTAGCTTGTAGTTATCTGTTCATTTGAATATGTCTTAGCCTTTTAACTCAGCCATTAGCCCCTTATTGGAAGGGCCCCTGACTCATGGCTTTTAGCAAAGATACAGTGTCTTGCACACAATAGATGCTCAAGAAATATTTATTGATTGATCATGTATTTGGCTGAATAATTGCTTTCTCTTGGCCTTAATATTCTCCGTTATTCTCTTATCACTGCCAGAGAGGAGCTGTGTATAAAACTGGACACTTTTGGGGTACCTGGGTGGCTCAGTTAGTTAAGCGTCTGACTCTTCATTTCAGCTCAGGTCATGCATGATCTCATGGTTTTTGAGATCCAGCCCCACGTCAGGCTCTGCACTGAGGGTGAAGCCTGCATAAGAGTCTCTCCCTCAGCCCCACCCCCATGTGTGTGTGCATGTGCTCTCTCTCTCTCTCTCTCTCGCTCGCTCGCTCTTTCTCAATAAATAAATAAATACAGAAATAAATAAAATTTTAAAAAATAAAATAAAACTGGGCACTTGGTATCTAATGTTGATCAACTGACTTCCTCACTTGACCCTAAAGATCAAACTCCAAACATTTGTAAGATTATATCCTTAGATAAGCCACACATCAAATCTAGGTGCTTGTGGAAAGAATACCTGACCCTAATGGAATCCTTGCCTCTTTACCAGGTGCAATTTCATGAGTGCCCAAGGGAAACTCAAAGGTGGAGTTTGGGTGTCCTGGCCCAACTCCTCTGTGAAGTAGATCTGTAATCTGGATTAGATAACACTGCAGTATTTGACCACAAACGCTTCCTTTGTAGATCTGGCTGCTTTGTAGCTTTTATCATAAGGTGATCTCAGGATTCTTTAGAGTGTGTTTGCTCTCAAATTTCACCTTTTCCTTGTAGAAATGTTTCCTCAGTAACGGTGTAGTAGCACAAATTTTCTAAAATTGCAGTGAGTCCACTTATTCAGATGATCCTCTATGGCTAAAAAGTAGAAGATTGTTAAACCCTCATCAAATCATAATGCCTATCTTTAATATATTTTCAACTGCCTTCTGGTTTGATATCTACCTGCACTTGTAGAAGCAGAGATAGCAATCCTCTTCTCAAATACTTCCACTTAAGTGGAAGAATCCGTGAGTCAACAAGGCCATCTGGATGATGACTAAAATTGAGTGCTTTGTTTTAAGCAACCTCATGACAAATTAGTATTCAAAGAAAGTGTCAGCTCTCTGGAAGAGTGGGCAACTAACCTGGGGATAATTATGATACCAGAGTGATCATCCAGATGTAGACATACTCCTGTTTCCATTGTCTTCTCTCATAGGCCTGTACTGAAAGATAGGTTTGCACTTAAATACATGATGCCCAGTACTGAGCAGTATTGTTCTTGAAGTTCATATGAATGATGAATAGCTCAGTATAAAAAGAGGCATCCTCAACCATTTTCTATTAGCAATAACATCTGAATTCCAACTCCAAGAGTTAAAGATCTCCAGGAAGGCCCTTCTGTTCAATAATAATTTGCATTGGTATGGCAATTCTTTCTTTCCTTAATATATTTTCATATTTGTTTCATTTTAGAGATTAAGTATTAATAACTGGAGAGGAGAAATGATTTTGACTAAGGTGGACTAGCATCTCCAGGAATGTCATGATAAGGACCTCCAGATAATATCTAAATGTGATCAAGGACCTCCAGATAGTATCTAAACTTGATCATACACCCCTAACTCAGTTTCCAGGTTTTCCTTTAGAATTTCTGGAAGTCAAAGGGAGACTCAACAATATGAAAGACAGTGAAGAGTTCTAGCACTGCCAAGGCAAGATTAATAAAATGAAGTGGGCCTGTGCAGCACCAAGTCAGACATAAGGAAGAATTATATTGAAATGAATTGTTAGGGGGAAGTTGCTTAAGCCTGTTTGAGAGAGAAATATAAAAGTGAGATGAGTACTCATCTGTTTGGGAGTGCTTTTGTTTCCTTTCTTACCTGGAAGAGGGGCGATGAACCGGGAAACTTTTCTATGACACAGCCTTTTGATTTACCTCAGACTCACAGGGCTGAGACTTTTATTTCACCTGTACTTTGAAGTCCACAAATGAAAGCATTGATTGTTTTTAAAGAGAGAAAATACCACTGTTTTGTATCTTGGTGTTTGGTATTTCTAGTGTATCAGCTGAATTATTATATTGCCAAAGGCAAGAAGAGCCTATTGTTCCTTCAAATGGAATTAAAATAAGAAAAAAAAAGGAGACTAATAACCCTACTCAGTTTCTTTAGTCCTTTGGACATTTTTATCTGATTACAGCTTCAACAAATAAAACCATATCTTGATAACTCGAGGATCCCAAAAGTAAACTGACTTCTGTCTTTCTCAGATTTATAAAAACTCAGTGTGAAATGCTTATCTTCATGGATTGTCACATGGAAGAGATTAAAGGTGGCACAAAAGAGACAGGATAGAAAAATGCAAATATATCTCTCTTAAGTTGACCCCACCATGAGAATAGCTTTGGAATGATTTTTTGACTTTATTGTATTTAAGATTTTAGTACTTCTCTTAGCATACACCAAGTGTGAGTCAGCCTCATGTATTGGTAACAGAAAGGCTATTGGCAGATGTTGAATCATAGTATTTTAGAGTCAGAGGCAACCTTGCCTAACTCCATCATTTTTACAAATGAAGAAACTGAGACAGAGAGCCTTATCTAAAGTCACAGGGTGGGATGCCTGGGTGGTTCAGTTGGTTGAGCGTCCGACTCGAGCCCTGCATAGGGCTCTGTGCTTGTAGTATGAGGCCTTCTTGGGATTCTCTCTCTCTCCCTCTCTCTCTGCCCCTACCCCACTTCCACTGTCTCTGTCTCTCTCAAAATAGATAAATAAACTTAAAAAAATAAAGTCACATGCTTAATTAGTGGCAGAACCAGAACTACCAGAGTCATATAATCATTTCAAGTTGGTTAGGACTGTGGCATGCAGTTGATTCATCTGTACTGCAGAAAGTGCATCCATAACCTAGAGGAGCTGGCTTCCCTATGCTAATAGTATTACATGATTTGTAGCAAGCTAACACAGTGGTATATGACATCCCATATCTGTTCTGCCTGATACACAGGGGAGGGCACTTTGATATCAAGCTACAAAAGGAGTTTGAGACTGGGAAACACCTATGAGGAAATTGCCTCTGTAAAGCTGAACTCAGGCAGCTCAGAAAATCATTAAGCTCTTTGTGACCCTTGCTTACTTGGCATGGGACAGTTTGTATCCCTATCCCAGACTACCCTTATGGCAACTCTGTCCAAATGGGAAAAATGTATAATGTTTATCTATGATTTAAACATTATTATATAATTTTTTATGAAGGATCTCTTTCAATATCCTGATTTTAAGGTAAGGACTTGTCTGAAAAAAAGTCAGTTTTACGTCAGTGAAGCTCAATTTCAGAGTAAGAGGATTCTTAGATTTCAGGAAGTTGTTTTCCTCTCCTGTTAGCTTGGTAACGTTACCAAAGCAACTGTCCTTGATCCTGGGGTCTGTATGGGCCTCCTTGGCCTTAATAAGAGAAAGGAGCATACTCAGGCATGTAGTGAAAAGAATACTAAAGATTGTAATTCTATTACTGGACATGCCACTTAGTAGTATTTTGACCATGGGTAAATCACAGAAGCCTTTTCTTTTAAACCTCACTTTCCACATCTGTCAAGTGAACGTATCTTGAAAATATATATCTTGTCAGATTTTTACTTCTTTTACTTTTATAGTTACAGCTTCTGCTTGTTAGGGTTTGAGAGTATGCAGGCTTTTCTCTTTCCAGTTCCAAATCAAACTGAAAACAAACACAGGAAGGCATGTGAGGAATAAAATGTAGTATCAGCTTTATTATAAGTAAAACTGGATGGAAGAACATGGCTTAAGCCTAAGGCCTAATGAGGCTCCTTACCATCTCCAGCTCCAAATCTATGCTTTGATATCCACCTATGGGGCAAATTGAATCTGCAGAGCAGACTACTTCCCCAGCCACTGTCATTGAGAGTGATGGCCTATGTCACAATTCCGTGGAAGCTACAAATTAAGAGCAAGCTGGGTCTGTGGGCATGCCACTTGAAAACAGCACCCATGCCCTGACTAAGCTCTGCTCACTTTATTTTTTTTTTATTTTTTTAATGTTTTTTATTTATTTTTGAGAGACAGAGAGAGACAGTGAGAGCAGGGAAGGGTCAGAGAGAGAGGGAGACACAGAATCTGAAGCAGCCTCCAGGCTCTGAACTAGCTGTCAGCACAGAGCCCGATGCGGGGCTCGAACCCATGAACCATGAGATCATGACCTGAGCCGAAGCCGGATGCTTAACCGACTGAGCCACCCAGGCGCCCCATCTCTGCTCACTTTATAAGAGATAGAAGGTCATCTTAACTCGAGAGCATTTTGTACTGAGATCCAGGAAGCAGAAGTTAAGCGCTACATAAGCACTTATTTTTATTCTAATCTTAGTAATCAAATAAATTAATTCTCCTGTGCCCAGGAAGAAGTAGGCGTGGGTGAAAGCCCAGGGAAGTTTCTTTAGTACTCCTGTCTGTCCTCTCTCACAAATTGGATGATTGTTCCCTCCTCCCCGCAGAATGGTGACAAGTAAGACAAGAACCCCCACAGTCCCAACATTGCTGTTCATTTGAAGATTAACATGAGTTTTGATTTTTCTAAGTCCTATCCTTAGAAATTTTTTAAGCCAAGGGAAACTAGCAATAGGAGTCCACTGTGTGGTACAAAGAAATAGGGTTGTTTTCTTGCAGGTGTTACATTTAGAGTTTTACTTCTCCATGTATAAAATCAAGACAAATTCTAGATGGAACTCAACCTTCTATCATTTGATTTGGCCTCAGAGTAGTACCTCACAGTGAAGAGATTTCATTTTCATGAATTTCAAGCACAGAATACCTCTGCCACCATTTCAGCATGGCCATTCACATGGGGTTGCAAACTCTACAGGTCTTTCTTTCTCTTCCATGACCCCAAAGTATAATAATTAAAATACTTTATTACTACTACCACTACTAGCTAATGCTATGGAACATTTACTTTGTGCCAGAAAGCATTCTAAGTATTCTAAATGTGTCAACTTATTTAATTTTCACAGCAACTCTAGGATTATACTCATTTTACTGATAAGGAAACTTACATGCAGAGAAGCTAAGCAATTTGTCCAAATAATAAATATAGGACGTAAGTTCCAAACCCAGGCAAAGTAGCTCCAGAATCAGTGTCCAGAATCAACTGAATCAGAATGGAAATGGGGAATGGGGCCAGCATCAGTGTTATTCATTTAAATCAGAATTGATTTATCTGATGACTAAGAATAAAAATAAGTGCTCATTCAGGGCTTAACCTCTGTATTCTGGCTCTCAGGTCAAAATGCCCCTTGAGTTAAGATGACCTTCTGTCTCTTATAAAGTGAGCAGAGCTTCCTCAGGGTAGGGCACACCCCAGATGATTCCACTTATGCAGCCAAGCTTAAGAACCAATGTAGCTACCCATCCTGCATCACAGTAGCTAGATGTTTCTGAACCACTGTGGTTCAGAATGTTGGACATTTGTAGTATTCCATGACAAAAAATGTCTAGAGTCTTCTGCCAAGAACAGAAGTGACAGTAAAGCAGTAGACCAAAAAAGATGGCAAATAAAGTGGTTGTGTAAATGTTTACTAGGTATTGCAACACAGAAAGAATAGACTGCCTAATTTGCAACTTTCTCTTTTTCTGCTCTATTTCCTGATATGCATTTATTACCTATGGAAATAAAAATCCATGAAATTCCTTCTTGTAATGGGGTAGGAGACAGTCTTGATTTTTTTCCCATCTTCAATTTCCTTGATAATATGAGCTATTCCATTCAAGCCATGTAGGTTATAGTATCCTACATTGAGCAGTCGCATGTTACAGAATTAATTTTAAAATATTCTGCTTTTTCTACATTTGAATTTTAAGCAAAAGCAAATTTCATTTGCAAGCTGTTTTATGGAATGTGGTGAGTGAGGGGGCTGATGAGAGTGGCACAGAAAGCCATTATAGATATGTACAACTGCTGATTTGGGCTGTACTATTTTGGGAGGGGGGAACAGGTTTCAGCAGGTGGCATTCCCTAGCTACAATCACTTTCTCCTACATATTTGTTTCAGTGACAACAGTACAGGAGTAGCAACTTTTTATTAAATATTGATTATATGCCAATGGCTCTAACCAAGTGCTTTACATATATAACCTCAAGAAAACTTCACAGCAAATCTATAAAATAAATACCGTTTCTTCTTTGTTTATAGATAAGAAAACTGAGGCTCAGCAAAGTGAGGAAAACTTCCCAGGTTGCCCCTATCAGTAGTAGAACAGGACTTAAAAAGAAGGGGACAAGGGGCACCTGGGTGGCTTATCGGATAAATGTCTGACTCTTGATTTGGGCTCAGGTCATAATCTCACGGTTTGTGGGATAGAGCCCCATGTCAGGCTCTGCACTGACAGTGCAGGGCCTACTTGGGATTCTCTCTCTCCCCCTCTCTCTCTGCCCTTCCCCATCTCATTCTCTCCCCGCCCCAATAAATAAATAAACTTAAAAAAATAAAAAGAAGGGGAGAGGATAACATAATTGTTAATAGCACACACTCAGATTCCTGGCTTTGACCCTTCGCAAGTTATTACAGCTCAGCTCTTTGAGCCTCAGTTTTCTCACCTATAAAATAGAAATAATAATACAAAGTATACAGGTTGTTTTGGGATTAAGTGAGAAATTGAATAAATAGTGCTTTGTACATGGTGGTCTTTTGTTCAGTCAATATTTATTTAGTCTTAATAAGTGTGAAGCATTGTGAGAGGCATTAAAAGAACAGCTGTGAATAACTGATCCTGGCCTTGTGACCATCACAGGCTAGTGAGGAAGATAGTCATTAAGCAAATAACTCTACAAATAATTATTTGCAATTATGCTGAGTGCTATGAAAGAGTGGCTGCTTACAGTGAACACTCAGTAAATAAGAACAAATATTTACCGAGTGGCTTTTATGTGCTGGGCACTATTCCAGGTAGAGAACTATGTGCAAGTGCACAACTGGATGAAGAGTGGAGGCGTTTTCATGGAATTTTATTTCAGATCAGGGTTGACATTAACAAAGACATCTTTGTTACTTTAGTCAATCAAGGAAATAGGAGAAAGTAGGTTAAATTTCAGAAGATGCTTGGTTGAGTTCACTGAGAAGATAAGATGTCAAGTTGAGAATGTGTCATCTTTCCCCAAAATTAGTTCCTGGGGATCATGCAACTTGTTTATTTATTTATTTTTAATGTTTATTTATTTTTGAGACAGAGAGAGACAGAGTGCAAACAAGGGAGGAGCAGAGAGAGGGAGACACAGAATCTGAAACAGGCTCCAGGCTCTGAGCTGTCAGCACAGAGCCTGACGCGGGGCTCGAACCCACGAACCGTGAGATCATGACCTGAGCCGAAGTCAGACGCTTAACCAACTGAGCCACTCAGGTGCCCCTCATGCAACTTGTTTAATGTGAAGGGCATCCCCAGGATGAGTGGCCTTTGTATCTGGCAAGATAGAGCTTTTAAGAGGCTGGTGTGACAAGCCACAGGGACCAGGCTCTCCATCTGAGATGAATGCTAAATGCTGATTTGCCTCAGAACTTGGCATAAAGTCTGAGCAGGAAACAAGGAAGTCATAACTATGTACTGTTTTCAAATGCTGATTTAAATATCATCCCCTACAACTATAGTGGTTCTACTGGCAAGCTATTTTCTAATCTGTTCTTTTTTATTCCTCTCCATAATTACCCTGATCTAGGATGAACAGCCTGAGAAACATTGACTAATGCATCCTAAATTATCTCAGCAGGGTAACCACAAGACTTCAGCTTCTCTTGATTTTGTGCCAGGTCTCTGTTAAGCAGTTATTGCCAATGTTAAGTGTGTGCAGAGGAGACTACAGATCTTCCAGGCTGGAGATTGCCATCAATGAAGACCATTGTCCTTTGCCATGAGGTGCCACTCTTTCTGTGGCATGACCTGCAAAGATGCCTTTTACTTTTTGTCCTTCTGTCAAACAGCTGGTCAGTTGGAGAGCTTTGTGTTGAAGCTTAGGCTGCCCAGAAGTGTTCTCTGTCTTAATTGGAGTGAGTCAGATAAAAAAGTAGCTAAGGAACTTGATTCTCTGCCTTTACTCTGGAACCCTAGCTAATGAAGTTAAGTGTGACTTGGAACTTGACACATCAGTAGCTAAAACTGTGTTCTACATAACTCTATGAAGAAGGTCCCATTATTAGTCTCATTTTACACAGGAGGTAGTGGAGAATCAGAGGCTCAATGGCTTGCCAAGGATTAGACAGCCAGTAAGCTATTCAGACCCAGGTTTTAGATGATGGGTCCTGTGCACTTTGTACCATGTTCCACTGCTTTCTAAGATTTCTGAAGAAGGCAGTGACATGATCTGAGCTGTACTTTCAAAACATACTCCAGCCAAAGTGTTTGTATTGTGGATTGTAAAGGGGCAGAACTAGAGCTGGAGATACAGGTTTGGAAGACTTTTTGAAATAGCCCTGGAAAGTGAAGTATGGGAAGTTTAGAGTCAAATTAAAAAGATATGAAAATCACTGGGCCCAGTTCTCGATCTTTTTAGCCAAATATGATTACCTCACTTTTACATGTGAGTCAACTTTGATTCAGCCCAAGTGACTTGCACAACGTATCAAACTAGTTTGGGCAGAAAAGAGCTGGAACTCAGAACTCCTTCTTCCTGAAGGTACAGTCCTCTCTCCACTAAAGAAATGGGGTCTCCCAAATCTTGTTTGTTTTTTAAAAAAATATTTTATCAAAGTACATAAAAATGCAAAATTACACATATTAAACAATGAACTTTCACAAACAGGACACTTGTGTAACCAGCACCTAAAACAAGGCACAGATGATTTCTGGCACCCCAAAGATTTTGATGCCCTTTTCCAGTCATTTACTTCCCCACCAAGGATAACATCTGCCCTGATTTTCTCTCTTTTTAGTAACTGCTTGGTGGGCCATAGCTGAGATTAGAAATTTTACTATTGGGATCTTCCTGTTTATGTATATTTAAATTACTCCTGTCTTTTGGCTGCCATAAACAGTGTTGTAAAGAACATCCACAAATGTTTCTCTGTACCTGTGAGCAGGTATTACTCTACAATAAAGTCAAAAGAATAGGATTGCAGAGTTAGAGTGTTAAGGGCTTTGTACATTGTTTTTAATTTATTTTTTTTATTGAAAAAACACCTTTTCTTGTGTCCGTTGGCCATCTGTATGTCTTCTTTGAAAAATGTCTATTCAAGTCCTCTGCCCGTTTTGTAATCATAATGTATTTGGGGGAAGATTGGTATTGAGTTATATAAATTCTTTATATATTTTGAGTTTTGTACATTTTGATGGCTGATACCATCATGGCTTCTACAAAGGCTTCACCAAGTCATCATCCCAGCCCAGATGTTGAGAGGGCCATTTCCTCTCTTCTTGCCGGTACACATTATCAATCCTATGACTTTGTGCCCCCTTAGATGGCTGAAAACTTGTAACCCCTGTTGCTTTAATTTGCGTTTCTCTAATGAGTAGTGAGTTTGAGCATCATTTTCAAATTCACTAATCCTATGTATTTCTTTTATAAATCATTTCTGGTATCCTCTGCTCATTTTTCTATTGTTTGCCTTTTAATTTGGGCATGTAAGTGTTCTTTTATGTCATGGAAATTAATCTTTCTTCTGTTTAGTGTGTTGCAAATGTTTTCCCATGTATTTTTAACATTGTTTATGTTCTGTTCTTTCAAATCAAACCTGTTTTATACAGTTATTTCCTTTTTGTAGATTCTGTTGTCTGTCCTGTAATTATGGAAAACCACATATTCTAGATTTTTCAGAGCAGTGTCAGTGTTACATGTTGCAACCTGTTGTCACCAAAAGTACAAGTACATATGTCAAAACACGCTTTCGCAATTATAAAGTCATAAAATTTAGTCATCCTACTTATAGTGGTTGGCAGTGCAATTCTTGATCTGTATTCAGGATCCAGGTGTTCTTTGAGTTAAAAAATAGGGTAGCAGGACACACCTGACTTATAGCTGTGGAATCTGTTATGTGCTACAGGGAATGTAAATATGGTGTAAACACTGATCATTCTCAACACCGTATGCCCAGCCGTATGTTGTATGAGTATCATACAACATCATTGTATGATACTCAGACAGCTTGGGTACTTTGGAATGTTTGGTTGCCAGTTGAAAGTATTTGGTTACAAAGAAGGAGGTCTGGAAAAGTTCTGTCTGGTGTCTATAAAAGGAAATGGAGCTGCTGCTTTTGGTACATGGAAAAATCTCTTAAAATCCCACCCATATTCTTTAGGACTATAAAATTGGTTGAATCTAAGAAATAAAAATTTTGCTAATCAAATTTTAAAGGCTGTCAGGTAGTATTTAGCCTATTTATGCAACCAGTTTAAAAGCATACTCAGCAGAAGACAATTGCGAACAAATAATATGCTAATATGTTTATTCAGCAAACACTATTTTTGGATACCTACTGTGTGTCAGCTGATACTGAAAGGAAGGGTAAATGAATATGATAATTTATAGCAGAAAATGAGAGATGAATAAGACCTGGCTGTCATCCACAATACGCCTACATCTGGTAAATAGAAATTATTCCCTTCCATTGAGGAAAAACACATCCCTATGAATCCTAAAGGGACAATATCGGTTAGTTTTTAGTTAGAATTACTGAGTTTTCATGAAATCAATAAAACTAAATTCACCCTCGTTTAATCAGTACCAGTACCTGTTTCCTGTATTTTTCTCTCAAGAGCCCCATTGTTATACTCTGTTTTCAGGAACAGCTGGTATAAGCATTCAAGTAAGCAAAACAAGATGCCTTGTCTTTTCCCAAAATTTCCTTTGTCCAACTGTCAGTGGCACCTTTAGGATATGAAAGGGTGAAAATAATTTTGGTTTGGATTGATGGGTATTTAGGTGGTAGAAATAAGAGAAAATAGTGAGGTTAGGACTTTAAGCCTGTTTAAGTTGTAAGTGTTATAAGGAATAACACATTTTTCACTGAGAAATGTTCTGGGGTGATAATTGGCTTCCTGCTGCATACTGAACATGGTTTGAGAAGAAAATGCTTCCCCTAGATTATGAAATAGGCAGTGTTGGTATTGTATTTTTAAAATTAACTCCATAAACAATTGTTCTGATAATTAGACTGTGTATAGCTTCATGCTGAGGGTACATTTTCATTTGTGTATGCAATTTAAGTTTCTTAAGAGTAGGTCAGCTTAGGGGCACCTGGGTGGCTCAGTCGGTTGAGCGTCCGACTTCGGCTCAGGTCATGATCTCATGGTTCATGAGTTCGAGCCCTGCACTGGGCTCTGTGCCTTGACAGCTCAGAGCCTGCAGCCTGCTTCAGATTCTGTGTCTCTTTCTCTCTCTGCTCCTCCCCTGCTCATATTCTGTCTCTCTCTCAGAGATAAATTTAAAAAACATTTTAAAAATTAAAAAAAGAGGTTAGCTAAAAAAATGATCATGAATCTTGGACTGATCATCTTTATCCCCTCCTCTACTCTACACTCATGTCTCCATCAAAGTATAATTTGAGGTTTAGACCAGTGCAGAAGTTCTAAAGCATCAGAATTTCAAGGATAGCTCTGCAATTTGGAATGATATCTGTCTGCACCCTGCCCTCCTCACAACATACATACACACATCATTTCTCATAATTGTTCTTTGAAAGGATCAGGGTGCCTTTGCTTCCAGGAGAGCTACTCAGTTATTTTTCAAGTTAGCAGTGGCCCAGTAATTCTATCCCCTTCCTTGTAGAACAGGTGCTCAATTCGTTCAGATTTCTTTGACCACTCTGGGCTAGTTCTCTTCCAAGACAGGAATTTGCAGCCCTGTGTACCTCCAGAAGTGCCAGACAACCCCCGTAGAGGGTGGGAGGTCCACTGTTATACTGAAAGCTTAGGTGGGAATATGAAGAGAACCAGAACACAGTGGGGTAGCAGGAAGAAGTGGGTTGGTATGGAAGAAAGGGCACTTAGAGATCATCTAGTCCAGTGATTCTTAACCAATATGCCTGAGGGATACATTCATATTTGTATCTGTTTGGCACTACAGCAGTGATCCTTGTAACAGGGTGGTGGTGGCTGAAAGCAGGTATTCCAATTGGAGCAGCTTCTAAGAAATATTTCCAGGGGAAAAGAATATATGTGTAGTTTTGAAAAAAATGTCCTCTCCCCCAGTTTTAATTTAATTAAGTTTCCAAACATCATGCAACAGTTCAGTGTCATAACTGTGACTTAATCCCAGGTCTCTGGATTCCTCCTTTCTTTTTCACTGTGCTCTGCTATGAAAAGAAAAGAAAGGCAGCAGGTGAGAAAGGAAGGAAAGGAAAATAACTACCTGTAATGGCCTGCCTGCCTCCACTATAACTTAGTCCCTAAAAAGTTTCAAATGGCCTGGACTCTTAATTTCAAATTCCAGCCACAATATCTTTCCAGCCCCATCTCCTACCAGCCACCCTCCCTAGAGCCTTGTTACAGCAACACCAGGCTTCTTGACGGGACATGCCCTGTGCTTTCAATCCATTCTCTCTGCCTGGAATATCCTTTCTCTTAGCCAGGCAAAGTCCAGTTTGCTCCCCACAATGAAAATTATTTAATACGATGCTGGGTACTTTATGCCAAGATATCTGCAAGTAGTGGCTTTGGCTGAATAAATGTGTATAAAACTTCCACAATTTATACCTTATTTGAAGGAAAACATTGCCAAGGCCCAGCTCCAACATGGCCACCTGTACCATTAAGCTTACCCTGATCTCCCAGTCTGAATTAAATTCTTTCTCCTATGTTCAAATATAATTTTGTTCCTCTTGTAGCTACTTACTATTTCTTGTCTTTTATTATAGAAATTTATATACACACATAGACTCTAGTAGCTGGAAAGTTCATAAAGGCAAACATCGTGCCTTATCTTTATACTCTTCCCTCAGTACACATCACAGTGCTATACACAAAGTAGGTATCCAATAAATGTACTAAATGAATAAGTTTTTCTTATTTTCATAGTTTTTCTTGAACTAACATATTCCCTGCTCTATTGTCAACTCTTCAGTGACAGAAGCTTATCTTGTTTATTCATTCATTCATTCATTCATACATACATTCATTCATTCCATAAATACTTGTCACATGCCTCCTATGTGCTAGGCACTGTTTTAGGTGATAGACGTATAGCAGTTAATAAAACAATGTTGCTGCACTCATCGAACATACATTCTAATGAGTAAGTCATATAATAAACAAATAAACAAATAGATATATAAGTTCAAGTACTTAGTTACCTAAAAAAATAATAAAGCAGGTTAACAGTACAGGATGAACAAGGGCTGCAAATTAGATAGGGTGGTTAGGGAGAGACTGCGTAAGTAACATTTGAGCAGAGACTTTGTCTTTCCTTTATAACCTACTCCCAACCCTACGTCAAACCACTTTGCAGTTAGTACAGAGCTAAATATATGGTTTACTGCCTGTGATATTTACTGACTTTCACTATATCCTTATGAGGTTGTAGGGTAAGAGCAGTATTAATTACTTCTTAAAACCATCGGCTCTAGAGTCTTGGGGTTGGAGCTGCCATAAACTAGTCTGTGATCTTGAACAAGTAACTAACATCTCTAAGTCTAAATCTGTAAAATGGTGAAAATAGTATCTACCTCATGGGGTGATTTTATGGATTACATGGAATAATTAATGTTAGATTGCTTCTTATGAAGACTGCATGAAATGAATTTAAAATTTTTACAAATGTAATAGCCCAGAAATAGACCTATATATGATGGAGTTCTGATATGTGACAAAGGTAGCATGTCAGATCAGTAGGAAATGTAGAGATTATTTAATATATGAAGCTGAAAAATGGTTATCCATATGGAAAAAAATGAAAATAAATCCTATCTCATAGCATACACAGGATCAAGAGTATAAATTTCAAAAACAAAATTTTAAAACTCTTAGCAGAAAATGTCAGTGAATATTTCCTAACTTTGAAATAAAAAAATAACTTAAAGCACAAAAAGAATTGATTGATAGATTTAACTATTCAAAATTTAAAATGTTTTTCATCAAAATGCACCTTAGAGAATGAGAAAATACAAGTTACAAACTGGGATAAAACATTCACAAAACACAACTGACAAAAAAAATGATATCAAGAATACAAGAAAAAGTTGTAAAAATTATTTTAAAAGCACAAGCAATCCCATAGAAAAAACCAAAAGACATGAGACATTTCACAGAATTGTAAACACTTGTGGCCAATTAATTAATGAAAAGATTCAACACCATCATTAACCAGGAAAATGCAAATCAAATCATAATACGACACCATTTTATAGTCAATTGGTGGGCAAAAAAGTAAAAAGTGACAATACCAAGGAGCTTTTCTCCACTGAGGTTACTGGAGAGAACAAAGTGCTAATGCCCTAAGGCAACCATTATGTGTAATGAATTAACTTCTTTCCTATGTGCTAAAATGGTATCAGTTAGGGGCGCCTGGGTGGCTCAGTCGGTTAAGCGTCCAGCTTCAGCTCAGCTCATGATCTCATGGTTCATGGGTTCAAGCACCGCGTCGGGCTTTGTGCTGACAGCTAGCTTAGAGCCTGGAGCCTGCTCCAGAGTCTGTGTGTTCCTCTCTCTCTGACCCTCCCCTGCTCGCGCTGTCTCTCTCTGTCTCTCAAAAATAAATAAAAAACATTAAAAAATAAAAATAAAAAAATAAAATGGTATCAGTTATGTACCATCCTTGAGAGAATTGAGGAGATAGTCACTCAAATAATTTTCTGTTTTCTTAGGTTCAAATGATGAACTCTGGCTTAGACAGTGAAGTAATTGGAGAAGATGTAGTCACATGATTTTTTTATATATTATTAGTAGGAATGCAGTAGTCCCCTCTTATCCATAGTTTTTTTCCATTGTTTCAGTTACCCATGATCAACCCCAGTCTAGAAGCAGATGATCCTCCTTCTGACTTGCCATCAGAAGGTCAATAGTAGTCTAACACTATATCAAAATGCCTGGGTCATTCACCTCACTTCATCTCATCCCATGGGCATTTTATCATCTCACATCATCACAAGAAGATGAAGGGTGAGTAGAGTACTAGAAGGTATTTTGAGAGAGTGAGACCACATTTATTTAACTTTTATTACAGTGTATTGTTATAATTGTTCTATTTTCTTCTTGTTGTTAATCTTTTACTGTGCTTAATGTATAAACTAAACCTTATCATAGATAGGTATGTATAGGAAAAGACAGTATATATGGGGTTCAGTACTATCCACTGATGGTTTCAGGTATCCACTGAGGGTCTTAGAACATACCCCCCATGGATAAGGGGGAAATACTGTCTATCTAGCCTTATCTCCTAAAGCTGAACATTCATATACCCTATGACCCCAAAATTCTACTCCTAGATAAATACCTAAGAGAAAACCTCATATATATAACAGGAGACATGTACAAGTATGTTTATAACAGCATAGCTCACAATACAAAAATCTAAAACAACCTAAATTCCGTCAACATAAATAATGGATTAATAAAGTATGTTGTATTCATGCAGTGGAATATTGTACAGCACTCAGAACAAATGAACGACAGCTCCACATAAAAATATGAATTAATCTTAACAATATAATATTAGATGAAAAAGTCCTAAAATATTACATAGGGCATGTTATATTTTGATAAAGTTAAAATAAAATAAAAATATATCATGTTTATATTACATATAGGTGTGATAAACCTAATTTTTAAAAAACAAAGAGATAATAAACACAGGACTCAGGATGATGGCTGAATGAGGCTGTCCTTGGCTGGGAGGTGGGGGGCATGTAGGAAGGGGCGAAGGAATCTTTAAGGTTAGATATAGATTATTGTCAAGGTCTTAGTTTTTATTTTGGGTTGTAAGTTTGCAGGTGTTTATTACATTGTGAAAACTAACTAGCTAAATAAATAGGAGACCAGTGCTAAGAGTGTGTCCGGAATGAAATGTTCTGATTAATCCAATTTTATGTACCTGAAAGCCTAAAATAAATACATGAATAATAAAGGGCTTAACCCAGTGCTTTTAATATAAAATAAAGCTGGGTATATAGCTGTTGTCATTGCTGGCATTTCTTCTTCAACCTACTCCTCATTTTGCTTCCTGTCAAGCAATCATTCTTTCCCTGTTGTGCCTGAGAATTACTGATTAGAAATATTAATTTGCATTAGGTGCCCCAAATGACTGAGAGAACTATGTTCAAAATGTAACAGTTCCTGAGTTTTCAACCTTTTATAAATGCATGAGACCTCTTTCACTGAATTGTGCTTAAAAAAATAAAGTACTCTGTATGTGTACTTGTAGGATGTTACCAACACCAAAAATCTTTAACCTCTGCATTTTATGACTTTGGTACTTTGGCAGATGGTACTGAATTAGGGCACTCTGCTAGAAGATTATAGTGTGTGATGAATGGGTAGAGAAAAAATTACAGTCCTAGTCTATATCTACAAGTCTGGTAGGTATGATTATTTATTTATTAGACCTTACATAGTACCTTCTCCTCCATCCCTGCCACAAATATTCCTCTGTTCCCACCATCAAAAGAGCTGAATTATAACTTTTTAGAAGAACAAGTTTCCTTTTATTGTACCATTTTATTTCATTTAAAACTTTTAAAAATTTGAGAAAAGTTCACTATGGAAACCAACATGAAAGTTTCTCAAAAAATTACAAAGAGAAATACCATATGATCTAATAATGCCACTACTGGGTATTTACCCAAAGGAAAAGAAAACTCTAATTTGAAAACATATAAAGATATACGCACCCCTATGTTTACTGCAGTATTATTCACAATAGCCAAGATGTGGAAGCAACCTAAGTGTCTATCAGTACACAGTTGGATAAAGGAGATGTGGTATGCACACACATACACACACACACACACACACACACAGTGGAATATTATGTAGCCATAAAAAGGATGAGATGTTGCCATTTGTGACAATAAGGATGAACCTAGAAGATATCATGCTAAGTAAAATTGGTCAAACCAAGAAAGACAAATACCATATGATTTCACTCATATGTGGAATCTAAAAAACTAAACAAATGAATAGGAGAACAAGTTTTTAGTGTCAGAGTGGGGGAAAAATGACTTGGAGGTGGTTGTCTGATTTCAGATTCATTTTGTGGTAGGGAATTCAGTGCATAACATAAAAAATAAAAACTGAAGTAGTAGCAGGAGTTGAAATTATATGAAAGAAAACAGGGTAATGGCATGAAAGATGGGGTATTACAGGGGGAAAGTATAGAAATGAGAAGCCAGAAAACCTGGAGTTTAGTTTAAGCTCTGCCTTCATATCATTGTTTGACCTTAGGTAAGTTACTTATCTTTTCTCTTTTTTAAGTTTTTTTTATTTATAGTTTATTGTCAAGTTGGTTTCCATATAACACCCAGTGCCCTCCACCATGACCGTCACCCCCCTTCCCCTTTCCCCTTCCCCCTTCAGCCCTCAGTTCGTTTTCAGTATTCAAGAGTCTCTCATGATTTGCCTCCCTCCCTCTCCCTAACTCTTTTTCCTCCTTCCCCTCCCCATGGTCCTCTGTTAGATTTCTCCTGTTAGACCTATGAGGGAAAACATATTGTATCTGTCCTCTGCCTGACTTACTTCACTTAGCATGACACCCTCGAGGTCCATCCACTTTGCTAAAATGGCCAGATTTCATTCTTTCTCATTGTCATGTAGTATTCCATTGTATAGATGAACCACATCTTCCTAATCCATTCATCAGTTGATGGACATTTAGGCTCTTTCCATGATTTGGCTATTGTTGAAGGTGAAGCTGTGAACAATGGGGTCCATGTGCCCCTATGCATCAGCACTTCTGTATCCCTTGGGTAAATCCCCAGCAGTGCCATTGCTGGGTCATAGGGGAGATCTATTGATAGTTTTTTGAGGAAACTCCACACTGTTTTCCAGAGGGGCTGTACCAGTTTACATTCATACCAACAGTGTAGGAGGGTGCCTGTTTCTCCACATCCTCGCCAGCATCTATAATCTCTTGATTTGTTCATTTTAGCCACTCTGACTGGTGTGAGGTGGTATCTCAGTGTGGTTTTGATTTGTATTTCCCTGATGATGAGTGATGCTGAGCATCGTTTCATGTGTCTGTGGGCCATCTGGATGTCCTCTTTGGAGAAGTGTCTATTCATGTCTTCTGCCCATTTCTTCACTGGATTATTTCTTTTTTGGGTGTGGAGTTTGGTGAGTTCCTTATAGATTTCAAGTTTCATAGCATTGTGATCTAAAAGTGTGCATGGTATGATCTCATTTCTTTTATATTTATTGAAGGCTGCTTTATGACCCAGTATGTGATCTATCTTAGAGAATGTGCCATGCGCACTTGAGAAGAAAGTGAATTCCATAGCCTCAGGATGTAGAGTTCTAAATATATCTAAATCCATCTGGTACCAATGTGTCGTTCAAGACCATTGTTTCTTTAGTGATTTTCTGTCTATTTGATCTATCCATTGCTGTAAGTAGAGCATTAAAATCCCCTGCAATTAGCACAATCTTATCAATAAGATTGTTTCTGTTTGTGATTGTTTTATGTAATTGGGTGCTCCGGAATTCAATGTTTAGATGTTTATAATTGTTAGCTCTTCCTGATGGAGAGACTCTGTAATGATTATATAATGTCCTTCTTCATCTTTTGTTACTACCTTTACTTTAAAGTCCAGTTTGTCTGGTATAAGTATGGAAATCTGACTTTCTTTTGACTTCCAGTCGCATGATAGATATTTCTCCATCCCCTCACTTTCAATCTGAAGGTGTCCTATGGTCTAAAATGAGTCTCTTATAGACAGCAAATAGATGGATTTTGTTTTTGTATCCATTATGATACTCTTTGTCTTTTTATTGGAGCATTTAGTCCATTTACATTCAGTGTTATTACTGAATAATATGGGTTTAGAGTCATTGTGTGCTCTGTAGGATTCATGCTTGTAGCAGTGTCTCTGGTTCCTTGTGTTCCTTGCAACATTTCCCTCATAGAGTCCCCCTTAGGATTTCTTGTAGGGCTGGTTTAGTGGTGATAAATTCTTTCAATTTTTGTTTGTCTGAGAAAACCTTTATCTCTTCTTCTATTCTGAATGACAGGCTCTCTGGATAAAGGATTCTTGGATGCATATTTTTTCTGTTCATCACATTGAAGATTTCCTGCCATTCCTTTCTAGACTGACAAGTTTCAGTAGATAGGTCTGTAACTACTCTGATATGTCTCCCTTTGTGTGTTAGGGCCCTTTTATCCCTAGCTGCTTTCATAAGTCTCACTTTATCCTTATACTTTGCCAGTTCCACTGTTATATGTTGTGCCGAAAGTCGATTCAAGTTATGTCTGAGGGGAGTTCTCTGTGCCTCTTGGATTTCAATGTCTGTTTCCTTCCCCAGATTGGGGACGTTCTTGGCTATAATTTGGTCCAGTACCCCTTCAGCCCCTGTTTCTCTCTCTTCTTCTTCAGGAATTCTTATGATAAGGATATTATTCCATTTGATTGCATCGCTCAGTTCTCGAATTCTCCTTTCATGCTCCTGGATCAATTTTTCTCTCTTTTTCTCAGCTTCTGCTTTTTCTATAATTGTGTCTTCTAAGAATTCACCTATTCTCCTCTCTGCCTCTTAAATCCGTGCGGTGGATGCCTCCATTTTATTATGCACCTCATTTATAGCATGTTTTAATTCATCCCAACTATTTTTAGGTCCATAATCTTTGTAGCAATAGCTTCTCTGGTGTCTTCCATGTCTTTTTCAAGCCCAGCGATTAATCTTATGACTGTTGTTCTATATTCCTGGTCAGCTATGTTGCTTATATCTGTTTTGACCAATTCTTTAGCTGTCACTTCTGCCTGGAATTTCTTTAGAGGAGAATTCTTCTGTTTCATCATTTTTGCTAGCTTTCTGTCTCTTGTAAGTTTTAAAAGCTTGTTATGCACTCTACACCTGCAAGTTCTGCTATATTAAAGGAGGCTCATTAACTTTCTATGATCTGTTCATTCAGGAAGTGTTCTTTTAATGGTGTCTCTTGGTCTCTATTGTTGTCCCTATGGTTATTTTATTTCCCTACTCGTAGCGATATTTGGGACTCTCCACCATGTGTACTTTGGCTTGTTTTTTGAGGCAGCTATGGATAGGAAAACAGACCAACAAACAGGGAACAAAAGCAGGCAAATGCACAGACAAATCAAACAAACAAGGAAACAGAACGGAAAACAAAAACAAAAGCAACAAAGTACAAAGGGCAGTCTAACAGCATAAAACCAGAAATCCCAGCTACACATAAAGAGCAGGGTGGAGGCAGTGCTGATGGAAGAGCATATACAAAGAGAAAAATGACAGGGGTGGGGAGAAAGAGAATTTGAACACTGACCAGGCAGAGAGACTAAAAGGCTTAATTCAGAGAGAGAAAGAGGAGAATATGGTAGGAGGCGAGGAGAAAGAAACAAAGGTAATGTTACCCAGAGAAACTATATAGTCTGATTATTCCAGAGAGAGAGAGAAAGGAACGTAGTGACGGAGATGTAGAATATGCATTAAGACAATGAATTAAATGTGACTGTTTACTCAAACGTATAACCAGAGTGCCCAGTCCAGTGGAGGGGAGAGATAAGAATGAGATAAGGAGTAATATATCTGAATAGCAAGAATTGATCTAGAGTTAATCATAGCAATGCATCAATGCTGGTCTTGCCCCGGGCTTCGTTAAAAAAAAAAAAAGCAGCTATCCATCGCTGATGGGTATTGTTTGGTGCAGGCAGGTTTTGCCTCCACCGTGGGTCCCACAGGCAGCTCCCTGAGGCCCCGCCTTGGTGGTTGTGGGGAGAAAAATGGCAGCGCCCCAGTCCCTTCCCCAGCCAAGCATTGCAACTCACTCTTTTGGGTCCGATCTCCCTGTGCCACGGGCGTAGCCAAGGTGGGCCATGTTCTATGTACCTCACCTAGCCTCCTTTCCAGATCTTAGTCCGCACGCTTTAATGATACCTCCCAAAATGTAATCCAGCAGGCCTGGGCGCTTCCTAGCCAGGGATCGAGAAGGGGGGGTAGGGGAGCGGTTCGTCCTGGTGCCGACTGGGACCATGGCACCCAGCCCACAGAAAGCTCCCCAGTTACAGATGGAATCTCTCTCTGAATGCCCTGTGGTTAGAGATGGGATGATAGGATCCCTCTCCGTCCGGGACCGAGATTTTTCTCTTCTCCAGGGACAGTTCTATGAGCAGTTTCAGCCGCTCTTTCTCTTCCCCTTGTCTCTCTGTAGAGGGGGTTCCCTCCCCACCCTGCCTCCGTGTCCCAGCCCGTTTTTATCTTCCCCAGTTTGCAATCATGCACCTATGAGGCTGTCTTCTTCGTGGACTCTGTCTCTATTCCTCCCAGACTCTCGCGGGTCAGTGTCCTTTGGCTTCAGCCCTTCTTTGTTTGAGAGATACAGGCGGGAAGTACGGAACTCCGTATTTCTCTGCCATCTTGCCTCCTATACCTGAATGGGAAATTTATATCCCCAAATACATATATTAGAAAAGAGGATAAATATCAACTCAGGAATCTAAGGTCCCACCTTAAGAATGTAGAAAAATAAGAGTGAATAAACCCAAATCAAGAGAAGGAGGAAATAATAAAGAACAGAAATCAATGAAATCTAAAACAGACAATAGAGAAAATTATTGAAACGAATAGCTGAATCTTTGGAAAAAAACAATAAAATTGAAACCCTTTAGGAGGACAAACAAAGGGGAAAAAAAAGAAAAAGGAAAAAAGAAGATACAAATTACTTATATGAAGAGTGAAACAAGGAATATCACTATAAACTCTGCAGATATCAAAAGGTTAATAAGGGAATAATACTATGAACAATTCTACAGACCATGTAAGTTTTTTTCCAGCTTTATTGAGGTATAATTGACATACAACTCTGTATAAATCTAAAGGGCAAAATGTGATGATCTGATACACGCATGTGTTATGAAATATACACCACAGTAAGGTTAGTTAACATATCCTTCACCTCACACACTTACCATTTTGTTGTTGTTGCTGTTATGAGGAGAATGTGAAGGCTCTACTGATAGCAACTTTCAATTATATAATACAGTATTTATAACTATAGTAACTATGCTGTATTAGATTCCTACAACTTATTCATTTTATAACTGAAAGCATTTACCCTCTTACCAATATCTCCTTATTTCCTCCACACCTCAGCCTCTAACAACCAACGTTCTGCTCTCTATTTCAATAGTTTAGCTTTTATAGATTCCACATGTAAGTGAAATAAGTGAGATCATACATTATTTGTCTTTCTTTACCTGACTTACTTCACTTAGCATTATACCCTCAAGGTCCATTCATGTTGCCTCAAATGCCAGGATTTCCTTCTTTTTTTTGTAGAATAATGTTCTAGTGTGTGTGTGTGTGTGTGTGTGTGTGTGTGTGTGCGCGCGCTTGTGTGTGTATTACCAAAAGTGCACCAGAGTTCCCTTTTCTATACATCCTTACCAGCATTTGTTAATCTCTTGTCTTTTTTATTATAGCCATTCTGATAGGTATGAGGTGATATCTCATGTGGGTTTGATTTCATTTCCTTAATGATTAGTGATGTTGAGAAATGTTTTGTATACTTGTTGATTATCTGCATTTCTTCTTTGGGGAAATGTCTATTCAAGTCCCCTCTGCATTTTTTAATTGAATTCTTTGGGGTTTTTTTGCTATTAAGTTATGGGTTCCTGGGGCCCCTGTGTGGCTCAGTCAGTTAAGCGTTTGACTCTTGATATCAGCTCAGGTCATGATCTCATGGTTTGCAAGATCGACTCCCATGTTGCGCTCCATGCTATAACAAGGAGCCTGCTCATCTCTGCTTTGCCAGTATCTGGGTGGAGTGAAACTAAAGAGGGTCCTTCATGTGGTGCCCTGAAAGGCCAAGATAGCTGGTTGCTTATCCCACTCTTTCCCAGCAAGGGGAGCTCTTTCTAGCTGGGGTGTGCCTGCTTGGCACTAAGTAATACTGGCTTGGGGAACGGAATGATGCAGGCAAAATGAAGCTGTTCTACACTCCCTTGTTGCATGGTTATTCTCAAGGTTTTGTTGTTGTTCCAGCGTGTTGCTGAAGTTTCTTAAATAGACTCCAGAGCTCTCCCAGAGCTGTTTTTGATTGTGGGTAGCTATATAATTGTTGATCCTTTTGGAGGATGGAGCCTGAGGTCTCCTACACCATCATTTTGGTATACCCACCTAAATTTGACAACAGACCACTTACTTGAAAAACACAAACTAACAAAGCTCAACATGAAATAAATAATTTTACTAGCCATATAACTCTTAAGGAAATAGAATTCATAATTTTAAATCTCTCAAAATCATATCTCTGTGGCCAAGTGGTTTCCCTGGAAAATTCTATCAAACTTACGAGGAAGAATTAGCACTAATTCTATGCAGTCTCTTCCAGGAAATAGAAGAAAGAACAATTTCCAGTCGATTTTATGAAGCTAATATTATCCTGCTATCAGTGTGAGACAAAGACCATACAAAACAGAAAACTGTAGACCAAATTCTCACGAATATAGATGTAAAATCCTTAACAAAATATTTGCAAACCAAATTCATCAATATATAAAAATAATTATACACCATAATCAAATGAAGGTTATTTTTGGGCTGCAAGTGTGGTTCAATATTTAAATATTAAGCAATGTGATCCACCATATTAACAAGCTAAAGATGAAAAAATTTTAAATCATATCAATCAATTCAGAAAAAGAATTTTAAAAATTAAATACCATTCATGATAAAAACTCTTTGAAAAAATAGGAATAGAGGGTAATTTCCTCAACTTGATAAAGAGCATCTACTAAGAACCTGCAGCTAACATGATACTTTCTGATGAAAGACTGAATTGCTTTCCCTTAAGACTAGGAAAAAGGCAAGGATGTCCACTCTCACCACTCTTATTCAACAAAATGTTAGTATTTTTGGCGAATGCAATAAGGGCAGGGAAAGGAAATAAAAAGTATATAGAACAGAATGATAAAACTGTCCTTATTAGGACATGTTCATCAACATAGTAAATTGCAAAGAATCTACAAAGTAAAAGTATCTCCTGGAATTACTACATGAGTCCAGGAAGGTTGTAAGATACAAAATAAGCATATAAAAATAAACTTTATTTTTATTGAATCACTATATTGTACACCTGAAACTAATACAACTCTGTATGTTGACAATACTGGAATTAAAATTAAAAACTAAGTAAAAAATTAAAAAATGAACTATTTTTTAAGTTTATTTATTTATTTTGAAAGAGAAAGAAAGCACGCATTAGGGAGGGTCAGAGAAGGAGGAGAGAACAAGAATCCCAAGCAGGCCCCACACTGTCATCATGAAGCCCAACACGAGACTTGAACCCATGAAACATGAGATCATGATCTGAGCTGAAGAGCCATCCAGGCACCCCAATAAACTATATTTTTATATATTAGCAATGAGCACAGGGACACTGAAATTAAAAATACAATCATTTAAAATAATCCAAATAAAATTAAATATTTAATATAAATTTACCTAAACATGTATGGAATCTATATGTTGAAAATTATAAAACACTTATGGAAGAAATCAAATAAGACCTAAATAAATGGAGAAACACACTGTGTTCATTTATCAGAAGGCATGACATAGTAAAGATGTTGATAATCTCCAAATTGATCTTTAGGTTCATTTCAATTCCTATCATAATTCCAGCAAGATATTCTTGGAGACATAGACAAGCTTATCGAAACATTTATATGGAAATGTATAGGCCATAGAAGAGCTAAGTCAATCTTGGAAAAAGAATGTATTTGGAGGAAACAATCTACCCAATATTGTCTTGCTGTACAGCTACAATAATCGAGACTCTGTGGTGTTGGTAGAGCAATAGTTACATAGATTAATAGAACAGAATAGGAAACAGAGAAATAGACCCACATAAATACATTCTACTGGTTTTTAAAAGGTGCAAAATTAATTCAATGGAAGGAAGATAATCTTGTCAACCAATGGTGCTGGAGCAATTAGGCATCCATAGGCAAAACTAAAATAGAATAAAATAAAATAAATAAAAATAACCTAGAGCTAAACCTCATTCCTTATATAAAAGTTAATTCAAAATAGATGATAGACTTAATTTTAAAATGTAGTATCATAAATCTTCTAGGGAAAAATAGAAAAATTTCAGGACCTAGGGCTAAGCAAAAAGTTTAGTTAGACAATACCAAAGGAAATCAACAAACAGATGCACTGATAAATTAGATTTCATCAAAATTACACTTTTATTTTGTGACTTTATTGATAGGATGAAAATAAGCTATAGACTAAGAAAACTTTTGCAAGCGACATATCCAACAAAGGATAAATATGTAAGATATATAAAGAACTCTCAAAGCTAGCTATAAAAAGAGAAATAATCCAATGAGAAAATGGGCAAAAGACATGAACAGATATTTCATCAAAGAATGTATACAGATGGAAAATAAGTACTTGAAAAGGTGCTCGATATCATTAGCCATTAAGGAAATGCAAATTAAAATCATGAGATATCATTTACCACTATGGCTAAAATTAAAAATGACAACACCAAATTCTGGCCATGATGAATCACTCATAACATTGCTGATGGAAATGTAAAATGGTACAGCCACTGTGGAAAAGTTTGTTTTTTTCTATTAAAAACTAAATATCCAGGGTGCCTGTGTGGCTCAGTTGATTAAGCATCCAGCTTCGACTCAGGTGATGATCTCACGGTTTGTGGGTTCAAGCCCCACGTGGGGCTTTGTGCTGACAGCTCAGAGCCTAGAGCCTGCTTCATTCAGATTCTATATCTCTCCCTTTCTCTTCCCCTCCCCTGCTCATGCTCTGTCTCTCTCTGTCTCTCAATAATAAATGAATTTTAAAAAATCAAAAACAAAAACTAAACATGCGATTACTATACAATCCAGCAATTGCACTTGATCATTGACCCCAGAGATATGAAGATTTAGGTTAACATAAAAACCTATACATGAATATTTATAGAAGTTTTATTCATGATAGCCAGAAACTACAAACAACCTAAGTGTCCTGCAGTGGGTACATTATTAAACTAATTTTGGTATATCCATACCATGGAATACTAGTCAGCAACAAAGAAAATCAAAATATTGATACATGCAACAATATAGATGAATCTTTAGAGAATTATGCTGAGTGGGGGGAAAAGCACCAATCCTAATAGGAGTATATACTTACTATACATACAAACTATATGATTCCATTTATATCACATTCCTGAAACTACAATATTATAGAAATAGAGAAAAATTGCCAGGGGTTAAGAAGGATGTTGGTGAGAGATGGACGTGGGTATGATTATAAAAGGGCAACATGAGAGGGGCGCCTGGGTGGCTCAGTCAGTTAAGCATCCGACTTTGGCTCAATTCATGATCTCATGGTTGATGAATTCGAGCCCCTCGTCGGGCTCTGTGCTGACAGCTCAGAACCTGGAGCCTGCTTCAGATTCTGTGTCTCCCTCTCTCTCTTTCTGCCTCTCCCCAGCTTGTGCTCTCACTCTCTCTCAATAATAAATAAACTTTAAAAATTATTAAGATGGGGGCGGGCAACATGAGGGAGCCTTAAGATAGAAATATTCTGTATCTCGACCACATCAGTGTCAGTATCCTCGTTGTTATATTGTCCTATAGTTTTGCAAGATGCTACCATTGTGAGGAAATGGGTAAAAGATACACAGTATCTTTCTGTATTATTTCTTATACCTGCAGGCAAATCTACAATTATCTCTAATGAAAAGTTTAATTAAAAAGAAAAAGTTAAGACAGATGAATGACCACTCAAGTGTCAAGACATTTAAGTACAACTGAATCCCCATTCTGAAAAGCAACAGAAATTGGGCAGAACTGTTTTTAAATTTGTGACCAATCCATCCTTTCCTCTCTGGCCATCTTAAGGCATGGACAAAAACATTCAGCCATGGCATGGTTTTTTTTTTTTTCGTTCGGTTTTGGTTTTGGTTTTGGTTTTGGTTTTTTGCTGCTGCCTGTTTAGCTTTATTGCAGAGAAGGTGAAGGTATAGGAATTTAGCTGAAATTTTTCCTGGAGGTATGTTGTGTAAATTATACAGATCCACCCCCTAAGGCCAGTAATCCTTTGTACATGACTTTGTTCTTTCACCTGTATAGCTTGGACAAAATGCATTGTGCATAACTTCAGGGGTGAAGGGCATGAATTTGTAAAGAAGCAAGCATGTGTATGAATGAGCACAGGTGTGCTAATACTGGCAAGATTACGGGAGCAGAGACAAGACAGGCATTAAGGATAGATGAATGTTGCCACATACCCAGAATTTGACCTCCTCATTTCAAGGAAAATATTGAAGATGAAGGAAATAGAAGAGTGGATAATTAATACTTGAAATTTTTGTAGAATGTATGGAAATTTTATGCTTTAGTCAAAGGAAATATTCTGAAAAAATTATATAGCATTATGCCTCCAAAGGTGAAAATTCATTTACCACAGTGCAGGGTACATTATGCCAAGACATTTGGAAATAATGGCTTTTGCCTGAATAAATACACTCTGTGCTGCCACAGTTGTTATCTTTTTTCAGAAGCAGCCATTGCCAATTGTTTACCCTAGTTAATAAGTTAGAATTTTTATGCCATGTACTGTTGTCTCAGGCCCACGGTCAATTTGCTGATTGATATTCTTCCTTTTCCCCACTGGCTCCCCACCCCCAGCTTATCCATATAGAAAATGGGAATAGTATGCCAACAGATTATATTTATTGAACACAATTTAAACATGAGATCCATTTAATCTGGAGAACATATTAATGAGCTTGCCAGTAGTCAAGTTACAAACCCAAAATACCAGAAATGTAAAACACAGATATATACTAACACAGTTCTTCAGAAGCTGCACAGGAGAAGCAGCTAGAAGAAAGAAGTCACTGTCAAACAGTGTTTAAGAGTCCCTAACCTGGAAGATGATTTAACCACAAATTACATTCAAAGTAAAGCACACTATTCACATACAGTATTCCAAAACAAAGGGCAACATCAAGGGACAGCACTCCTAGAGAGGGTAGGCCATTCGTAGGCAGCATCCCAAGAAAGATACAGCATCTATTTCCAGGAAAAGTACATCCACATATAGCAATTTGAAGCCAAGTACAATATTCCTCCCTATCAAAGAGTATGACAGTCTAGCTTATAAAGGATCTCAGTCCTTGTCTCATTGTGGAAATATCCACTACCCCAGCTGTGTGATATGGGCAACAATGGAGAAAGAATTAGAATGGAAATTGTTCTAGAATTTATGTTTTTTTCTTGTGATCCTGTGAGAGTTAAATAAGTCCATGAGAAAGCATAAGTTTGTAGATGTCAGGTTGGCTTTAGAAATGTTTGAAAATCAAAAGTTTATCCTTATGGCTCTTTTCTTTCTTTTCTAACTGACAGATGTGACAAAACTTAGATGTGAAAAATAATTGTGTTTTGGAGCTGAACTAAGATATGACCCCATATATTTACCACTCAGAGACACATGGAATTCTATAGCCAGAGAACCATAAACGATCTTAGAGGTACATATTTCTTTCATAAAGAAATTGCCCAGAGAGCAGACTTGCTGTTTAGATGTTTATATAACAACAACAATAACAACATTTATAATAATAACAAAAGAAGTAATAATAACTAACATTTTTGGAGTTCTTACTGTGCCAGGCACTGTTGTAAGAGCTTTACATGGATTATTTCATTTATTCTTCATAACAACTCTCTGAGATCATTTATGATCATAAGGCCTATTTTATAGACAAAGACCATGAGATCCAGAGAGGTTTAATGACATTATTTCATAATGACTGTAAATATTTCCTTATTTTTTTTAAATTTATTTTTTTCCTATAACTTTTTTTTCTTTTATAGTTTATTGTCAAGTTGGTTTCCATATAACACCCAGTGCTCATCCCAACAAGTGCCCTCCTCCATGCCCATCACCCCCCTTCCCTTCCCCTCTCCCCCTCCCCCATCATCCCTCAGCTTGTTTTCAGTGTCCAAGAGTCTCTCATGATTTGCCTCCCTCCCTCTCCCTAACTCTTTTCCCCCTTCCCCTCCCCATGGTCCTCTGTTAAGTTTCTCCTGTTAGACTTATGAGTGAAAATTTATGGTATCTGTCCTTCTCTGCCTGACTTATTTCACTTAGCATAACACCGTTGAGGTCCTTCCACATTGCTACGAATGGCCAGATTTCACTCTTTCTCATTGCCATGTAGTATTCCATTGTATATATAAACCACATCTTCGTGATCTATTCATCAGTTGATGGACATTTAGGCTCTTTCCATGACTTGGCTATTGTTGAAAGTGCCACTATGAACATTGGGGTACATGTGCCCCTATGCATTAACAGTCCTGCATCCCTTGGGTAAATTCCTAGCAGTGCTATTGCTGGGTCATAGGAGAGTTCTACTGTTAATTTTTTGAGAAATCTCCACCCTGTTTTCCAGAGTGGCTGCACCAGTTTACTTTCCCACCAACAGTATAGGAGGGTGCCCATTTCTCCACATCCTCGCCAGCATCTATAGTCTCCTGATTTGTTCGTTTTAGCCACTCTGACTGGCATAAGGTGGTATCTCAGTGTGGTTTTGATTTGTATTTCCCTGATGATGAGTGACACTGAGCATCATTTCATGTGTCTGTTGGCCATATGGATGTCCTCTTTGGAGAAGTGTCTATTCATGTCTTCTGCCCATTTCTTCACTGATTATTTCTTTTTTGGGTGTGGAGTTTGGTGAGTTCCTTATAGATTTTGGATTCTAGCCCTTTATCTGATATGTCATTTGCAACTATCTTTTCCCATTCTGTCGGTTGCCTATTAGTTTTATTGATTGTTTCCTTTGCGTGCAGAAGCTTTTTAATCTGATGAGGTCCCAGTAGTTCATTTTTGCTCTTGATTCCCTTACCTTTGGGGATGGGTCAACTAGGAAATTGCTGCGGTTGAGGTCAAGGAGGCTGTTTCCTGCTTTCTCCTCTAGGGTTTTGATGGTTTCTTGTCTCACATTCAGGTCCTTCATCCATTTTGAGTTTATTTTTGTGTAGGTTGTAAGAAAGTAGTCTAATTTCATTCTTT
>CM053579.1:18356375-18402802 GCA_028646485.1 Cryptoprocta ferox
CTGTTTTGGTTTTCTTCTTCAATATTACTTTGGCTATTTGGGGTCTTTTGTGGTTCCACACAAATTTTAGGATAGTTTGTTATAGCTTTGAGAAGAATGCTGGTGCAATTTTGATTGAGATTGCATTGAATGTGTAGATTGCTTTGGGTAGTAATGACATTTTAACAATATTTATTCTTCTGATCCATGAGCGTGGAATGTTTTTCCATTTCTTTGTGTCTTCTTCAATGACATGAAGGAAATTTAAATGCATCCTGCTAAATGAAAGAAGCCAATTTGTCAAGGCTACATAGTATATGATTCTAACTTTATGAAATTCTGGACAAGGCAAAATTCTGCAGATGGTAAAAAGATCAGCGGTTGCCAGTGGGTGGGGGACAGCTAAGGATGAATAGGCAGAGTATAGAGGATATTTAGGGCAGTGAAAATAGTTTGTATAATATACTAATGATGGATGCATGTCATTATAATTTTGTCCAAATTTATAAAACGTACAACCCCAAGAGTGAACCTTAATGAAAACTATGGTCTTTGGGTGATCATCATATGTCAGTGTAGGTGCATAAGTTGTAACAAATTATATCACTCTTGTTGTGCAACTCTGATGGGGGATGTTGATAATGCAGGAGTCTATGCCTGTATGGGGACAGGGAGTCTTTGGGAAATCTCTGTATCTTCCTGTCAATTTTGCTATAAACCTTAAACTTTTTCTAAGAAAAATAGTCTGCATAAATGAAGGGGGAAAAAGAAATGAAATACTGATATGTGTTACAACATGGATGAACCTGGGAAACATTCTGTTGTATGGAAGTAGCCATATTCACAGTTTCACAGGTTATGTGATTCCATTGATATGTCATATCCCAGAATAGGCAAACCTATACAGACAGAAAGCAGATTGGTGGTTGATGGGCTAGAGAGGAGGGAATGCGGAACAACTGTTTAAGACGAACTTTCCTTTTAAGGAGATGAAAATACTTTGGAACTAAATAGAAATGGTGGCTGTACAACATTATGAATGTATTAAATACTACTAAATTTTTCACTTTAAAGTGGTTAATTTGGGGGCATCTGGGTGGCTCAGTCGGTTAAGTGTCTGACTCCTGATTTCAGCTCAGGTCATGATCTCACAGTTCAGGAGATCGAGCCCCACATCAGGGTCTATGCTGACAGCCTTCTCTCCCTGTCTCTGACACTCCCCCGCATGTTTGTTCTCTCTCTCTCTCCCTCTCACAAAAATAAATATATAAACTTTTAAAAATGGTTACTTTTATGTTACATGAATCTCCTGTGAATAAAAAGGAAAAGAGACAGAGAAATAGAGAAGAAAAAGCAAGACCAAGAGAGTGAGTCAGAGAGGAAGGAAGATACAGAGAAAGAAAAACAGACAAAGACAATGATAGAAAAAGTGAAAGAAAGACAGGAAGACAGTCTGAGACACAGACAGCCAAGCAGACAGACAGACTTAAAGACAAAAGTAAACACAGACAAACAGATACATAGGCAGGCAGGCAGAGACAGGGAGACATACAGGTGGAATGAGACATTGACAAAAACTGAGAAGGACAAAGAGGCAAAAGACAGGGAGATAGAGACAAAACATGTAGACGCAGGGAGAGAAGAATGCAGAGAGAGGGGCTGGTGTGGTGAGATACACAGAGTACAACCAACACAGGCAGAGAGAAACAGACAGATACAGAGAAGGAGAGAGAGAGAAAAGAAAAGCAACAGGGACAGACTGGCAGAGAGGGAAAAAAGTAAAGAAACCAAGAGACAGACCATGAAACAGAGAGACAACCGACTATTCGGAAAGAGAGAAAACAACAGATAGAGACAGAGGGAGACTAACAGAGACTTTGTGACAGAGTAAAAGACCAGAAGCAGAGGCGCTGAGAGAGAAACAGCAAGACAGACCAAAAGAGAGAGAAACAGCAACGCAAAGAGACAGAGAGACAGACTGCTACAGAGGGAGGAAGAGAGAGAAAAAATATATTAAGATAATCAGCTAGGCAAAGAGACAAACAGAAGTTCAGACTCTTATAAATCTATGCAGACAATCAAAGAAACAAGCAGACAGAGACAAGGTGATAGACAGATGGACAGACTGGACAGATAGCCAGAGCACAGACAGACAGACAGACATGTGTAGAAAGAAACTGACAAAGAAGGAAACAAAAAGAGACATATACAGAGATAGAATAACAGAAACAGTTGACAGAGAAACAAAGAAGCACATGAACAGAAAGAGAAAGGCACAGAGTAGCAGAGAGGCTGACAAAGAGACAGGAAGACGGACATACAGCACCAGTCAGACCAAAAGGACAGACAGAGACAGACATGGGTGGTTGAACAGAGAGAGATACTCAGAGAGGGAGAAAGAAATAGAAAGAGATTGTCAGAGGTCATTGGTCAGAGACAGACACAGAGGGACAGAACAGAAGGCAGGCAGATGAAGCCAGAAACACAGACAGATAGAGTAAGATGAAGACAGGCAGAGAAAGGGAGGGATAGAGGGGATGGGGAGAGGGAGAAGAGAGATTGAGAGAGAAAGAATGCACAATGGAGACTGAAAAAGCAAGAGGAGGACAAAGACAGATTAACAGAGAGACAGACACAACCCAAGAGAGACGGACAGAGATAGGAAGCAAGAAGGTAGGCAGACAGAGAGTGTCAAGACAGACAAGGACAGACAGGATGAAAGAAAGAAAGGTGTGGACAAACTGGGAGACTAACAGAGAAACAATCAGGAAAATAGAACAACAAAACAGACAGAAACAGACATGCTGACATAGAGACAAATGGACAAAATCAGGAAGAGCAACAAATTGCAAAATAAACAGAGGCTCCCTCTCATGCCTCACCCCAATTCTCCCTAATACCATCACCACCACAGATGCCCCCCTCACTGTTTAGCCTTACATGGGGGACAACAGGGAGGAATTTTAGCATGGTGCCTGGAACATGGTAGAGATTTGGAAGAAGGCAGTATCTGACAAAGATTGTTCAAATCATGCCAGGAAGAGGTTGGAGTCAGGACTACTTTGCCTTTTGGAAATATCCCAGGGCCCGTTTGCTATTAGGTAGGAAAGCCCTTGTCCCATGTCAATATCATGAACATTTGTCCCTTGCCAATACCGTAGAGTTTGGGTTGTTGTTATTTTTGTTTTTAAGAAAACACATGAAATTTCTCAGAAGTCCATTGTCTACAGATTTCCCATCATGCTTCCTTCCTCCCTGGAGGAAAATGCTTTGTTTTTTTGATAAAGCAAACTTACCACTTTTCTCTTTTACAGTTTTCTATTGAGTGTCTTGTTTTTGTGGTTTAGAATTCATATAGCTCTCAGGCAAGTTTCTCTAAGATGTTTCTATTTAATATTCAGCTGCAGCTCCAAGGAGTTTAACATTATTTTAAAATAAAATTTTCATTTTTTAAATGAAAAATCTAGGGAACCTTCTCTTCTTCCTGCAGGCATTTCACCTTAGAAGTCTTCAAGGGACTTCTGACTTTTTGTTAATTATGGCTGGCATCTGATATTTGCTGCCGCCAGCTATATAAATAATGTGCAAATAAATAAAATAGGCTTTATGGGTCACCTTTTTGTTGCTCCAGACTCTCAAGTGATCTTCATCAGCCCAGCTCCTGCCAAGAAGAAGAAAGTTATGGAAAAGTGAGCTAGATGTTGAAGACCAGCTCAGCCTCCTACCTAGAACCACTGGGCATTTGTCATTTGGCCTGCAGGGACTAGAGTGTGAGAGAGAGAGACTATATACTTTATGCTTTCTTTGCTAAGGCAGGGTACAGAGACTAGAAGTGGTCTGGTGTCCTGGAAAGTTACCCAGTCTGCTTTGTGGAGGCCACTCACTCTATAGAGAGATGAACAGGAAAGTCAGCCCTCCAGGGCATCACCTCGTGTTCATAGGAGTAAAAGTCATACAGCATTACAATTTCATAGCCAAGTTGGAATTCTGTCTGCTGGAACTGTATCCACACTTACCTGGGAAAAGTATAGCTTTTTTTCTCTCACTCTCTAGGAAACTACTGCATTTTTAGAACTAGGAAGGTTCTAAGACCATCCAGTCCATAAGTCCCACTTATAAGTGAGGAAGCAAAGGAAAAGTAGCAATATGGCAATCAGTCAGTGCATCATAGTAAGTAGGGAGCTTAGTGTGGAAGACAGGCAGTTAATTCAAAGAGGTTAGGCGTCAGACTAACCTGGGCTCTATATAACCTGTGTTATGTTCAGCAAATGTTTGATTTCTGTATGCTTCCTATAAAATGTAGGAGATAATGGGACTCATGGAGTGGTTGTGAGGAAATAAATGAGATAATGTAAGTAAGAAGTAATGTTTCCCACAGTTTCTGGCACATAATAGGTGATTGATATGTTAGCTTTTATAAGCTCAAAAAGAAATGATTCGATAGAATTAAGGCTTTTTGGTCCCTGGTCCAGTCCTCTTTGAAAACTGGGATGTGACTAGCACCAGTGAATATGTAGCAATGTACTTCATATGCACTCTACCTGTGCAGCACCAACCTTCCACCAACCCTCCATTGTTGTGATTGTGAATCTTCACAACTTTGGGGCAAACGAGAGCCTAATGAGCACTTTCCTCTAGCTACATCACTGCACATTTGCTTCTAATCTTTAGTTATTGGCTGCGGGCCTTCTTAAATAGTGGCTAAAGCCTGAGCTAGAATCTGAGTTGTCCATAGGCCTCCACGTGTTGAATAAATACATCTGTCCAAAGACACTGAAGACTTCAAACCCAATCAGAGCCACTTCCCCAAATTGGGGACTTGGTAGATCTGAGTAATACTCCAAGTATGGTACACATTGCTGCAAATCTCTATTACTGGAAGACACATCAGATGGCGGAATAGTTTGTCTGCTGGATGAGCCTAATTGCGGTATGCAAAGAGCTTGCTTAGCAGGGAAGCTCTTTGAAAGACCCTGCTTCAGAGGAACTAGGCTCACAGCTCAGAGCTGCTTTGTGTCTTAAAACAGGTCATCTGTACACAGCATCAGGAGTCACCTGAGGGGTATAACTCCAAAGTAAATTCAGGGGGATAGTGATCAATATTCTGCTGAAAGCAGGAGGCACTTGGGCTCCTTTTGTCTGCATGGACTATTACAAAGTTGAACAAAGGAATTAAATTCTGAAAATAAGCTGAAACTCTTGGTATTAACATGGTCTTAAGCTAGGAATTGATTCCAGTTTCTTTTATAGTTCAGCCTTTTTCATTTGAAAGGCCATTGCCCACATAAATAGGTTTAAGGAAATTCAAACTTTCTGCTAAGTGCTAATTGCTGTCTTAGGTATATTGGGGGGAAAAATAGAAACTCGGTAGACTTGTCTCCTGTCTGCTAGGAGAGTGTGATCTAAGACCACATGAAATTTATAAGGGTTTCCTTAAAGTACTGGTGTAACTTGTGATTCCCAAATTTTTCATAACTTGACTTCCCTGTCTCCCTGGCCAAAAAAATGCCTCAAATCACCCTTCTACCCAAACTTAAAAGCTTGGGTTTGCTGATGCTAGTTGCCACCATCAGACAACTTTGATTAACTCCATTGGCACCAGTCTCCTTCTTCATCATAAAGTTAATATTTAAGAGTGGGAGATAAGCATAGATAGCATTCCTTTTATAGTTTCACTGCCACCAGCCTATGTTGTGCTCTAAGAGCCTCTCAACTGGCCTCCTGGCCTTCAGATGTTTACTCATATCTGGCTTGCACACAGCTGTCCTATTGTGATGGAGAGACAAGACCTTCATTGGAGCCCTGGTTCTGTCTGGGCCAGTGCCCACCCTGCATGGACACAACCACACAGCTTGGTTTGGAGCTAGGGCTAAGGGACACAAATATAATCATCTTCTCTTGAATAGACCCTAGTCTTGCTTTCACATTCCTCATCAGCTAGTTGGAAATGGGATTGCTTCGTGCTTAGGGACTAGCTTAATTGTTCTTTCCCTTGTGGTAGGCAATTTTGGCAATAGAAAATCCTTGTTGGAGGGAAATGGGAATCCCAGGCCCATATCAAGTTGGAGATGATGGCAGGGATATTTAAAAGCAGTGCTAATTAAAGCAGGAAGAAATCTGGCCTCTAGAAGACACCAAGAAGTGATTTGCAGCTGTTATATTACTATCCTTAGTACCTAAAATAAGGAGGGTATCTCAGCTAAAACATAAGAGAAGACAAAAAGAAAGGTCCCAAGATAAATAAAGATGAGGCTATGAGTTTATGAGGACTCTTGTGTTGGCAGTGAAGCAGTTACACATTAGTTCACTAGGGAAATGAAGCTATGTTGGGCTATGGATGTGGCTCAAGTTCATGATTCTGTAATTTTTCCTGGACTGTCCTGTCTGGATGGGAAAAAATGGTGAGTACAGTGTCTGCTGGCAAGCCCATTGACTCTCATTAACGGGAAGCTTAAGAGGCATGTGCGAGCTGGGAAATGCACTGGCCTTTCACCAATTGCTTGAATTGTCACAGTAGCAATTTCTCTTCACACTATTGATGCCTTCTTGGAAGTGGGAACTTGAGGTCTGTTTGATTCAGGGGTTATAAGTCATCATAGGCTGTAAAGAACAAATGACAAGTTCTGAAAAGGGGCTTAAGGTTGGAGCTGGTCAACCAGATATTGCCTGGCAGTCTTTAGTACTTCATTGCCATCTTTTGTCTCTACTTTTTAAATCCTTACTTAAAGAACAAGTTGAGCTCAGGACTTTCTCTAAACTTTATTCATTTACGCTAATAGGGGAGGACGGTGAGCATGAATCTCCATCCAAAGGATAACTGCCTTTGTAAAAATAGAACTTAGACTCATCAGGAAACTTACAGCATTGCTTTAGAACTTTCATCAATGGCA
The DNA here is from genome assembly GCA_028646485.1 of Cryptoprocta ferox. Taxonomy (NCBI): domain Eukaryota; kingdom Metazoa; phylum Chordata; class Mammalia; order Carnivora; family Eupleridae; genus Cryptoprocta; species Cryptoprocta ferox. The sequence continues at coordinate 18,363,245 of CM053579.1, forward strand.
CCCTTCAACTAGGAGCTCCACCATGGAAGGAACTCAGTCCTTCTTCTTCCTCTGGATCTTCATACAGTAGACATTGCAGAACTCTGTGTGTAGTGAACAAGCAGTAAGTGATATCATATGGAATAGTTGGTTTCCCATCTTTCTCATCTCTGGGCAATTTAGAATCTACATTGAAGGAAATAGAGGAGTACCTTCCCACTGGGCCTTTCTCCAATAATTCTTCAAGCATATTCTTTTTGTCTTAAAATCAAGCCTATAGAATAGGCCAGGAATCTCCAATTTTTTCCCATCTGTACTAAAAAGACCAAGCTTTATGTTAAAATGTCAAGTTTTTTCGAGACAGAGATCATGTGAATCTGGATGTTGGATGTTATAGTTGTTTATCAATGACAGGCATTACCATTTGTGCTATACTTTGCATTTTCAAAGTACTTTAATTTTTTTAATGTTTATTTAATTTTGAGAGAGAGTGACAGAGCAGGAGTAGGGGAGGAGCAGAGAGAGAGGGAGATACAGAATCCGAAGCAGGCTCCAGGCTCTGAGCTGTCAGCACAGAGCCCAATGCGGGGCTTGAACCCACAAACCATGAGATCATGACCTGAGGTGAAATCAGCCTCTTAACCGACTATGCCACCCAGGCGCCCCTCAAAGTACTTTAATAGAAGAAAGAGAAGGGAAGGATGGTACTGATTTAGTATAGTATACAGTATGAAATCAGAAATACCTGTGTTCAGGGGCACCTGGATGGCTCAGTCAGTTAAGCGTCCAAATCTTTATATTGGCTCAAGCCATGATCTCACTGTTTGTGAGTTTGAGCCCCACATCAGGCTCTGCGCTGACAGTGTAGAATCTACTTGGGATTCTCTGTCTCCCTCTCTCTCTCTCTAAAAAAAAATAAATAAATAAACATTAAAAAAAAAACCGGAAACACCTGTGTTCAAATCCTGGCACTGCTATGTCCTGTGTGATCCTGGATTTGTTGCTTCTTTTTGAGACTCTTTTCTCAACTTTAAAATAGAAATAATGTCAGGGGCACCTGGGTGGCTCAGTCAGTTGAGCATCCAACTTTTGATTTGGGCTAAGGTCATGATCCCAGGGTCATGAGATCAAGCCCCATGTCGGGCTCTGCACTGAGCATAGAGCCTGCTTAAGATTCTCTCTCTCCCTCTGCCCCTCTCCCCCACTATTGTGCTAAATAAAAAATAAATACAGAAATAATGTCTCCATACCAAACTTTCAGGTTGTTGCAAGAATTAAATAAGATAATACAATTAAATCCTCTAGTACAGTGATGGACACAAAGCCAAAGTTATGGCTCTATAAATTATTATGTTTATGCTCTACAGAGACAGAGCAGGAGAATCATCCTATGATTCAGCCATTGAGATGAAATCATTTTTAAATTTATATTTTCTAAAGTTTTATCATTGTTTTTGAAAACATGATGTATATTTCAACATCTACCCATCATAAATAAAGCATATGCTCTTTTCTCACTTTATTTTATCGACTTAATTAATAGATTGAATGTTGTAAGACTCCAAATTATTTGAAGCTTTCATGTATTCAGATAGTACCCCTATCTTTCTCCTTAGACCCTGATGTGTATATGATTTAAAAAATAAATGTATATATATGTGTATATGTGTTTCTGTGTGCATGCACATATAAACACATACCAGTCTTATGAAGAGTTCAAAATGCTATATTTGGAATATCAGAGTAAAGCATTTAATATTAGAAATTTGAAAACAGATAAAGTAGATTTATTAAGTTTTATATTAAACAAATCTTCACATGGTCATTTAATTCAATTCCCACCCCCTACCCACCACTTCAATACAAACTTAAATATGATACATGCCTGCCAGGCATTCATCTAACTCGTGACAAATACTCCAAGTGACATTAAGATCACTGCTTTACAATGTAGCCGCTCCCTTCTCCATGGACCGCATGGGTTCTTGTGGGGATCCTATGAAATATGTTCAGCAGTAGACCATAGTGGTGGGTACCTAAATGTTACCTATTGTTTTTATCACTCCATGGTTGGAGCACTCTAATTATTAGGAAATTCTTTCTAATACTGAACAGTAAGCTGCCTCCTTTGTCCTAGATTTGTACTATAAAACATATCAAACCCAGGACTCCTGGTGTGGCTCAGTTGATTAAGCATCCATCTCTTGGTTTAAGCTCAGGTCATGATCTCGCAGTTCGTGAGTTCAAGCCCTGCATCAGGTTCCACACTGGCAGTGCAGAGCTTGCTTGGGATTCTCTCTCTCTCTCCCTCTCTTCCTCCCTATCTCTCTCCCTTCCCTTCCCTTCCCTTCCCTTTCTCTCTGTTCCTCCCCATTCATGCTATCTCTCTCATAATAAATAAAATTTTTTAAAAACATTAAAAAATATCAGACCAAGTATACTCTTTTTTCCACATGATGGTTCTTCAAATATTTGAATATAGCTTCCATGCTCCCAAGTTTTGTCCTCACTAAGCTAAATATTCTGGTTACCACAAAATGTCCCTCATAGGAGATGGTTTCCAAACACTCACCCCAGTGAGTCACTTTCCTCTGGTGATGTTCAATATTGCTCTTATTACCTTCGTATCACAAGAGAACACAGTGGCAAGAACAAAAGACAATGTGCCTATTATTCCTTAGGCTCCTGAGTCCACTTAGTTCTTCCATTAATACAGCCTGAATATATCTGCTTTTCTAGAAGCTATTTCATATTGTTATCTCATGTTAAAGTTGCAAACTAACCCCCCTAAGTCTTTGTAATATCAGATACATAGAGGTCATGTTTCCTCCATTCTGTTCTTCTGTGGCTTTTTTTCCTACATTACATTCCATTTTCATAGTTTTGGGCTTGTCATTCCAGCCACTTTTCCTTGTACAAATAAAGATAGATATAATAACAAAGCCAGGAAATAGTGGCATTCACTATCTTCTAACTCAGAATATTCTCAGCAGATTATTAGTCCAAGTGCTGGTTTTCACCCATCACTCTGGTCCTTCATGAAAGCCATGGTAAATCTGTATGGTCTGATTCTTTCTTATTTCCCAGAGCTTCCAGCCTTTGCTCAGTTCTGTCCTTTCTTCAAGAGGAATCATATCCTAGTCTAGTTTGCCAAGACAATGTAGAGTAGTGGCTGGCAGTCTAGTATATGAGAAGGAACATGAGGTTTAAGAGCAGACAGATTTGGGTTTAAAGCCTGGCAGTGTCACGTACTAGCTGTGGAGCCTTGGACACACTAGTTAAAGCCTCTCTAAGACTTAGGTTTCTGTGGTTTTAAAATACCAGTGAGATAGCTTATGTACAGTAGTGTCTAAAAGATAATAAATGGTTGTGACAATTATTTTTGAAACTCAGTTCCATCATCAAATAAGTTAAGTATACTCTCCAGCTTTGTCTTATCTACAGCCTTTTATACTTTCATCCAAAAATCATAGATTAAAATATTGAACAGGAATGGGAAAGTAGAAAGCCCTATAGCCCTCCAAATCATTGTCAATCCATTCATCACCACTCTTTGAGCACAATCTTTCAACCAACTAGGAATACAGCCAACTAAGCTGTCATCTGATCCATATTTCTCCATTTTTTTTATAAGGCAGTTGTGAAAGATTTGCTGTGAAGCTGTCATTCTAGTATCCTTTTCAAAGAAAAAAAGTAAACAAAATTATCTTTAGTTAACCATACATGTTCTTACACTGGCTTCTCTGGTTACCACTTACTCTCCTAAGTGCTTATACATCATCTATTTAGTAAGCCATTCTTTAACCCTGACAGCCAATAAACTCAGTCATGTTTAGAATGTATGTTTCCTCTCCCTTTGAAAAAGAAAGGGGAGAAAACATTAAAAAGATGATATGTGTGGTCAGAGGGCGGCTTCCCAAGATTTCTTTACTTCAAAAACCATATTGCAGTTCACCCTGTACCAAAGAAAATTATTATATCTAAAGACTATTTGAAAACACTTGACTATTGAAAAATACTTAACTTGGCATAGGTTTCTAAGGTTAGAGCTACCTGGATATAACAAGGTAATTTTCATTTTCAGAAACAGAGATAGTTTGACTCTCTTGAGTTCCCCCACATTTAAATATTGCATTGTTCTCTGTCTATCCCCCTTTAATTAGTGTATCCATCTGTTTTCCTGGTACTAAGAGGAGGCTTATTGGTTGGTAATTACAGCGATGTCTCTGGGCTCCTATTTTGAAAATGTGCTCCACATTCATGACCTTCCAGGCTCAGGTAACAGTTGCTCTTTCCTGGGATTCTGTTGCTTATTGTTGTTGGCACCTGTTATGTCCTCCTGTTTCATTCAAGCTGGGAATTTACTTCCCTAGAGCATCTCAGATTATTCCTCAGTAAATTTGACCCTTTGCTTAGATGACCCTAATGTCTTATTAGAAGGTGATTATACCAGGCCTCCAGGACAAAATGGTGATCCAAACTTCCCATCCAACAGAAAGCATATATATGAGGGAAGGCAAATGTGCACAGCATACCATAGCTTTAAGAAATGCTCCTTAGAAGACTCTTATATACTGAGAACAAACTGAGGGTTGATAGGGGTGGGGGAGAGGGGGAAATGTGTGACGGGCATGGAGGAGGGCACTTGTTGGGATGAGCACTGGGTGTTATATGGAAACCAACTTGACAATAAACAAACAAAATAAATAAAAATAAAATAAGTCATTCTCTTAGAAAGAGAGAGAGAGAGAGAGAGAGAGAGAGAGAGAGAGAGAGAAAGAAAGAAAGAAAGAAAGAAAGAAAGAAAGAAAGAAAGAAATGCTCCTTAGAGAGAAAATGAGAGGAGCACAGAGTGTCAAATGGATGAGTGGACGGAGGTAAGGATGAGCAGTTTGCAAGCTTGGGACACTTTTGCCAGCAGTTGGCTACGTGCCCTTCAGCTGATTCCTCTGGCTTCTTCTTAGTCAGAAGGCATATGTATTCCCCACAGGGCAATCTCCTCAAACCAACCATGAAGGTCTTGCAGAATCTGATCTTAACTTTTCTATTCAACACCGTCACCCACTCAGTTCTCACTAGTATGGCTATCATGTTTTTGAATCAAAATTTGAATAAAAATTAAAACAAGTGATTGAACCAAAAGCACTTTTTGCTTTTTTATTTATCTATATGAAAACCTTAATAAAGGTATAGAAATAAATTCTCATTCAATGGATCATCTATATCATAGTTCACATCTAGCGAATGCTTACCATGTGCCAGGACTGTGCTAAGTACTTGATGAGCATTATGTCGTAGGCTCTGCATTTACAGAGGAGGAAACTAAACTCCAAGAGGTTAGTTAATTAACCCAAGGTCATACAGCAAGTAAGTGGTAATCCTGGGACTCAAACCTGGGTCTATCTGACTCCAGAGCCAATCTTTTAAAAATCAATTATGTCTACCTTCTGTGTCATTTTATTTGAGTGAATAGAATGCAACAAAAGGCAGACAACCCTGTGCCTGAACAATTGGGATGAACTGTAACTTTAGCAGACTCTCCTCCACTGCTCTCCACTTGGATCAGTATCCTCACAAATATCCAACCTCATGTATGCCTGCCCCATTTGTCTTAGCTCATGTAATTCTCTTCCCATACCCTTCATTCACCCTTCAACCCAGAATTTTCTTCCTCCTCTCTGCTAGTGAAATTCTACCTATTGATAGTTTAACTGTTTAATTCAATTCCATTTCTTCCATGAACACTTTCCTTGCTGATCTCTCCTGTGCCCCTATAGCACTTATTGTGGCAACTACAATATTTAGCACTTTATTATACACTATTTAGTTTTTAATCTCTTTGAGGTCAGGAATCATGTTTTGTATTTCCGTTTATCTCTATATCATCTAGTGCAGGACCAGTTGTATAGATGTATAGATATAGATATCTACTAGTGCAGGACTAGTAGATATATAATGATCAACTGAATTCATTGCATGATAAATACTTTTTCAGAGTCCTCCCTAGCCACTTATACCATTATGAGAAATTAAACCTATGTCTGAAGTCTTCAAATGAGTGTAAAATTACTTTGCAATATCTAGACACAGTACTAAAATCTCTGCTCTTTAACCTGCACTCCTGATAACACCTCACAATTCATATAACAAGACAGTTAAAAAAAGTGTATTGGTGAATTCGCTGAACCAGCCAAGATGTGGATTCTACTTTCAGCTCTGCCATTATTATGAGACCTAGGATAAGTCCTTAATTTCTCTGAGCCTTGGTTTCCTTATCTGGTAAACGGGAGATAATAATTATTTTCTTCACCTCCGTAGGTTGTTAAGAAAATGTAAATGGGGGCACCTGGGTGCCTCAGTTGGTCAAGTGTCCCACTCTTGACTTGATTTTGGCTCAGGCCAGGATCTCAAGGTTTTGTGAGTTCGAAACCCGCCCCCGCCCCCCGCCCACTGTGTGTTAGGACTCTGCATGGACAGTGGGGAGCCTGCTTGGGATTCTCCCTCTGTCCCTCTCTCCCTCTCTCTCTGCCCCTCCCCTGTTCATGCTCTCTCTCAAAATAAATAAATAAACTTAAAAAAAGAAAATGTAAATGAAAAAATACACTTATTGACATATGTTGTAAAATATAAAGCACAATGCAAGAATAGGCTATTATTATTTACCATTCTATTTCCCAGGCATTTTTAATTATCTAAGAAAGAGAGTCACAGTTATCAATTATTTAGAAGTAATTCCATCACTTCCTGTAGAAAGGACTCCAGCTTAGTCCCAAAACAAGTGTTAGACCTGGCACAGTGTATCTGTCAGTTGGCCAGTATTCCTTCAGTGATAGAATCATATGTTCCTGATCTAAAAATTGACTTGTGTGGGTGCAAAGAGGAAACCACTTTGTTTTCACTGGGTAATAGGCAGCTCTCTCTAGCTACACAGTTGGGGCCTTTTATAATAGTACTTGCCTGCTGTGCTGCCCATGGAGTGAGTTAATGAACCACTAGAGAGCTGCTCTGAATTAAAAAGGTCATACCTGACATGAGCCATTTCAGTACAAACATCCTGTTCTTTTCCCCTTTTCAAGGGGGAGATTTTATTTAAGACCATCCACAATTTACTGAAAACTTAAATTGTGTGGATGGCAGAATGGCCCTTGCAAATAAATGTCAGGAGAGAAAAAAAAACCCACGAGGAATTACAAATCATAAAAGGTGAGAGGTGAAAGATCTTTTAGAGATTATGGAGTCCAACCTCATCATCTCACAGGTGAGGAAATTAAAATTCAGAGAGAGAAAGTGACTTAGGATCACATAGTAAACTTAGTGACAGAGCTGACACTAGAAGCCAAGTTACCCTAAGTGCCCATACTTACTATTCACTGTACTTTCCTCTACATGAATTCACTTAAGTTAAACATTTGAAACTTTTTAAGTAGTGATAGCAATTTCAGTGTGTCACTCTCTGAATTGGAAAACTGCCTCTAAATCTGCTAGCTGGGAACAACTGGAATATCTCATCCCCATTTATTCTGAATCAGGCACTTACACATTTTAAAGCAGTTTGCACACCTTAAAATTTTCTGCCATTTCCACAGAAGATTCAGTCAACTATTTTACACCTACATACTACTATTTTTCTAAGTTTTTTTTAAATCTTCAGGAAAATGAACAGGTACCAACTTCATGAGCAACGGGGTGGCATGGTGGGATATAATATAAGAGTAGAAACTGGAAAGAGTGAATTTACATTTCAAGGCAACTGACGGGGCACCTTGAACAAATCACTCAACCTGCCTCTGTCAAATGGCAGCTATGGTATTAGGAGGATGTCTGTTTCCCTCTCTTCTCCTCCCTTTTGCCCTTTGATCACACTTACTCAACCAGCATCTTGACTCCACTCCCCACTCCCTTTTGAATCTTCTAAACACTGTTGAATGTTCTTGGTTCTCTTGGAGACCTTTTCCTGCTTACCTTTCCTTTTTCCCACCTGAGCCAACTCCCCACTCTTATGAAAGGCCTGTTGTGGTAGGCTGGTCCACAAGTGCCCTGCAAGTGCTGAGATTCTTTTAGTAAATTTTTCAGATTTTCCCAGGTTAGGAATTCAGGGCATCTAGGTTTGCCATACCCCAGAATCCTGATGATGGGCCTGTCTCTGGTTCCCTGGATCCTGTACCTAACACATTCAATTCTTAGGTGACTTCCTTTGAGTGGCTAGACTATTAAATATGAGTGAACAATATTTTAGATAATAGGATTGGGATGATCTGGAAGTGATGTTTTTGGAAGCATTTCAGGGGTGTATGTGTGTGTGTGTAAAGCAATAATTTAATCTTCCTTACTTTGAAGAGAAAAGAAGAGGTAGGAAATACTCTTTACAGATTGGATGTGTCAAGTAAATTGCTTTAATAAATTGCAACACTGATTGTGACTGAAGGCAAAGACATGAACTAAATCCTTCTTGCACTGCCCTTCTGGGAATTAGGGGTGCTGTCTGTGACTAAAACTGCCTGGCCATCTTCAGCTAAAACTTCCTTTTTTCCCCCATGTGTATTGTGTCTCAGCTACGTAAGCTTTTAAACTCCTAAATTAGGCTGTTGAACATTTTAAGATTCCTCAAAAGTTTTCCTGTGGACAGATATAATTATCCATCTCCTCGGAACACTGGTTTATAAAGTATGTTAATACTTCTGGGCTGTAAGAAACACTGAATCTTTTGGGGTTTCTGGGTTTAGCTAAAGTTACTCAGTTAGTGATTGTAAGTTCTCCAACCCTTTTGAGTTCCTTAGGGAGCTTCTGTAACCATGGCTGTATCTATGGCAGATCTAGAGTTCACTTTGGTGGGCAGAGAACCCTAGATAAAGCATGGCCCAAGTATGGGATAGGAAAATTATCAAACCAAGAAGCAAAAAATAAGAAGCTCCTCTGATGTCTCCAAGCAATTTTGGCCTCATCTTTGGAGAGAAGCAACCTCTTCTTTGCATTGACCCAAGAGAACAGAGGAAACCAGATTAATTCTCAAGGCACATGAAACTTCAGCCTCCTCTATTTAGGACTCTGGAGCAGGGTTTGGTAAACCACAGCCTGTGATTGAAATCCAGCCCACTGCCTGTTTCTATAAATAAAATTTTATTGGAACATAGGCATGCCAGTTGTTTACATATTGTCTCTGGCTGCTTTAGCACTACATGAGCAGAGTGGAGTAGTTATGACAGAGGTGATATGGTGCACAAAGCCTAAAATATTTACAATCTGGTCCTTTATAAAAGAGTTTGCCAGCCTCTGCTCTCGATTAACATCGAGGGCTTGAATGGAAATATAAAGGTCACTTAGATTGCAATTTCAAGTAAAAGTAATTTATAAGTTGCATGGCTATGATCTCATTAGTATTTTTAAGAAAATATCTTTGCTGTGTATGTTTTTTAAAAATTTTAGACAGTAAAGAAAGATATAAAGAGCAATGTGAAAATCATTTGCAACCACAACACCCAAGAAAACAGTTTGGTGTATACCTTTTCTGGCTTTTTTGGCCAGCATGTCTTATTTTTTTTAAATAAAAACAATTTAATCATATTGTACATATTTTTTAGACTGACTTTTTTCACTTATTAACATATCTTGGCACCTTTCCATATCCATCAACATAGATCTACATCATCATTCCTACTGGCTACAAAATATTCCATTATATAAATAGATATAATTTAATTTATTTAACCTGTCCTCTATTATTGGATAGTTGGGTTATTCCTAATTTACTTTCTTCTTATAGAATGTCATAAGAGACATTCATCATATGTACATCTTTTCAAACTTGTATTTTTTGTATTCTTTTACAATTTTTTTAGAAATCATCAGTTAATTTTATGATGTCAGAAAAAAATCCTATAGCCCTCTGTTCTAGGGTGGATGGATGCTTTCATAAATGGAGGAGGCTTCAGTTATATTAATGTAGACACAGAGCCAGAGGGTCTAGGAGGTCACCTTTTCTCACTGGTAGGTTGAATTAGTGTATCCACCCGAGATCATTAAATAACAGCTTTGCCACCTAAAGTATGTGCATCTCACTAGGTTTTTGTGAAAGCTTCTAGTCACATTAAATATTAATGACTGATGGCAAAGCATTGCTTCAGGAGAACATAATGGCCCAAAGGAAACTGGAAGGCTCTATTAAAAGAAATAGACATGCACACACACACACACAAACCCCACAGCACTTCTAGCAGGATCAAATTTCTGATGGAGATAATAGAACTGGCAGCCAGAAGAGAAGGTGGGAAAGACAGGAAGGTACTATGCCCTGTGGAAATGGGCTGAACACAAAATGCACCGGGAAGCCCAAGAAGCTCCTGTCTGCCCATGAAGCATTAGGGAAGATGGGAAATGGGCACAGAGGTAGAGCTATCCCTGCACTGTTCCCATGGGACAGCCACATCCCTATTGCTACAGCAGGCATTTACATTAATGGGGTTCTTGGTTCACCTTAGAATGCATTAATTCAGACACATTTAACATTCACCTGATCCAAGGAATTCTGCTGATTGTAGGTAGACCACCTGGGCTAGGCATCTTTCAGTGAATTTAGTAAACAGAAAACCAGTGTATGGGGAGGCCTAAAAGTCAGTGTTAATCAAATTGGATAGTTAAATATCATTACAGAAAAGAAGGGAAGAGCAAGAAAGACTATTATGTTTGTTTGAAAATACTCAGCCAGTGGTATAAATGCATTCTCCCTGTAGTGATCCATCATTCAGAGGGAAAAGCAAACTTCTCTTTAATATTTTGTCCAATCACTCACCTGTGAACCATTAGCCTTTAGAAATGAGATGTCAACATTCAATTGGTCTTTACTCAATTCTTTCCTTCCAAGTTGCCGGAAGTACTGTGTGGCATCCATGATAGGTAAAGAGAGGCCCAATTACCCAGACACATGGGGCAGAGAAATTTCTGCTTTCTTCCTTGTCAAGCTTGTAATCCTCAGTCTTTCCTCCTTGATCATTCTAAGCTTTCTCTTTTCCTTTACCATGCTGTCTTCAAGGAGACAGCTGTCCTGTGGCTTCTCTCTGTTGTCTCTTTTCTTCAGGAGCCAAGCAGAAAAATACTATTTGCTCAGACATCCCCTCTGCTTAAATAATCTCAGAGGAGGATTTGGTACCAGCAACAGAGCTGCTTGCAGGACTTTTAGGAACTTTACTAGTTCTAGCTCTAACCTAGAGCTTCTTAACCTTTATTAATTGTGTCATATACCCCCCAGTTTCCAAATGTGTAAGAGCAATAACTAATAACTGATATCCCAGTGAGAGGAGCAGGCACTATATCTGGAGGAAAAGTCTGTCTTGCTTTCTTTCCTACACTGGGGGGATGTCAGCACTTCATTGGATTCGCCTGGCAAACTGGAAACCCTGCTATAATCTGGGACACATATCTTAACTGAATTGGAAACAGGAGGGTCTGTCTCTACTCTGCTGCTTCTGTCCTTCCACATCTTTTTTCCCCCTTCCTTTTTTGAAAAGTTAATCTTTTTTTGAGATAATTGAAGATTCACATGCAGTTGTAAGAGATAATACAGAGAGATCCCATATACCTTTTACCCAGTAACATCCTGCAGAACTATAGTACAATAGCACAACCAAGATACTGTCATTGGTGCAGTCAGTATGCAGAATGGTTCAGTCACCACAAGAATCCCTCCTGTTGCCCCCTTCCCTACTGCCTTTTACACCAGCCACTAATATATTCTCCATTTCTATAACTTTGGCATCCATATAAATAAAATCATACAGCATGTAACCTTTCTAGATTCTTTTTTCACTCAGCATAACTCCCTCAAGATTTATTCAGATAGTTGTATGTGTCAATAGTCAATTGTGTAGTATTCCACTGTATGGATGTGCCATTGTTTAATATTCACCTGTTGAGAACATCTTGGTTTTTTCCAATTGTTTACTATTATGAATAAAACTACTATTTACATTCATGTACATGTTTTTATGTGAATGTAAGTCTTCATTTCTCTGGGATAAATGCACAGAGTGCAATGTCTGGGTCATTCAGTAGTTGCATGTTTAATTTTTGAAAGAACAGACAAACTTTTCCAAAGTGATTGTACCATTTCACATTTCCACATTCATAGTGTATGAATGGTCCAGATCTTTGCATCCTTGTCAGTATCTGGTGTAGTCACTTTTTTCCCAGCTTTACTGAGGTAAAATTGACAAATTAAATTGCAAGATATTTAAAGTATACATGATGATTTGATATACACCATGGAAGGATTCACCCCATCAAGTTAACACATCCCTTACATCATATGTTTATCTTTGTGTATGTACATTTGTGTGTGTGAAAGTCCTACTCTGTTAGCAAATTTCAATTATACAGCACAGTGTTATCAATTCTCATTGCTATGATATTCATTAGATCCTCAGATCTTATTCATTTTATAATGTTTGTGCCCTTTTACTGACCTTTCCCCATTTCTCCTATGCTGTAGCCCCTGACAACCACTTTTCTGCTCTGCTTCTATGAATTTGACTTTATTTTAGACTCCACATATAAGTGATACCAGGTAGTATTTGTCGTTCTTTGTCTGGCTTCTTTCACTTAGCGTAGTATCCTCCATGTTCATCCATATTGTTGCAAATGACAAGATTTCCTTCTTTTCTAAGATTGTATAATATTACTTTGTGTATATATACCACATTTTCTTTATCCATTCATCTGTCAACAGGTTATTAGGTTGTTTCCATACTTGGCTATTGTGAATAATGCTGCTATGAATGTAAGAATACAGATATCTCTTCAAGATAATGATTTTTTTTTACTTTAGATATATACTCAGGGGTGGGATTGCTGAATCACATGGCAGTTCTATTGTTAATTTCTTGAGGAACCTCCATACTCTTTCCCATAGGGGCTCTACCGGTTTACATTCCCACCAACGGTGTACAAGAGTCCCCTTTTCTCCACACCCTTGCCAACAGTTATTATCTCATCATTTTTATTATTATTATAGACATCCTAACAGATGAAAACTCATATCGCATTGTGGCTTTGATTTGCATTTCCCTAATGATTACTGATATTGAGCACCTTTTCAATGTACCATTTGTTTGTATTCCTTGGAAAAATGTCTATTTAGATCTTTTCCCCATATTTAATTAGGTTATTTGTTTTTTACTATTGAGTTGTATAAGTTCCTTGTATGTTTGGATATTAACCCTTTATTGGATATATATTTTTTTAAATTTTAGCCATTCTGACATGTGTGTAATGATCTCTCATTATAGATTTAATTTGCATTTGCCCAATAGCTAACTATGTTAAACATCTCTTCATGTGCAAATTTGCCATTTATATGTCTTCATTGGTGAAATGTCTCTCTATGTCTTTTGCCCAATTTCTAATTGAATCATTTGTCTTTCTTTTTCAATTGAGTCTTGAGAGAGTTCTTTATATATTCTAGATAATAGTCCTTTGTCAAATATGTGGCTTAAAAATATTTTCTCCCACTTTGTAGCCTGTCTTTTCATCCTCTTAATAAGGTCTTTCACAGATAAATAGTTTTAATTTTGACGAGATCTCATTTATCAATTTTTCCTTTTATGAGTCATGCTTATGGTGTCAAGCCTAAGAACTCTTTTTATCATTAGATCCCAATGATTTTTCCCCTACTTTTCCCCCTAAGGTTTTACATTTAACATTTAAGTCCATGTTTCATTTTGAGTTAATTTTTGTATAAGGTATCTATGACTTAGATCAAGTTTCTTTTTCTTATTCTTTTTTTTCCCTACAGATGTCCAGCATTTGCTGAAAATCATTGAATTTGTTTTGCATCTTTATCAAAAGTCAGTATGAATATATGTGCACTACCACTTTCATCCACACCTCCAAAACTGGCAAAAGAGAGCAAAGGAACTGAGGATATAATGACAGTATGCTTTTTAGTAAATAATACTATAGAAATAATAGTAGCTAACATATATGGAATTTTTACCCTTTGCTGGAAACCTTATTCATTCCTCATAACATCCTATAATGCACATATTATTATTTTCATTTTGTAAATGAGAAAACTGACTCAGAGGGGTTAAGTACCTTGTTTATAGTTAGTGGTAAATCTGGGAGTCAAATCCAGGTCTTGATCATAGGACCCATCTTAAGCATTAAGCCACCCCTCCTCTCAATACCACTTCATGTTCCAGACCATCTAATCACCCTAGCTAAAAACCAATTCTCTAATCTATAATCATTATAATGACAGCAAGAGAGGACTGGTTTCTGTTTTGAAAGTGAAGGCAAGTCTTTACTGGTTTACAGAAACTCTTGGTTTATATCAGTGGCTTTCTGACTCTTCAGGAGGAAGTTCTGAGGCAACAAACCCCTACATTTCACCTATTCTACCTGTCCCCATCAGCTGCTATAGCACAAACCATCAAACTGCTCTGAGGCATTGCTCATTTTCTCATTCCATTCTTAGCAATGTGATCCCTTTGTGTGTATACGTGTGCATATATGTGGGGGATGGAGGGAAAGAAGGAAGGCTAGTAAAGGTTTAGGGGGACTTTGGCCTCCAGGTGTATACTGAAAACTTCCCAGTGATTGAGCAGACTGCCTGATTAACTATGATGCTTTTAGTGTCTCTGAATTTGATCTGGGTTGGTGCTTCCTAAATTCTCCATAGATAATCTTGTATCATGTACAGGGAGCATTTTAGTTGATTCTCAGACCTTGAGATTTACATTTCCTTATCCTCTCCTACTTAACTGCTTGCCTTTCATTTCTCACTCATTGAGCTTTGGCAGGGGTCAGTATTTCAGTTTGAGGTGGTGGGAGGGACAGGGAATTACTAACATGTGTTTTGGAAAATGCTTTATTGAAATTCAGAAAGAACTCAGCTGCACAAATCCATGAGTAATACAAAAATAATGATGATGTTCTGTCACTGTTAAAAACCATTTCTCCTTGTGGCACTTGAAAAACATCCTGACATACCAACTCTAAACACCTAATTTCTGAGGTTTCAGAAGTTTTTCCAGAATTCAGAACATTGCAAGCTGTCTGGAAATTTCTATAAATGTGTCCACAGGAAAGCCATGTCAACAAAAGGAAAATATTGTATCTCTGGCCATGGAGGAAACAACCTGAACTTTGAAAGAAGGATTCTGTGGGCAATCATAGAGATTTTGAGTTCAATATTCATCATTTTCTTAAAAAGGGTGGTCATTTTGAGACTATCTTCACTGATACCCACTTCTCCTTTGGAGCACCTGGACTATTGAATTTCAAGTACAGTTTGGACTAAGAATGATCATAAATCCTTTAAGTCTCATGGCCCAAGCACTCTTCAGATTCCACTTGCCTTTCCTATCTAGCAGGTTCTTTCCTCCTCATTAAAAGAATTCCAACAGTTAAGAGGTCATGGGCGTCCTAATTCATTTTCTTTAGTGGAAGGAAAACAAGAAAGAGAAGACATCTACTGCCTCCTGAAAAATCAAGATGCTCTTTTCCCTTTAGACCTTGTTTCTGGGACAAGGCCATCCTTCTTACCTTCAGTCCCTTCCTTTGCCCTGGGAATCATCTTACTTTGAGATCTAGGAAGAAGAAGCTAACTGTATTGGTCTGGGGAAAATCAGGAAAGAGAAACAACACAGTAATTTGAACAGAGAAAATTTAATATAAGTATTAACTATAACAGGAGATGGCTAGTAAGAAGTAAAGAGAGCTGTAAAAATGTAGGAATAGTAGAGATAAGGAGCATCCACTATACCTACTACTGAGTTAGAGCAACCAAGGTGCAACCCTTTCCCCAGGGATGAGATCCAGATCTTGTAGTAAAGGGTACAGTTGTGACTCACTGGATTTAGCAGAGAAATTGCTGTGGTGCTGTGCCAGCAGAACTCGCTGGAATTCTGCCTCCTGGAACTTTGTAGAAATCTGCCCTGTGGAACTTCTGAGAAATCTATTCTCTACAGTGTCAAGGAAAGCTGCTCACTGGGAGGGATCTTAGCATAGACCCTCCACTATAAAACCACCCAAGCAAGAGGTACTGGGAGATGCTGCTCAAAGCTGCTGATTACCATGTACTACAGGAACTTCACACTGGGAAAGCTGCAGGCACTGTAGAAACATGGGGCTGGGGAAGCTGTGTGTGCTGCTCGAGTGAGGTACTGGGAAGGTGGGTGTTTACACTGCAGAAGCCTGCAAGCAAGCACAGCAGCACACTGGTACCAGGAAGAAAAGCCCCTTCCTTCTGAAATGTTTCTCTTGTACCCCCTACTAACAAAGCTTAACATTGTGCCAACTGGCAAAGATAAAATATTTAAAGGGCCCAGAACCCTTTTCAGAGAGCAAGCAACAAGGGTGAATTTGGAGCTAAGAGGCAGTATGTTGATAACTTGCACATCAACCCAGCTCAAATAATAGTAACTCTCTAATGGTGTTAGCTCCTAGATCCAGCTCATGTTTTGACTGGTCTCTCATCCTCTTATAGTTAGGGAATGAAGGGATAGAAATCAGTTACCCTCTGTTTCCATATGTCTTTAATCGTACCTCCCCACATCCTGTGTAAAACCAGCCCCCAGGGAAAATGGTAGCTATAGCTCTAGTTCTACTATTCAACCTCTCCTGCTGTGATTACTAAATTCAAGTTACCCTCAACACATTATTCTCCACCTACCTTCACTGTACCAATTGGAATGGGGACAGACATTTACCAAATTGTCTGACATATGTCAGATGGCAGTAGAGGTGGTAGAGTTCAGTGGTTAAGAGCCTGGGCTTTGGTATCAGGCCTTGATTAGAATCTTCTGCCACTTACTGTCTCTGTGATCTTGGGCAAGGTCCTTAACTTCTGTGAACCAAATGTGAATAAAGATAGTCATACCTGCAACTCAAGAAGGTTGTGAGGACTAAATATAAGCAATGTTCCAAATATAATGCCCAACACTTAGGGTCAAAAGGTAGAAATGTGTGTTCAAATCTTGGCCCATCTTTTTTTTTTTTTTTTTTTGAAATTGGATATCAGAGAAGGTTTATTGTGCCATAGTCTTTTTTTTTAACTTTATAGTTTATTGTCAGGTTGGTTTCCATATAACACCCAGTGCTCTTCCCCACAAGTGACCTCCACCATGACCATCACCCCCCTTTACCTTTCCCCCCTCCCCTTCCGTCCTCACTTTGTTTTCAGTATTCAAGAGTCTCTTGTGTTTTGTCTCCCTCCCTCTCCCTAACTCTTTTTCCTCCTTCCCCTCCCCATGGTCCTCTGTTAGGTTTCTCCTGTTAGACATATGAGTGAAAACATATGGTATCTGTCCTTCTCCGCCTAGCTTATTTCACTTACAAATCTTGGGCCATCTTTGATGTTGTGAAGCCTTTGAGCAAGTTACCTAAACTTTCCAGACTCAGTTTGCTCTTCCATAAAATGAGAATCAAAATACCTGCTTCATAAGGTTGTTATGAGGATAAAATTCATATAAACTGCCTCGTATGGTAATATGCACAGAGAAGGCGCTCAATAAGTGGTAGTTATACATAGAGGTGTGTCCCCAATAGGCATTGTGCTATATACATCTGTTAATTTGTTTACTGCCTATTTCCTTTGTCTTCCCCACATTCACCCTAGCCTCTCGACCCCAGTGCTTCTTCTTGCAGAAGGAGCATGAACGATATTCTTGACCAGCTGACTGCCTGCTGCTCTAGTGAGCAACCCTAGACCACCAGACAGATATTCCTCTTAGCCCAGAGGTCCTCCTGAGATAGAGACAGGAGGGCTTAGTTATTTATTCTGGCTTATGACAAAAGATCTTCATCTCTTGGCAAAGAACTAATTTCCTTAGCAGTTACACAATTGCTTCTTTGAAGTTGGTCACACACCAAGGGAAGAAAGAGCCAACTCCCAGACCTCTAAATCATCCTAAAATCGAAGTCTCATTCTGTTTCCAGTCATTAGAGAGAGTAGGAAGAAAAGGGAAATGAGACTAAAGGTTTTTGAAAAGAGCACGTTTTTCTAATGTCAGTGCAATATGCCCCTGGCAGAGTACAGACCAAATGACATATACAAACTCCTCTTTTATTTAAAAAAAAAAAGGCTTTAGGTGCTTCACAAGCAGCCATTTATACTCATGTATAAATATTTGGTTGGTCTATTGCATAAGTGAAATCTCTGGGTAAGGCATCTTAACCTTTGTGTTTGAAGCTCACACAACTTAGCAGGAGGCAGGGATAGGCGTGAAAATTGGAGGAGCCTGACTGTCCACTCAGTATCTCCCACTGGGCATGCTTGTCAGAGCTCTTCTATGCTGTGGGCCCCCAGCCATTTGCAGTGTATATTCCACAGGCATTAGTCCTACCCAAGGAACCTCTGATTCACAAGGAAATCTTATACACAAGAAATAGGGCTTTGCTTTACTGGAGATCTCTTTATATTGCAGTTGATGAGGACTAAAGGCACTATTTGGGGGATATTTCCTTGGAACTCACAAATAAAGACTTTTAGCAAGTCCTCTGCCTCTGAGCTAGTATGTGACATTCCATTTGAAACTGTTTAGTAGTGTATACCCTAAGTTATTTGTCTGTCCCACTCACAATCAGAGGGGTGTCCCAGAAACTAAGGCATACATGATGCTCCTGTGTTTTTTTTAAACATAAATTTGTGAGAATTCTTACTTTCTCATTTGATGCTGTTACTAAGTGAAAATCTCAGGCTTGTCTCTCTAGCACCAGAGTGTGCTGAACACCCAATATGATTGCTTAGACATTCTCTCCAGGCAAAAATTGTGATTCTGACTCACCCTTTTACCCAGCCTGTACCTAAGTATTTTGCAGCTGGCATTTGCTCACAATAGATAGTATAGCTGCAGCCATCACCTCTAGAGAAACAGGAATTACTCACCTTGCCAATTTCCCACATGTCCTATCCAACTTTCTGAGCAATTTCACTAGCATTCCGACAAAGGAAACTTAACACTAACTGGCAAAGACAAGCTTACCCAAACCAAGACCTTGGAACACAGCTGCTCTTCTGGCAGAGAAGCAATTGCTGCTCATGGCGACACAGCTCTAGTGAGTGGGCACACACAGGTGGGAATGGGTGACACAAGGTACCTCAGCAGCTACTGAGTGTTGAGGTGGAGTATAGGAGTATACCTACCAACCAGAGACCTGGATATTGGATTAGGATAAAAATGATTTTATAACATATTTTTATTTGAGAGAGAGAGAGAGAGAGAGAGAGAGGAGGAGAGGGGCAGAAGGAGAAAGAGAGAGAATCTTGAACAGGCTCCATGCAAAGGCCAACATGGGCTCGATCCCATGACCCTGGGATCATGACTTGAGTCGAAATTGAGTCCAATGTTCAACCAACTGAACCACCCAGGTACCCCTAGGATAAAAATGATTTTAAAAGAGCACAAAAACATGATACTTTTGTTTACATTGATCCTAATGGTTTGAAGGGAGAGCTCTTTATTTTTCAGCCTCTGCCACTGTTTTAATTTTTTTTTTTTTTTGCTTTCTCCACTCAAGCAGAAGACAGCAAGGACAGCTCCTCAATCTCCCACCATATGTCTCTGCTTCTTGGCTACCCCTACCAGACTCACCTTCTATTGCAGGGGGCGGAAAAGCTATAGATGCTAGAATTTGTTTTCTTTTTAGGCTCAAAAAAAGAATTTTAAATAATTATTTTAAAGGGAAAAACATGTTTAACAGATAAAAAGTGACTAGCAGTTCATATCCTGGGAAGACAGAATAAGAGAAGATAGATTAATATTTCTGTAGGAAAGGTTTTTTCATGTGGGCTTAATATAAGGAACAACTTTGATCAAAAAGATTTCCATGAGGAGGAGACTGCAGCTGTGGGTAGGAGTATCTGCTTCTTTATGCTGCATGTGTGGGTGAAAATAGGTCCTCTACCTCCAGGCTGATATTCAGACAGTGTACACTGAATGGCCATATCAGTTTAATAATAGTGAATAAAACTCCTGTAGCAGTTGGTAAATAGTTACTGCCAAGAACCCCCTAAGTCATCACTGGCTACCCTGGCCAATAAATAATCACTGTCCAGATCCGCCTAAGTGACCACCTGTCACACAGGCCACCCTGATCCTCCTAGTATTCCCCAGGCTTCCCCATTGTCTGACAATAATGGATTGACCTCTGGCGTCTCCTGGGCCCTGCTCCACTACTAAGGTTCAGTGTCCAATTCTGTTTGCTCATGCCTTGCTGCTCTTTGAATATTTTGAATATCATCTCTGGTTCCCCGATTTTATTCCCATGACTTGAGATCATTTTGGAAGACAGAACTAACCAGCTTACCAGGGGTATCCCTAGTAGAGGATATTCATCTTAGGTAGGCTAAGCTTAGTTAGTGAAAGAAAAAAATTAATATAGAAAATATTAGCAAAATTGACTTAGGGAACATTTTTAGAAAAGTTAAGGAAAGCATTTCTGTTTAAAAAAATAACCAACAAGTACTGTGAGCCACCATTATTGTCAGGCAATCCAATGCTCTCAGCAGATTAAAATAAGTAAAAACTGATACAGTGCTATACTGGCTATTTGTTCATTCAGTATGCCATATCCTGGGGATAAGTTAACAGTATATGAAGTACCATTCCTGCCCCCAAAGTTCTTAAATCCTGCAGGGGAAATATTGCAGGTACTCATTTAACTATTCATACAAGGTAAAATGCTAACAGCCATTTAGAGAATCACATTAGTGCTAAGTGTCTCTTAGGTACAAAGTCAGCATACTTTCTGTGGACCCTCCAGACTGGAAAATGTTCAGTTCCTGTGAAACAAAATAAGGGAGTTCACTTAGCCAAAATCAGATTATCTCTGTGATACTAAATTAGTACTGACTCTGTGATGATGAGTAATATCTATTAAAGAAAAGCTTATTGAAATCAGTAGAATGATGCAAAACAGAGCATTGAAGGAATCCTTCTTCCTGTGATGGAAACATATTGGATAATTTTGATTCACTTATCATCTTCTATGAAATTATATTTGCTAATAGAATGCAAACATCATTGGTAAAGAAAGAAGAGCAGAGATGAATCATTATAATGAATGTTCAAATAAAGAGCATCATATTCAGGAAGTTACATTATTATATTAATATATTAATTTTATATAATAATTAATATTATATTAATATATTAATATAATATATTACATTAAATAAAACCAACCACGATTTCCCACTGCAAACAATCTTAGGCCTTTATATATAACACACTTGTTAAAGTGCAGCAGCTGGAACACTGATTCCTCCCGGGTAACGCTGGGGTTGGTACTACTGTTGCAGAGACCCTCTGGAAACCCCATGTTGTTTTCCTGTTTGAGGTTCTCTTAGCCCTCTTGGGTAAAATGCATTCTTTTTAATTTGTTAGTATCTATTTGGCTTTCTCCATTTCTGATTAGCAATCTCCTGCCCCAAACTTCCTACCACCAGATGGAACGGGAAGGGGAATGTGGAAAGATAGCATATCTTGTACAATCTGCAAACCCATTCACCTTCCAGCCTTACCCTGGGATCTCTGGCACTTTCCAAATGGCTTCCCTGTATGAGAAGCTCAAAAGGATTGAAGTTGCATCTGTGTGTGGTAGGGAAGGGGCTCTCTTCAGAGAGAGCCTCATGTCAGATATGAGGTTTGTCTTACTCTTTTGCCTCATTCCTGGAATCAGTTCTCATTGAGTGCCTACTATGCACCAAGTGTAGCCTCTTTCACTTTATTCCTAGAAGTCAATCTACTTTACTTTTCCCATGTGGTTTGGCCAATTCGTTGGTGTCCTGAAATGTATCAACCTCAGTTCTCCCCTCTGATGAGCTTAAGTGGAATTTAATAATCCCTGCTAAATTGTCTTATGACTGTCACATGAATAAAGTCTATGGACTCCAGATTAGATTGTAAGCATCAAATTAATTTTACTGCAAAGGTCAGGCTGCTCTCCTGGCATTCTGTTTTGCTTGAAGGTTAGTCACTGCATGCTTGACCAAAACCTTCCTGTCTGAGCTGTATTCAAAACATATTTCAAGTTATAGCCAGATTGAAAAACAGACACTTGGAGATAAAAGACTGTGTACTCTGACCCCCTGGAAATAGCAAGCAGCTGTAGTGATTTTATGTGTATATACAATACATCATCATCTCTAGGAGATGATGGGCATTAAGCTCAGCACCTCTTGCTCCCAAAACAAATGCCTGCTCATCTTTTCCACCTAGCTGCTCATGTCAGGGGAAAGAAATATTTCTTCCCAAATGACTTCTAAGCTTGCTTGCCTGAGAAGTGCTGCCCCGGGGAAGCAGGACCTATCAGTGGAGTTTGGCTCAAAAAAGACATAATTGTATTCAGATAATGGCAGACACCTCCATCCTGCTTCCCTTTAACCTTCATCTGTCTTCCTAATTTACCATGGGCTCTCTCTTTCCAGCTCACCTCCTTTGGCCAATCCTGTTGTGAGTTCATGCTCTCCTGATGTATGTGTCTAATATACTTGTCAGTTTGAGTTCTACAAGTAACATTCATGTAATAACTTGCCATTTATATTCCTGGAAAAATCCAAAGATTGGCTCTGAGGCTATAAAGTTGCATCCAGTCTACCATCAGAGTTACAATACCTTGAAACTGTAGGGGCTGGAGTCACAAACTTCTTATAGCATGACAGTTCCTTTGGGCATAATTGTGGTCTATTTCAAATTTTCTACAAAGAGATAGTAGTAGTAGGGGATAGGTCCTATAGAGGGAGGTATAGTCTGTTTGCAATCCTGAATTTAATTTCCCTCAATGAGAAATTTACACATAGATGTAGAGAAGCTCTTTAGCCTGTTGTTCCTTACAATGTTCAGCTTTCATGTGTGACAGTCACACTGCTGACCACTGTGTGCAGCATAATGTGTGTGTTTAGCAGTCAAGTTTTCTAGAACAATCTGCAGTCCCTGCCCAAGTCTCCTACAACCAGTTGTGTTTGTAAGACAAGGCAAGGTGAGATATGTAGCCTGAGGCTGTGGAGCACAGGAAAGTGCAAAGTGAAATGGCTCAGGAAGGCATCATCTTGAATACTGATGAATACCAGCTAAGTCACTAAAACAGATCCAAAATGCTTTTTTCAGGAAAATTCAATCTCTCCTTGCAGAAACCCTATGAGTGGGTTAACGCTCCACCTGCACAGGCACGCAAGTCAAACACCTTCATTTCTAAAATAGAATGACATCTTGGCTACTTTGTATGCCTAACAGCTAAAACAAGAAGAGTGGCCCACAACACAGACTATCTGCCTTCCATGCACTCACCAGAGCACTCCATCTGAAATTATCTGCCCTCTAGCTCTTAGCTGTACATAGGGACAATGCCAACTAGATATACTTGCCTGATGAGTGCTGTCCCCAAGGAAGCAGGCCCTTTCAGTGGAGTTTCGTTCAAAATTGACATGATCAGGGGCGCCTGGGTGGCTCAGTCAGTTAAGCGTCCGACTTCGGCTCAGGTCATGATCTCACAGTCTGTGGGTTCGAGCCCTGTGTCGGGCTCTGTGCTGACACCTCAGAGCCTGGAGCCTGCTTCGGATTCTGCGTCTCCCTCTCTTTCTGCCCCTCCCCATCTCACTCTCTGTCTCTCTCTCAAAAATAAAATAAAGACATAAAAAATATGACATTATCAGAGTGCCTGGGTGGCTCAGCTGGTAAAGCATTGGACTTCAGCTCATGTCATGATCTCACGGTTCATGGGATCAAACCCCACATTGGGCTCTCTGCTGTCAGTGTGGAGCCTGCTTCGGATCCTCTATCCCCCTCTCTCAACCCCTCCCCCACTTGCCCTCTCTCTCTCAAAAATAAACATCTTTTTAAAAAATGACATGATGATATACAAATAATGGCAGACACCTCCATCCTGGCTCCCTTAACCTCATCTGTCCTTCTAATTTACCTCATGCTCTCTCCTGTTCATCTCCTTTGGCCACCCCTTTTGTGAGTGCATTCACTGTTGATAGAAGTGTCTAATATACTTGTCAGCTTAAGTTCTTCTGGTATCATTCATGTAGGAATGTACCAAAATCCTACCTTTCAGATTTTCTCATTCTTTTCCTCTAATGAGTAGGACAAGCAGGGTTGTCACTTTATACTTAGGCTTTTTATGAGTTTTGCTTGGTCTTCATTTTGTGTGTGAATCTACTCACCTCCACCCCCAAGTAGATTATATACTCTCTGAGAGAAGTAACCATCTTCTACTTGT
This sequence comes from Cryptoprocta ferox, assembly GCA_028646485.1. NCBI lineage: Eukaryota > Metazoa > Chordata > Mammalia > Carnivora > Eupleridae > Cryptoprocta > Cryptoprocta ferox. The sequence goes on from CM053579.1 coordinate 18,387,443, forward strand.
ATCCTTTTCAGCCACTAACAAAAAGCATAAGAGGGGCTCAAGAAGTACCGTTCATTCATTCATTCCTGCAACTAAGAAATACCATCCAAATGGATTATACTAGTTTCTGAATTCAAGTGTATTCTTTTTTTACTCTGAGGTTGTATTGTAATCTGCCAGAGTTAAAAAGGTATTCTTGGGTCTGTGCTCTGTACTACAACCAGATATTCCAACTGTAGTGGCTTAAGGAATCTACGCTTTTCACTGCAGCTGAGAAAGTGACTACAAACTGATCCACCACATTCAGTAGATGCTGCTGTTATCAAAAGAGCAGCCCAAAGCCCTTTGCTTCTGTACCTTGGCTGCCCAACTTCTGTTATGGAATGGTGGTACCGCCTCTGCTAATTTTCATTTAACCTCTCCGTGCCTCCCTGTTTTCTTCAAAAAAAAAAACCCTATCAATATCGATCTGCCTTCCAGGGATGTTTTGAGGACATAATGCTGATAAGAAAACATTCTCTATGAGAGAATATTGATGACAGTTGTTGTGTAGCCACAAAAGGAGAGGGCACTCAGCAGTAATTGGGGGCCATGTTTAGCCACCCAACCACCCATTATCATTAGAACTCAGATTGATTCTAATGCATCATAATAATGCAACTTGTAATCCACATGTAGGAGGATAATTTATTGTCAGGTGGTGATTGTTAGTAATAACAAGCTGTTTGAACATATTCAGTACATAGTTGTACACCTCTCGTTTTTCTTCCTTATTTGCAAGTTTAATTTTATACCCTTTTGCCTCTCTGATTTCTCCTTTTACACTGCATATTGTATTATTTTTATTCTTTAAATAAGCTTAGTATCTCAATGAACAGCTGGAACACAGGAGACTGATTTGGAAAAGCACTTTAAGAAGCCAAGTCCAATTTACGAATGGTGGTAGATTTTATCAATCAGCTTTATTAACGGACCTCATTTCCACTGTATTGCGTTTCTTTCCCTAATTCATTTGTATAAAAGCCCTTGCCTCTCTCATTAACCCCTTTGGCTGGTGTTTCCTGGGCATTTGTTGCCATAGCTGCAGCTGTCCCTCAGCTGGAGCCCTCCTGTTAGCCCCTGTAAGGGTCGTGAGGGGCTGGTCTGCTTGTTCCAGGAGTCAGCTGTTAGGCGGAGGGCAAGAGCCTTGCAACCTCAGAGGTCAAACTGCCTGTCCCATGTACTTAAGCTCTGTCTATATTTTTTTTCTTAGCAGCAGATGGGCATGTGGCTGTCCAGCCTCAAGGCTGGGAAACATGTGTGGGAACTTAGCAAAACCCTTCTTCCCTCACCCCCTCCTGGGCACCCAAGCAGGTAACTTAGCTCCATATTCAAAAAGATGATCGATATTCCCCCTTTGTTGCTTGAATGTCTTCCTTCAACACCTGCAGCAGCTGTGGGGAATCATGTACAACTTTCGTCTGTTCACTGAAATAATTGCCAGCAGTTTTATGGAACGTCTCTTGTGTGTATTTTTGCCCATTTACAGATTTGATTATCTTGTTTGCAGAACAGAAATGTGGCTTTTCACTGCTTACTCTCATTCTCACAGATCTTCAAGGAGAGACCCTTTTAAAAACAAAATGGAAATGACATGCAAATGGTTATGTTAATATCGTACAGGCAAAAGTCAGGACCTTCAGAAGGTTCCTTAGGCACAAACTGATCAGGTGATGAGCACATCTTGCATACATTTCTGTTTGAGTTACGAGCCAGAACCATCCCATGAGAAATGACTAAGAAGAGAAAATGGTAGATGCCTGTAATGTGTGACTACTTTCTGCCCTAGGCTCCAGCACTGACGTAAGCCAGAGCAAACACAACTCCCACACGTGCGGATTGGTCAGGTACAGTGGGATTTGAGGAAGATGTTTGAAGGTGGAAAGTTTTCATGTAGACCGGTAATAGAGAGTTAGAAAAGAAAATTTAATTTTGTCTGTGCTGTGGCAGCTTTGCCAGACAGCTGGCAAGGGTATATCTGTGGGTTAACTCCAGATTTAGAAAATTCATAACTATCTAGTCCTTTACCTTGACTTTGACAGAATTTTTATTATGGCATCAATAACAGCAGCAGAATAGCTACATCATTAACAACTAACATTTACAGTATCTTAAAGTTTTAAAAACACTTTTACAATTAATATCTCTTATCTAACCATCTCACTAACTCTGTAAGATCAATATTATATAGTTGTCTGCATTTTTGTGAAGAGGGAACCAAAGCTCAGAGACATTAAGTAACTTGCCTGAGGTCACACAGCCAGTAAATAGCATACTCTTTTGACTCTAGAACCAATGATATACCCATGCTAGGCAATACATATACTCCTGTCACCCTGCTTTTCAGCCCACTGCCACCTCCATATCCCCAAACCTCCAGGTAAACAAATCAAGGTCCATGCAGTGATCTGCTTGAAACACAAAAGGATGGGGCACCTGGGTGGCTCAGTGGTTAAGTGTCTGACTTAAGGTCAGGTCATGATCTCATGGTTCATGAGTTCAAGCCCTGCATCGGGCTCTCTGCTGACAGCTCAGAGCCTGGAGCCTGTTTCAGATTCTGCGTCTCCCTCTCTTTGCCCCTCCCCCTCTTGCTCTCTCTCTTTCTCTCTCTCTCTCTCTTAAAAATAAAAAATAAACATTAACAATTTTTAAAGAAATTAACAAAAAGAAAAACAAAAGGAAAGTAGCCATATCGCAAAAGATTACTGTGTTTCCATTTGGGTTCACAATTAAATGATATCTTTAACACTCCTGTTTGTTCATAGATCACAGACTACTAGACAAACTGCACAGGGCGGGCAGAGAAACAAAGGAAAGGGGAGAAATGTGAAAGAAAACAGCACAAATTAAAGCTCCTGGTAACTAAATAATCCTTGAGAAATTCAGATGAAAGAAGAGGTAGCATCATCATAGGTAGCAGTACTGTAAGGATACACAAGTAGTGATCAACACAAACTTCAGAATAGTGGTTGCCTCTGAGGGGAGATGGAAGGAATTGGGAGGGGCATGTGAGGCCTTTAAAGGTTATAATTATATTGTTTTTCTTAAATGGCATGTTGGGTACACAATTTTCATTGCTCCTTTTTTTATACTCTACATTTGTCCCTTATAAATTCCCCTTTGTACCTACCTATTCAATATTCAATTTTAAAAATTAGAAAAAGACAGTGTGATTCAGTGGACAAATGGGATTTGATATACAGAAATTAGCTTCATTTTTAAGGAAGGTAGCCACTCTTGAAAGCTAGTTGCACTTTAATTTTTAAAAAAATTTTTTTGGCCATTTGGCCATTTTGCCATTTTGCTCTGCCAGTGTCTCCCAGTGACATACCAGTTAGTTTTTCAAGAAGTTGTGATGTGGGGGGAGAGCATGCTTTCCCAGAATTTTCCCAGTGTCTTTGGGCATTTTGGCCGCCTTGCCCCTCCACTCTCCTTTCTGACAGTGAACTTCCAGCTTCTGGGAGGAGAAAGTATTTGGAAATTTGAAGTTAAGTGTTTGAACTATAGCCACAGATTTATGGGTTGTTACCCAAAGACTTCTTATCTTTTGGCTTTCCTTGGTGTTAGACCCGACAGAAAATGCAGTGAATGAGTGGGCTTGTGTATTTATTTTCATCACTGGTTGGTTTCTCTCTGACCAATCTAGGCATGCTATAAGCACAGGCTGACAGGAATTATGGCTTTTATTCCATGTGGAAATAAGTGGATAAGCAAATACTCCCAGCCTGATTTTCTTTCCAATTCATTATTTACAGGGAATTCACCCTCTGCAATTATTTTCAAATCAAATTTGCTCTACCAATCCCTCCCTGTAAGGTTTGCTCTGGAGATCATCACCAACCTAGATATCTTTTATTTTTTAGCAGCTTACGTCCCCTCCATATTAATGCCAATTTTAAAAAAGTCCACAAATGGATTAAAGGTGATATCACTAGTTGCCTGGAGATTCACTCAGGAAGAAAATTTAAGTTACAGCAGAAATGGATAAAAGGAAGGAAAGTCAATAACTCACGCATGTTTGCTATCTGGACTTTTGCTGTATTAAAATAGTCAGGAGAACTATTGAATTAAATGGGGAAAAATATATCATATGTAAGATAGATTCCAGGAAAGGCATATTATTAATATTGTCCCAGAATCACAAACTAACGACCAAAGCACTTGCATATGGATTGTCCCTGGAGCAGGCTGATACAGTTGGTAACCTCTGCCCAGCTGTCAGAGGTCACAGCTTATGGACATAATTCCCTTTGTCATATTGGAAAGATGGCCATGAAAAGCAAGCTCTCCTGCCTACCCCATTGCCTCCCATCGTCATGATGGAAATGACGAAGTGATACTAAGTAATGCTGGCCCTCTTCCACCATAGATGGGGTGATCACGAGTGAGAGCATGGATGTAAATACTATCCATCCTTTTGGGAAAAAAGCAAATGGGTTTTGGCAGCAGGTCTGATCAGTTTGGAGTATATATGGTGGAGGAGGAGGGTATCATTGGAAAATATTTTGAAGATTTTATTAACGATACCACTTTTCAAAAATGTAGCAGATGAGAAGAGTAGATTAGTCACACTGTTCTTTCTGGCAGTGCTCTTGGTAAAAAACTGGTTAGAGAGAAGCCATATTGTTCTTTTCTGTATAAATACATACCCAGAAATGGCTAGTTCCTGTACTGGTATTTTCCTATTCTTTTCACAACTGAAGGAATTATATTACTCCCCCTTTTTTCCAACTGCAAATGGCCCCTGTTGTCTATAAGATATCAGAGGTAATGCCCACTATTGTTACTATATTAACAATAATTACTAGTATTTCACTACCACTTACTAAGATAGCCACTGTAATGGACTTCTTTTCTTAAATTTTCTCCTTTAACCCTTACCACACCCTATGAGATAGGCACTATTATTGTCCTCATGTTTCAGATGTGGAAAATGAAAATCCGAGACATTAAGTCACTTTCCTACTTACTTCTTGGACTCTGAGAAGATGGGAATAAGATTATATTGTTGACTTGCTTTGTAAGTCACTAACTATAAGGCCATGGTCTAAAAGGGGACTATAAACAAGTCAACTGTTAAGTGGCATCACACAACTAGTAAGTGGCAGGCCAGGATGAGATCCAATCCAAAAACCATGATCTTAATGGTTCCTTTAGTTTTCCTTTGTTTAGGGTCACATAACCTTAAGAGTTAAGAGTTTATCATGCCTGGTCTGGCCAAAGGCCTGATGGGGGTTGGTGAAAGTGTGTTGCAGTTTTAAAAAATATTAATTACTTTGAATCATGAAGTGTGAGGTAGGAGCAGTTTGAAGTTCTGTAAGGTACAAGCTATTGTTTTCTGATTATTTGTTAAACTGAGGTGGAGTTTAAAAACTCGGGTTAGGCTGCTTGTCGAAGTAAAGAAGCTAGAAAGGGGCCAGGGCTGCTGGCACAAGGCAGAGCCATTAGTCACTGCCTCCTGTGGCTGTATGTGTATATATAGCATTGCCCTTAATATTTGAAGATGACTCTTCTGAGGCAGCCAATTCTCAGGCCAAAGTTCCCATTATCAGTAGGATTTAACACTTGACTTGTTTATAGTGGTCATTGCCAGTGTCCTACCCCTCTGACTTAGACCATGGCCTTATAGTTAGTGACTTACAAAGCAAGTCAACCATATAATCTAGTTCCCATCTTCTCAGAGTCCAACCAAATGGAGAATACAAAATTATTCCAGTTTTTTTTAATATTCTACTTTTAGGAGAGAGGAATAAGTAAACTGATACAGAAAATATTCCCTACCCATGTCCATCCCTCCCAACAAAGACAATTTCTGTTCTAGGTTTTAGACTTAGCACAAATACAGCCTTATCTCCTACACCTTTTAAGATATCCACAGTATCATCATAATTGGTTTATCCTTCAAAACCTACTTCAAAGTCACTTCTCCAGCTTAACATCACTTCCTCTATGCTCCTCCTCCCTCTCTACCACCATCTCTCCTCCTAGCAGAGTAACTGTCTCCCCTTCATATCTTTGTTAAGCCAGTATCAAATTATGCAATAGTTTGTCTGTCTATCCCACTAATCTATGAGCCCCTCAAAGGGCAGGGAAACATGGATTTTCCAACCTGGTACCACCAAAGAGTGCATGGATTTAATATGTTTCTTGAATTAATATTCAGAAGGGATCCTAAAGCCCTGCCATAATTTCTCAAAGATTCAGGTACAGCTAGCCCTTACTGACCATCTGGGTTCTCACCACAACCTGGTGAAAGGGGTGGTATCATTCTTATTTATACATGGGGAGACTGAAGCTCTGTGTTTCTCCAATTTGTAGTGGGCATAAGAGGTATCTAGGGTGCTTGTTCGACAGGCAGATTCCCCAGCACCACCCAGAAGGAAACCTCAGCTGTGGACCCTGGAACTTGGCTAGTTAGCAAGCACTCCAGATGATTGTGATGCACATGATTGGACCACACTTTGACAAACACAGGTATGAGTGATTGCGATACAGCAAGAAAATAGTGGAGCCAGAGTTGAAACTCAGCCCTCCCAATCTTGGTTGTACTCTCTCTCCTATGGCAAAGAAGTAGACAGAAACATGTTGGAAAGATTTTCAGCAACAACGGCTAAAGTAAAATGGCTTGTGGATTAACCCCAGGACTATTTTTGTTTTCCTCCAAGAGATCTTGCCAGACTTCCAACAGCATAGCAGAGGGCTGACAAGTCATCTCTTACACAACTTACCTCAGGAAAGCATAAACCACAGAGCTTTGGGAACTTACAGAATTTATGCTTCTTCTTGTTTTTTCTTTCTCTGTTTCCCCTCCATCACCAGCCACACCATGAACTTAAAGAGCATACTCAGTACCTGCACTGCAATTAGTTGATTGGTTAAATATTAAGATTTCTAGTTGAAAAGCAGTAGCTACAGCATTTGGGACTTTGACAATAATATTAATGTGTTTGTTTCAAAACCAGGAAAACAAATGTGTGTTTTAACAGACAATTAGCACAAATGTTAAAAGAGCTGGGATAAGGTAGCTTTTTTTGCAGCCCAATTACGCTTTCAATGTTTTTTTTTTTCCGAAATATTAGGTAGGAAATGTGGAATGAATGCGATGATGCAATCTAAAAACTAGACGGCCATAGTCAACCATTCAACCTAGACCAGGGTAACATGAGTGTACTGGTATCTCAGAAGCCCAGAAGTCAGGGATGGGAATGACAGACCATAGTCCAGAAAAGCCCAACAGAGCCTTTCTAGTGCAGCTAGCCCCTGTTCTTACTGACTGAGGAAGCCTCCAAGGTTCTAATGGTGGAGCCTGTTGGACTTCCAGGACCCCTGCATCGAACCTCAACCTATTCTCTTGAGTTCACATTCAGCTCATAACCTTAAAGTGACAAGGACTATTCCTGAGATTTTTCAGTCTGTACCAGCTCACCTTGAAATAACAAAAAAGACCCCTGGCTCCAGCTCAGAGAAGTGGGAGAAGAGACCCCTACAGAGGTCCCAAATGGTTTCTTTCTTAATGGGAAAAAAACAAGAAAAAGATAAAGGAAGTAAGGTTAAGATCATGAATATCATGAATAAATATTCACTCATCATTTTTTATAGTATGGTGGGAGTATATAGCTCAGTGGTTAAAAGTGTGGGCTCTGAAGCTGTACTGCCTGATTTTGAATTTCAATGCCAGCATTAACTCCATCTGTGACCTTGGGCAACTTCCTAACTTCTTTGTCTTTCATTTTCCTTATCTGTAAAATAGGTATGAAAATATTACCAATCTTATAGGGTTGTTGTGAGGATTAGATTACATAATACATACACAGCCTTAAAACAGTGTTTGGCACATCATAAAAATTTTAATCAATACTAGGAATCAACATCATTATCATTAGGTGAATAATAAAGGTTAATAAACAGGCTAAAAAGTGTGTGGAACTTGTCTAAAGTCACACAGCTAGTAAATGGTAGAGCCAAGATTTGATTTTAGATCTATCTGGCTCCAGGTCTGTATTTCTTCCACTATACCTTGTTGCCTTTATAAATGCAGGATACATGCTGTGAGTTCCTTGGAGAAGTGCATGCCAAGACCTGTGTCCTTCTTCCTACACCCCACCCCCACTGCAATTGCCATCTGGAAGGCTGGTTTAGCACTCTAGGTTCTTATAGATCTATTAAAAGCCTTGAATATCCTTGTAACTGCTCCAATATGGAGGTGGCTGTCTCCAGGACCCTCCAGCTTATAGACTAAAACAATGGATCTTCCAGGATGAGGGTTAGCTTGTGAAGGCACTCTCTACCCCAAGGTTCTCATCTGCATACCTTGAGGATCAAGCTATTATCTCCCACCCTGCCACTTTCATAGCCCATGTGAGAATGATTACTTACAATATAGGCTAGCATAAAACCTTTCCCTTTTATCTCCCCTCCCCTCCTCTTCTCTTCCCCAAGGAAGAATATGTTGTGACATCCTGATCCACTTGAGTGGCTCTTTGATCCATTCTTGGTAACACTCATAAAGAAATAAAGCCCTTGCATATCTAATAGCATCGTTTCTCTCAAGCTGCGTGGGAGCCTTCTCTTACAAAGGCCCCTGTCAGCTCCCTCAGCCTGCATAGTCATGATGCAGGCTGTGGTGTCACTGCTGGTGACGTCTGTGATTGGAGAGAGTGGGATGTGCCCCGAGCTTCAGCACATTGTTCACAAACAATGATAGATTATTAATTTTCAAAGAAAATGAAGAGGAATTCAAAATAACACCTGCAATGTACAATGTATTGCTTCATGAGCAATAAATAGCAAACAGAAGATACAACTTTGAGCCCTAAGCTTAATGCAGAACCAAAACAAGATTTATCCTGCTGTTTCCTTTCCCTTAGCCAGAGAACAGAAAGCACAGTATTATTCTGTTCTAGGATACCCAACACTGCCCTTGTGCCATAATTTTTTTACAACACATACTTCTTCAGTGCCTACTGTATGTAAGGTCCTGTATGATATGCTAGAGATGGTGTTTTCTTCTGTGTTCCATGCAAGCATTTTCTAAACTTCCTCTCTTTCTTTTGCAATGGTATTCCTAGCACTGTTTGCAAGACTTCCATGGCACTTGGACTCCCCACCATGAGGATCATTTATTTGATGTAAAGCATTAAAGTAACCATGCTAAAATGTTAATAGATTCTTGGTAGGGGAGGTGGTCAGATTTTTTTTAGTAAAGTGGCATAAGGGAGTAGTACATAAACTGCAGAGGTTGGGATTGACTGCACATGTGGTAGATGGGAAGGGATTGGGAAGAAGGCAGGGGTATAAGGCACTCTCTAGTAAGAACCCATGAACATAGGGGCACCTGGGTGGCTCAGTCAGTTAAGCATCTGAGTCTTGATTTTGGCTCAGGTCATGATCTTATGGTTTGTGAGCCTCACTGACAGAGCTGAGCCTGCTTGGGATTCTCTCTTACCCTCTCTCCCTGCCCTTCCCCTGCTCTCTCTCTTTCAAAATAAATAAATAAAAACTTTTTAAAAAAGAACACATCTTTGTGCAGTAGAGCACATCTTGCAGTAGAGCAAGATTTCTCAGTCTTCTCACTGTTGACATTTTGGGTCAGATCATTATTTGCTGTGGGAGGCTGTCCTGTACCTTGTAGGGTGTTTGGCAGTATCCCTGGCCTCTATCCACTAGATTCCAGTAGCACCCCCTACCTCCAGTTGTGACAACCAAAGATGTCTCCATATATTGCCAATGTTCCTTGGGGGGGAGGGGGCAACTTAGCCCCAGTTTAGGATCCCTGCAATAGAGGACCTGGGGAATATCCATCTATGTAATGATGAGATCAATAGCCTTCGCAGCTCAAATATTTTATAACTTTATTATTTCCCTAGCTTAATATAGCATAGTGGTTAAGAGCATGAATTGTGGAGCCAGACTGCCTGGGTTTGAATTAGGCTTCACTGCAAGCTAACTTTATGACCATTGACAGGTTACTTCACCTCTCTGCTCCTGTTATCTCATCAGTAAAATAAGGGTAATGAGAGGTCCTACTTCATAGGATTGTTTGAGTTATAAATTAATGTACATAAAGTACCTAGAACAGTGCCTGACACATAAGTATTAAGTAAGTGTTAACTATTTTTAATCTTGTTATAATTACTATCATTAACACTATTATTTACCATTTATCTAAGTACTGGTATGTTCCAGAGGTCTGATGTTTCACCCAGCTTTGGACCACTATCTTCCTTCTGCAGCAATGACTAGAGAGCTAAGTCCACGGTGCAATACTACATAATGCAAAGAGATTTTATTTGGCTCTGGGTCTATGAAATAGGCATTGCAGGTAAGCCCCACTTTGTACAATTGCTGAGTTCTTCCAGAGTTCACTTATTTAAAAGCACACTAATTGGCACCTACTTTTAGCTAATCACTGTAGAATATACAAAAGTAAATAAGATTTATATCTCCTGACTTCAAGGAGCTAACAAATATGGCTGCTACATGCACATTTATGTTAGTAAATTTAACTACCTTTAAATTTTCACAGAAATTCTAGTCAGTTCCTTTTTACCCATGAGGAACTTCTATGTGATAAAAATTATCTTTCTATTTCCAGATTTATCTTTCTTAAAGTTTGTATTTCTATAAGTATTGTATAAGTAACTATTGTGATATTCTTATACTATCAGCATTTAGGATTATAATACCTCAAATTATCACCATTTATCTTCCCCTTACTCTCCGTTTAAAATGCTGACTATTTAGTCCTCAGAAGATACTGACCAAAAGAGATTTTATCTTATTGTATTCCATTCTGAATAGCTTGTCACATGCTGTATACCTACTTTTTTCTGGGAAGAAGAATGTCTATGCAAGACTCTCTTACACATGCTCATATATTTCCTCATTCATTTATTTAAAATAGTTTATTGAACATCAACTTTGTGTTAGACACAGTGTCTAGGCACGAAGAATAACAGGAGAAATGAGGGAATCCAGTGTCTAGGAGGAAAGACAGATATAAAAAGTTATAAAAATATAATGAAATAAAGGCTATTATAGTAATGTGTTCAATGAACTAGGGGAACACAAAAAATAAAGAGCTCTTTGGGAAGGAGTTTAGTGTGATGGATAAGACTGTGGGCATTGGTACCAGAGCTGCCTGGGTCCATATTTCTGTTCTACCACTTATTAGCTGTGTGATATTGAGCTGATTACTTAAACTCTCTGTGCCTCTGTTTCATTATCTGTATAGTATATTGTTATAATTCCTATATATGCTGTGTCTCTCAGTAGACTTCGAGCCCTTCAAGGGTTAGGACTACTTCATCATCATCACCTTAACTATTACCATGTTATTATTACCACTTACCAAGTGCTCACTCTGAACCAGGAGCCATGCTAAATTCTTTACCCACATTATGTAATTTAATCTTCAACAAACCTATAAGGCAAATACTATCACTTTCCTAAATTTGTAGCTTTCCATTTTTTTCTCATCAAACCCAGTTCTTTATTCAGAGAACTTAACACAATGTGTAATTATTTTATATTTATCTGTATTTTAATATCTCCCTCCTGCACTAGAGAGCTTCATAAGACCAAGGATTGGGATGAGGCCTGTTTGACTCACCATAATGTCTTCAACGACTATAATGGTGCCTGGCACACAGAAAATGTACAATGAATGTACAATAAATGTAAAAGGAAAGCTGGAAGGCAGACCAGCAATAAGAGAAGTAAAGAGAAATAGAATAATCACAAACTCTAGTCCAGAACCATCTGACTCCCAAACCCATGCTCTTGATAAATAGCGTTGCTTCCTACTCTTAACAGACTTTCAAAGGATGTTTGTTGACAAAATCCTCTCCTCAACTTTGCATAATACTGTGTAACAAAATTATAGTAAGCATAAAAATCAATAGATATAAACCTGGACATAAGAAAGAGAATTATGGGAGAGTGAATTGTCAGAAAAGGAGAGTTTTTGTCTTAATAAAAGAGTATAGATGACAAGATGACATCAACATAAACAAACTTGTTTCAAAGGAAATAAAGGAAACAAATTAAATAATTAACTCTACTACAAGATGGGTGTATCACAGAATGTGTGTGTGTATGTGTGTGTGGGTGTTGTCTTCAAGATAAATAACTGACAATAATTGACTAGTTAATCAAGTGAAGTATAATATAAAAATAAACAGATGGCTATGATTTGATAGTTATGGAGTCGTACCAAATTAAAATGGATAATTACTTCCAAATCTTTTACTCTTTTGGCACTAATGAACTCTTGTTCCAAAGTGCCATAACTTCAATCAACTTACACAGAAGGGATTCATTCACAACTACTCTACAACCCGTGAGCTCTTGAAGAGTTGCCAAACAAGGCAGAACAGAAAATGTGCATTGCAGGACACGTTCTTCAGACTTGGTGAGGTATTTTGACAGCACTCGTACTTGCCTTCTGAATATTCTTGGCCACTGCCAGTGAATGTAGGACTTATGGGCAAATGAGCAATCTCTTCCTTTAGTGACATGGGACCACATTTATAAAATACTTAAAGAAATTGCTAGATGTCCATTTTTAGTCTGGAAAGCAAATCAGACTGGACTTAACTTTTCCACTATTAAGTGATAATTCCAAACAGATGTTCAACACAGCATATGTTGTTAGTTCACACCTTTATCCAGATTGTTGCCAGATAGAGATGATCATCTGGGATTTCCCTTTGAAAGTAAAAATTTATAAGCTTCCTTATATGTATGACTGTGCCTATATTGGAGAAAGATTATATCCAATGATATCAAACTGAATTATTAGTTAGGTGCATTTATTTCTGGTTGTAGCTCTAAATGAATTACTACATGTAAATTCAGTTGTCCTGGAGAGAGATGAGTAACTATGCTATCACCTTTAAGATAATTTATCTTTCTGAAAAGGTATATAAATAATCAAGAGTATCATTGCATAGATTGCTCATTGTGCCCAAAATCAATGTAAGTTTATTTTGTTTATTCATTCATAAAAATATTTCTTGAATACCTACTTGATATAAGACACTGAACTAAGAAATGGGGAAACAAACACCCAAAACTAAGTACCTGACCTAAAGGAGCATGCAGGCCAGCAGAAGAGAGACATGTATTCAATAAGTATAATTCAAGGCAGTCAATGGTAATGCCAAGTTTATCATGCTTCCTGGAATGCTCTTCAACCCTAATTTTCCTACCACTACCTGGAGGAATATCCTATCCCTCCTTAAAGACTCATTCCAAATTACTCTTTCCCAGCAAAGTCTCCCCTAGTATTCCTCATCCTCTCTAAACACCCAACCCCAAACATATACATCCCAAGTTATTCCAGAAAATTTAATTACTCCTTCTCTGTTCTCATAGCACTTTACTCATAGTTTTAATGCAGCACTTATTACAATAATTTATATTTGGTTATATGTCATGCCTCTAATTGTTTTGTGAGTTCTTCCAGAGCAGTAAATGAGTTTTCTTCATCTCTGTAACTTGCAGTGACTAGCATAGGACCTGGCATATACTGAGCCTCAGTAAAGGTTTGGTTTACAAAAAGGAATGAGAGAATAAGCAAACATAAAAATCAAATTCTAGATAGAATGTTATGATAATACATTAGGAAAGAATAATTAATTCTAGTGAGGTGGCTTCACAGACAAAGTAACATTTGAGATGACACCTGAAAACTGAGTAGGATTTGACAGGTGGAGATGGGTGTTGGGGGAATGGAGGGAAAGGAAAAGACAGAACTCCTTAAGAATTTAAGAACTGAATTTACTGACAGCAGAACAGAGGAAGAAATCCAAAGCATCTGCAGTCTCCCCCCAAGGATACTCCTAGCCAAGGCTACCTCAAGAAACAAGCCGAAGTACACATGGTGGAGAGTCCCAAATACCACTTCAAGTAGGGAAATAAAATAACCAAAGGCACAAAGAGACACCAAGGGACACCGTTAAAAGGACACTTCCTGAACGGACAGGCTGTGGAGAGTCAATGAGCCTCTTGAATATAGCAGAAATCGCAGGGGCAGAGTGCATAACAAGCTTTTAAAACTTACAAGAGACAGAAAGGTAGCCAAAATGATGAAACAGAAGAACACTCCTCTAAAGAAATTCCAGGAAGAAATGACAGCTAAAGAATTGGTCAAAACAGATTTAAGCAACATAGCTGAGCAAGAACTTAGAACAATAGTCATAAAATTAATCGCTGGGCTTGAAAAATGCATGGAAGACACCAGAGAAGCTATTGCTACAAAGATTATGTACTTTAAAAATAGTTGTAACAAATTTAAAAATGCTATAAATGAGGTGCATAATAAAATGGAGGTGGCCACTGCACGAATTGAAGAGGCAGAGAGAAGAATAGGTGAGTTAGACACAATTATAGAAAAAGAGGAAGCCGAGAAAAAGAGAGATAAATTGATCCAGGAGCATGAAAGGAGAATTCAAGAACTGAGTGTTACAATCAAATGAAATATCTGTATCATTGGAATTCCAGAAGAAGAAGAGAGAGAAACGGGCTCAAAGCGTACTTGAACAAATTATAGCCGAGAACTTCCCCCTTCTGGGGAAGGAAACAGACATTGAAATCCAAGAGGCACAGAGAACTCCCCTCAGACATAACTTGATTCAACCTTCAGCACAACATATAATAGTGGAACTGGCAAAATATGAGGATAAAGTGAGAATTCTGAAAGCAGCGAGGGACAAAAGGGCCCTAACACACAAAGGGAGACATATCAGGGTGGTTGCAGACCTATCTACTGAAACTTAGTAGGCCAGAAAAGAATGGCAGGAAATCTTCAATGTGATGAACAGAAAAAATATGCAGCCAAGAATCCTTTATCCAGCAAGCCTGTCATTCAGAATAGACGGAGATATAAAGGTGTTCCCAAATAATCAAAAATTGAAAGAATTCATCACCACTAAACCAACCCTACAAGAAATCCTAAGAGGGACTCTATGAGGGAAATGTTGCAAGGAACACAAGGAAGCAGAGACACCGCTACAAGCATGAATCCTACAGAGAACACAATGACTCTAAACCCATATGTTTCAATAATAACACTGAATGTAAATGTACTAAATGCTCCAATCAAAAGACATAGGGTATCAGAATGGATTTAAAAAAAAAAAATCCATCTATTTGCTGTCTATAAGAGACTCATTTTAGACCTGAGGACATCTTCAGATTGAAAGTGAGAGGATGGAGAAATATCTATCATGCGACTGGAAGTCAAAAGAAAGCTGGAGTAGTCATACTTATATCAGACAAACTGCACTTTAAAGTAAAGGCAGTAACAAGAGATGAAGAAGGGCATTATAAAAAATTACA
>CM053579.1:18403302-18503107 GCA_028646485.1 Cryptoprocta ferox
TCCCAGACTTCGGCCTCTACTACAACGCTGTCATCATCAAGACAGTATGGTACTGGCACAAAAACAGACACATCGGCCAATGGAATAGAATAGAGAACCCAGAATTGGACCCACAAGTGTATGGCCAATTAATCTTTAACAAAGCAGGAAAGAGTATCCAATGGAAAAAAGGCAGCCTCTTTAACAGATGGTGCTGGGAGAACTGGACAGCAACATGCAAAAGAATGAACCTAGACCACTTTCTTACAACCTACACAAAAATAAACTCAAAATGGATGAAGGACCTGAATGTGAAACAGGAAACCATCAAAACCCTAGAGGAGAAAGCAGGAAACAACCTCCTTGATCTCAACCACAGCAATTTCTTACTCAACACATTTCCAAAGGCAAGGGAATCAAGAGCAAAAATGAACTACTGGGACCTCATCAGATTAAAAAGCTTCTGCATGGTAAAGGAAACAATCAATAAACCTAATAGGCAACTGATGGAATGGGAAAAGATAGTTGCAAATGACATATTGGATAAAGGGCTAGTATCCATAATCTATAAGGAACTCACCAAACTCCACACCCGAAAAACAAATAATCAAGTGAAGAGATGGGCAAAAGAAATGAACAGACACTTCTCCAAAGAGGACATCCAGATGGCCATGAGACATATGAAACGATGCTCAGCATCACTCATCATCAGGGAAATACAAATCAAAACCACACTGAGATACCACCTCACGCTGGTCAGAGTGGCTAAAATGAACAAATCAGGAGACTATAGATGCTGGCGAGGATGTGGAGAAACGGGCACCCTACTACACTGTTGGTGAGAATGCAAACTGGTGCAGCGCTCTGGAAAACAGGGTGGAGCTTCCTCAAAAAACTAACAATCGAACTCCTCTAGGATCCAGCAATAGCACTGCTAGGAATTTACCCAAGGGATACAGAAGTTCTGATGCATAGGGGCACATGTACCCCAATGTTCACAGCAGCACTTTCAACAATAGCCACATCATGGAAACAGCCTAAATGTCCATCAACTGACGAATGGATCAAGAAGATGTGGTTTATATATACAATGGAATACTACATGGCCATGAGAGAGAATGAAATCTGGCCATTTGTAGCAACGTGGATGGACCTCGAGGGTGTTATGTTAAGTGAAATAAGTTAGGTAGAGAAGGACAGATACCATATGTTTTCACTCATAAGTGGAACAGGAGAAACTTAACAGAGGGCTATGGGGGAGTGGAACTCTAAAAAATAGTTGGGAAGTGGGAGGGAGGCAAACCATGAGAGACTCTTGAATATTGAGAACAAACTGAGGGCTGATGGGGGTGGGGGAGAGGGGAAGGGGGGTGATGGGCATGGAGGAGGGCACTTGTTGGGATGAGCACTGGGTGTTATATGGAAACCAACTTGACAATAAAGTATAAAAGTAAAATAAAATAATGCAAAAAATTGATTAATTAATTAATTAATAATAAATAAATAAAAAGAATTGAATTTATTATAGCAAAATAATGCTATAAATTACACATGGTTCTTATCTAAACCATCTGGTTCATGTGAAGAACCTTAGCAGGATCTCTATTTGCTAACATTTTAACAGGTTCTTTGAATTAATATACATTTTGAAAATTGTAATACTGTGCTGTCCTTTAACAAAGCTGATAATTTAGATAATCTTCTCTCCTTCCCAAAATTAGTCCAGAGTTTGGCTAGGTTGGTACATTGTAAATTCTCTTTCTTTGATCTCAGAATTCTTTATTAAGAATACTTCCTGATTCTCTTATGTTTCCCAGGACTGCAGAGCCAATGAGTAGCCTAACTGTTGCAACAAATTAGTTTTGGCATGGAGGCCCAGTCTTTCTAAACCTAGATGTTTCATGTTGGAGTCATTCTCATCACTAGAGAAAACCATGGTGCAGATTCAGTAGTTTCTAAAGGTCCCTTCCAGTTATAACATGCCCTAAAACTTGTCTCCCCTGGAGTGAAGATTGGGAATTCAGATGAATTAAATAATCAATATGTAAACTCTTGACTCAAAGGGTATTTGATGCCCCATGTTTATTTTCTTAATTATATTTACAAGGAGGCTATTTCTAGCCATACTATGCCTTCACGGGAAACCACTGAAAACTGGGTGTGAGGACTAGAGTTTCTGGCGATAGAGAAACCACCAGTTCTGAAATGTGACTTCTGACTATAGTAACAAATGCTAAGGCCATCAATCACTCTCTGTGTTTGTGCGGGGGGTGGGGGGTTATGGAGAAGTGGCATAAGAAACATAGAAGAATCATAAAAATGAATAATTCAGAAATAATATTTTTAAACATTTGCATTTCTTGTTCTGACCAATCAGTGACCAAAATAGCACTTGTATAAATAACCAGGGCAAGGATCATCCCTGATATTTCCAGGTTAGAAGGATGTGATAGATGTTAGCAAGCTACTATTAGAACAGAGTTGCCTTCCGGAGTGTAATTGGCAGGAGTGTATACTGAGAGGTAGGAGAAAAGCCATGGAAAGATTTTTCTATGAAAATCAGTAGTCAGAGGGAAATTTCCAAAAATATGTCTTTCCGTGCTCCCAACTATGCAGTATATACATGCACATGCATGCATAACCCACTTCAGTGTCTGCTTATGTCATCATTGCTCCTGGAATGTCTTTTTCCTTTTTCTTCTTTACCTATCTAATAACTACCCATCACTCAAGACATGTTCTGTAAAAATCTGGCCAATTTGTTCAAATCCTATCTTCCCCATGAAGTTTTTCCCACCTACTCAAGCCACATTTTCATTCCTTAAATTTCAGTAAAATTTCCAGTCAATTCCATTCAATTCTTTGATTGTTTCTTAATTGTTTCATTGGAGATAGTAAAGTATTGTGACTAAAAGTATATATCCTGCATGACCTCGGACAATATATGTTACCTTTAAAAGCCTTTCATCTAATAAATGGAGATATAAATAGTGCCTCTCACAAGGTTATTTTGAAAGATAATTGAAAAGAATATGTGCCAAGTGCTTTACCTAGTACATGGTAAGTGTTCAATAATTAGTGGTAGTAATGGATGGAGGTGGTGAGAGTAGTGACAATAGTAATAATCATTGCCACCATCATTGGTCTCTTCAATTAGATTGTATAACCTTGGAAGGCAAGGACTACATATCCTATCTGCTTATTCTCTGATGTCCCCCTAATTCCCAAAATACTCAGTTGGCTAATTTGATATCTGCTGATTGTATGTCCATCCCTATTTAATGTTAACTGCCTCAAAGAAATGAAATTACATCAAAAATAGAATTTTTTATTTTTTATGCTACCATGGAAGCCCTTGCACGTTTTTTCATAGTTTGCATGCATGAGTAGTTTGGATGGAAGCTGATGAAGTAATCATATGCAACTAGACTATGAGAAGAATAGGAAATCTCTTAGTCATCCCAAGCTCCTGTGGTATATACGCTTGAAAAAAAAAACCAGAAAACTACAAAACCCTGATGAGTGAAATCAAAGAAGAACTAAATAAATGGAGAGATATTTCATGTCCATGGATAGGAAGACTCAATATTGTCAAGATGTTAGTTCTTCTCAACTTGATTTAATGCATTCCCAATCAAAATCCAAGCAAGTTATTTTGTAGTTATCAACAGATTCTAAAGTTGATATGGAGAGGCAAAAGACTCAGAATACCCAACACAATGTTGAAGAAGAACAAAGTTGGAAGCCCGATGCTACCCAACTTCAAGATTTACTATAAAGCTACAGCAATCAAGCCAGTGTGATATTGGTGAAATAGTAGACAAATAGATCAGTGGTGTAGAGAACCCAGAAACAGACCCCACAAATAGAGTTAACTGATCTTTCACAAAGGAGTAAATGCAATACTATGAGCAAAGACAGTCTCTTCAACAAATGTGCCAGAACAGCTGGAAATCCACATGCAAACAAAGATCTTATACCCATCACAAAAATTAACTCAAAATGGATCATAGACCTAAATGTGAAATGCAAAACTATAAAACTCCTAGCAAATAACATGAGAGAAAACCTAAAGGACCTTGGATATGGTAATGACTTTTTTAATATGTTTATTTCTTTTTGAGAGAGAGAGAGAGGCAGAGAGAGAGAAGGAATCCAAAGCAAGCTCTGCACTGACAGCAGAGAGCCCAATGTGGGGCTGGAACCCACAAACTGTGAGATCTTGACCTGAGCCAAAGTCGGACGCCTAACTGACTGAGCACCCAGGCACCCTGGTGATGACTTTTTAATACACCAAAGTCATGATCCATGAAAGAAATTATTGATAAGCTGGACTTCATTAAAATTAAAATCTTATGTTCTGCAAAAGACAGTGTAAAGATAATGAGACTATAAGCCACAACCTGGGATAAAATATTTGCAAAATGCACATCTGGTAAAGGACTGTTATCTAAAATATACAAATAACTCTTAAAACACAATAAGAAAACAAACAACCCAATTTAAAAATGGGTCAGAAACTTTAACAGACAACTCACTAAGAACATACACAGATGGCAAATAAATATATTAAAAGATGTCCCATATTATGTAACAGGAAAATGCAAATTAAAACAGCAAAAAAATACTACTACACACCTATTAGAATGGCCAGAATCCAGAAAACTGACAATACTAAATACTACTGATGATATGGAGCAACAGGAACTCTCATTCATTGCCAGTGGGGATGCAAACTGGTTTGGCCACTTTAGAAAATAGGCTGACAGTTTCTTACAAAAGTAAATATGCTCTTACTATACAATTCAGTGATTGTGCTGCCTGGCATTTACCCAAAAGAGTTGAAAACTTATGTTCACACAAAACTGTGCACATGGATGTTTATAGCAGTTTTATTCATAATTGTCAAAACTTGGAAACAATACAATGTTCTTCAGTAGGTGAATGGATAAATAAACTGTGGTACGTCCATATGATGGAACATTATGCAGCACTAAAAGAAAATGAGCTATCAGGCCATGAAAAGACATGGAGGAAACTTAAATGCATACTACTGAGAAAACCGAATCTGAAAAGGC
Source organism: Cryptoprocta ferox (assembly GCA_028646485.1). Taxonomy (NCBI): domain Eukaryota; kingdom Metazoa; phylum Chordata; class Mammalia; order Carnivora; family Eupleridae; genus Cryptoprocta; species Cryptoprocta ferox. Next base: position 18,408,360 of record CM053579.1, read on the forward strand.
TGTGTGTTGGATGATGCCAACTATGTGACATAGAAAAGGCAAAACTATGCAGATGGAATAAGATCAGTAATTGCCAGGGGTTGGGATATAGGGAGGGATGATATAAGCAGAGCACAGAGAATTTTTAGGGCAGTGAAAATATTCTGTATGATACCACAATGATGTATACATGTTATGCATTTTTCCAAACCCATAGAATGTACAACACCAAGGGTGAACCCTAGTGTAAACTCTGGCTTTTGGGTGATTTTGATGCATCATTGTAACAAATGTACCACTCTGGTGGGGGATGTTGATAATGGGGGAGTCTATGCATGTGTGAGGATAGGGGGTATTAAATGAAATATCTGTACCTTCACTGTAATTTTGCTGTGAACATAAAACTGCTCTAAAAAATAAAACCTTCATGAAAAAAAAAAAACAACAGGAAAGGAAGGAATAGAGGGAGCAGACAGAAAACGAAAGAAACACTAAAATACCATCTGGTAAACTTCTTTCAAATTCTATGACTTCCTTCCAGTTCAGGCTGTATTGTTTTAACCCTTGTAAAGAGCTGGAATTAAGGCCCTCTCTACTACTTGTCCATCAGTCCATTTCTGTAAAGAGTTTGCCAGTTTATGTTAAGCAAACTACATACTGAAACCTTAATACAACATTATTTTGCTTGTCATTTCTTTTTAGCTGATAGTAACAGAACTCTGAATGTGGATTCCACTGCAATGACGCTACCTATGTCTGATCCAACTGCATGGGCCACAGCAATGAACAATCTTGGAATGGCACCACTGGGAATTGCTGGACAACCAATTTTGCCTGGTATGCTATTTTTAATCACGTCACAAGTGTTTTTTTTATTGACCATGTGGTAATAAATATAACAGTATGACACAACTTATTTTGAAGTTGACATTTACCAGATTCTGCCTAGAGTGTGCATTTTTGTAATATGAGCTTTATAGGCAGGGTGGCCGGTAGTTACTAGTATACTCCCTATTGCACTATGGGCTAGGGATATGTCTGATGCAGGATATGGGCATTGATATTTAAATAGCTTGTTGAAATAAAAGGCAACAGGATTTGGCAAGGAATTATAAAGTTTAATTTTATAGATTTAGAGGAGACAAATAGACATGGAGTGGAAATGAGAATAGACTTAGACACCTCAAAAATCTTAGATTCCTAAAGTGGGGGAAAGGAGATGGTAGGTAACATCCCAAAGTGGTTCACATTGGATAACTGTTCATATTTTTTTAAGCAAAGTACCAGTAAGAGAATAGGCATGGTGTACTTACTCCATCTCCACTAAAGATAAAATCAGAAGAAAAATTCCACAGCCTCTGAAGGGTTTGGTTTAATCACACACAAAAAATTCTGTACTACCAGAACTATTAACCATTAAAATGGATTTGTGAAGACATTAGGGAATTGCCATCTCCGGAAGCCTAAATATTAATCTCCCCAGGTTCATTTAATTGTTATCCTACTTTAAAAGAATAACAGGACCAGGCCCACTGAGTACCTTGCTACTCAAAGTATAATCTGCATAACCTGGGACCTGTTAAGAATTGCCAAATCTTAGGCACTAGCCCGGAGCTACTGAATCAGAAGCTGCATTTTAACATGATCCCCAGGTTATTCACAAACACAGTAGAGAAATGGATCTAGAGTAATGCCACTTTGTTGTGCCATTTGTCTATATAGTGACCCTACCCCTTCCCCCAAAATAATTTCACAATACCAATTCAGATTTTGAATCCTTATAAGGTATAATGGGGGCATGGTAGTGTAGGCAACAATACTTTATAATCTTAATAATAAATTAAGAAATGTGATTACATAGAAAACTAGAAAACAAGCTTAAAAGCAGCCAAATATAAAGGGAAAATATGTAAATGAGAAATGGGTGGAGAACAAAGGAGCTTAGATTATGTATGTAGCAGAGGCAACAAACTGTCCCACCAGATTATAATTCATGCCCTGGACTATAGTTGACTAGACTGCATCCTACTCCATTAAACCAACCATGATTGTAATGACCAACAGGGCTGAATGATTGGACCATAGGTCTCCTTGGGTTTTGAATGACTAGTGGTGCCAATCTGGAATCAGCAGGTGTTATGACAGGAGCCACTATTGCATAATGGTTAAACATTCAGACTCTGGAGTCAATTTGCCTGACTTCCAAGCCTGTTTCTTTCACTACTTTATCTTGAGTAGTTGAATATCTTCTATGAGACTCTATTTCCTCATTCATAAAATCGGGCTAATAATACTTAACCCCTTAGGATTTTTGTGACAAATTGCACAATGCCTGGCACATAGTGATCAAACATGTTAGCTATTAAAATATTTTTAAAATCATTAGTAATATATTTCTTATACATATTTCTAAAGGATGTAATGGGTCTTTTAAATTTAGTTCTTCTTGGGACACCTGGGTGGCTCAGTCGGTTAAGCTGCCAACTTCGGCTCAGGTCATGATCTCACAGTTCATGGGTTCGAGCCCCGCATCGGGCTCTGTGCTGACAGCTCAGAGCCTGGAGCCTGCTTCTGATTCTGTGTCTCTCTCTCTGTTCCTCCCCCACTCCTGCTCTGTCACTCTCTCTCAAAATTAAATAAACATTAAAAAATTTAAATTTAGTTCTTCCTCATTATTTAATTGTAATAGAATTTAAAACATTATATATTATTTTATAGTTCCATTTGGAGTGGTCCTGAATCACAATCTCTTACAGTCTAGAGAAGCTAGATAATCTGATTTCCCTTAAACATGACCAGTTCATTTAAATCTGATTTGTATGGATATATGTCTCAGGGAAAAATCTTGAGGCCAGATCTGCACTGATGCCAAGGGGATTATATGTTAGTTATATCAGATTATTTGTAAATTATAATATCTAAACATAAATCTATGCTCACACGATAATCTTCAGCATTTAGCCGCCCATATGCAGTGTGGAGCAAGAAAGGCTTAGCACTGAGAGTAAAAAAATCACACAAGCCATCATTATAGGCCCAAAGCTTATGCCGGGGTCAATAACAGGCCTAAAAAATTAGGTAAGTTTTCTTCACAGTAGCTCAGAGGGCTATTTCTGCAGAGAGAGTATCTTGTTTACTATTTAATAATGTAGGCCTCAAAGACAGACTGTTTGGGTTTGGATCCTTGCTCTGCCTCTTGCTAGCTATGTGACCTCATACAAGTTACTTGACCTATCTGTGCTTCAGTTCCCTCATCTGTAAAATGAGGATAACTCTAGTATCTACCTCATAGGATTGCTGTGAAGATTGAATAATATGCTTAGCCCAATGTTTGGCATATAATAAGTACTCAATAAAGGTTAACTGTCATCATTATTATTACTGTTAGTAGCGCTATATGCTCTTTAAGATAAAGGAGAATACTAACATCTTTCCTTCAAATGGCTGCTGAGCTACCACTTAAATTGAAAGTATTTGAGTGGAATGCAGCCACCATCAGCTCTAATGAGTGTTCCTCACATCCACCTCCAACCAGACATTTGAAACCTCACAAGTGATTTTCATGTCTACTTCTAGCCCTCTTTGCCTACATCTTATTTTCTTAAGCACTATGAAGAAATAGATTCTCAGGGTCCCCTTCAACTTTGTAATTCGGTAATCTTTGGTGAAGATTTTAGCTATGCTCTAGGGAAAGTTACTTGATTTTGGAAACCAGATCTTAGAAATACTGATATTTCATTTAGTAGTGCCCTTTTTGTCTTAAAAGTATATGGAGCAATAGTATTGAGCTGAGACATATGTTGCAAAGCTATCTGTAAAATTACTTGAGTTTCATGTCAGCTAATTTTTCTCCTCTCTATATTATTTTAGGAAGGCTGTTTAACCATTGAGATTAGAACACCAGTTCAGGATCCAGGCTGCCTAGGTTCAAATAAATCCCTGCTCTACCATTAAGTAGCTATGTAAACATTGGCAGGTTATTCAACCTCTCTAGGACTCAGTTTCTTCATCTATAAAACACAAATAATAATAGCATCTATGACATAAGGTTGTTGTGAAGATTAATGAGTTAATACATTAAAGTCTTAGGATGATGCCTGGTTCAAAGTAGTCTCTCAATGAACTTAGCTCTTATTATTGTTTCAAGTTCACATCTGATATATGGCTCACAAAAAAGTTGAATTATGGCTCATTTGTATTCTTAGCAACAGTGAAGGGTAATGAATGCAGAAGCAAAATTTTCCCTGGGAGAAGTGTTGGACAATGGCAGGTGAAGAGAACAGTACGAACAGTACCTGGTAGTGCTGATGACTGCTCCTTGTAAATCTCATGGGGTATCCACAGAAATGAACGGTTGGCACCACAATCCAATGCTGCCTACCCTTCTTCTTGCCTAGATTTTGGGAACATGGTGCCTGTTATTTTTATTATGTAACATTTTAACTGAATGGGCTAAAACCTCCCCAATGCTCTCTCCTCCTCTCCTCAAGATTCCTTATAATGGAAACGGCAGCCAATGAGCCACACGGAACTGTTCCCTGAGGTCGGTCACTGATAGCTCAGTAATTCAGCTACTTTTCTGCCCTTTAGGAGGTTTCCTACTGAGCCAGCAAACTTTGTTTTATCCGGTCTTATCTGCCCTGTGACAATAGAAAAGGCTTGGCATTGATTTCCCCTAGAGAACTCAAATCCATACTGTCATGGAAGCTGAGTCTCTTGGACACATACTTGTCATCAGGGCAATGTCTGGCTTATTATATTCATTGAGTGGGGATCAGAGACAGGCCACCTCTGGGGTTTCATTTGGAGCTCCCTTTCATCTAACATGGTGTTTTGTACAGCTGCTATTCAATAAAGTTAATCCACAATCATGGCAGATTAGGAGGTCTCCTCTGGCTGGCAGCTGTCTTTCCTGCGAGAGTATTTGCTTTTCCAAGCTGGTCAAATAAGACTAATGTTAGTTTTCAAAGAGAGGGACCAAAAAGAGTCAGACCTTCTGTTTAAGGAGCATTGTTCTGCCCATCATACCAGATGAATCCAAGGATGGACTGATTAAGGAGTACTCATTGAATGTTTCCTTTATTTTACTTTATTGTCCCCTCAATTAAAATATCCTTTGCATCCAAATATGGAGCCTGTGAAGTCCCAAAGGAGAAGAGTCTCTCATTATGGTGTCTCCACTTTATTGACTATACTACCTCCATAATAGGAGATGTTGGAAAATAGGGACTTATGGACCTTATTCCCAGAGCAAGACACTGACCATCTATGGGCATTGTCATTTTTAAGAAGGCAGTTCTCACTGGACCCAGAGGGCCAATTCTGATGGGAACAGAAAAAATAAGGATGTGTGACACATTACAGGCCACTGCTCTACAAGCTCCTCAAGGAGAGACAGACTTGTGTTTCTATTATTTTTAATATTTCCCACAAATAGAATATGGCTTCAGTGGCAGATAAGGTTGAAATCCTAGGAAAGGAGAGCACTGTTCATCAGCATGGTGGACATTTCACTGAAAGCCAATGATATGTAAAACACTATACCAAATAGAATTAGTGCCTCCATAAAACAAGCTTAAAGCCTACCCAGTGATGGGACTCTCAAAACTCGCCATGGAAACTGTTACAAAGAGTAGCCAAATGAGATCATTTGTTCATTCATTCATACAAGAAATATTTACTGAGGCCTGCTGTATGCAGGGTACTGTGAGAAGCCCTGGGGATAAAACAATGAACAAAAAAGACAAGATTCTTGCTCTCTTACTGACTTCAGTACTTTGAGAACCTCCATATTTTCTCCCTAATACATCTCATGTATGAGATGCCTCTTGAATGATAACAGCTCAGAGGCTTCCTATCCATTTTGTTCATTTGTGCTTTTATTCATCCATCCATTCATTAAAAACATACTGAACTAGGGTTGGGGTCAGGGGGGATCGAAAATGGGTATAGCTCAATCCTTGCCTTCAAGCTCAGAGTCTAGTAGCAGAGGCAAAGTCAATATCACTACACTACAATGTAGCAAATGTCTTAGTAAAAACATATAGAAAAGTACTATTTTAGCCAGAGTGGGATGAGAGGGAATGCTAGGTAGATGGTGGTGGTCTGGGAAGGTTCACAGAAGTGGTAATATTTGAGCTCAGTATCCAGGAATATATAAGAATGTAACAGGTGAAAAAAGGGCTAAGAATGATCCAGGAAGAGGAAATGATGCATCAATGACTGGAAAGTATGCAAAAGTATATGGTGTGGGGACAATGGTTAAATATTGAGTTGAATTACATCATCCCAATCCACAAAGTTTGAGGCAGCATATAAAAAAGGTTACAACAAAAGAGAAAAATTACTAGCAAAATAAACCAGCATCTAGGAAAATATAAATGAAGATCAAAGGTGAAGACCAGAGGCACCTGGGTGGCTCAGTCAGTTAAGCCTCTGATTCTTGATCTCATCTCAGGTCATGATCTCTGTGCTGTCAGCACAGAGCCTGCTTAGTTAGGATTCTCTCTCTCCTCTCTCTCTGCCCCTCTTCCACTCCCTGTCTCTCTATTCCTCTCTCTCTCTATCTCTCAAAATAAATAAACATTTTTAACTGAAGATCAGGTAGGGAGGTTAATTAGAATTCAGATGTGTAGGTCATAGGATCCTACGCAATTTCTAAAGTTGAGCTGTACCTGTGACATGGTAGCCAAAACAAAAAGGGAAACATTATCAGTCACATAATTTGCATTTTCTATGAAGAAAAAATGACTTCAGAGAAGTCAACCTTTTCATGGCCCTTCACAATTTTGTGTGTGTATTTAACATTTTAGCACTGAAAGAATTTTTTCATAGGGAGTTTCTTATAGGGATGTACCCTAAGTGAGGTAGTTGAGTGATTTCTGAAGCCCAAGCACTTTCTGCAGCCTAGGACTAGTCAATATTATTTTCCCTAGTTTGCTGTGAAATATAAAAACTAAAAATATAGCGATTTTTACATAAAGTGAAATTTACTCAATTGAAATAACTGTTCTTTATTCTAAGATTATAGACTTTATACATTGCTTGGTTTAAAATATTCTGTCTTTTGTGAACTGTGTGAATGGTATATTGGCTAGTTTCTTTTATTTTTTCCCACATCTGTTTTTGGCAAATTAATAGGAGGATAACTTAATATATGTACATATGTAATTTTTTTATTTCTCTCTAAATTCTAGAAATCTGGGAACCACAGATGTAGAATGAAATGTCCTCAGTAATGCCCCTCCAAAGGTGTTCACAGCCCCCCATGATGAGAGTCAAGGTCATGACCCTTAAACTGTCAAATATTCTAACAAAGGAAGAACACAGTATAAATAAATAGGAAGGAATAGGGGAAAGGTAGGCTAGAAAGGTAGACATTTGCAAAAATTTGTATGAAACAAATAAAGCCTCATTCATATAAATTTGAAATCAAAGTTGAGATTTACTGAAGAGTCTTTGTGAACTATAATTATGTCATATAACCCACCCAAACCTAGTTTGCTACCTTATTTGCCATTGTACACGAACCAGACCCTGCCTCAACTTTCCAGCTGGCCTGAAGTAAGCATTTAGATGGTGTTTTGGAGAAGCAGGCAGATGTTACTAGAATTTGATAGTCATTATGCAAAAATTTGGAACTAGTGCTCTGTTTCCAAGAAGGCTACTGATAACTGCAGGATCATCTCGCAATGTAACCAGGCTGTCCTTAGAAATATGTGTTCTCTCTTCAGGTTGACTGCTTGAAAAGTCTTTTTGAGGATTTGCATGAAGAGGAGGCAGTCAGGACTGTAGCGGGTTAAAATTTCTCAATACCCAGGCATAATTCTTACTTTCCAGTGAATTTTGTAGGAACTCTAAAGAAATAGCAATAAAGCCCCAGAAATGTATACCTGAATTAGAATCATTTTTTTGTGAAATGCCTTAATTATATTTAGATCTCATTTGGAACACTTATTTTAGACTAATATGGTTGCATTTCAGGGGTTTTACTGTGAGTGCCAACTACCTTCTGGTGCTCAAATAGTCTCTGGAACACCTAAAAGAATGGAAATGCCTTTATGGACCTGGGGGAATGCTTGGATGGCAAGAAGTCAATAAGTGCAGGCAGAGCCTTTCTGAGAGTATGAAGGGGCTTCCAGCTAGCCAAAACCAGGTCCAATTCTAAAAAGGCAAGACCAACAGTAAATGTGTCACCTCCTACCTTTGCCTGCCTCCAGTTCATACACTGCCACAATTCTAACTTCGTCTGTGGGTCAGAGTTGAGATGGTGGATTTTAAAAAGGCTTCTAAATTACCTATTAGTGTGGCAATACATATATCGAATATCTGGACAGGAAGTTCAAAGTGTAGAGATAAGCAACCAGGTGGTAGCCTTTTGGAGAGAAACATTTGAAGGCCTACTACAGGTTGAGTAGGTAGACACAGAGCTTAATCTGACAGGGAGTATCTCTTTTTTCCAGTGGACTTTGTGGGAAGAATTATAGATGAATAATTGAGAATGTGGTTAGTAAAAGCCACCTACTGTATGGCCTTACAGTGTTAATTCTGTGAGCTTCAATTTCTTCATCTGTAAAATAGGGAGTAATATATTGCCCATTGCTTAGGATTGTGAAAATTAAATGAGATGTTATGTATAAAACCTGAAAATTCATAGACACTCAATTAATTGTTAATCGTATTATGGACACCATCCCTCTCCCCCCACTGCAAAAGTGGAGTTTGCATTTTACAGGAAGAAAACCAGTGTGAACCATCCTGCCAGAAAATATCAATAATTGAACCATAAAATTGGTGTGTGTGTGGTAACTTTGTCAGGCATCAAAAATGGGCAACCCCTAAGGTTTCTAGTGTTTTGTAGACATCTGTAGTCTTAGTCCATCTAGTAGAGTATCAGTCACCTGGCATTGTTTCAACTGTCCGTGCAGTACAGTGACCACAAGTGCTCGAGACAGTGGCTCTGGGGCCTTGCAGGATCCCAAAGCACCGTTTCAGTAATCTGAGAAAAATCATGGTCAGTCTAGTTCGGGTGCTTAGTGTACTTTCTATTTCCATTATTTGAAAATAACCAACTCTATTAATTGACTAATCACACCCCGCTCCCTAGGCATGCTGCATATTCTATCTATTGCTGTATGACAAACTATAACTTAGTAACTTAAAAAAACAATCATTTTATTCTATTTTAAGATTTTCTGGGTGAAGAATTTGGGCAGGAGTCTTATGAGCAATTCTTGTAGGCCATATGGTATCAACTGGGATGCCTTAGCTGTGGTAGTCGAGTCTGGAGGTTCCAAGACAACTTTATTCATATGCATGGCACCTTGCTTGGCAGGGACAGCTAAAAACACTGAGCTCAGCTGGATCTCTCTCCTTCCATTTACTCTAAGGCCCTCTCCACATGTCTCTCTACCATGGTAGTCTGACATGTTACATGGTGTCTTGAAGCTCCCATAGCATGCGTTCCCAGAAACGAGAAGTGGGAATGGTGTCTCTCTCAAGGCCTGAGCCTGAAAACAGACACAACATCTCTTATGTCAAAGCAGTATGGAGCCCATCCAGATGCAAATGGAGGTGGAGTACATAGACTTTACCTCTTGGTGAGAGGGGTGTCAAAGAATTTGTTATCCACCTTTAATCTGTCACACTGGGAAAAAATAACTGTATGGAAGCACTTAGTTGTTCATATGCCATGTTTTTCTTCATACCAGTTTCACCTTATACCTATAATTAAGTTAATTCATTAAAATAATTGTCACACTGCATTGCGAGGCAGTGTAGTGGTTAAGAGTATTAATAGTTAGACCAACCTGGATTTGAATCCTAGTTCTGCTTCTTACTGGCTATATAATCTTGGGCAAGAACTCAACACTCTGAGCTCCAGTTTCTTTATAAAATGAAGGATTGATAACAGTAGCTAGTTCACGGTCTTCTTGGAATGTGATTATATAAAACACTTAGCACAGTGCCTAGCACATTGTAAGCATCCAGTAAACAATTTGCCTGTTGATAATAATTGTTGATACAGCAGTGTAACTACTTGAACATTTCCAAACTAGACTATGAGGCCGAGGATTTTTTCTTAGTCATCCCTTAAATCCCAACGCCTAGCACAGGGCGTGGTATCAGACTATTGAATGGATGGACATATGGATGACTGGATGGCAGCATAGAAATTGTATGTGCCTACAATGTAACTCCCTGGCTCAAATGTATAAAGAGAATGAAGGATAATTATACTGCCAGGTAACTACACTAGGTTGAATGAGCACAGTTGCTAGGGAGCAGGAAAGCTTAAGGCCACCCTGAAATATTACTTGAAATCATGTAGTGGAGCTGCAACTCAGAGGAGCAATCTGGCCCAACTGACACACAGCACTCTTGGCATTTCCAGTAAGCTGGGACTTTGGGAAGTTCATGAATCGGAAGACGAATGCAAACCAATATATTATGACACTTCTAGGCATGGCAATACCAAGTCAGAAAGGCTGCAAGGAAAAGTGCTGGAAGGAGAGATATACAAGCAAAACAGAACAGGGTGTTTATTGTGGGAAGGACTTTGGAGGAATACCTTGGCCTTTTCCATAGCCCTCATATAAAATGATTTCAAATCTCCTTCAGAAGTCTGAATTCCTAACATAAATATTAATACTATGTAGTTACTGATGTACTCCTCAAGCCAGGCTGGAAGCCTCAAAAAGGGAGATAATTTCTCTGGCGTCCTATTCCCAATGTGTTTTAAATTGTTGGACTTCTTTGATACTTCACTTTCTGCAATACTTGTATAATTCCTATGACTTCAAATGATTATTGTCTTGGTTGACACTGGAAATTCACATTGATTTGGGTGCTTAATGGTTGAAGATAAACAAAAGAAATAATATGTTAGGAGCCTTTGAAATGTCATGTGCATGGAGGAGGGCACTTGTGAGGATGAGCACTGAGTGTCATATGGAAACCAACTTGACAATAAACTATAAAAGAAAAAAAAAAAGAAATGTCATGTGCCACCTGCCTTCTAGCAAGCCCTGCTAGGCAGTGTAGCCTATGGAACTCTTGGCATATTGAACGCAAGGAAGAAAGGGAGTTTATCTACTCTTTGCTTTAGCCATATGTCATGAATACATTTGCTTTTAAATGAATTTCATAAAATATTAATGTAATCATACCAAACAGAGTGGTGAATACATCAGTCAGGAGTTATATTTATCTTGTGTATTTGTTTTTTGTTTGTCTCCATTTGTTAGTAGATAGTACATGAAGACAGGCATTTCTTTCTCAGCTGAAGTGGCAGGACTTGCTTAATGAACTGATGTTTCTGTAATCTGTGGTAAGGCAGAGTTGTGAGTGACAGAGCCAAATGAATAACAATGAGGAGGCAGGCAGAATAATAAAAGGAAGACAAACATTTCAGTTGGAGAGGAAAAATAGATGGAATTGTTTAGTTGGCACACAATCTAATCTGATCTTTTCCTACTGAAAATTAAGTTTGTAAATGGGTGAGATAATGTTAACAATTTTTGCAAAATCATAAACACGAGGAATCAAATTTTCCAAAGACGTAAATGGCCTTTTTAACCACAGTGCTCCTATTCTTCAGCATAGGAACACAGAGTATCTGGGGCCTACGTCCTCCAAGATGGAAAGGAAGACCTGGACCACCTGCCCCCACCTGATAGAGCCTGACATATAAAAATCTGTCACGAATGCTTGTGGAATGTGGAAATGAATACCCAAATAAGTGAATTTATTGGTGTGTGTATGCATGTCTTGAATGGAAGGAAGGAAACAACTATCAGAACTACCACCTATCATGCCAGAGGTTTTCATATCTGTTCTGTTCTTTCATCCTTTGAGCTAAATTTCATCATTTATCCCCACTTTTATCAAAAAAGAAATGGTGGTACACAGATATTAAGAAACCTTCCACTAGTATGTGGAGAAAAGTAGAGATATGAGAGCCACAAGGAGGAAGGAAGGGAGAGAGAGAGAGAGCGAGTGAGCACACTCTCATGCTCACATGCATGTGTAAAAGTGCATGTTGGGTGAGATTGCATGTGAAGACTAAAAGTAAACTTGCTTTCAGAAAACTAAAATTTCCCCTGATTTCTTGGGAATTTCTTGGAAGAAATTTTTTTCTTCCCAAACATATCTGGGGTCTTGATATTTCAGCATGACAGGCATGTGGGAAGATGGGGAATGCCTTAGCTCTTGTGGACTGGCTGTGCACATATGCTACCCACCTGACTATCTGCCCAGTCACGAGACTCACCCCTACTGGGCCTATTGTACCTGAAGTTCCGCTTCTATAGGGACCACACATTCTTCCCACTGTTTAGATCCATCCCTTCAACATCTTGGAGAGCCACCCAGGGGATTCTGAGCCTCCTTGAGGAAGCTTATAAGGATTGCCCCCTCATGCTTTTGTGGTGAGCAGAGTGAAGTTTTTGGGATTCAGGCACACTACTGCTACTGCAACTGCCCCTACATTATCACAACTCCTTATGCAATACTTTCTTTGTTTGCAGCCGGCTGTGCATTCTGTAGCAGAGGACAGGGCTGAGAGGTAGAGAAATAAGGAAGTAGAATGGATTTCCTTCTCTCAAAGAACTTGCATTTTGATATAGAGACAAAATTTAAACAAAATCAGTACTACCCATAGACCCAGGCAGGTGGGACCTTTGCCCTAGGCCTGCATCTCAGGGGACCTCCTGCTTTGAAATGCCTGCATTGATATTTTCTAAGTCCCCCCACCCAGTGCTAAGGTAGGTAGTGTGATCAGGGTAGGTGTCCTGAGTCCAGAACAGGTCCTATGTAGGTTCTAATCTCAAGAAGCACCTTTTCACAATTTTTAAAGTTCCTCTTCATTGTCTGGAACTGACCAGGACCTGCAGTGATGTCTAAGCAAGGAATCCCAATCTCAGCCTGAACCTGTGTGGACCCCAGTTGTCATTTCTCCCCTTTGGGGCATTCTCCAATCTTCTCCCCCACACGTGGAGTCAACCAGATTCTCCAAGAAGCTTCAGAACTCAGGCCTATTGAGTCCTCCCAGACTCTCTGTTCCAGGAAGGTAGCCTGGCAAGCAAATCACTCCAGCTGCCTGCTATGGTATTTCTTTCATGGTATCACATGAGATTGTGCCACCAAAATAGTGTTGATGCTGATTTGGGGTGAATCAAATTGTGTATATAGATTAGCCCCACAAAAAAAACATTTGTTTGGGGGCCCCTACACATCCTAGAAGCATCCCTGAATAAAACAAAAGATGATGCAAAATAAAATAAAATTCAGTGGCAACAAGTGTAGAACAATTTTTCAACACAGAATTGAGAATGAACCAGAATTATCTGTAAAAAGTTCTTCAGGGAGGGTGAGACTTAAGGCAGGCCTTAAGTATGGGGAGAATTGGGGGAGACTCCAGTGATTCCAGGCAGGAAGAACAATATGAACAAAAGCATGGAGAATAGTTATGCATTGAGTATTTTTGTGCTATACATTATGCTAAGTGTATTGCATTCATCATTTTGTTTATTCATCACAAGCTCCCTATAAGGTAGGTGTTTGCAAATGAGGAAATGGAGGTTCAAAAGATTCATCCTGTTAAGCAAACAATAAAGTAGGACCCAGGTCTGCCTGATCCCCAAAATTGTATGTTCTTAATACCATGCTATCCGGCAAAAGACAAGAAGTGTTACAAGGGATAGCAGGGAGCCTTGTCTGAATGGAGCAGAGGGTGTGTGTTGCAAACTAGTAAAGGCAAGATCAACAGACAAGGCACATAGTATGAAAGGCCTTGGATGTCAAAAATGAGATACAGAGACAAATAGACTGGTCAAGCAAAAACAAACAGCCCTATCCCAAAAGGAAAATGCACAAGTAGAATATAATATTTAAGACCTAATGCTAATACCATGCTAATACCATGTTTTTTAAATATTTGCCTCCGTCTTAGAAAGACCCTTGGTTAGAAATTTATAAGCTAACATTCTGCCTCCACTTGGCCTTGCCTGGTGTCATTTATTGTTCTCTCTTTCCTCTCCTTTTTTAGACTTTGATCCTGCTCTTGGAATGATGACTGGAATTCCACCAATAACTCCAATGATGCCTGGCTTGGGAATAGTACCTCCTCCAATTCCACCAGATATGCCAGTAGTAAAAGAGATCATACACTGTAAAAGCTGCACACTTTTCCCTCCAAATCCAAGTAATATTCTGCTTTTTCTCCACACAAGTCATAATGTTTTAGTGTCTAGGAACACTTTCTTCTTTTTCAAAAGAATACCCTAGGGCTTTATAGATGTATGTACAGAAGCTTCACCTAGAAAACAGAAGATGGGGAAATTTTCTCTTATTAGCCAAGGCTAAATTTTATGCACAGAACAGTAGATTTCTGTATGTTGGTTGCAGTACAAATGATAAAATGTGTTTCTACTGCCATCTGGTAAGGAATTCAAGTGTGTTCGTACAGAAAGAGACACCTGATACAAATTGTTCAACACTGTCATTTGCAGACTCTCTTTTTCATAACTGGCCTACATGCTGATAATGGCAGTAGTAAAGTGTGTCTGAGCCTGCCTGAGGCACATGAGAATATACATTTGGTGCTAAGAATCCTCCATTGCTCCTAGCTGTTCACACATCACTCAAACTACTGCTATTCAACTGATGGGCTGCAATAGACAGTGGGGTGAGGTTTAAGTTGCTATGAGGGCAAAGAGGAATACTGAGACTAAGTCAAACCACTTGCATCCATCTAGTCAATGAAATTCATGTGGAAATGATCTAGGGATCTATCTTGTCAGTAATGAATAGGTTTCTCCTTAGACTCTTAAAAATATCTGCAAAGATATTATGGCCATATTTCACTTAAAATATAGCACCAATAATTGACTCAAACATTTTTCTAGAGCTATTTGGGATTTTATTTACTTTAAGTGACCAGACATTATTTCTGCACATGACCCAAGCCTCATTAAAGCTATTTCCACAGTTCTGGTGGTTCTGGGTGACCTACTTAAGGGAGCTGCCACTACAGTGCTAAAATTAAAGCTGTTACGGGACACATTCAAGGGTTCAGGCCATAGATCAAATGAACTTGCCTTATCACAATAAACATGAACTTTTGACATGTTACTTCAGATAACTGTTTCATCTCCTACCTTACACAGGAATTAATTAATCACGGAATCAGGCCCTGGCAGGGAAATTCTACTTAGTGTAGCCTATTCATAGCTGAAAGGACTTTAGAATCAGTAAGGATTGGTTGACCAAATCATCTCAGTCCCTTTGGTAGTGAGAAATGTTCTTAATGCCTACTTCAGGTCTTTGAACATGATTGTCAGCAGGGTACTTCCTTCCAGGCCAATAAAAAATCTAGGAGGTTAACATCTGAGAGGACTGAATTGGGAGAAGAACTAGTATGTCACAGGATATTAGGGAATGGAGAATGAAGATGGCCTAGTAGGGCTTATCTGCGAGCTCAAGTGGCCATTCCTGGATTTGTGTTTAGTGCCTAGGTGAATGAATGGCACTGTTGTACCTTTGTCTCTTCCTCTTAGTGCCACTGTCCCTACAAATGGGCAATGGACATTTTTCCCTTTCATCCAGTGTGTTGCTTTTGGATTAGGGAAAGCTGTGCATCACTAATTCTACCTTTTTTCACTTCAAAAGCCACAAATTTAGGCATTTCCAGTGTTAAAACCTCCTGCTTATGTAAAGATAGAACCCTGCTGGTTTAATCATTCATTTATCATGTAATCAGCCTAATCTAGGCTTTCATTGTCTCAATGAAGTCTAACATAACAGGATGGATCATACCCTGTAATGTCGAGGTTGGGTACAAGAGATGACTTTACAGGATATTCAGTCTCTGAATTTCCAAAGAATAACAGATACATCGTGTATAACGCATAGACCGCATTGTTGAATGGTCTTTAAAGGAATGTAGACACACACGGCTTAAAGAGGCTCTAACTTTTGATAGTCTCTAGGAAAAGAAACAGATAAACATCCCTCAAATGCATTTATCTTTCCCACCTACAGTCATGCCTTCTTGAATCTGAGCTGAATGAGCCACAGAGTGAGAGGGAAGCATTTTACCTTCACGGCTCAATTCTTTTGTTCTTCATCTCTGTGTTAAGAATACTGACAGAGCAATTAGTACCAATAAAGTTGGTGGCTTCAGAGAAGGAACCTGGATTTGGACTTGAATTAAAAACTAACACTCCTGACACAGCTTAAAGTGAACTGGTGTTCTGTTCCCTGTTTAGAATTTGGATTTTGTCAAAAGGGGGCTCAGGTTAATTGAGTGGGGGAAACACAGTGGCTAATGGAGAAGATTCCCTCAAATTTGGTGCTGAAAGCATGGCAAGTGCCAATTTTGTTCACAGCCCCCAATTTTGTTCACAGCCCCACACTGTGAAAGTGTGATGGGAAGAGCAGGGATTTGGTACAACTGAGTCACTTATCTTCTCCAGAGCTTACCAACTTTTTCTGATAAGGCCTTGATTATAAACCCCAGTACTTAGGCCTGCCTCCGGTATATTCTGCTTGTGTCTCTGGTATATTCTCTTGCATTCAGTGGCCTCTCAGCAATAAGGTCCTGTGATCTGGGGAATCTCACAGTTTCTTTATGGACTCATCCTATCTGCTTCTGTCTTGTTGTTTCATTAGACAGTATCTTTACCATCAATTCCTTCCCCCCCTCCCATCTGACACTTCATCCAGGTGCTTGTCAAATATACAGAACCCATAAGACCTAAGCTTCCCATTGCCTACAAGCACCAAGTCTAACTCCTGACTTCAAAATTCACTAGTATGCTTATCTGCCTGTCTTCAATCCATTGTTTCTACTTGACACATACCCATCCTTTAGTCAAGTGCAGCTGCTTCCCAGTATCACACTCCTCTCCAGCCCAACTATAAGCCTACCTTCTCCTGGAACATTTTCACATGGAAGATATGGAAATTAAAACAATAGTTAATCATTCATTGTTTTAATTCATTTCCACTTAAATATTGGGTGCTAGGTCCAATGGGTAATTTTTAGCCCTTAAATTACTTTATGTCTCTGCTATTCTTAGTACCAGGAACCCCTTCATCCTTCTTGAAACATTAGGTGATTTGAGGGTGTAAGAATGACTAAGACCACTAGAGAGATAATATAGATCAGGAAAGGATGACAAGTTGAGTACCCTGAGAAATTCCAAAATTTGAAAATGTAAAAGAGAAAGAGGAGTTTGCATTTCTGTATACCCAGTAGCAGCAAACGTCCTCTTTACTACCTGTTTCCAGTTTTTTCCAATTCTCTTTTAAATCTTTATTTATGCTTTTGCCCCACCCCTCTATCAGAATGTCCCTTGCTTAAGAACTCTAGTGACCAGGAGTGCCTGGGTGGCTCAGTCGGTTAAGTGTACAACTCTTGGTTTCGGCTCAGGTCATGATCTCACAGTTGGTGAGATTGAGCCCACGTCGTGCTCTGCACTGACAATGTGGAGCCTATTTAGGATCCTCTCTCTGCCCTTCCCCCACTCACGCTGTCTCTGTCTCTCTCAAAATAAATAAACTTTTTAAAAAAGAACACTGGTGACCTAAATCCTGTAGTCAATTCTCAGTTCTCGTCCTAATTGACCAAAAAGTCATATGCAACACAGTTGATTACTTCTTACTCATCGGTATACTTTCTTTACTTGGCTTTCAGGACACCACACTATTGGTTTTCCTCCCACTTCAGCTGATAGACTTTCTACATGAAGAGGTTGCATTTGGAATCTACTGTCAGGTTAACAGTAAATGTGGAATAAATGGTGGAATATCATATGCTATCTGTGTACAGGGACGTGGGAAAGCACCCAAGAGCCAGAAAAAGAGCGATTTTTTCATTCTACCATATCAGAACAGGCCAACCTCATTTTAGCTCCTGTGGCTGGGTTCTATAAAGAAAATTAGAGAAAGTGGGTAAATTGAGAATTAATAAAAATTCACCAGTCTTCTGATTATTTCTAATCAGTTGGAATTACATTAAAATATATCTGACCCCTGCTGATTATCTAGGGGGCCTTCAGTCTTGGAAATCTAATAAAATCAACTAAAATACTTTTCAGTATGTAAATTCTGGCAAACCACTTGAGTGATCTGTGATGCTCCTTTGAAAAGCAAGATGCAAATGGTTTATAGGTCCTCCATGCTGCCCCCTGCCTCACTTTTCAAAGATCAGCAGTGACTGTGATCTTAATGCTGATTGCCCCAACAGAGCTCCCCAGAGTAGGTGCTGAGCTGTAATTAGAATTTCAAGAAGCTCCTCCTTTTCCATTACCAGAGATTAAAGTTTTTTATACTCTCAGTTATCTTGAATCATTTTACATGAAGTTTTCTTCTTCTCTATCCAGAGTAGTGATTGGGGTGTTACAAGAGTTTAGCACATTACCTGATTAATAGGTGGACTTTAAACTTGCTCTCCTATGGAGTTATCATTGCTGTACCCAGATCACTGTATTCCAGTGGGATTAGTAAATCAGGCCTAGACAATAAAGTGCTTTGAGCTGTTAATTAAAGAATAAGTACTATCCACTAAGGAAGATAGTACAGCCCATTGCCTTGTTTGGTGGCATACACCTAAATCTCAGTGAATGCTATCAAAGAGGCTTTCTACATTTACCCAAGGAAAACAAATAAATCTCCAGCATTCTTGACACTATTCTTAGTGGCTTTTATGCTTTCTTACTTAGCAGTTACCACAGAATAATCACAGCAACTAAACAGAGTGATGACTTCATCACAGAACTTTTGAATCCCGCAAATGTAGTCAAAGGAAAGAGGCTTTGTATTTTTGGTGTTATATGTAACTGCAGCAGTAACCAGGCATTCTTTAGAGTCTCTCAGTGGACCAAAAGGTAGGCCTACCTGAACAAACTTAAATAATTTAAAAAGGTGAACATTTACTTCACAAAAAGATTCTTTACCATCAGATTCCTTAAATAGTAAATTTCAGAAGATTTACTGAATCTTGTTTACTATAACAAGATTTTAGTCTAAAGCCCTTGATTTGAAAACATGGCTCTAACTGTAAGGGTGCTCTTGAAAATTCTTTACCTATGTAGTCAGTGAATAGGTTGTGTTCCATGGTCAAAACCATATGTGTCTTCACAGCTGTAGATTCCTCTATTGAGAAGAGTGATTCCTTCCCAAACCAAGCCTTATCTGATGATCTGGATAAAGCAAGGAGCTGGGAGTTTAGAAGTCCAGGTCTTAAGCTGCAATTTTACCCCAGTCTTGTAGTAGTGCTGTAGAAAGCCCCAGATTGGTAATCAGAAAACCTGGGTTCTATAACAGTATATAATAATAACACTACAATAACTACCAATTGGGAACCTATCAAGTGCTAGGCATTGTAGCACTTGCAATGTAGACAGTAGATTATCAACTGTCCTACAAAAATCCTTGTAAAGTAGAGGACAGTGTCCCTATTTTAAGATGAAAGAATGAGTTTCCCAGAGGTTATGTAATTTTCACAAGGTTATGCACTTACTAAGTTAAGGTTTAAATCCAGGTTTGTCTGCTCCAAGTTCATGTTCCTTCTCTTTCTATCCAATTTGGTGACCTTGAATGAGTCATTCAACCTCACTCAGCTAAAGTTTTTCTTTGTAATATGAGAAGTTTAGACCAAGTCAGTGGTTTTCAATCCTAGCTACCATTAGAGTTGCCTGAGGAGCCTTAAAAAAATAATGCACAGGCTGTACCCCAGACTAATTAAATCATTCTTTGGAGTGGGCCCAGGAATTTTTTTTTGTTTGACTCCCAAGTTGATTCTAATGTGCCGCTGGTGTTGAGAATCACTGGAAGTGTGATGTTAGAAACCTTCCATTTCTTAAAAATACAGAAGCAGAAGTCTTAAGAGATTCTGGACCTCATTTTCATTTTTTTTTGGCTAAAACCACATCATTCCAGTGCCCATGACTAAGACATTTCACATTCCTGCTCGCTATGTTATCTTCCTTTTCCCTTTAAACTTCTCCTATGGAACAAAAAACCAATATAGTGAGTTTTTGAAATTACAGAAATTTTTTTAATTAACAGAAACTTTTTAAGTTCCCTGAATCCCTTTATCCCTTTTATTGACTAAATAGTAGGGAAGAGAGCATCATGAGAACCTGATTATTCTGAGCCACACTGATAAGACAGGCAGTGGTAGCAAAGTGAGGAAGCTAGAGATGCTCATACCCAAGGAAGCTCCCAAATCATCTGCTTGCCAACTTGGATAAGTGTCAGGTGGAGACCTTGACCTAATCTACAAGTGAGACTCATTTATTTTTGCATGGGAGCAGTAATCACTAGTTGAGCTCTCCAAATCTTGAGCTGGGAGAATTATTGTGAAGAGCTGAATGGAAAGAATGGATTACACCAAATAAATCCTTGCAGATAACAAAACCAACACTAAAAAGCCCTTGACCATCATGCTTTGTTTTGTTGGGCTATGAACTGTAGAATTTTACTTGCAAAATACTTGGATACATATAAATAGCAACAAGGAGCTGGCGGATCCAACAAGCTTTATGTATAAAATGAGTGAGTAGAAAAGCATATTTTTTAGCAGAGGCAGAATCATCTCATTAAGTAGGTTTTTAATGATTCTCTATAGCCAAATTTCTCTCACTTTAGTTAATGATTTCCCAGATGAGCTTACTTTCTCTGCTATCTTTCATACTTCCCTCTAAATGCTGCACAATTGACTCTGGACCTCACCTTTCCAACAAGGAATTTGAGGAAAAGCTTGCTGATATCAAAAGACAAAAAAAAAAAAAAAAAAACTAAAAAGGATAGTTTATAGTCTGGCTGACTTTTTCAGCCAAATCATTCTGATATTCATAAATATTTTTGTTAATGTTTACCCCATCATTGTCAAATTAATTCTGAAACAGTTAATTCAGTAACCATGAACAGAGGGAATTTGGTAACTATCAATTGAATTAAACAACCCTTTTCTCAGGGACCTTGGTTCTGAGAATCCCTGAAAGTAAGAATTTAAAGTGAGTGGGATCTCCCCACTAACTGTCTTCTTAGCAAAAACAACTGAAAATTGGGCATAGCTGAGTTGTCACAACAAAACTAAAGAACAGAATTAAAGAACTCTAGATGGAACAGACAGATGGGTATGAGTTTTTATCATTTAGACGTCATGGTCACCAAACCATTGAAGAAAATAATTTTCATGTGCTGTGGAGCAGAGATGAGCACCTTAGAGGCCACATGCTTCTGGCACTCTTAGGCAAAAGTCTGATGGGGACAGTAGGGCTATCTCTGGGACATGTTAGATTTCTAAAAGGTCTGTCCCAAGCAAACATTTTAATTTCAAATGCTTTTGCAATTCTGCTTAGATCTTCCACCTCCTGCAACTCGAGAACGCCCACCAGGGTGCAAAACAGTATTTGTGGGTGGCCTGCCTGAAAATGGAACTGAGCAGATCATCGTAGAAGTGTTCGAACAGTGTGGAGAGATCATTGCTATTCGAAAGAGCAAAAAGAACTTTTGTCACATTCGCTTTGCTGAGGAGTACATGGTGGACAAAGCCCTCTATCTCTCTGGTAAGTGTTTAGTCATGATCAGTGTGCCCACTGGGCACAATATAGAGATTGGAGATCGGTGCATTTGTGGCAGATAAAGTTTGGGCTTAATAGTATCCCCTCTTACCTTCAGAGATGGAAAATGAATATTTTCACCCAACTTCTTCCTTTAAAGTTCTTTGGTAGTTCTCAATTGTCTCCGTTGTCCAAAACTCCTTACTTCTAACATCTGAAGGGCTTGATTATCTGTCTTACCTCTCAGCACAATCCATCTCCCAGTTCTTCCCTCACATACCATGTCCTAACCACACTGAGTTAATTCTAGTTCTCACAATGTGCCATGGTGTCTTATGTCTTTTCCTCTGACTACAATTACCTTTTCCATCCCACCTCCCATATATACATTCTCATACTCCAAAGCTCCAGTTTGAGCATAACCTCTTCTGGAAAGCTTTCTCTGACTTCTCTCCCCACTGTGCCCCAGGCTGGTCTGGGTACCCCCTCCTCAGCGCTTCCACAGCACCTGATGTTTCCTCCTAGCATGACACCTATAACACCATGCTAGAACTGTCTCTTTCTGCATCTGTCTCCCTGACCAGAGTATGAACTCCTTAAGGGGAGGGACTATGTTTTATTTAACTTCGAATCCCCAGCATCTGGCACATAACCTGGCACAAATGTAGATGCTCAGAAATAGCTATGGAAGTCAGTTAGTTATCAAATATTTATTGACAGCTAGACAGAATGCTAGGTTCCTGAGGATACAGCAAAGACCAAGATAGACAAACTTCCTGCCATCAGGGATATTACATTCTGGAGAAGGTAAAATATGATATATATGTAAACAATAATTAATATCAGGTACCAATAATTGCTATGAAGAAGATAAAAATAGCTAATGTGCCTAGCATTGTTAGGAAAGCAAGTCTTCTCTGACATTTGAATTGAGATCTGAACAATATGAAGGGGATTGCCATGTGAATATCTGGGGGCTGAGCATTCCAAAATAAGAAAGAGCAAGTTAAAGGCCCTGAGATGAAAATGGACTTGGCATGTTCAAGCAAAACAGAGAAGGTTAACATGACTGGAGCATAGAAAATGAGAGAGAGGCAGTGAAGGGAAATGAAGTCTGAGAGGTAAGCAATACCAAACCATGTTGGGCCTTATGATCTATAGTAATGAGTGTATTATTCTGGATGCAATGGGAAGTCATTATAGGATTTTAAGTAGTAGAGTGACATAATCTGATACACATTTTAGAAATATCCCTTCTGAGTAAAGGACAGACTGAGGAGCATGGGCAAAGGTGTTTACTGGAAGATAAGTCAGCCAACTGTAGCATTAGTCTAATCTAGAAGTGACAGAGTAAGGATAGTAAGAACTACTTTGCCTAAAATCTCTTGTTCATGGTAAAAGTTCAGATTTGGGGAGACTGAGGCAAGGCACTACAATTGGAACGATTTCTGTTAAATACTATAAAGTGAAGTCCTTTGCTTTTGGGGGTCGTTTCAAGACAAAGTTTCATGGCTGATCCTTTGCTTATTTTGAATTGGTGTTGTTCTCTATGGAGCAGTGGGCAAATAAGACTAAAGGCAGAAGACAGGGTAATCGGAAGGGGTATAGGACAATTAACAACTTCCTTGCCTAGGAGTAATGGTTTGGAGGAACTGGGTCCAAGTGCTGGACATTTTGTGGTGGTAGAATCTTCATTCATATAACAGGCACTTGTTGGACATCTCTTTTGTGTAAGCTACTGTGCTGAGTGTTGTGCAGAGAAGAAAATGAGTAAAACCTAGTTTTTCCCCTTAACGAGGTTAGGGTTAGTATGCAGTCATACATTTATTTGTTAAAGAAACATTCAGCACTAGGCATTTCTCAAGATACCAATAAGACACACTCAGTGCTAATAATAAAATTGAAAATAATGAGTGCTGAAGTATAGATAAAGTGTTTGGGAAGTTCAGAGGAGAGAGGGGGATGGGGACAGGGAGAGAAAATGTCTAACTCTTGACAATGGGGGTATCGAGAAAGGTACCATTTGGACCAAGTCTTTGACAAAGAGAAAGCATTTGCATGTGGACAATGGGGCAGAGATACAGCAAAAGCAAAGGTACAAAAGTGGTAAGTTTTAATGAACATTCAAGGAAACAATAAGTAGTAGTTTGTGTACTGACTAGGCATGAAATGAGGAGAGAAAACATCAGCTATTAGCACACTTTGAAAGGTTTAACAGTTGGGTCTTTACACCTCCAGTGATAAGGAAATGTTGAAGGAAATTTTGAACAAGATAATTGTTTCTGAAAGATTAATCTGACATCTTGATATAAAAATGGATTAGAGGAAAGAAGAAAAAAGATGAAGGGAGATCAGTTAGATGCCTGTTGCAACAGGCAGAGAAAAGGTAATGTGGGTTTGAAGAAGTAGGCTGGTAACATGGGAAAGGAAAGGAGCCGGCAGATGTAAAATATTATTTTTTATCAAGTTTTTTTAAAATTTTAATTACAGTTAGTTAACATACAGTATTATATTAGATTTAGGTGTACAATATAATGATTCAAAAATTCCATACATTACCCAGTTCTCATTACAAGTGCTCTCCTTAATCCCCGTCACTTATTTCACCTATCCCCCCACCAATCTCCCCTCTAGGAATTATCACTGTGTTCTTTATAGTTAAGAGTCTGTTTCTTGGTTTGTCTCTCTATTTTGTTCCCCCTTGCTCATTATTTTGTTTCTTAAATTCCACATATGAGTGAAATTATATGGTATTTGTCTTTCTCTGATTGACTTATTTCACTTAGCATAATACTCTCTAGCTCCATCCATGTCATTGCAAATGGCAGTATTTCATTCTTTTTATGGCTGAATAATATTCCATTGTATATATATACTACCTCTTCTTTATCCATTCATCTATCAATGGACACTTGGGCTGCTTCTATAATTTGGCTATTGAGATGTAGAATACTCTTGTTATATTTGCTAAGTGCTGTAAAATCTAAATACTAAAGATTTGACAACACTTAGAAATGATAATAGAGCATTCCACAATAGACTATTTTAATAAGAACTTAAAGGTCTTAAAAAACTCTGAACAGCTGTACATAAAAGATGACATGCTGCTCAGGAGATATCCATCTAAACATCATTGAAATTGGCTCTCTGGCAACAACCACCTCCTGGAAACATTCTCGAGGTTGCCAGAGGAAAGGGGATTGCAGTGATATGAAAATAACTAAATTTTGCCCTTTAAATTTTAACCTGCTCCCTGAAAGCTTATAAGTGCTAGAAATCTCCTGAATTGCTTGGCTATTCTCTCACATTGTAAAAGGAAGAGGTTAAAACAAACAAAAATCCTTTAGAAAAGGGGATGGAAACGTAGAAATAAACATTTTTTTTCTATTGGAGTTTAAGCATCTTTGGGAGCTGGCAGTGTGCACGGTGCAACAACCTCATAGCATCACAGTATCTGTCATGTGTTTATACCAAGCTATCATATCATCCTCTCATTTGATCCTCTCATGATCCTGGGAGAATAGGCAAGTTAATCATTAGTAACCAATTTTCTGATGGCTCAGATGATCAAATAAGATGACTGAGTGTAAAAGTACATTGTCAGTTGTAAAGGGCCCTGGCAGAATGTGCTTATTTGGAATGCATTTATTCTTCTTTCTAAAAAGAATGTGTATCAGTTTTAGTGTTAATGGGCATTATTCTTTATAACAGCTTTATTGAAGTATAATATTTGACATAACAATGAATTTCACATATTTCAAAACTACAATTTGGTATTATTGACACAGATGTACATCTGTGAAACCATCACTACAATCAAAATAATGGACATGTCCACTTCCCCCAAAAGCTTCCTTCATACCCTGTTTATGATCCCTTCCTCCTACCCCTCCCCTCTTCTCTCTCCAGGCAACTACTGGTCCATTGTGTGTCAGATCAGTGTGCATTTTCTAGAGTTTCATATAAATGGAATCATATATTATGTATACTCTTTCTTGGTATAGATTAAAATTTCCATTTGGTATCATTTTCCTGTGCTTGCATTTCCTTTAACATTTTTTAAAGTGCAAGTCTGCTCCTGATGTATGTATCAAAAAGAATTTATTCCACCTTTATTTTTGAAAGATATGTTCTCTGGATGTAGAATTCTAGGTGGACAGTTTTTTTTTCCTCAGATGTTACTTCATTTTTTTCTTGCTTGTATTTTCCCAATAAGAAATATGATGTTTTCTTTTTGTTTCTCTGCATATAATATATCTTATGTCTATGGCAGCTTTTAAGGTATTCTCTTTATTACTGATGTTGAGAAACTTGATTATTATGTGCCTGGTGTAATGTCCTTCATGATTCTTGTGCTTGAGTTTCATTGAAATTCTTAGACCTCTGAGTTTTCATTAAATTTGGAAAGTTTTCTGCCCTTATTTCTTCAAATATTTTTTTCTATTCCCTCCCCTCTCTCCAGTCAGGGCTCCATTTGGGCTATATTAAGCCCATTGAAGTTGTCCCAAGCTTACTGGTACTCTGTTCATTTTCTTACAGTCCTTTTTCTCTGTATTTCATTTTGAATAGCTTATAATGCTGTGTCTTCAAGTTCATTAATCTTTTCTTCTGCTGTGTCTAATTTGCCATTGCTTCTATTCAGTGAATTTTTTTCAACTCAGACATTGTACTTTAAATGTCTAGAAATTTTATTTTGGTTCTTTTTTTGTCTTTGTGTTTCTAGTTAATATGGTTAAACTTTAACTTCTTAAGCATATGAAATCCAATAAAAATAGTTGTTTTTGTGTCCTTGTATATTAATTATATTAAATGTATCACTTCTGGGTCTGTTTTGACTTGTTGAGTTTTTAAATCTTTCTTATGATTTTCTTCATTCTTTGAATATTGGGTAATTTTTTATTGGATACCAAACATTGTTAAATTTACCAAACATTGTGAATTACCAGATATTTTTCATTCCTGTAAAGATTCTTGAACTTTGTTCTGGGATGCAGTTAAGTAACTTGGAAAATCTTTTATCCTTTCAGGTCTTGTTTTTTAAGTTTTGTTCAGCAACACCAGAGCAGGATTTAGTCTAGGGCTCATTTTCCTCCACTAAGGCAAAACCCTTCTGACTACTCTACTCAATAATCTATGAATTATTCATTTTTTTTCTTCTCTGACTGGTAGGGAGAAGAACTATTCCCAGTCCTGTGTGAGCTCCAGGGATTGTTACCTGTAATGCACAGGTAGTTTACACACACACACACACACACACACACGTAGACATCAGTCTGCAGCTAAAGAATAGTAGAGGACCCTCTGCAGATCTCTGAAGTTGTTTCTCTGTATAGCTTTCTTCTTTCTAGTACTTTGCCATACAAACTCTGTCTTCCATAGTCTCCCTGGATTCCTAGTTCAATTTCCTCAACTCAAGGAGATCACCATACTTTGACTGAGTTCTCCTCCCTGTGCTGAGAATCCCAAGCAGGCCCCATGCCACCAGCTCAGAGCCCGATGCAGGGCTCAAGCCCATGAGATCATGACCTGTAAGGCTCATTCTTAATACCATTACCCATAGACTTTCTCTCTTACCTCTGAGATAAGGTGGCAGATAGAGGAATAGAACTCCTATGAGCAAGATTGACCCAACCCATAGAATAGTAAACTGTTATCAGAAATGAAACTACAATCCAAGTATTTTGATGGTTCACCTTACTAGTTAGTAGTGGGAAGAGAATTATGTGGTCACTTGAAACTGCTGCATCTACATCTGAAACACTGAACTTGGAAAAGTACTTACCATTGCTCACCCACTGAGCTGCTCTTGTACTCTTCTCCCTCCCACTTGTGCACTTAGGTTACCGCATTCGCCTGGGCTCTAGCACTGACAAGAAGGACACAGGCCGGCTCCACGTTGATTTTGCACAGGCTCGAGATGACCTGTATGAGTGGGAGTGCAAACAGCGCATGCTAGCAAGGGAGGAGCGCCACCGTAGAAGGATGGAAGAAGAAAGATTGCGCCCACCATCCCCACCCCCAGTGGTCCACTATTCAGATCACGAATGCAGCATTGTTGCTGAAAAACTGAAAGGTATAGAAAGCCCTTGAGCTTTGTGATTAAAAGAACTCTTTCCTTTGGGGAAATTTAATAAATACATTTGTACCATTGGCAGTTATCCTTTGAATTTCCCACTAATGGGTTCTAAGCATTTCTTATGTTGTAGTCTTGCAGACAGAGAGGTGTACCCAGTAACTGAAGAACTAGAAAGTTTGTCCCTCACACATGTGTCTCTGCTCCTCCACTGTTTCAAAGGATGGCTATTTTCTCTCCACACATAAAATGACTAGGATGAAACACACTTTTCCTGCTTTTCTATATCAGAGAATTTTAGCTGTGATTCATGACTGGGGACCTGTAAGCATCCCATATCATTGTAGATAACAAGTTAGTTTTGAATTCTAAATCAGAACAATAGAACTTGATGTGACCCTGGAAAACTCTGGTAAAATTCCCTTTTTACAGATGAGAAAATGGAGGCCCAGAGAGTGGTCACAGTGTACATTCTTAGATGACTCAAAGATTTAGCTACCACAACCAAAAGAGGACTTCTTTAATCACTTAAAATGGCCAACTTATTTCACATGGTGTCTATGGAGACCTTGAGACATTGCTAAGTCAGACTATTCTCCCTTTAGTTTTTATTCCTGTTCCCCCTGCTTGACTCTCAGAACCATTATTCTAATTTAACATTAATTGTCCTGCCTGGTCTCCTGTGTAAGTAGTTCAAATCCAGTCTTCCTAATTCCCCAAGTATGGTTGATTTTATTGGATGAATGCTGGTGTCCCATTGATCTTATTGATGAGACCAACCCAGCTCTAATGGTATGAATTTTCCCTGCTTCTTGTGCTCTGAACTCAGCAAGATGTTGCTAATTCCACTTTCCAAATAGGTCTCACTCACCATACTTGTTTGCAACATATAGCCTAAGGGATTCACACATTTAAGAAACCCTTTGTTTGGATTGATTTTGTCTTCCTGTAAGAGAAAAGAAGAAACATCACAGAGACACAGAAATAATGGTACATTTTGAAAAGCTAGAAAGGCTGAAAGCATTGATGAAAAAAAAAATGTCATGTTTATATGACACCAAACAAGTCAGTCTGAATTTGTTTTAAAGAATGAATTTGCAGGTTGTGTAGAGTTCATGCAGAAAATAAGCATCAAACATAAAGACTGTATGCAAGTAATGAAATAAAAACCTGCTCTCAAGGGGAGCTTTACCTCTCCTTATATGTCTGCACTGAAAAATGGCAAAAGGCAAAAAGTTCAAATCGCAGTGAGAGCTATTTCCACTGGACATGAGGGTTTCTGGCCAGAGAGGCATGTGGAGCCCCAGAACAGGCCTTCAATAGGATTCTAATGGATTCTCTCTCTCAGGAGCCTTTAACAACAGAATATATTAAGTGCCTATCTCGGGAAGCTGGACCAGAAGCTTTGGATAAGCTGTGCTACTACTTTAACATCAGAGAATAACTCCTAACTAGATGCAGAAATCTACTTGGAGGGTTCCTCAGGCAAGAGAATCAGGATGTGGAGAAATGTAGAAATAGAATGAATTGCATCAAAATAGATTGACTGGGACTGAGTGAAAAGCCTGGGGCTGTGGATTGAATGCAGGAGTGATGCTATAAAAGGTAAAAAATGTAAGTGTTTATACCTAAAAAACTACCCCTTTAACACTTTCTTAAAGCTCCTACCAACACTATAATTTCATGTATCCAGGACAAAGTTACTATCAAATTCAAGTTAAACTGAAGACCCAAGTTTACTTTTCCTTATTAAAAAAAAAACAGGACTGTAGAATTCTGAAGTTCTCTCATTGCTAATTTGCACATTACACACAGGCACACAGATACAATCAGAGAGGTTAAGAAATTTGCAATATGTGAAAACTGTATCAGTAAAGAACACATAAAACAAAAAGAAACAATTCTCTTTCTGAAAATTCTTCATAAACTACAATGAATCTGACCACTTTTTGAGTCTTTTGTTCTTTCAGTCAGCCTGCCTGCCTGCTGCCCATGTGCATGTGTGTGCATGCACAGCTCCTTATTCAGCAGTTCATTTAACAGCCACTTCCAAAAAGCCATGGTGGCCTCCTTGCCAGCATGTTGGATAGATAGAGATGTGGTTACTTTTAATGATTTGAAAAATCTCTTTTTTCAGATGATTCCAAATTCTCAGAAGCTGTGCAGACCTTGCTCACCTGGATTGAGCGAGGAGAGGTGAACCGCCGCAGCGCCAACAACTTCTACTCTATGATCCAGTCAGCCAACAGCCATGTTCGCCGCCTAGTGAACGAGAAAGCTGCCCATGAGAAAGACATGGAAGAAGCAAAGGAAAAATTTAAGCAGGCCCTTTCTGGAATTCTCATTCAATGTGAGTGGAGGGGTGAGAGGGCACTTCACCTAGGCACCATTTTCTCCACATGGGAGCCAGGCCTACAAAGCCATCCTGTGTCAAAGGCCAAGGATCTCTTCTTCACTTCCTTGTGCTCTCCTTATGTCACCAAATGCCTGAGCTCCAGTTTAATGGGATTCATGTGGACACCTTCTATGTTCATTCTATGTTCTCCTTCAGCTCCTTAGAAACACTGACAGCTAGGCCACAATCCCATGCTTTTACTCTTGCTTGTTCTCAAAGTAAGTTATAAGCAGCTCCAGGCCTCAATGGAAAGTTTGGTATTTCATCACTAAAGTCAGAACACAGCATCAGCATTTGTAAGCTTCTCTGCTTCAGATTCGCATCATTATCATATGTTTTTCAGGTACTACATTTCAGTGAAAGTGTAATTATGCTTCCCAGGGAGATTGAATAAAAATTTGCTACTTCTACTTGTTGTTTTTTAACTTCGTTTTTTTCGACTTTTTTTTTTTTTGGATGTTATTGACACTGAGTGGGATGGGAACCCACCAACATGTCCATTTTCAAAAAGTACTACTCCAAACATTTCTACGGTCTCTTAAATGAGATAGATAAGAAAAATTCTCATGATATTTTTAGTTCAACATATTATAAAATTATGCACTCACATCTTTTGAGTGAGGAACTCTATTCACCTTAAGAATAAGGGTACAGTTTTATTATTTGCCTTTTAAACAATTAATGCCCACTCTTTTCATATTTGACTTCCCATACTTGACTCATACATAATTAGGATTAAGGAAGAGTTCTTTCATTTTCCATTTTTGTTTTGAAAATATTATATGGACATAGAATCTAGGCAGAGAAAGTACATGTTTTTAGGATTTCAAAATAGAAAAAATAGCAGCAAGCAAGCAAGGATTATAAATCCTTAAATCATTAGTAGACAGGGTATAAGCTGAGCTGTAAAGAAAAAATAACACCTCTGGATTTTCTTACTGTGAATACCCACCCAGGAAGAGGCTCTTGTCCTTTTCCTTCTTTTCCTTTCCCAAGAAAGTCATATCTAAGGTTCCCTTCTCTTGAACTGGTTAGGGAAAAGCACCAGAATATTTTTACACATTTCTCTGTTTGACATTTTAAGAGACTCTGATAAATGCTGTTTAGGACTGTACTTACACAGTATTCTCCCATAAAACTTATATTTCTCCAATCAACAAGCCTATCTAGGTAGACTTAAAATAGATTCCATTCATCTCAGGTTCTGATTTGATGCCTCTGGTTAAACATACCTCAGAATAATAAAGAGAAGGATTCTGTTGAAGTGAAGCATGCAGGCTCATTTTGGAAGGCTAGTTTATGAAAGAAGCCAGTAGTCAAAAGGAGCTGGTACAGTTTGCCACTCACTGCCATTCCGGGCTGGGCCATTAGTACTAAATCACATTAACTTCAACTCTTGCCTCTCCTGCCTGAATGAATACAGACTACCTGTATTAACATTTTAGTCACCATTTCACTCAAAACCTTCTGGAGTTCTCTTTTTTTCATTCTGTATATTGATATCTCTCCCTTTGAGTCTTCCTTAAGATCATGATACCCCAACACACATAACTTTTTCTGAGCACAACCATAGTCTAGTGGTGTCATACAAGAAGATGCAACAAGGCTGATGCTTCTCTTATTTCTTTTTTCCTCTTTTTGCCATCCCTGGGTGATACTCTGGCGTGATTCAACTGCCGATCTGATGCTACAGTTGAGCAGATAGTAGCTGTGTACCATTCCGCCTCCAAACAAAAGGCATGGGACCATTTCACAAAAGCCCAGCGTAAAAACATCAGCGTTTGGTGCAAACAGGCTGAGGTTGGTAACTTTTTACTCTGGTAGCCCCTCAGGGGGACAGTTTATTTCCTTAACAAGTTATTGATTTGGAGT
Source organism: Cryptoprocta ferox (assembly GCA_028646485.1). Classification (NCBI taxonomy): domain Eukaryota; kingdom Metazoa; phylum Chordata; class Mammalia; order Carnivora; family Eupleridae; genus Cryptoprocta; species Cryptoprocta ferox. Next base: position 18,440,251 of record CM053579.1, read on the forward strand.
TTAGTCAGAATTAAATAGTGCCAAGCTCCCATGGTCACAACAAGGCTCTAATGAAACACTGAGATATGCTCTATAGCCTGTCACTGTGACCAGACCACATGCTGCCAAAAGGGTAATAAATGTGCATGTGTTGTCTTGAATGCATTACGCTGGATAGAAACCTTAGTAGTGAAAATGTAGCTGTGATCATTGTAAGTTTATTTCGCTAAGATAGCTAATCTCTAAGCTAGCCAATAATTACTGACCCGTGTGTCTAATATTAGTAATATTAGGGCTGTCTTACATTTATTAGAGCATCTTGACAGTTGAGGCTAGAAACTGCCTGGTGTTACATTGGAACATTGAAATTTCTGAGCTTCTTTTACCAAATCCACTCAGCCATCTTTATAGGTGGCGGCTTTAAAGGTAACAGAGGGCTCTGATTTCAGATTAAGGTTGACACACAGCTCTCCACTTGTGCTCAAATGACTTTTAGCATAAAATATATCTGATGTGATTAGGTTGCTATTCTGAGTCCAAGATTAAAAACCAAGATGGGAGGTTTGTTTTTCATGGATCTGCCTTTGGCATGGTGTTACCTATACTTCTAGTTCTTCTGTTCCTATGGGCAGCTTCCTTACCCAGCCCTGACACTTTTGATCTGTGTATACAGCAACTTTTTCAACTTTGTTACTGAGTCCTCTTTGCTAGTGTGGTAGCAGTCCCATTATATCTATCAATGCAGGTTCTCATATTCCTTAACATTTATATAGCATTTGTAAGGCATTTACATTTTATAAAGCACTTTCACTACAGTTGCCTCAGCTATTTGACCCTCTCAGTAGATGTGGTGCAGTGGAAAGTACACTGGACCTGGCATCAGAGAATCTGGGTCTTAGTTATGACACATTGCAGCTGTGTGACTTTGACCAAGTTAGTCAGCTTGTCAGTCTCTATTTCTTCACTTGTAAGTTGGATATAATAAGGAAACCAGTCTTGCAGGATTAAATGAGATAAAAGATGTATAGAGTTGAAAACACAAATGCTATATAAGTGGGAAATACTATTATTTTAGTTTATAATTAACAACTCCATAAGTGAAAATAAGTAAGTATGATAGCCATGTTTTACATGTGAGGAAACTGAAACACAGAAAGGTTAAGTGATGTACACAAAATTACACAGCTAGTAAGTGGTTAATTCACGACTAGAAATTCTTCTCACTTGAGGTGTTAGTATAAACTCTTTTGCACTCTTGAGTGAGTCATTTAATCTTTGTGGACCACAATTTCCTAACCTATAAAATGAAGATATCAATCTATTCTTTCCATCTTTCATGAGAAAAATGACATAGTTTGTGTGGCAACAATTTGAAAACTATGAAGAGCATTTAGAAGAAAATATGACAAACCCTGTTCATAAATTGATAGTTTCTGAGCCATCAGTTCTAGCTTAGGAAGGGGATCTGGGAGTCTGGGGAGAAATCCCTGAAGACATCAGCGCAATTGTTAAGTACAGTCATACAAAGTTAGCAACATTTTAATTGTTTTTAAAAAGAGAATTAGGAAGAGAAAAAGGATATATTGTCTTACACTAGCACAAAATGATTTTAGAATCCTAGGGCTACCCAAAATTTGTTGAGCCTCAAACAAACAAAATTCAACAAATGGTCTTTGCCCTCAGGGAGCTAGAAAGGTAACAAAAGTGATCAAGGGGAGGAATGGAGTTTAGTACCCTAAATTTAAAATATCCAAACTCTTTAGTTTGAATAGTTCAGAAGAATAAAAGTCGAGGGAAAATGTTCAATATATCTTATAATTATAGAAAAGCAGTATTAAGTGTCAACCTTCTCTTCAATACATATATACGTGTATCCATTCTCAGGGTCAGAAGAAGCCATCTGAACTGCCCCACCCATTGTAGAAAGCCCTGCTAGTACAATATTATCTTTTCATAGGAGGAAGGGAATCTCTGATTTGAGCACTGATTTGCTCAGACCAAACCCTCCTGTAAATGACTTTGCAATAAAATATTTCTATTAATATTATTCATCAAGGCTCTCTGCAGTTATATCAAGCCTACCTATTTGGTGGGTATATACTTGAGTTTAATTATCTTCTCAGTAAAGATAGCCAGTAAGCTGGACATTTCTCTGGGCCTATAGAGAATGAGAGCTATACACCCTATACAGCTTCCTTGGCAGAGTGACTAGGATAAGTACATAGCTAGCATGACTTGCCAAGAGCTACATATTTCACGATGTATTTCATAGACTTGTGGAAACCCAGAAAAATGCTTCCTGCCTATTGGATTGGACTAAATTAAGGTCCACCTGGAATACCTCAATCTTGATAAGTAAAAGTACTGAGAGTGGAACATAGCTTATGACCTTCCTCAGGCATTGCATTTTCTAAACCTGAAAAGACCTCTTCTACTTTACATTGGTACCTCTTTAAATCATGGCTTTTTTTAACTTCTGCATATTTTAACTTGATAATAGGAAACTCTGAGAACTAAAAAGAGATGTCCTGTAGAAAGTGACAACTGTCCCCTTAAATTGAGGCTGTTAGCACCCCATAGAGAATCAGAGCATCTCAGTGACTTAAATCAAGTAGACTACCGTTTTCTTGGCCTGTGGATCAAAGCTACAACTCCTAAGTCATAGGTTTCATCAACATGGAAGTTTCTGATATTGAGCCTTTTTTACCAGTTGCCTTTGGGAATGACCTAGCCAAAAACCTCCTCATGTCACAAAGTACCTGCTCCTGTCTTATTATCATCCTACCAGCAGCCAACAGTGTCTTACTCTGGTGAGAGAGAGGTTATGGAGTAAGAAGAAAAAGTCCCCACCTTCAGGGAGCTTTGGCACTCACGTTGGTAGCATATGCTGGGCATACTAGTTTCCTAATGAGTCTTTTTCATTGGTTTACTTTCCTGATTTGTATGTGTGTGAGGTTCCTGCAGATACAATTGGAAAGGGTATTAAGAGAAAGTTAAAGTCCCTTTCTTAACTAAAAGTGAGTGTCTACAGTGACTTCACTAACAGTTCTGTGTATTGTAAGCACTCTTTTTCTACAGAACCATTTAAAACCTGCATGTTTCTCTCACTAAGAAGCTGGCCTAGATTAGAAGCTAAACCTTGGATGATATCTAGAAACTAGAGCCATAGCAGTAGACACTAGAATATATTCCCATACATCCTCCCCAAAATGAGATTTTATACCATCAGGCCAGAGGAAAAGGGACTTAATGATTGCTAACATTCTTATAGAATGAAATGCTGTGATTGCTAACATAGCTTTCTCTCTAGATTTCCAAGCCTACCATCCCAAACTCTGAAGAGCTGTTTGCAGATAAATAGTCAAGTCATCTGCATACTCTTGTTTCAGGACCCGTGTGTACTAACACTACCTATTAGCTTTCAGCCATCAGAACACTACTAACACAATTTGAGTCAACCTAATTTTTATTTCCATATGTATCATACAATAAGCATTGTTTAAGAACCTGTGTTTGTGCTTTGCTTCATTGTATTGAATGATATCTCAGATTCAAATTTCTACATAACTGTAGAGGCTATCTGTTCCTTTCCCTTCCTTCCTCTGACCCCTTCCTCACCAAGTATCCTATTAATAGTGAAAGTCTGGGTAAGTACAATTTTGTTACACAATTAATAAGGAACTTTGCTTTACCGAGAACATGTTCTTATCATAAAACACGAGTAAGAAGAATTTAAGTTCAAATAACTTTTTGTGAAACTGTAGATAATGTGCAATGACTGTGATTTGCTTACTTTGTGATAAATTTAAAATGTCAGCTGGTACAAAGATGATTCTTTCCGTGCATTTTCTTCTGTCTCAGCTTTCAGTTTGATTCTATGTAAAAGTCTTCTCCATTGTGGAGCAGCGTGTGACTTTCTAAGTTACTATTAAAACAGACTCAAAGCTACTGTAATGCATTTTTAAAAACCACTAACAATTTGCTGTTTAAATGAAAAATATCACATATTGACTGTGGGCAGGAGAATGGTATAGGATGTTTATGAGTGCTGTCTTACCTTTTTTAATACAGTCTATTGGTGACATGGCCCAGTCAATTTCAGGTGGAGATTTACAAATGAAAACTTCTGGGAAATGTCTTTGCATGCCACTACCACTCTTTTGGTTTCAGCACTGGATCCAAATGTTAGGATGGGAAAAGGGGCAAATCTGGGAGGTAGCTACTTCCCTTGCTGCCTCCACTTCAGTGGCTCAGAACCCTCCTCCTACCTGCACCTATGAGCCAAGCTAGGTAGACCGCCTTCCTTAGGTAAATTGTACCTTTTAGTCCTTCACTCCAAAGGCATTTGTTAGGGTTTGCTTCCCAAAGTAGAGTTTTTTGACCCAACAAGAAATAAAGAAAACAGGTATCTTAGATATCAAGTGCTTTAATAGTAAGGCTTTCAAAGAATTAAAAACCTATTTCTTTATTCAGGGGTACTGTCATTTACTAAATGCTCCCCAGAAGTTTACTTTACTATGGTATCCTATAACCTCTGATGTTCTCTTTGCCTTTATCTCATTCAGCTAAAGAAGGATGGATGCTCCATGATTCGACTTCACGAAGTGTCTAAAATAGAATCATGGATGTGTGACTTGGTCTCGGGATATTTACAGAAGAGTAATGATACAGGGCTTAGTTTCTTTGTAGCTAAGGGGGATTGCCTAGTGGTTAGAAGGCTCTAAGCTCTGCCACTTTGCATGCCTTACTGAACAACTGAGAGCAAACTTCCCCTTAGTTTTTCTTTCCCTCATTTAACTATCAGCTAGAGGAACTGGTAACTCTTGTTCCTGAAGTATTTTCAGGCATCGAGGTAAAATTTAGCCATGGGACTTTATATTTCTGGAGATTTTTTGAAGATGTGAAAGACTTCTAGGTAAGCTGCATCACTTAGTTATTGAACTTTTTATACTTCTAAGAAAAGATTATGCTTTCTTGTCCAGCTGGAAGAAGAAAGATGTTTTGTGGGTACTAAGCAGCTACCGGGCATGTCTTAGCTCTCAGTTAGATCTCCCTGCCCTGGAACATTTCCCTAGAAGGAACACAATTTATTCTTCTGAGAAACACAATAACTTTCCCAGAGTCAGATGACATGTTTTTGAATTGAGAGTTGGTCTCTGCTTACACCCATTGACAAGCTACATTTTTGTTAGGCAATGAGGAATACCACAACTTTTCCTGATGCGGCAAGTTATACAATATTCGAATTTGCCAGTGTCGGACCTCATTATAATTACCTTTCCACCAACAGTTCTTTGATGATAACTGAAATCCAGACTCCTGAGACAGAATGAATTCTTAGAAATGAGCAATTCCTTTATTCTCTATGCAATGAGTTTGAATAAGATGTAGCAAATCTCTCTCTTGACACAGCCCTTTAAAGTTCATTTTTCTCAAGCAAGTCATTATTTTCTTCTGTTTCAAGCAAGGCCCCTGCTGCACATGAGAGATACTATGTTGGTATTTCTATTTTCTATTACTTCTATTTTTCTTTACCTCAACTACCAGTGATAATACTGAAGAGCTTGAGTTTTTAAAAGGTACTTTTATTTATCTTTAGTGAAAACCTATCTTAATATAGAAATTATTATTTTTCCTGGTACAAGAATAAAAAAGGAGGATATTAGTTGAGATAGTGATTAACGATAGCATTCATTATTAAGAAATCCATTTGAAATATTTATAATGTGCCTAAATGAAGGAAATTTTCACCAGACAGCTTTGGATATTTCCCGTATTATGGCCCAACTGGGGCTAACCTAGATAAGGAATTTTCAGCTCAGTGCTGAGAAGCCTCTGACAAGCATTAATTAAGTGGTCTCTAAATGGTTGAACTTTTTATACTTCTAAGACAAGATTATATTCTCTTGAAAATGTACAGTTTTCATGCTTTTTGTAAGTGACTTTTCTTTGTAAGTGTGATCTCCATCATTTCCAAAGTTCTTCATACCTTCCTGAAGATCTGTGTTTACATCTGGTAACACTTCCCTCCAGCCTGAAGAATTTTCTTCTGCATTTCTTATAGTGCAAATCTTTGGATGACAAATTCTTGGCATTTATATTTGTCTGAAAATAGATTTAATTCATCTTCATTCTTGAAATAATTTTTCTCTGCATACAGAATTCTGAATAAATAGATATTTTTATTTCTTCATGCACTTTAAAGATCTTGTTCCCCTGATTTCTGGTCTATATTGTTCCTGAATGAAATCAAACAGTTCAAATTGTTTCCTTGTATATAATGTATTAGAGGGGGTTTTTCTGGCTGCTTTTAAGTTTCTCTATTCTACTTTTACTGATAAATATATTGCTTTTAAGGTTCTAGTTATGTTCTATTATGTTCATTCTGTTATGTTCTTCCAAAGAAGGTTGACTTTTGTTTCTTTTGTTTTAATGATCAATTTACTTAATTGAATTTAAACTGGAAATTCTCTTCTCTTATATGGCAGTTCAAATCTCAAGTCAGTTCTTTTAGACTTAGCTGTCTTGTTTGGAATATGCCCTGTGCTTCCATGGTTCAAGAGTCATGCAGAAATTTGAGCAGATATTATACACAGAATTTGGTTCTCTCTCTCTCTCTCTCTCTCTCTCTCTCTGGTTGTCTCCTTACTGGGATCCCCTCCTCACTTTCCTATAGCTCTCTCCCTGATTGCTTTAGGACATAAATACCAGGTTTTCTATTAAAAATGTAGTCACCCTTGGAGGTGCTAACTATGGTCTAGTATCAGACTAAACGGCCCTTAAAAAAAACTGAGAAACCCATATCCTTCTTCCAAGTGTCAGCAACTCTTTAGGATATGCCTGCTTTTGTTTGCTCTCCAGTGCCATCAAATAGTTAGGGGTTTGGCTTGGTCTGATTTTGTGTTTTGTTCAGAGTATAGTTATTATCCATGGAAAGGTTGATCTGATAGAAGTTCACTCCTGACAGCTCATTTTTGCTGTATCTTCTAAACTTGAAAAAGTTAGATTAAGAGTTCTGTTGAGTAAGTCCATAAGTGGAGAGGGAAGAAGATGGAAAGGAGCAAAATCAAAGGACTTGACATGGGAAGGTGAAAATGGCAGAACCCTAAAAGGAAAGCCCAAAAATCCACATAAGAGGTGAGAGGTCTTTTATTAACAACAGTACTTTCTAATATAGGAGGGATATATGAATCATCAATGGCCAGAGCTCTGGATATGGAAAGAATGCCTTATGAAAGACAGAATGTACAGTCTGCTTTGTCTATTGAGACAGTTTCAGCCCCAAAATGCCCCTTTGCCCTTGCCTTAAGAGTACTCTGAAGTTTTGTCATATGTCAAAAAACCCGAGTTCATCTTATCCTTAACTCTGTTCATTTCTTCAGCATTTTCAAAGCTTTCCCACCTAAAAGGCATAACCTTTAACCTTAGGAAATTCGCAACATACATAATGATGAATTAATGGGAATCAGGCGAGAAGAAGAAATGGAGATGTCTGATGATGAAATAGAAGAAACAACAGAAACAAAAGAAACCGAGGAATCAGGTAAAGATAATTCTTCTTTGTTTCATTTAGCTAACAACTACTTGCAGGGATATTTTAAAACTTTTAACACCCAGTAAGGTATGGGCACAAAACCATCAGTCTGGAACCAGCGAGAAACAATTGGTAAAGCTATTTAAGGACATAGTGGCTGAATATCAACCCTGTGGCTATAGGATCTTCTTATTTACTCCAGTCTCCCATCATAGTACCTAATTGAAAGTGGACTTTCTTTTCTTAGGAGTGCTAGACATTTGGGCAGCATTGTTCTATATTTGATTTTGACTTATTAATAATATGTTCTACAGTAAGAATCATGAGAGCTTATACATAAATAGTTAAGTAGCCAAACATTTACAAAAGTAGTTAGATCCCTACGTCACTTATACCTTACACCAAAATTAGTAAAAGTTTAAAAAAAACAGCAAAAGAAATTATGGAAAATGTAGGAGTTGGTTATATAATTGGGGATGAAGGTCTCCAAAGGTAGAAATCATAAACGATACTTTTGATAAATTTATCTTCATATAAATTAAATATTTTTCCTTAAGGAATCACAAAATTAAAAGAGACTCTACCAACTAATGGGAAATATCTATTTTATATGATAATCTACCGATATGCTGCTTTTATTGTGGTTACTGGTTACCTGGGAGTTTATTGGGAGCCAAACAAGAGTCTACAGACAAATATCTTGGTAAAAGCTTTTGCTCACTCTTAGTATACTCAGGACCTCAGTGTGAGGCCACAATGTAGGTCTCCAGTGGAACTCATAATGCAAACCTATTGAACAATATGACAATACACTACCCTTCAATTTCATAACAAACCTTACCAGAGGGAGGGAATTACCAGAGGGGAGATTAAAATATCAAACCAGTGTTTTCAGGTAAGCCATTCCAGACAATCTTAGGAGTCAGTAAGGAATAGTGGACAAAGCATCAGACCTAAAGTTAGGGCAGCTGAGTTCTAGTCCAAACTGTATTTTTCTGACACAGGAAGGACTTCTGTCCCACTGAGCCTCAGGTTTTATAGTTGTAAGAAGTATATTATACAACCATCTAACAGGAATGTTGTGATGGCTAAATGAATTCATTCATTCACTTAATAACTATTGCATGCCAAGCACTGTGCTAAAGACATTGGAGATACTGTAGTAAACTGTCCCTGCTGTGTGTGTGTGTGTGTGTGTGTGTGTATTTGTGTGTATGTGTTGAGAGAGAGAGACAGACAGACAGACAGACAGAAACAGAGAACCTATCGATTATAATGCAAATCAGAACTTCTTGGTTCCAGTATTTGCATATTGAAGTCAGCGGTTCCATAGCCATTTGAGTGGTCCTAGAATCTTCACTCCATCAAGAGAAACTCTTAAGGAAAGAAAACCACCAATTCAGACTTTTAAAAAGGCATTTGTGGTGGTTACATCTGAATTTCCTCTATTTCTGCCACATGTTAGTTAGATCCCTAAACATATAAATCTCCATATATATTGAATAAATCCTTTGTAATTAGTAGATAGCATTTTCAGAACAGTGAACTAATTAGTGTAAACATGTACGATAAACTTATAGCTAAAAAAGCAAAAGAGTTTCATAGTAATTAAGCTATTCAAATTATTTAAGTGCTTAGCCAAGATGTTTTATAGCTGACTAATCTTTGACATAAAATTGTCTCCATCTCAATATCTGCAGTATTGTATAGCGTTAATCCGGTGTTACCCTGAAATGAATGTGATCATAAGTTTGAGTATTTCCTCGATAAATTGCTGAGTTTGAGGAGTTATTGGGAGAGGGGGTGTGTATGGGAGAGTCAGATTAAATGCACTTACTAGTGTTATATAATTGCATTTTGCTTCTGTGTCTCTTTTGAGTTAAAAGCTGTATTGGCTACTGCACAGAATCTTATTCGTTTAGAGACTGAAAACTCCCTGTAAGATCATCTTATAGCTATTTTCTTTCCTGTTCCACATGCCAGGATGCTGCTTTGTCAAATAAAGCTATCTACAATAGACTTAATGGAGCTTACCAAATAGCTTTTCTCCCAGTAGGTTTCAATTCATTTTAATTCAAGGACTTTTGTGCATTTTTCTTCCCCTTGATAGTATCTAATTTTGTTATCTTGCTTCTGTAGTAGTCAGCTGCAGAAATCTTGCTCAGTGTAAGCCGGTAAGTGGGTCCTCAGTTTTTATCTAAATCAGCTACATGTTTTAGTTATCACTTGGTTCCAATTAAAGGCTTAAGCGCCAGATCTCAGAATTGTTTCTCTCTCCATGCTACCAAAGTTGAATTCCAGGAGCCTATAGCATACTCTGGTTAAATTTTAATTCCCAGAGAAAGTAAGGGTCAAAGCTGGCCTAGGAGTCTGTTACCTTTCCTTGGAGTGCCACAAATTTCTATTCTTCAAGAGACTCTATGTTACCTGGCCCACATTTGTGATGCAGTACTGGAAATATTCTTGCCAGGGAAGAAAGGACTGCTGTTCTCAAAACAATGTGTTGAAGAGGCAATCACATCAAAGCAAATCATGATAGTGGAAAACTGTTTCATTCTAATAATGGCCATGATGGAAAGTACATGCCCAGTAAACCTAAGAACAGCTGTTGCTTTTCAGCATATCTTTTGTCTGCCTTCTCCACTTGGACTAGTGGTTCTCAGAGTTGGTATATATAAGAATCATTGGATTACCTTTAAAAAGTCTGATTTTTGCACTGCAGGGTTTGATTAAGTAGGTCCGTAATGGAGTTCAAAGATTTGCATTTTATCAGGTATTCTAAATGATTAGATGCTGGTGGTACAGGGAGAACATTTGGAAAACATTGACTTAGACTCATTGTTTTGCATTGTTCTAGCCGAAGTTTTCACTTTTCTTGGTATCCAATCTTCTTCTTTCCTTCCCCCCATTTCTCAGTATTCCCTCTTTAAGAGTTTGATCAGTTAATTAACAAGCACTGAATCCTATAAGCTGATGGAAATAGAGGTACAATATATGTAAATTTACATAAAATATAAGAAATACCATTTGGTACTAATCTGTAAGGTATTGATTAGAATGCAGCAAGGACAAGAGATATTACTGTCGCCAGAGTAGTTTCAGTCAGTGACAATTAATCAGGACCTTAAACAATGAACAGGTTTGGATGAGAAGAGGGAAAGTAAGAAAATACCTTGATGTGGAGGCAGGAGAGGAGAAGGAACAGAGATCAAAGAGGGAAGTAGGATGATGGGTATAGGGGGATAAAATATTGAGTGGACAAGGTAGGTCTAGTTTATGGGGAACCATGAAGAAGCCAAGGTTACATTTAGCATAATAGACAATATGGCACTATAAGCATATCTCAGTCATGGTGCTAGTATGATAAAAGCAACATGAATTATATATTTTAAGAAATAATTTTGGACAGAGAGATCTGTCAGAGACTTTTATAGGAATTTAGATATGAAATGGTAAAGCCCAGGACTAGAGTGAAGGTAACAGGAAATGAGATTAAATGGTAGAAGAAAAGAATATAACAGAAAATATGAGATTAAAGATGCTAGGAGTCACTTCAGAAGAATAACTAAAGTCTTTGACACCGGATTTGGTATAGATGAGGAAGAAAAACCAAGAACCTGAGATGAGGCTAGTTTTTCTAGTCTGGGAGACTGAAGAGTCAGTGGTTGTATTAGTTTGCTAGGGCTACTGCAACAAAGTACCACAAACTGAGTTTTATTGCCTCACAGTTCTGGAGGCCAGAAGTCTGAGATTAAGGTGTCATCAGCATGGGTTCCTCTTGAGGGCTGTGATGGAGAATCTGTTCCATGCCTCTCCTAGCTTCTGATGGTTTGTTGGCAATCTTTGACGTTCCTTGGCTTGTAGATGCATCACCACAATCTCTTCTTTCATGTTTACATGACATTCTCCATGTTTACATGTCTCTGTGTCCAAATTTCTCCTTTCTATAAGTACAGTGGATGTATAAGCCCACCGGAAGGACTTCATTTTAACTTGATTACCTCTGCAGATCCTATTTCCAAATAAGGTCACATTCCGAGGGCTTCAACATAATGTTATTGGGAAGGGGGTAATAAATTAAACCCATCATAGTAGCACTGACAGAAATGTACTAGTGCATGGAACTGATTTATAGAATATGAGATCAGTTTCAGATAGTAGGTAATTATGAAATAGATATAAGAGATTTATATTCAAATCAGGGTTGAAGAAAGTAGAAGGAGTAGAAGATGCTGGTACGGAGGTGTTGACTAAAGATTGGAGAATATGAATGAATGAGAGTGAAAGACAAGTGAGAGAAAGATGAGTAAAAGGCTAAATACAGAACTTTGGTGGCCACCCACAGTAAAGGAGAAGGAAAGAAAGAGGAGACTAGAGGAGTTAGAAAAAGAGCAGTCTGAGAGGCTGGAAGAAAACTAGTAAAACATTGGATTATAGAGCCCACAAGAAGAATTTATAGAAGTAGGAATAATCAACATTATCATATATTCTAAAGAAGAAAGGAATTGAGGACAGTGCTTGGCAAGAACTATTTTAATAAAGTGATATAGGTAGGGCCCAGGACATATGACATTGAGGAGAGAAAGTGGACAAAGATCACAGGTCAAAGAGTTGGGTGCTGAGCAAAAGCAAATGCAGGCATTATAAATGGTAACTGGAATTGGTAACAAAGTTAAAGTTAAGTTGTTGTTTGTTGTTCAATAGAAGGGAAGGAGGCCATGGAGAGAGTGAGGTTGAAGATGCTTGAGAATGAAAGAGTACTTATGGGTAATTATGGAAGTGTAATCCTGGAGAAGAATGGGAAGTGATCCAAATTCAGGTGGAGTTTTCTTCAGAGAAGCAAGAATCCTCTTCCTCTCAGATAAGAGAGGTGAAGCTAAGAGTATATATGCATCCCATGCTTCTCCATATAGCAAGAGATTGGTCAACCCTTGATTAGGGAAATTATTTGGAAATGAGTCCATGAAGAGGCAGGAGCAGACCTGGAATAAATGCCCTGGGCAGGATGAAAGGAAGAAATCAGTGAGAGGTAAGAGACCCAGCATCAAGGACCAACATGAGTCAGTATTGACCAGGACTGCTCAGCTCCACAACTTTCTATAAGAGTCCTCTGCAACCCAGGATAAGGTGCAGAGAAAGTTGAGTCAAGTGGCCATGAACTAGGAACTGGCATGTTAAGACTGGCCAAAGGTTTTCAGAAGGGTGAAGGATTACAGGGTACCGAGGAGTTTGCAGTGGAATCTGTTTAACCAGAAAATAATTAATGGACTAGGTGAAGTAGGCCACTTCAAGAGATTTAAAGTCCTAGCAAGGAATGAGAGCAGTCTCAGGGTGATAAGGAGCAGTGGGATAACTGACAGATGAAGATACTGGCTTTGAGAGGGGAATTTAGAGATCTCAGAGGAGAAACAACAAAGTCTTTGGTGCATCCATACTGGCAGGAGCCTCATTGGAGCAATGACCTGCAGAGGTAAAGAAAGCAAAGCTTTGGGAGGTCAGGAAACTCACTTCAAATTTTGCCTGAACTGGCCTGCAACTACTCATATCATCTCCCTCCCTTTCTTTGAAAATTGTCCTTGTTGGCATTTTTTCTTTGTGAATTACTCCAGCTCAAACTTTTTATAAGAACCTTGAGAGGAATGTTGCATGGTTTCCCTTCTATAATATGGAAACATTTGTTAAACATCCTCCTTCAATAATTTGGTAACATTTTGTAAGCATCTCTTGTAATGCTGTTTGTAAGGGTGGCCAACCCCCTGAATTTATTTCCATTAAAATTATTGTTTCTTTGCACCACCGAAGAAACTTAGCCATTAATTTTTTAGTGGCACAAAATCCTTTCATATCTTTTGTTATAGAAAAACATATCTGGGATTCTTCTCTGAATGGTTCCTCTAAAAAGAGGAGTTCACAGCTGCCTTCGTACTTTTATATTGCCATGATGAACTCACAGTCTTCAGATCTGAGGAGCAATCCCCATAAAGAGAAACGTTTTTCCCATATAGGAAATAGTCAAAAAGGAGCAGCTGAGAACTAATGATGGCAAGATATGAATAAATTCACTGTACTATGCTCTTTAGTATCAAGACTGATGGATTCACCTACTCAAACATATTATTAAAAGGAAATATTGAACTTTTCAATGTTCTGGCAATGTACAAAGAACTCTAGCTTCAGAAATGGGCCCAATTAATATTAAGTCTATGAAAGTAAAGTCTTGGTGTCCTCATTAAAATGACAAAAACCCTCATTTCAGAGAGCGGGAAATACTTTTCATAAGTAAGGTGCCCTGGTGGCATTAAAGGAGATCACATTCTTTTGCTTAGTGACAGGTCCCAACTGAGGAGATGATTATCTGTTCCCCCTTGGCTGCAGGTATCTATCTCTGCTTATCAGCATGCCGTTTCCCCTGAGAGAGAAGCAGTCTTTCCTCCTCATTTGCTCAGAGGGAAAATATTTTCACTTTTAAACTGGAGACTATGCCTCTAATCATGCTCCTGGATCGCTGCCCTTTTCTCTTCCATGTTTCTCTACATGACTTGTAAGACATGAGCATAATCACTGGCCTGCAGTACAAGAAAAAACAAAAGAGGAAGATGAAATATCACTATTTAGTATTGAGCCGTATGGCTTGCAGCAAACATACAAACCAAAGCAAAAATAAATAACTGTCTATCTGTAGCAGTCACTTGATTTACAGAGTAACCTCTGTGTTATTCAGCATAACTCCAGCTCAAGATGCTATCCTTGGTACTGACCCAGCGAGCAAATCAAATATTTCTTCCCGTTCGGCAGATAGCTAATGGCCCTTTTGCCATACAGTTTCCTATACACAGTCATCTTCACTTTTAGCATCTTCTTTTGGTGTTGTGATTGTGAGGGACGCTTTCTGTCCAATGACAAGTATCCCAGCTGCTGGGAGAGATGACAAGGATAGATAGTTTTTAGAGTGCTGGGACTCCAACCCTCTGCTTTCTCTTCAAAGGCACAAAAGCTTTATGATTACAGCAAAAATTAAAATCAGTAATACAACCAAACATACAATCCAGGTGTCATGCCAAAAGTTTTTGTAATTTCTTTTTAGAACTAAAATGCAAGGTTTAAAACTGCCATATGAGGATAATTGCATGGCCATCCACAGAAAACAAATGTGAACGCTGACAACATGTAATAGGGAGTGTTGCCACTCTCTAATTTGGATAGACAGTCTGATCACATCAGCCTACATTGGAACCTGATTGTTTTAGGAAAACCCTGAGGTTGAAAGCATGAAATTAAACCCCACACACCCTCACCACCAGAAGCAGCTTCCTTTTAGGAATAGGGAGTGTTTTCACACTTAGAATGTGGGTTTCTTCCCTATATTTCATCTTTGTAAAGCACAACTTCTTTCCATTTATAATGTACAGAATGAATCTTGTCTTTGAAATCCCTTTAGAAAACTCTTCTTCCACTACTTATAGCTAATCTTGAAGATTTGATTTCTATGACTTTCTTTTACTTTCTTCTACCCAAAATCCCTCCCCATAAGTAGCTGAAAAAATTCACATCTTTAACAAGTTGCCTTTTAACATTCTTATATATTTAATATACAGGCTTGTAATTTTGATCCATTTTGATGTCTCTTTTCTGGGCTTTATCCTGTGTTAGGAATCAAAAATGGAATAAACTACGAATGTTTCCATTAATCTGGACTGTAAACCATAGAAATTAGTGGAACCTCATTTTTTTACCATTATCATAAGCCTGGTACAGGGAAGGTACTCAGTGTTTGTTGAATGAATGAAAATCCTCTGATTAAATATTTTGAAATAGCTTTTGTGATTTTTGACCTTGAAAATTTTGCCATACCCATAAATAAAGTTAACCGAGTTTTTCTCATGTGTTTTAAGGTTTTTTTAATTAATTAATTTTTAATATTTAAAGCAATCTTAGATTTACAACAATATTGAACAAGAAGTAAAGGGCTTCTAAACACCCTGTTTTCCCCCCTACACACACAGCTGCTCTACAATTGACATCCCACACAACAGGAGTACATTGGTTACAATCATTGAATACATTGTTATCACCGAAAGTTCATAGCTGGCACTAGGGTTCACTCTTGGTGTTATACATTCTATGGGTTTGGAAAATGTTTAAAATGTATGTATCCACCATTATAGTATCACACAGAATAGTTTCACTGCTCTAAAAATCCTCTACGTTCTGCCTATTCATCTTTTCCTACCCCCCTCAACCTCTGGCAACCAAGTTAGGGGGTGTTTTTTTTTTCTTTTTTCGGATTCCATCATTTTGCCTTTGCCAGAATGTCATAAGTTATGTAGCCTTTTTAATAGGCTTCTTTCACTTAGTAATAAGTATTTACATTTCCTCCAGGTCTTTTCATGGCTTGATCATTCATTTCTTTTTAGCACTGAATAATATTCCATTTCTGGATGTACCACAGTTTGTTTATCCATTAATCTACTAAAGAGCATTGCAGTTGTTTCCAAGTTTGGGCAATTAGAAAATTGCCAGAATAAATCTGCTATAACATCCTTGTGCATATTTTTGTGGGGACATAGGCTTTCAGTTCACTTGGGTAAATACAAAGGACTACATTTGCTGGACTGTGTGCTAAGAGTATATTTAGTTTTATAAGAAATTGCCAAAGTATCTTCCAATGTGCCTGAATGAAAGAGCAGCAATGGCAACAACCAGCAGTGAAAGGGAGGGGGGGTTCTTTGTTTTATTTCTTTTTTTAGAGTACATTATTTATTTAAATTCAAGTTAGTTAACATACCATGTAGTATTAGTTTCAGGAGTAGAACGCAGTATTCATCACTTACATACAACACCCAGTGCTCATCCCAACAAGTGACCTCCTGGAAAGAGAGTTTTTGTTTGCTCCACATCCTGGCTAGCAGTTGGTGTTGTCATTGTTTTGGGTTTTCACAATTCTAATAGGTGTGTAGTGGTATCTTATTGTTATTTTAATTTGTAATTCCCTAATGATGTATGACATATGATATTTGATGATGGTTACTTGCCACTGATATGTCTTTGCTGAGGTGTCTTTTCAGGTCTAATTGCTTGGCATTTATCCTGTATGATGTTCTCTGAACTGCCTGGTAATAATTTGGGGAAATTTTCACCCATTAATGGTTCACATATTGCTTCTGTTTCTTTCTTTCCTTCCTTTCTAATATTCTCATTATGTATATCTTTTGTGGTTGTCCCATAGTTCATGGATATTTGCTTGGGCTTTTTTTCCAGGCTTTTTTCTCTTTGCTTCTCAGTTTGGGCAGTTTCTATTGTCATATCCTCAAGCTCAGAGATTCTTCGGCCAGGCATGTCCAGTCTTTTAATAAGCCCATACAAGGCATTTTTCATTTCTGTTACAGTATTTTTTTTTATCTCTAGCATTTCTATTTGATTCTTTCTTAGAATTTCCATCTCTCTGTTTACATTATCCATCTGTTCTTGCATGTTATCTACTTTTCCCATTAAAGCCCTTAGCATACTAATCATAGTTGTTTTACATTCCTGGTCTGACAATTCCAACATGCATGCTAT
Source organism: Cryptoprocta ferox (assembly GCA_028646485.1). Taxonomy (NCBI): domain Eukaryota; kingdom Metazoa; phylum Chordata; class Mammalia; order Carnivora; family Eupleridae; genus Cryptoprocta; species Cryptoprocta ferox. Next base: position 18,457,322 of record CM053579.1, read on the forward strand.
ATCTGACTCTTGTTCTGATCCCTGTTCAGTCTCTTCAAACTGTGTTTTTGTACCTTTTAGTACACCTTGTAATTTTTTGTTGAAATCTGGACAGGATGTACTGGGTGAAAAAAAACTCTAGTAAATAGGACTCTAGCAGTGTGGCAGTAAAGTATGGGAAGTATTCTATAGTCCTGTGATTGGATCTCAGACTTTTAATGATCATACACCTCTGGACTGTGAACTTGACAAATGTTTATCAGTTTTTTCTCCCCACCCCCACCTTAGTTGGGGCAGGATGGCTGGAGGCGGCTATATTTGTGTATTTCCGTTCTCCAGGTCAATTAAGTTCTGGTAATACCGTAGCAGGTTAAGCTCTCTTAAAATAGTTTCTTCTGAAGGCAGGCATTGTGAAAAAGAACAGAATGCTCTGGTATATTTCATAATGGTTTCTTCTTCCCCACTCCTCAATGGAAGCACAAGGTGATTTTTCTCCAATATTCATTGCAAGGACTTGGCTGTACTCCTAGAGATAAAAGTCACTAAAGTATTGAGACCTCACTATGACTGGGTGCCTCTGTACTTTTCAAATCTCAGAGTTGTCCACATTGAGCCTCCAGCAATTAGCCAATTACAATTTAGGTTTTCTTGCTTGCCACTGGTTCCTGTGGATCTTTCTGCTCATAGGTTTTCAGCCTGGTAAGCTGTGATTCTCTATATTCACCTGTCTGTCCAGTTGTGGGGCCAGCAACTGGCCCTGTGACTTCACTTCTCTGATGGATCTAAGGAGAGTTGTTGATCTTTCAGTTTATTCAGCTTTTTACTTGTGATTAGGATAGAATGATGAATTGTAAACTCCTTACACACCAGACCAGAAACCAGAAGTCTTATGTCTTGATTTTTACATCTGCCTTTCCTTGGGAGGACAGGCAAGACTACATTTTTAAAAAACAACTGCCAGCAAAATTACTGTGTGGACAGTCATCAGTTCAAGACAATTAGCCCTGTACTCTGTTATGACAGAGCTCTTATCATTTGCTGCCTCCCAAATAAAGGTAACCAACCAATGGTAGCTGGAAACATCATGGTTGTATTTGGGGTGACAAATAGGAAAACATGACAATGACTTGAGTATGTTCTCCTGTGTTCATTTACAAAAATGGTTCTGTGAGCTTTTGTGTGTATCTCTTGCTGCCATGGGCAACTCAAACCTAAGTTGCTCAAGAGGCTTTTTATACATGTCAACTAAAAAATACTAAGTTTTCATGGTACTGAGATGAACCACAAAGAGCGTGGATATACAGGTGTTTGACTTTATATTGATTGTTCAGCCTTAGTGTCACAGGCAGAAGCTCTGAAGGAAGAAAATGACAGCCTCCGTTGGCAGCTCGATGCCTATCGGAATGAGGTAGAACTGCTGAAGCAAGAGCAAGGCAAAGCCCACAGAGAAGATGACCCGAACAAGGAGCAGCAGCTGAAACTCCTGCAGCAAGCCCTGCAAGGAATGCAACAGGTAAAGGCCCTTGGTTTTCTGAGCTGTTTGGTAGGCCAGCACCAGTTCCTCACCTGCATGAGGGTCCCTCTCAAGAAAATAGGATAGTAAACCTCTTCTTCTTCTTGACAGCCTATTCTCTGGCATAGATGAGGAAGGGATCATGGGTGGTGGTTAATGAAATATTCTGGCCAATACAGATGTAGCCATGGGTTCCCATTTTTCAAAGAATGAAGATTCAGTGAAAAACACTTAACAATAAAACTACAATGAACATAATCTAATCTTTAAGCTTCAGAAGGTACTTTGGGATCTATACAGGGCCTCAGGGTCTTTATGAAGAACCTCACTTACTTAGATATGAAAAGTGCTGGTGAATAAATATTTACTTGATCCAGTGCTGGACAATACAGCCTCTTGGGAGAAATGGCAGGATTCCTACCCTTGCTTTTTCAGTATCAATGCTTTGGGCACATGACACCAATTTGCTTTTATTTTGTTTTGGTTTGTTTTCACAGTCATTTATGTGAATGAGTTTACCTGCACATTATTCCAAGTATAAAAAGTAAAGTAAATAGGTGCATCCAACTGTAATTGCATTCAAATACAACATTGTGTAATAGATGCTCAACGTCTAAATGTTTTATGTAGCCATCACCATAGTGGCCCTAAAATTAAAATGATATCAACATCTGTTCTCATCATAAAAAAGGAGTAGTATTTCTGAGTAAGGGTACTATCCTCTTCAGTCTTGCCAGGCTACCAGCCATTTTCCTTACAATTTAAATTGAGCAATAATTTTTTAATTGTATACCTTGAAATTATCTAGGACAAAGCTTATTGCTGGTTGGAAATCACAAATTGTGAATAAGGAGTATCTTCTGGCAATAAGAGCCTCGTGTTCCTATTACTTCTGCTACCACTGTCTTCCTGTGTGACAAGCAATATCACATTAATATTTTACCTTTTCAGTTAGCAAAATGTGTGATGTAATGCTTACCTTCCTTTTACTGTCACTGTGGAATTTAATTAGTACACGTAAATTATATCAGAGATCTTTCCACCAAAAAAATGCATCTCCTCAGCTAGACTTCAAATAAGTTTGACAATGTACATTGTACTGTGTCTTTTAGCTCTTCCAGCAGTCTTTTTCAAGCCTCTGAAAAGCAAAACTTTGGAAACATGTTTGTTGTTGTTTTTCCCTCCTACCTTGATGTTTACACCATTCCACATAAGGACAGTTCTGCTACTTAAATACAATTTAAAGATGATAAACTCTTTTTTTCACTTCATCACTTCAGAGGCCTCTGAGAAAATTAGGTCTCTACATCCTGACAAATTAATTTCACTCATTTTGATTACTTTTTATTGGAAAACAGCCTTGTAAACAAGATCAAAGATCTCCCATCTTAACCCAAAAAGAAGTACAGTCTAACATAGTGGTTAAGAGCATGGACTGTGAGGTGGACCCAACCTGAGTTTAAATCTTGACTCTGCCACTTTCTATCTGAATGGCCTTAGGCAAAGCACTGAACCTCTGTAAGTCTCAGGATTATATCACAGGGTTATTTGAGGTTCATATGAAGTCACACATATGAAACCCTTTCCACAATGTGTGACACATGTTAGATGCTAAATAAATAGTATTTTTGTCATCATTATCAATGATGAATCCAGTTCCTTGCCTACTGATATGGAAACAAACATTTGTGAAATGTGGGTTCTTTACTACTTTCCTCACAGAAATTGAACTAGGCTTGGAAAATGTCTATTTGAAAGGCTGCTTTACAACATTAAGTTCTATGCAGCAATCAAGATAACTGTCCACATGGGATTAACTACACCATATCCTTAGCCCTGGCTGCAATAGGAAACTTAAATGATTAGATCAATTAGTTTCTCAGACACTTTCTAAAATATGAATAAATCCAAACAAAGGTCCTGCTGTCAGGAAGTAAAGCAGGCCAGTCTATTATCTAACTTCAGCCACGGTTTTTAAATGAAGTGTGGCTCCTGAAGACTTGATTGTTTTTTGTTTTTCTTATAGCATCTACTTAAAGTCCAAGAGGAATATAAAAGGAAAGAAGTTGAACTTGAAAAAGTCAAAGATGACAAGTTACAGGTGGAAAAAATGTTGGAAAGCCTTAAAGAAAAGGTACATCAGTTCTATGTGAACCTGTTCCCTTGCCCTCCCCCCCCCCCCTTTTCGGTGACAGTGAAAATGTCCTGGAAGTTACTGCGGTAGGAATCAATGTGGAATGCTTGGATGAGTGGGAATTAAAAGCCCCCTCTCTGAGGGTAATTCTTGAATGAAGGGCTCTGCCTTTAGATGTGAGTCCTTGGCATATCTAAGGATTCTGGAGAGTAGTGTACTTTTCAATTAATAAGAAGTTAGTCCATCCGTACAATTACTCAGTCTTGCTATCTTGGAGAAGACCAGAGTGTACACCTCATTCTGGCTTCATCTTACCAAGCAAATAGCAACACAGAAAACTTATGTGACACAGAGTACCTCTAATGAAACATTTCATTAAAGGAAGAAACACAAGTACAACTAGAACATTGACATTTCTTTGCAGACACTCTATCTAGTGTAATAATAAGCAGCTGCAGATGAAATAGCCAAAACCAAAAGGGGAGAAATTGTGTGGAAAGTAAATAAAAAGAATATTCTAAAGCTAGATAATAGCAACATGGGAGGGTAAAATGGGACTTTGTAGCCTTAAGAACTGCCAATGAGGGCATCTTAGGGAGTCTACTAACATCTGGATGGGTTAATGTGTCACAAACATGAATCCGGTGCCCAGTCTATTTAAGGTGTGTAAAGTCTACGGATGGTGTCTCCCAACCATACCTCTCTCTAATCGTCTATATGCCTGAACATCCAACTGAAGCTAACCTCTGAAAAGGAAGGCCCATTGAGCATAACTGCCTGATTTTAATGTCTCAGAAGGAGGAGATTAGGAGCTTAGGCCAAGAACCAGAAATCAACAATGCTACTGTTCCATAAGAGCTGGTGCTTTTTATCTCCTGTGCTCAGCTCAGGAAGATGCAGTGTGTGCAGGCACTGGGTGTGTTTGCCCAGCATAGTGACTTCCCCCAGAGCGCCATTAAGAACTGGCAGCCTTGGTGTAGTTGAAACAAATGATTGAAAGTGTTTTTTTCTGGAGGCTATTTGCAATATGCTTTTAATTCTTCCACTTCATAAAACCAGCTCACTTTCCAGTTTTGTGGGTGCTATTAAAGAAACGAGCACAATCCCAGAGAAATTCATTTATCAAGCATTTAATTGAAAAGTGCCAACACTGCTCTGTGTAGCAGAAATTTCCTCATCCTATCTGAGCTGCTGAAGTGTTTCGGAGCTGCTATATAGCCATTTCACTCCTTGCGTAAAATGGAGTATATAACCAGAAGACAATAGATAGGCATGAGGCTATGCCAATGATATTATGCTCAGAACCATTCTTTAGGATTGACACAACAAATTAAGGGCATTTCTTGTGTAAGGTCATTTTTAGCACTTTAGTGTAAGCCACTTTCTGCTTTGTAAAGTATTTCATTTAAAGAAGCAAGAGGTCAAATGGCACAGAAGAAACTTAACATGTTGTGCCTATGGAATGTTTTCCATTCTGAACCTGAATATACCACAAAGTGGACACTAAAAAGGAGAAGGAAAGAAATCCAACTGATAATCAGGAAAATGTGAGTCAGATTGGTTTTTTTTTTTTCCTGTTACTGTAAGCAAAGCTTCTTTCAGAGAAAGTCATGACAGTTCATTATAAACTGATCTTCTCTGGGAAGCTGATTTGTGACCAAATATTTCATCCTGACACAATTAGGTTAGGAAGCAAAGCACCATTACATCAGATTGCAAAAATAATCAGTTTGAAAGGAAGGCAATAAGTTTTGATGAGGAGGGATCTCTTCAGTTTTTGTTTGGGTTTCTTGACAGCAAACCATAGTGTGAGTTATTCTCAGTGGAGTGCAGTATAACAGTGTGACTTCTGTCTATCTTACTGCAGAAAGCTGGCTCTCTGAATCTGCCAGTAAAATTCAAGGTGATAAGCATCCCTCCAATATACCTTCTAATTTATTAAATGCAAGCTATAATAAAATTGAAGTCAGGTTTCAGTAAGGCTACATTTCTATTCAAGATGGGTAAGGCTTCTCAGGATGCCTTTACATCTTAAATCAACCCCAATCTGTTAAACTCTCACACTTAAGAAATGGCTTACTGGATCATTTAATGTTTTAAGGGGGTTAGAAGCAGATGTACAACCCATGGCTTAGAAGTGAGCCAGTATTTTAAATCAAACTTGGCATGATGGTTACTGCCTGGATTGGATTCTAAAGGCCAAAGATTGAGTAAGTCATCAAGAAAGACTTCCCTTCTGACTACAGCCAGGAAGCCTGTAAATCCACAAAACAACATGTCTTGCAGCACAGACCATTCATTTCATTCAGGGGCAACATCCTAGAAGCTTTGAAGTCATCTTTAAAGAAAACAGAAGGAATCCTGTCCATTCTGAGGGCTTGTGGAAGGGAAGAAGTGACAAAGCATTTGAGTCAGCCATGATCTGCCCCACCCAGGAGTATTTCCCCAGCATTTTCTTTTCTAAGAGCAGTAAGACCGAAGCAGTGATTTTTTTTATTCCTTCTTCCCAAGGCTCTTCCTTCACATTTATAATACAGAAAAGATGTTCTCAATGCCCAAAGAGAAAAAGAAAGATCCATGAAAGGTCTGGCGGTATTTTTCAGTTTGATAGCTGGTCATGAGTTTCACCTAAGTATCTCTTACGAAGCATACCTGCTATGTTCAGAAGGAGAAAAATTTCAACAACAAAGAAAGCCACTTGAGTAACGATATTTTGATCATGGTCATTTCTTGATGTAAAGTCAGGAATATCCTATCTGATAATGTCCTTATCAGAGAGAAGACAGAGCTGATAATAAATAGCTCTTGTTTTTAGTTCAAAAGCCAAGAGTTTATTATCTGAGAGTAGATTAGCTATACTATAGATTCTCTACTCAGAGTGGGACTTACCTTTAGCAAACTGTGGACCTAAAATTAAAAAGAACAGTCCTTTTAACAGTGGATGGCCTGGCATGAAATCTAAGCTCTACCACTTCCTATAAATGTGATCTCGGGCAACGTACCTAATTTACCTGAGCCTCACTTTCCTCATTTGTAGAATGGAGATAGTACATACCTAATAGTGCCTGGCATCTAGTAGACAATAAATGTTTAGGTCTGGTTCCCCCAGATTACCTATTTAGAGTCAAGGATGTTGAAGGCAGGGGAAAACAACCTGGTGAAGATGAATGTCTAAATTTCTTTGTGTTTTGGAGTCATATTAAGAAGTTTTGGAAATCTTTGATGCTTTTGCATAAATTAATGCTATTTTCTCTCTCATTCAATAATCAAAATTATACAGTTTTGCTTTTGGGGTACTACATTAAGAAGCTCCCTGTTGCATAATTGAATCCAAGCCTATTACTCAGTAAGGTGAACTGACCCAGGAAGCATATTATTCCCACAGGAAAGCTGTGCTTCTAGACTATGTACATCGAGCGAGGATAGTGACTACCCTCTCGAGAAGACCCTGAACAGCAGTCCTATCAAATCTGAACGTGAGGCACTGCTTGTGGGTAAGGAAGCTAACACACACATCCAATGTATTGGCTATGGTGGAGGGTGGAAGGGTTTTACCTAAGATGAATATACACTCCAAGCATGTAGGAAGCATGACATTGCAGGGACACAGAGTCCTACAGACAACAGGATAAGAATAAGTATAGACTTCGTAAAAATGGTAACAGCATCTCCCAGTCCTCCTCAAGCTCTGGTGATCACAGACACATCAAATGTGTGAGTGTAAGCACAAGAGGGGGTCTGCTGGAGAAACACCTAGATTTTTTAAATCTCTATGCAAGGATAGCTGGGCCCCCTCATTCCACTCAGGGTTACTGTGCAGACTCTCTTTGGCAGAGAGGTTTTCCAGATGAGCCTCCAGAGACAGTGTGGGCCTCTCTGAAGTTTTCTTTTCCAGGTTACAATCAGATGATTCCAGAGTCTATCTGTGGAATGTAGGACACTGGTGGGCTCTGATGAGATAAATGCTAGAATTGCTCTCATTATATAAAAATTCATTCACAGAGTCAGGATAAAACAACGGTCAAGAATCAGACAGACCTCGTTTCCAGTTTGACCCTACCATTTCCTTCCTGAGCTTCAGTTCCTCCATCTGCAAAATGGGCATAATAATATTACCTATCTCAATAGGCAGCTGCAAGTATTAAATGCAATAATTCATCTGAATCACTCGGCACAGTGCACAGCCCATAGAAAGCCCTCAGTAAATGAGAACCACTTTGTACTTACAGCACTCTGCACAGATGCTTGTTGACTAGGTACTCCATTTGGAGAATAGTAGCAGATTGAGGTCCTAAAATATTCAGTCATTCCCAAGGGACAGGTACTGGGCGTCAACAAATCATCCCAGCTGACTTCTAGGAAGCTGAGCCCCACAGTGGCTCCACCCCAACCTCAGAAGTTCTCCCCACTGATTGGCTTCTGCATTATCTTAAAGATTTATCTGCCTTCTTTGGTAATGGATATTGTAGTCAGATTTAACACTTGGATATGTTAATAAAGATGCACAGGGGGATCTGCCATTGAGTCCTCAAGAAAAGTGACAACTTATTTCCATTTTACAACTCAAAGTTCTTTAACAAATTGGCAAGGCAATAGGGAGACCTGTCAGAGAAGAGCTGAGGGTAGAAGAAAGCCTCTGTGAATGGATAGTTCTAGAAACAAAGATTCTCAAGATAAGTGTTTCTTGTTTTATTTTTTAAGGAATGTAGTCTTGGGCTGACAGAAAGGAAAATCTATTTTTTAAATTGGTTCTTTGGGTGTGAACTCACAAAAACTTCTTAGTGTTTTGAAACCTATGGAGTTATTTCTCAGCATCTGACAGACAGCCTGTCTTGGCCGTAACATCTATTCCTTTGGACATAGGCTGTCTTCTTTAGAATTCAAGTTTCTCAGCTTGAGTCAGGGTATAGCAATTCAATTTACTTCATCATTTAAGAATAACATAGTGTTATAAGTAATAGCATCCATTTCATTTCAAACAGATTTATCAGCTCCTTCCTCCAACCCACCTCCTTGCCCTCTGATATTAGGAGGATTTTCACAAAGAACTGATTTGAACTTCAAGCTACAACTCAAACTTGTGATATTCTTTATCAGTCACTCGAAGGCATAGACAAGTTGTAGTCTGTAAACCAAATCAAATTTAGCTTTTATTTCCTGGTGGTTCTCAGCAAACTCAATTCTGGGTCTATTTAGAGAAATTCAAAAAATTTAAGGAAAGAAATAGTAGTCCTTTAAACAATTTATATCCTACCTGTTGCCAGAGAAAGAAGTATTAGAACAATTAGCTTGATGTTCAGAACAATCAAGGCAGTATGGAGAGCTGCCAGTCACCCCATAGTTATGGTGCAGATTCCTGGAAGCTGTAAAATTCTGTAAAAAAAAAATGTTACTTTAAGAGATTTAGTGCCCTAAGCACAAACAAAATGCTAGTGACTATTTGAGTGAGTGAAATGTTTGGCTTTTCTTTACAGAGCTACTCAGAGAATAAAACCAAATATAATCAACAGATTCTCTTGTGAGAGGCATGAAGTAAATCAGCCAAAGTACCTGATTTGTACTTTGACCACAACAGCAAGATATTATTAATGCATAAGAGGCTCAAGTCCAATTTAAAGACTGTGCAGAAGAACTGCAAAAACCCAGCACAATCTAAATTCATTATAAAATTCCAAATTCATTGTGAAATGTAGAACTCAAATGGTCTTTAGCCATCATGAATGATGGAAGTGACTCCTTACATGCCAGCTTTTCTACATGTGATACCATGTAGTGAGAGGTGGCATATGCAGTGTGTTGTTATACAGATTAAATGAGTAAAATATATATAAATGTAGAATATTGCCCAGTACGTAGTATGTGGTATATGTGAGTTAGCTCTCATCTCAAAGAATATGATGCTCAAGTGTAACCTCCATGATATTTTCGCTATAGGGATTATCTCCACATTTCTTCATGTCCACCCATTTGGAGCAAGCATTGAATACATCTGTTCCTACTTGCACCGTCTAGATAATAAGGTAGGTAGGGTCCTGAAATGGGCATGCAGGGGGATGTAGGGTATTTTCTTCAAGCATAAGTAGGTCATTAGTAATTTCTCTAAGGAAATTTCCCTCACCTCTCACTGTGATTCTGTGAGAATCACCCTCGTACAAATAGGGTGACCATCTGCTTCCATTTGCCTGGGACCTAGGGATTTCCTAGGACTTGGGACTCCCAATGGCAGAAGCAGGAACTACTGGGCAAACCTGAATGAACGGGCCACCCTACTTCCAAGATACATCTTAGAAGAATTTTCCTCCTCTTTTAATTTATATATAAGATGAAAATGAAGCAGTATCTCTCACCAGTCAAACTTTTACACTGGGCCATTAACCATTAGCTAATGTTAATGTTCAGAATAGAAAGTCTTTTTTTAATGTGTATTTATTTTTGAGAGAGAGAATTAGGAAGGGGCAGAGAGAGAGGGAGAGAGAAAGAATCCCAAGTAGGCTCCGAGCTGTCAGCACTGAGCCTGACACAGAGCTAGAACTCATGAACATGACCTGATAATCATGACCTGAGCTGAAGTCAGGTGCTTAACCGACTGAGCCATCCAGGCACCCCCAGTATCGAAAGTCTTATTCAAGTCATCACCGTCACCACTAACATTACCTATGTTGAAACAATCAAGGCAGGGGTAGAAACAGAACAGATAAAACAGTAAGTCTGCAACACAGACTAAAGTTCTGCTCACAGTTGATCTCATGGGCCACTCCTTTCCCTGGATGCCTTTCTATGGGGGACCTCACAAAGCGTGGGGAGTGAGAGTAAGTGTTAGTTTCCTAGAAAGTCCAGAACACTTCACAGTGGGGAGGACTCTTGACCCCTCAGAATAAACTCATGATAATTTTTTTTTCATAAGTCGCATTCAGTTAAACTTGCTCATGGATTGTATTCAGTATTTCACAGGATCTGGGGCTCTGGAGATGTGCCTTTGGAATGCAGATTCCTGATAGTTGCATGTCAAAAATGTTAAGCTATGTAAGCATATGTCCTCTTAACAGAGACACTTGCCCACTTGGGAATCCAGCTATGCTGATGCATCCTCTTCGTGGCATTTGTTTTAGTTCTAGCTAGCGCTCCCCCTCATTTATCTCTGGGAAGTGGTACCATTCTGCAATTAAATAGCTCATTTGGTAGCAAAGGGAGGGATGGAATGTGAGTACCAGGACCCAGTGGTAGGTTGAAGTGGTATGAAATTGAACTATGTGTCAGTAAAAATGATCTGGTCCTTTCTTAAAAATTTGTAAAAGTAATGCATATACATTATGTTAAAAATGTATGCAACATAGAAATATAGTGAAGGGAAAGTGAAAGTTACCCACAGTTCCACCCCTCAAGGATGACCACTGTTAACAGTTTGGCATATCTTATCTCAGACCAATTTCTATACATATGCTGCACCTATATTGTATGTATATATAAACATTATATATTTATGGGTTTGGGAATGGAGAGTCAGCTCTATATGGCATACTCTGTAATATGCTTAACTGGCTACAGTCTACTCCTAGTACTGGGAAGAAAGCATGACCTCACTCCTACTTTAGGCCCATTTTCTCCTGAGCAGCTTCCTGCCAGAGTAGTGACAGCACCTCCCAAAGAGAGCCTGAAGTGATGCCAACAGAACTGGGGGCTCCCTTGCTCCAGCTTCAGGAATATTCAGTGTGGCAGCAGCTCAGGGTTTCTCTCAGGATCCCATAGTACTCTTCAATTGAGCCCTAGTGCCCAGTTTCACAGTTACGAAGGTTGATACTAACGTCAAGATGACCACCTGAAACAAGTCCTAAAGGAGTCCACACATTTTTGTTTTTATATTGGGGTGTGTGTGTGAAGTGGGGAGAGAGAGACAATGCACAGAAGTAGGAATACAAAGAATTCCTTATTTCTGTCATTATTTCTTTGTAAAGCAATGCTTGTGTGAAGAATTCTGCTCTGCCTCCCTCCCCTCCCAGAAGGCTTTGCAGCTTCAGTAGGCCTGCACATAGCATCACCAGCACTGTTCGGCTGTCATTAAGCTGGCTACAAACCCAAGCCTCCCTGCACAAATGACACCAGCTCTTTTCATTAGAAAGCTCGGTGGCGATCAATCTCAAAAACATCATGCTAAGTGAGAGAAACTAGTCACAAAAGACTGTATACATATTGTATGAATGCACATATATAAAATTTCTAGAAAATTCAAAACCGCAGTAAAAAAAATCCAAGTCAGGGATTGGGAGTGACAATGGATTGCAAAGGGGCATGAAAGAACTTTCTGTGGGTGATGGAATGTTCTAAAACTGAATCATGGTGATAAATTTACTAAAATTCATTCAACTATACACATAAAATAGGTGAATCTGTTGTATGTTAATTATTACCTAAATAAAGCAGTTATGAAATGCAGAAAACAAAACCTCAGTGGATTCTGTATGGAACTAACTGCTTTTGAATGGAGATCTTCTTTCGTTCCCACAGATATGCACCAGTGATGTGGAGTGTCTCATGAGCCGACTCCAGCACACCTTCAAGCAGGAAATGACTGGAGTTGGAGCCAGTCTAGAGAAGAGATGGAAATTCTGTGGCTTTGAGGGCTTGAAATTGACCTGAATCCCTTTGCCTAACAACATGGGATCCTGCAAATACATGTGTGTTGGACAAGCTTAAAAGTGATTTGTATTCGCAATGGTTTTCAAGTGGAAATTGCTTTCAATTTGTCAGTTCATTCCTGGAATATCTTTTGAGTTAAAATAAGGTCCTAGAACAGCACCTCGAGCTACAGTCCTAAAAAGAAATGGACTTGAGGCTTGAGCCTCAAATGCTGTAACTTCCTCCCTTTCTGTCAATTGGTTGTCTTTTTTTATTAATAATATTGAAAAAGGCCTGCGGCTAAAGTGTATTTGGGGTGTTTTCAGTGTCTGTACTACTGCTGTAGAGTTTGGTATTTTTTTAAACACTGTTAACTGAAATGTTTTGATGATTTGTATGTGATTTGTGTTTCAAAACTTCTCTTCACATTAATGTTGCTACTGGCGAGGGGAATGAGATAGGCACACCATGACTGACATTGCCTCTCCACTCCCCAGTAAGCCAGTCAATGAATAATACAGCATCTTCTAGAAGGTACCTGACCAGGTTCACCTTTTAAAAGACAAAGCATGGTTTGTGGCTTTTTGCAAAATTACTGTGAACCAAAAGTTGACAAATGTTCCAAAGTTATTTTCTCTAATATATCAGATAAAAAAAAAAAAACTAGATGTATTCGTAGAAAGCAAATGCCCGGTATGACTGGCATGTGTATTTGCTATTCAGAATCACCTTATAAATAGTCTGCTTTTAAAGGAGGGCATGTTTAGTTTTCTATGAATGAAAACACATGTGTGCACATGTGTACATGCATGTACACACACACATTAGCAGAAGGGATTTATTTTAATATGCTTTCGCCTCTAGCCTTCTTACAAAGTCTGTTGGTCCCTTTTCTTCTGCTGTCAGCATGTTGAATTGCAAACCATGTACTGCTGTAAATACTATGTTTACTTCATGCTGAATGTTTGCAAAGAGTTGATACAAGTCTTAGTAGAAAACTCTTGGTAATGAATGAGCCTGGGTATGTGAGGCTTCCAGCAAATAACTCAGCTCCATCCACCTGGAATGATGATCACTGGGGACACCCCCAGCTCTATGGTGTCCGCCAGCAGATTGCAATGCAGAGTGCACATGGACTGGTCAGGAAGTCCTGCTTGATGGAAACAAGAGGGGAAGGATGAGGATTGGCGGCTAATATCCTGAGGCAGAGATGATCTTTTCTTCTGTGGTGTTACTGGTACTTATAACAACACAAGCCTGCCCTCCCTTGAGTCTTGATTCAAAGTAAAATAATGTACTAAGTAAGCAAAGCCAATGAAGAGTATTTCCGGAAAATACTTTGTAAATGAGATGTCAGTCGTGTTCAAAGTTGTATTTTTAAAAGATAAATATTCCATTTTTATACATCAGTTTGGTGTTCTGTTTTGAATTACTTACTCTCTAATCCTTTAGCAAATCATCTCAATTTCTTCTTTGGACTACCAGTATGTTGAAAGAAGATGCTAAACTTTCTGCCTTGACAAGTAGAAATAGGGTCCCACAGTGGCTCATTCATGATGAAAGCTGACTTTCCCCTGAGGCACCCAGCTGTGGCAGGAGCAGGAAGTTAGGGTTATTTTTATACTAGCTTCCTCTGCCGAATCATCTTTGTCACCAACAATACAGAAGGCTTTGATTTGTCAATCTCAGGGGTCCTGGAATGCCTATGAAATAATTAATAATACCTATGAAATCAAGGGAAATTTGGCACTTATCAATTATTTCTTATTTAAATAAGTACAATGAAATTTTCAACAACTATCACACTGAGGCCCCTTGCTGTCCTGCACTTGGTCCACTTGTCCTACAAATGATCTCTATTATTCCTACCAATTTAGTACAGGTGTACTCCTCCCACCTTGAATACACTAGTTGTGATGGTTAAGTTTGTGTGTCAAGTTGGCTAGGCTACAGTGGCCAGTTGCTTGGTCAAACACCAGTCTAAATATTGCTGTGAAGGTATGTTTGAGATATCATTAACGTTTAATGAAGCAGATTGTCCTCCAGAATGTGGCTGGCCTTCATCTAATCCATTAAAGACATTAAGAGAAAATACTGAAGTCTTCCAAGGAGAAAGGAATTGTGCCTCCAGATAGCCTTTGGATTCACCACTGTAGCATTAACACCTGCAAGAGTTTCCAGACTGCTGGCTAGCCCTACAAATTTCAAATTTTCCAGCCCCCACAATCACATGAGCCAATTCCTTAAAATAAATCAATTTCTCTCTCTCTCTCTCTCTCTCTCTCTATACACACACACACGCGCACACACACACACACGCATATGCCTGTGTGTGTGTACATCCCACTGGTTCTGTTTCTTTGGAAAGCCCCGGCTACTCTGCTAGTCCATAATTGTTATAATATGTAAAAATAAACTATGTTTGCATTATATTACATAATCATATTGCAGCAATACCATCTCACAATTCTTTCCATTCATCACTGAAGCTTATTAATGAGGTTATTTTGCCTTACAAATGCTCAGTGCTATTTATTTGGTTATTCTGCCTGAATTTTGAAATATTACTGTTTTGTTATTTTTAGGAGCTATGATAGATTTTTCCAGATGGCAATGAACAGAACAATTTTTTTTATTTTACAAATGGTTGTTTTATCTCCTCCTAGTCCTGTGACATCTCTAGTTCTGATTTTTTTAATATTACCAAGTTGCTCCTTAAATGTACTCAGTGAAAATGAAATCATTTTCAGAGAAAACTAAACACATATCTGTGTTCAAGTTATACAGAGTTGTGTTCTTAATTGGGCCCAAAACTGTATGTTTTTTCATATAATGCAGAAAAAAACTATATTACTTGAAAAGACAGCATAGATGTACAAGACCTTTTGATTCACTGGCAGAACTGGGTAAGCCCTTGGGATTCTTAGTTGTCTTGCACAGCCTCTCAAATAGGCTTAGATTCAGTTTTCACCACAATCACTATTCATCTGCTGAGCACCTATTATGCTATCATGCTGCCTAAAAAGTCACTTCCTGCCTATGTGTGTCAAGTTGCATGCACGCAATGAGAACTTCAATTTCCTTATAGGTAAAATTAAGGAGAAAGAGTGCCTGTCTGACAGAGTGGTGGTAAAGAGTCAACACAATAACATCTGCAAATTGCCTGGCCAATGCCTGGCCCAAAGTGAGTTCACAATAAAGAGTTATCATTAAGATTCAATCCAAAGTAATTATAAGCTATGACCTTGCTTTCACTTTAAGAAAAATGGTTTTGTGTTCATACCTAGAATTGTGAAGTTATGTCATGTTGTTGGACCTCAGGAAAGGAAACTCAACTTTTCAAATGTATTTCAAACACTTATTCAGGCCCAGGCACTCTGCCAGGCACTGTGACAATACAAAACGAGTATGCCTGATGCTTGCCCTCAAGGAGCTAGAAAGGTAGGCTTTAACACTGAACTTAAATCCTTCACCCTATGGCTATGATCATAAAAGCTCAGCATGAAAAATATTCAGTGTTGACCAACTATGAATAGTGTGAATATGGCAGTAATGATGGCTTCCTCTTGGGACCTGAATTATTATTCTCTGTGCCCCCATGCACTCTCCCATCAAGTACCCTCCATCTAGCCCCTTACCATAAGCCCCATTGTTCATTCACAAGCGATTTAGAGCACCTGATATACAACTCCTGGTCTTAGAAAATCAAAGGGTTAGAAAACATGACCTCTTCCCTGAAGAGTTTACACTCTGATGGGGTGCCTGCTAAACGACACAGTCATGTACAGGGTGTTACGGGGGATAGTGTGCAATGCTTCACTAATGTTAAGAAGTTTGAAATGTAGGGGGCACCTGGGTGGCTCAGTTGGTTAAGAGTGTCTACGGCTCAGGTCATGATCTCATGGCTCCTTGGTTTGAGCCCTGCACTGGGCTCTGTGCTGACAGCTTGGATCCTGGAGCCTGCTTTGGATTCTGTGTCTCTGTCTCTTGCTCTTTCTCTCTCTCAAAAGTAAATAAACATTTAAAAAGTTTTTAAAGAAGCTTGTAATATAGTAAGAAGAGAAAACAGGCGCAGGTTAAATTACTTGCCCAAGGTACATAGCTAGTGTGGGATAAAACCCAGGATTTGAACCCAAATCTGCCTGGCTTCAACTTATGCTTTTTCTATTATACCCTGGTGCCCAAGGTCACTTTCTAACAATGCACTTAACCTCTCTGAGCCTTTGTTTTTCTTCTATAAACTGGAAATCTAAGTGTATTTCCCTGTAAGTGTCATTCATGAGGTTTTCCTCAATGTCCAGTGGCCATTACTAATCCTGCCTGGCAAAATAAGTGTTCAATAAATAGCTATAATTATTACTCAACTAATATTAACATTGACAATGTTTTGATGACACCAGAGCTACCTTTCTAGTGTCAGAAATCCCATAGGGCCACAGAGTAACTTAAGAATGAGACCTGCTGGGGTACAAAACCAATGTGCAGAAACCTGTTGTATTTCTATGCACTATGAAGCAGCAGGAAGAAAAATTAAGAAAGTAATCCCATTTATAATTGCAATAAAAATATTAAGATGCCTTGGAATAAACCTAACCAAAGAGGTTAAAGATCTGTACTCTGAAAACTATCAAAGACTGATAAAAGAAACTGAAGACAACACAAAGAAATGGAAAGACATTCCATGCTCATGGATTGGAAGAACAAATAGTGTTAAAATGTCCATACTACCCAAAGCAATCTACACATTTAATGCAATCCTTATCAAAATACCAACAGCACTTTTCACAGAACTAGAACAAAATATCCTAAAATTTATATGGAACCACAAAAGGTCCTGAATAGCCAAAACAATTTTGAAAAAGAAAAGCAAAGCTGGAGGTATTACAACTCCAGACTCCAAGGCATATTATAAGGCTGTTGTAATCAAGACAATATGATACTGGCACAAAAATAGACAGAATTCAAAACCCAGAAATAATCCCATAGCTATATGGTCAATTAATCTTTGACAAAGCAGGAAAAAATATGCAATGGGAAAAAGACAGTGTCTTCAACAAATGGTGTTGCGAAAACTGGACAGCAACATGCAAAAGAATGAAATGGGACCACTTTCTTACACCATACACCAAAATAAAATCAAAATGGATTAAAGACCTAAATGTGAGACCTGAAACCACAAAAACCTAGAAGAAAGCACAGGCAGTAAGTTCTCTGACATCGGCCACAGCAATATTTTTCTAATTATGTGTCCTGAGGAAAGGAAAACAAAAGCAAAAATCAGTTATTGGGACTACATCAAATTAAAAGGCTTCTGCACAGTGAAGGAAACAATCAAGAAAACTAAAGGGCAACCTACAGAATGAGAGAAGATATTTGCAAATGACATCGGATAAAGGGTCAGTATCCCAAATATATAAAGAACTTATAAAACTCAACACCCAGAAAATGAATAACCCAATTTAAAAATGGGCATAAGAGGAGAGCCTGGGTGGCTCAGTCAGTTGAGCCTCCGACTTCGGCTCAGGTCATGATCTCACAGTTTGTGGGTTCGAGCCTTTTGTCGGGCTTTGTGCTGACAGCTCGAAGCCTGGAGCTTGCTTTCCATCTTTTTCTGCCCCTCCCCTGCTGATATTCTGTGTGTGTGTGTGTGTGTGTGTGTGTGTCAAAAATAAACAAATTTTTTTTTTGTTTAAAAGAGAACTACCCTGGGGTGCCTAGTGGCTCCGTTGGTAAAGCAACTGACTCTTGATTTTGGCTGAGGAGATGATCTCACAGTTTGTGAGTTGGAGCCATGCACTGTTAGTGCAGAGCCTGCTTGGGATTCTCTCTCTCTGCCCCTCCCCCGCTCGTGCTTGCTCTCTTTCTCTCTCTCCCTCTCAAAATAAATAAACTTTAAAAAGGAAATAGAACTACCTTATGATCCAGTAATCCCACTACTGGCTATTTACCCCCAAAATAAAAAAACAATAATTCAAAGGAATTACACGCACCCCTATGTTTATAGCAGCATTATTTACAATAGCCAAACTATAGAAGCAACCCAAGTGCCCAGTGATAAAATAAATGGATAAAGAAGATGTGGTATATATACAACGAATATAATTTAGCCACAAAAAGAATGAAGCTTTGCCATTTGCAATGACATGGATGGTGCTATAGAGTATTATGCAAAGTGAAATCAGAGAAAGACAAATACCATATGATTCACTCATATTTTAAATTTAAGAAACAAACAAAAACAAGCAAATGAAAAATAGAGGCAAGTCAATAAACAGATTTTTAACTCTAGAGAACAAACTGATGGTTACCAGAGGGGAAGTGGGGTGGAGGGAATGGGTGAAACTGGTGATGGGAAGTAAGGAGGGCACTTGTCGTAATGAGCACCCAGTGATGTATGGAATTGTTGAATCGCTATATTGTATACCTGAAACTAATATAACACTATATGTTAACTACACTGGAATTAAATATTAATAATAAAGGGGGCACCTGGGTGGCTCAGTCGGTTGAGTGTCCGACTTTGGCTCAGGTCATGATCTCGCGGTTCATGAGTTCGAGCCCCACATCAGGCTTTGTGCTGATAGTTCGGAGCCTGGAGCCTGCTTTGGATTCTGTGTCTCCCTCTCTCTCTGTCCTTCCCCTGCTCACACTCTGCCTCTCTCTCTCAAAAATAAATAAACATTTAAAAAAGTAAAAGAAAAAATAGTAATAATAAAAAACAGAATGAGACCTGCTGGCTCAGAAAAATCTAGGAGATTTTACTGAACAATGCTCCATTAAAGCTAAGTAATGCCTGTCCCACACTTGACATAAGGAAGAAACTTCCTTCTACTGTTTTACAATACACAGTCTCTAGTATCCTTCCTGTATCACCCTCTCTCCTCACAGGACAGACCACATCCCATTAACAAGGAGGCCAGAGCAGCCTTTTCTTAAGAATGAGACCTGCTGGGATACAAAATCAATGTGCAAAAATCCCAAGATTTCTCCCATATTCCAAGATCCATAACAATATCCTATTCTTTCAGTGTACCCGGAAGCTTTATAGATTTCAATTGCCTAAATTTTCTATCTGTGTGGAAGGTTACAAAGGCATACTGAAGCAATTACCTGGGGCAATGGAAGGAAGGTAAAGGAATTGATTACACACAAATGCAAGTATTCAGGCTCAAGTCCAGAGCCTTATGAAGATGATCTCACATCTTGGGTGGAAAATGGGATCCAGCACATAGTAAAGAGTGTTCTACCTCACTGCATTCAGTCCAAGGTTGTTTGAATATTAGACTACCCTAAAATTAATAGCCCTCTAGATAATCAGACCTCAGCAATCTTAACTCATTAATATTCTTCACCAAATACCTAATAGTATGCTTTAAAGTTTTCAGAGCAACCCTGTACACAGACATTATGTCATCTGATCATTGCAATACCCTGTGAGCTAGCAAGGGCGGACAGTTCTCTCACCATCATTGCAACTAAGGAAAACAAGTGTCAGAAGGATGAGGAGCCATGGTTTAAGTGACACTACTGAGTGGATGGTGGAGCTGGGATTAAACTGCATGATGCCCGAGTCCTCCCAATTTCTACCCCACTTCATCTTCAGCCTCTGCTTAGTATAGCTGAGAGAATGGAAAGCAGGGATCCTTAACAGTTTTTAGTGCCATGGACCCCTTGGGAAGTCTGGTGAAGTCTGTGAACCCATTATCAGAATAACGTTTTTAAATGCATGAAAAAAAAACACAAAAGAAACCAACTACATTGAAATAATAGTTATCAAAACACATTTGTGATATAGGAACCTATATGTTCCTTTAACACATTAAATAGCAATATATAATGACAGGCCTACTAACTATAATTTTGAAGTAGTGATGAACACAAATATTTAAAGAAATCTGCAATAACTTGTGATATAACAATATCTGTGATCCTGGTGAAAAAGACACAGATACTGTTAACACCCCTGGTACTGTGTTGTCTACATTTGAAATGGAAGAAAATGGTACATTTCAGTTAGAGGTTGGTGAAAATCTAAGTGTAATATTTCCACACAAGTTCACATGCTTCCTAAATTCTACCCACAGTCTCTAGGTAAAGAGCCCCTGATAGGTGATAGAGGAGGTAGATGAAATACGAACTGAGAGCCTCCAAAATGAGGCCAGGATTAATTTCATTAAATACATTAATATTTATAAATTACTTAGAACAGTGCCCATAACACAGCAAGCTCTATATATGCTCATTCAAAAGAAATATATTTTAAACAATAAACTTTATAAATGATAGAGAAGCTTATTCTTGGCACATCTTGAAATAGTGGAATTCTAAAGCAATGTCTAAAGGGCAGGAAGGTGCCTCAAGTGAAGAAGTAACAGATGAGCTTCAGTGCAGGCAAATACAAAGGACTACATTTAGGAGAAAATGAGCCAAGTGCCATTCACAAGATGTTAGTCTCCAAGCCATCAGTTCTGGCACAGGAAAGGGATCTGGGAGTTGTTGGAGAGAAGTCCCTGAAGACATCTGTCCAATGTGTGGTTGAAATCATAAAAAGGCAACAAATTCTAAACATGGTAAAGAAAGTAGAAACAAAATATGATACTATCTTATTTCTTTTTTTAAAAAAATTTTTGTACCCACACCAGTAAAACAGTGTTTTAATGTTTCTGGGCCTTCAGACTTGAAACTCAACATTTCGATTTCCATGTTGTTCAACTGCTTACTCTGTCCGAGACACTGCCAGCCAGTAGGCGATGCAAGAATGAATATGATATATTGAAGGAAAGTTCAGAGAATCAAGACTGTGGCTGTGTTTTAATATATTAATGGAACATGCTCTATCCTCTGGATCACAACCATATAGTCTGGGAGAGAGAAATGTGGAATGTTGAATTCAGGGTCTCTCTCTCTCTCTCTCTCTCTCTCTCTCTCTCTCTCTTTCTCTCTCTCTCTTTCTCTTTCTCTCTCTCTTTCTCTCTCTCTCTCTCTCTCTCTCTCTCTCTCTCAACACACACACAGAGCAGCAGCACTTGATAAAGCCAGTATTACAATCATACCTTGTTTATTCAGCAAGAGAAAACATCTGAGAATTTGAGTTTACCACATAACTAAAACATGCCCCTTCCAGTACCAATATTTTTATTTTAATTGTTATAAATGAGAACATTTATAAAATGTTTTACATCATTTCCTGTGCCATTAAACAGAGGGTTCTAGGCCTGTCCTTACCTTGCTGTGATGACTCCATATGGTCACTAAGAACATTCGTTATAAAACTGCTGAGAAAGAGCATTCTTCCCACTAATTCAACAGTACAAGGAACAAAGGGCTGATTCTCTGACAAACATCTTTCTTCACTAAAGGGCCAGAACTAGCCTTTGGAGCCCCGACTCCCTATGATAACCCAGAATCACCATTCTAGAAACACAGGGGCTAAGAGATGCTCACAGAACCAGTAGCAGGGATGCTACTCTGAATCTCAACTGTCTAAAGGGTCAAAGGTGTCTGCCTCTTTGCTGTCCTAACAGTGTGGGCCAGTATTCAACATTTGCACAAATATGCTAGTGAAATATTACCATGAAAAGGCAACTTGGTTTATTAGACAGCTATGTCTGGAGAACTGGACTTCCTGATTCTGTCACTAACCCTGAGACCTTAGGCAAGCCACTCAGTCTCTGGGTCCCCTGAGTGGGACAGCAGGAGAGGGGGATGCTGGCTGTGGTAACTAAATTTCTCTTTCTGGCTCACCCAACAGAACCAAGTAGGATCATGCCACAGGTTTCTCCCACTACGTGAAAGTTTGTTTTATGCCACTTTTCTTTTACAACAAACCTACATTAGTGCCTGTTTTCACTAAGTGAAAGAAATCTGAAGGGTATTTTTCCTTTTATGAGATGGCAATTGCTTGTTTTCCTTTACATCATTTCAGTTCATGAAAGATTTCATAGGAACACTCTACTTTCAGATAGTGGGGGAAGCCCATACAGTCCATCAGCCTGTGGTGGCTGAGGGTGACGAACACTGTGTTGTGGCCAGTGTTCAGAGGGTGAATCTGCAGTGTTCTCAAGCTAACAAGACAGTGACAGTGCAGGGCCTGTGGCCCACAGGAGTTCTGAGAGACAAGGGTGCAGGGATGCACAGGTAGAAAAAGACTTTGTTGCTTCCATCTGCCCACGTGACCCCTCCAACAACTGTACTCACTTCTTCTGCCCCCTCTTGGCCCACTACTCCCTCCTTCACTTGGAAGAGCACAGAGACATAATAAAATCATTCCTACCACTGGCACCAAGTCTTAAGGCCAGTCTGAAGTAAGACTTTAGGGTGCTTTAGCATAACTCTCTGCTACATCCAGCATTAGAGTTGAGGCCTTTGGCAGCAGCTGCTTTAGCTGTTGCCCATCCTTGGGGATGTCTTCTGCAGGGGAGCAAAGAGCACTCATTAAGCCTGTCTGACTCCCAAGGCAGGCTGCTCTCATTAAACTTACTCATGGTGATAGTGGGCTGGAATAAAAACATACCGGCTCATGTTCACAGTTAAGAACATACATCTCACCCACATAAAGGCTATTGGTCCAGAAGTACCACGCTGGAGAAGGATTCAGTGGCTCCTCTACTTCATTTCTCTCTGAAACATCAAGATAGGTTTACATGGCATCAACATACACATTGATTGGTTCCTGATGGATGATACCCTGCATGCACAAGCTACAGATCCCGAGAAGTGTAAATGCCTTCCAAGTACCCTTTCTATCTCTATATGCCCAGCTCAGTCCCTGTGGAGTGACTAATACCCACCTCAGCGTTTAACAGCCGACCTCAGGGGCTCTTGTCTTTCTCAGCCCTAAGGATCTTCCCTGGCCAGCAGCACTGCACTGGGAGGGTTGTTGTGACATCTGCTCGCCCCAAAGCTGGATGCTGAGACTCAATCAATTTCAGTTGGATGCAGGCTAGTGGTTCTTACAGTTCTCCTGGCACATGGTCCAGCACAGGGCAATCATGTTGTGCTTCTCATGGCCCTGGGGCAGCGGCATTGCATGTAGTCAAGCAGAGCCATCATTAGGATACCATTCTACCCGGGAAAAAAGGGAATTTCAAAGTCTCAACCAAGGACCACAAGGCAGGTAGGATTTGCTGTGTCCCTAGGTTCTGAATCTTCCCTTAAAACTCCATGAAAAAGAAAAAGATAAGCAAAAATGAAAATGAATACAAAAGTTTGCGCTATCCTAAGCATGAAGAAACAGACACATCCTCTGCTGGTGGGAGTGTGAACAGTAAAACCTTTGAGAAGGGAGAAGCTTTTTTTAAAAAAAAAAAAGTGCAGTCATACGATAGTCTAACAATTCTACTTCTAGAAATCTGTCCCTAAATAAATAAGCAGAGAAAAGGGCTAAGATGAATATAATGAAGATATTTAATAGTATGTAATTAGAAACAATCCAGATGTCCAAAATCAGGGCTATAAGAATACCATGTAGCCACTAAAACTGACATTGATTTCGGAAATATTCATTATATTCTTATTGTTGAGTGAGAAAAGCAGGCTATTTCATATCTACACAGCATAAATTTTGCTTAAAATATGTAAATATATACGTATATATGTTTGTGGACACGGGTGCAAAGAACAGGCTGCTACCAAATAGTTAGCAGTGGTTGTCTCCAGATGGCAGGTAGACACAGACGCCTGTTTTCTATGTTATTCTGTTTTCCAAGTGTCTTTTATTAAATATGCAGCACTTTTACAATCAGAAAAAAGTTATTAAAAGAAAGTCTATGTACAGGAAAAAAACTTAGTTATTAGCTTATACAGTAACAGAGGCTTGAAGCCTTCGGTCAAGCAGCCATTTACCCCTTCTCTCCCTCTGGGGGTGTCTATTTTCAGGTTAAGTCTCTCCTCCCCCTTTGTCCTATTTGCTTCTTATCTGTGGTAGCATAGGAACCCCATCATCAAGCCTGTAAAGAACTTAGACTTTAGTAGGAAACAATTGAGTAAAGAACCAAAAGTGAAATCAGAGAAAATCATTGCTTTCTGACTTAAATTTTTATTCCCAATTCTATAACCTTCATATCCACTCCATTTCATACCACTCCTAAAATCAAAACTCTTTACCTGGCATTCTAGCACCAGACTTGATTTCTAACATCACTTCTTATTTCTACTGCCCCTTCAAATACTTACTTCAGCCTGACTGAATTCCCTGTGCTTCCCTGTACATCCACAAGTCCAAAAACTACCCATTCTTCAAGGCTCAGTTCAAATGGTACCTTCTCCAGTAAGCTCTTCTAGATTTCCCTCACTCCCTCCCCATATCTGAATGACCTCTCTCTTCTTTTAGCCCCCCAGAACCTTTCTCTGTACCTGCAATGTAGGACTTAACCACTATCTACTTTGTATGTACATGATCATAATGTACCTGTCATCCTCTCTGAAGGGACCATATATGATTCATTCGTTCATTCACTCAGCAAGTATTTATGGAGCACCTACTACACCCTGGGAACTATTCTAGGCACTGATGATACAACAGTAAACAAAATTCCTTGCTCATATTGAGCTTATGCTCTATTAAGGGGGTTGTCTTAGATCAGAATGCCTTAACAAAATCCCATAGATTGGATGGCTTAAACAACAGGAATTAATTTCTCACAGTTCTTGGAGCTGGAAAGTACAAGATAGAGGGGTGAAATGATTTACATCTCTGGTGAAGGCTCTCCTCCTGGCTTGCAGATGTCAGCCATCTCACTGTGACCCCACATGGGTTGGGGTGGGGAGCAGGAGAGGGAGAGAAGAGGAATAGAAAGAGAGAGAAAAGCAAGTCCTCAGGTGTCTCTTCTTATAAGGGCACTAATTCCATCATGAGGACCCCACTCACATGACTGAAGGCTTCATCTCCAAATAGTATCGCATTGGGGATTAAGGCTTCAACATATGAATTTGAGACGGACAAAATTCAGTCCACGGCAGGAAGTAAGAAAATTAGATAGTATATGAGTTGGTACTAAGTGCTAGAGAAAAAAATAAAAAGGGAAGGGGAATAGGGAATGTCAGTAGGGGGTGGTAAATTTTAACTAGGGTGATATTTGAGCACCTGAGAAAACATCATTTGAACAAAGCTTCATAGCAGGTAAAGGAATGAGCTTTATATACATCTGGAATGGAAGTGTTTTGACAGAGAAAAATGCAAGTGAAAAGGCCCTGCGGCAGGAGCTTACCTGGCATTGTCAAGGAACAACAAGGAGCACAGTATACCTGGAGTACAGGGAGAAGAGGCAAGAGTAGCAGATGACGTCAGAAAGGTAACAGAGGCCCAGATCCTATAAGCCAATATAGGCCACCCTAAGGGCTTTGGAGTTTATTCTGAGTGAAAAGTGGAACCATCATAGGGCTTTGTGCAAAGGAAAAACAAAAGATAAATAGCATTTTCAAAGGATCACTCTGGATGCTAAGTGGCAAGTAGATTGTAAGCAGTAAGGGAGGAAATAGGGAGACCAGCTGGAGGCTACTGCAGTAATCCAGATGAGAAATAAAGGTGGCTTTGGACCATGTGGTAGTATTAGAAATGATGAGAAATGATAAGAGTTTAGATGTATTTCAAATATGCAAAACATTTAAATTTATGATACATGGGAAAGAATGGAGTGAAAAATGAAGTTGCTTGGCCTGAGCAACTGGGATTTATTGAAACAAGGGAGACTATGGAAGGAACAGATTTGGGAAGGGAGACAAGATTTGGATGTGTTAAGTTTGAGATGCCTATCTCCCTTTCAGGTAGAAATCTTAAGCAGGCAGTTGGGTAAAGGAAACTGAATGTCAAAAAAGATCCCAGATGAGGATATACAATTGGAATCAGGTTTTAGATGGAAAAGTCTTGAAACTAAATGAGATCACCATGGGAATGACCAAGATCCAAAGACTGAGCCCAGGAGAACTCTAAGATTAAAAGATCAGAGATATTAGAAAAATCAGCAAATGAGACTGAAAAGGAGCAGTCATTGGAAACCAAAAGAGCATAGTCAAATGAAGAAAGTGTTAGAACAAAGAAAGAGTGTATTTTTCCAATTCTGCTAAACAGCTTAGCCACATGGAGGGCAATGGCAGTTACATGGTTCCAGTGGAGTGGGGGCAAAAGCCTGACTGAAGTGCTTTTAGAAGAGAATGAAGGGAGAAGACTGAAACTGAATATATAGACCCCTTTCGAAGAGTTTTGCTGTAAAGAGGAGCAGAGAAATGGGGCTGAAGGGGAAAATGGAATCAAGAAAAGATTTTTTAAAATAGAAAAATGACAGTATTATTGAATGCTGTTGTGTATAATCAAGAAGATAGGGCAAACAGTCAAGAAATAAATTTCAAAAGAGTAGGGAGTGAATTAGAAAGAAGGAGGGCAAAAATAAAAGGAGAAAGGAAGGGCTAGAGAAAAGAAAGAAGGGAAGCAGCAAAGAGAGGGGCATTGAGAATTAAATTTTGCAAGTTGGGCATACAAAAAGTGATCTTGTCCATTAGGACTCTTTCTCTGGTCTAGCAGTGACCATGGGGCACTTGACCTGGCTCAGGGGAAGGCGAGTGAGAGAATCTGACTGCAAGGATTGACAGTATAATATCAAGAGCATAGAATCTGACTGTAAGGGTACAAGACCTGAATTTGTGACTTTGGGCAAGCTCCTCAACCTCCTTGTTTCTCAATGTCTTCATCTATAAAATGCGGATGATAACATTATCTTCCTCAGGTTGTTTTGAGCATAAATAAATTATTTAAAGTGCTTGGAGCATGATGGACATGTGAGCTTTCATTACAAGCAGAAATCATCAAAGGCCAGGAATCTCCCCATCCCGGGCCTCAGAAACAACTAGACTGGAGCCACAGAATGACGAGGCTGGTGCATATCTCTTGTCTCTACTCCTGTCTGCAATATGACTTCATTCTTTTCTCTCACTCCTGTCACCAATAACTTGAGAGCTCCACAGTTTATAACAAAGCAATCTACTCAAAGGAAGGATAATTGAATTATCCTCTGATCTTAAATACAGGAATAATGGGGAAGTGACTCATTGACCAACTTTATTCAAGTGCCCAGACCAGGTGGCAATGGGGCTAGTGCCATGTAAAACAATGGACACTCCTGGGGAAATGTATAAGTAGATTGGGATGTTGAGTGGTGCCAAAGAGAAATTAAGATGACTGGAAGTCTGGGGAGAGGAGGAGAGACTGAAAAAGATTGAAAAAGGAAGTGATATGAGTGTATTTATAAGAGCTGAGAAGAAGATTTGAGATAAACAGAAGAGGAAATGAGATTAGAGAGCCATGAGGCCACAAGTCATGGGATGCCAGCATCCACCAGAAGCTGAAAGAGACAAGGAAAGGATTCCTCTTCTGATCCTCTGGAAAGAGCATGGCCCTACTGAAGCCCTGGTTTATGCCCAGTCCTATTGATTTCAGATTTATGGCTCCAAAACTGAGATCATAATTTTTTTCTTTTAAGCCAAAAAGAAAAAAGAAAAAGTGTCAGTCAGCCAGAACAATCATTGCCATACCCTTCTCTCCCCATATCCTTCTTTAGTGCCATCATCAAAAAAATGGGAGCACAGGGAAAGTATGAGGATTCCTTAAGGAGATTCTGCTGATATAAAGAGAGTTCTCTCTGGTCTGGACCCTTGAAAAAAATGAAATCTGGGAGGCAGGAGCAATGAACTTCCTAGTATAGGGGATAACCAGGAAGCCTACATGCTGGTGTACTTAGTTCCTCTGGTCACAACCCTTGATAAATTGTAGCATAAGGACTAGACCCCCAATCCTACCCTAGCCTGGAACATTTCAGCAAGACTGCCCACCCGAGGACTGATGGTTATCTGTAAACCAGTTGAGTCTGAAGTTTGAGTATTCTGCCTTCTTTTCCTGATCTCCCCATTTTAAGCAACCTCTGCTGCTTGCATAAGCCCCCAAATTATAACACCACAGTCTTGGCAAGATCCAGGGTAATTGGAATGCCAAGATGCAGCACAGAGAAAAAAGAAGCTGGAAGCCAGGGAGTCAAATAGACATCCATTAAAGTTTGCTAGGCATAAGGTGACCAGGGCTTGGACCAGTGATGAAAATAGGACTGGAGAGGAAGAGAAAGATAAGAGAGATATTCCACACAAAAAAATAAATGGAGAAGTGGTCCCAGAGGTAAAACTTAGTTATGCTTATCTAAGCAGATACTGAAAAACATACAGCCTTTAGGTTGGGTAGGCCCTTGATCTTGTATTAGTATAAGTCAGAATGACTTTCCTTTTTGTATTATCTCTATGATGCCTGGTTTTCAGACACTGGTCACTCAGGCTTGTATAATTCCTTCCTTCCTCCGTCCCTTCCCTCCTTCCCTCCTTCCTTCTTTCCTTCCTTCCTTCCTCATCAAATTGAGTACCTATTTGCCTACCATGATTCTGGCAACTGGGAATACAAGCAGTGAACAAAAGTGACAAAGATCACTTTTCTACTTTTTGTATGGAGTTAACATTCTAGTGGAGGGAGCCAAACAATAAATAAACACATATGTGTGTGTTTTAGATGAGTTACATAATGCTATGTGCTATGTAAAAACTGAATCAAGGAATACTTATTAAAAAGATGAGAGAATTAACCATGCTTATAGGGGAACGACATTCCTGCAGAGGGAACAGCAAATACAGAGGCTCTGAGACAAGAAAGTGCCTGGTATGTTTGAAGAACATAAAGGATCAGAGTGAGTGCGAGGGACATTATTAAGAGATAAGGTCAGAGAGGTAACTGGAGAGGGGGGGAGATCATGTTGATCCTTATAGACCCTAACAGCTCTTGGTGAGATGAGGAGCACTGGGGGGGGGAGGGTTTAAGCAGAGCAGCAACATGATCTGGCACCTCACTAAAATAATTACTCCAAAAGCTATATTGAGAACACACTGTGGTGGGGGGAGGAAGGTGGGAAGAAACAGAAACACAGTGAGGAAGCTACTATAATAATGCAAGAGAGAGATGACAGTAGCTTCAGGGTGATAGCAGTGGAGGCCAAGAGTGGCCAAATGCAGGAAATATATAGATATTGAAGATGGAACCAACAGGATATTACTGAAGTGAGGTGTCAGACAAAAAGAAGAGTCAAGGATGACTTCAAGGTGTTTATCTTAAGAAACTGGAAGGATGGAGAGCCATTACTTGAGATGGGGAAGACTCTCAGATGAGCAGACTTTAAGGGAATTTAGTTCTGGCATGTTAAGGTTAAGACATCTATATGAGTTTGGGCATTGTTGGAGTATAGATATCTAAAGATATTCAGGATGAAGTCACAAAGAGAGTGGGCACTGCTAGAAAAGAAGTTCAAGGACTAAGATTGGGGCACCCCAATATTAACAAATTGGCAAGGTGAGTGGGAAATTACAAAGGAGACTGAGAAGGAACTAAGAAAAATATAAGAGGAAACCATTTTAAGGGTTGTCACAAAAGTCTTTGCCCTATCTGCAGGAGAAGCAGTAGTCTAGGGGGTCACCTGCAAAAAAGAATGAGTGGATGAGTTAAAATTAAAACCTCTCACCATTCCTGAATTGTTCATATGCACATGCCAGTATATTAAGTGGCCGTGTGGGCTCTGGAGGAGTACTTGAGGTCACCAGACAATTTTGCCAAATTAAAGACACAGACCATCATTTGGGGGCATTACCATTCAACTCCCTCCCTCCTTCCTCCCCAGAGTTCTGGGCATAAAGTCCCTGGTTCTTATTCAATCCATATCTAGATTCTCTTTCACCAAATTCTGTGCTCAAGCCTGGCCTTGGAAAATGAGCTCACTCTGAATTACTTAGGGAGCTTCTTAAATTAGTTTGATTTTCAGCTGTTAAACTTTATGGAACTCACAGAAATGTTAAAAAAATAAATTGTGACAACCCTGACAGGAGACGGGAATGCTATTAGCAGGCCTTATTAGCAGTGAATGAATGCTGGTACACACAATGTCCCCAAGCAGTAAAACACAGGTGGCTGCACTGAGAAACAATCACAAGGACCAAAGATGGGTTGGGGCAAAAATAAAAGGAGGGGGCTTTATTTTTTTTCATTCATTACATTTCCACTTTTCTTACCATTAAGATACATTAATTATATAAACATTTCTGGATAAATAACACACAGAGAATGAGCAAAAAGATCTTAACAAGTTCCTTAATTCTCTATATATCTACAGATAAGAATATTCACTCTAATAGCACTCCTGTGATGCTTCTATCACTATGGCTTCAGCCTGTAGGGAATTCTCATTTTGAAATCCCACCTCTGAGACTTATTATTGAGAGGAAAGATGTTTTAAAAACCTGCTAATGCCAGTGTTACAAATTCAGTTTTGTGTACCAAAAAAGTCCATGAAAATAGCATGTTTGATGGAAATTACAACATATCCAAACTGGAAGGACCCTCTAAGACCATCTAGTCCAAGCCTCTCTTTTTAAAAATGAGGAAACTGAGGCCCAGAGAGGGGAAGTGGCCTGACCATAGTTGGAGTGAGAGAACATTCTCAACTCCCACACCCAACCCGCTGTTTCTTTCCACTACACTTGAGCATGTACTAATGGAAACCAAATTAAAGCAGAAGATTGCAAAAGGGTTAGGAAACCTGAAATTGCTCATAACGGATTGTTATTTTCTCAACTGGTTTTTTGCAGCACTAGAAATTCTGGTTGAAGTAATCCACAGAGCAAAACAAAGTGGATGACAGTCAAATACTAATCACCACTTTCATTTGAAAGCATTGTTATTTACAGCCTGTTTTTATCTTCACAGGGTGAGACTCCACATATGTAAAAATTGAATTTAATTCCTTTGAAAGTTTGTTATAATGACTGCTGAAAATCACAGGTGATTCATGGTCCCTCAGACACACATGTTATGCCCTCTAACAGCTAAAATTCCTCACCAGCATTGTTGGAACCCAAGGGTCAGTCCCTCTGTGAGATGGACAAAGCAAATTAAACCAGTTTAATGGCATCAAAATGGACTTTTTGTCAACAAGGACAGGGAAAGACAGAGCTAAAGAGATTGATTGCATGTGCATGTGGTATTGGGGACCAAGAATGTGGAGCTAAATACCACTCTCTCCTGAGCTCCACAGAGAGACACTGTGAGTCCCCTGGAGTGTGTTTTCTTTAATAGCTCAACTGGGAGCTGAAAGTGTACTGAGACACTCTTTCATTTACAATGGAGATAGAAAAGACAAGTAATGTGTTTCCCCGCATGCTTTTTCCCTCACATATTTTCTATGTGCACTTTAAGAATAATAACTTTAAAAAATGATTTCTTGATTAAGTTTCTGCCTTAGCTTTGTTAAAGCCAGGAAGCAGCAGCCACTGCAATCAGGAGAAGGTCCTTTGAAGAAGGTGGTCTTTGTCTTTGCCAGGACAACCAAGGGTTAAATTAGGGGGCCAGCTTCTAGCCTTCTCCAGATGTCTGTGAGAGAGAACATTCCCTCTCTAGCCACTGATATCTCACTTTCCAGTTCACTTCTGGCCTGGAATTAGAGAATAGTGGCTTCTCACCCACCACTAAACCTATAGAGAGAATCAAGAAGTTGAGTGCTGACCTAGTGCTCCCTCCACAGAACTTCCTCGCTTTCCAGGAGAACAAAGGCACCGACATCAACAGATGAAATGAAAAAGCAATTATAAAAGTTAAAAGTATTGTTTTAAATTTTAAGTTGACATTTACTCTAATCAGTGAAAAATATGCTAAATAAGCCAGGGAACCATTTATGTGCTTAGTATTGCGGGGGAACGAAGGATATAGGAGATAGTCTTTGTGCTTACACAGCCACTATTGCAGTTGGGGAGACAAAATGTACACATTCAATAATAGCAAACAATATAAGAAAATACAGGGGCTGAGTGAAGTATGTCATCGGAAATCACACATAAAAAAGAGAATGATTAACCTAGAGACCTCAATGAAGTCTTTGAAGAGGAAGTGGCATGTGAGGAAAGACATGGAGAACTGCATGAACAAGAAACACAGTGCCAGAGATCAATACAGGTGTCCATGAATAAAGTGAGGACACCAGCCTATTAGGAAGAAAGGTAGAAGATGTGGGGCCTTGAGAAACAGAAAGAAGAGTCTGGACCTGATGGGGCTAGACAAGAGGGCACTGTGAAGGTCTGAGCTTAGGAACAATTTAGGAAAACCAGTACTGCAAAAAAAAAAAAAAAAAAAGTAGGCAGGATGGACCTAGGAGAGAAATAGAGAGAAAGGTGGTGGCTATGGAGCACCCAGCAGGAGACGATGAAGGCTTAGATAACAGAATTGGAAAGAGAACTGAAATTAGCAGAGTGAAATGTGACAAAGCTGAAAGAAGGAAGAAAGGTTATAGACAATTTTAATTTCAACTAATTTTGTCACAGACTGCTGTGTACCTTTGATGATGCTGGATGTAATTGCTCTGGGATAAACAGGAATAAGAATCAGTCTGTGTGCGTGTGTGTGCGCACGTGCACGCGCATGAGCGCATGGATGTGTGGTGTGTTTTACACACTTAGGTAGATTTCCTATGCCTTTTCCTGCCATTCTGAGTGGAAATATTAGAAAGAAAACAGGGAGACGGTCATAGGAATTAATGCATTTTTGGCTTAAATTAATGACATTTATTATTTATTATTTCGCACAAAGGAAGTCCAGAAGAAGGGAAGACTCCAAGCATAGTGCAGTCAAGAGCTGGAACAATTGGATATCCGTGTGATGTAAAATGAACCTCAACCCTTATTTCACAAAATACACAAAAATTAACTCAAAATTATATTCACATTCCAAATACCTGACACAAGGCTTCTAT
Source organism: Cryptoprocta ferox (assembly GCA_028646485.1). Classification (NCBI taxonomy): domain Eukaryota; kingdom Metazoa; phylum Chordata; class Mammalia; order Carnivora; family Eupleridae; genus Cryptoprocta; species Cryptoprocta ferox. The sequence goes on from CM053579.1 coordinate 18,490,374, forward strand.
CTAAAGAACTCTCACAACTCAATAATAATAAAGCGAACAATCTAATTTTTTAAATGAACAACAGATTTAAACAAATATTTCACGAATGACATATAGGAATGGCCAATAGGCATGTGAAAAGATGATCAGTATCATTATTCATCAGAAAAATGCAAATTAAAGCACAATGAGATACCACTCACTACTCACCCTCTTGAAAGGCTAAAATTAAAAAGACTGGCAATAACAAGTGTCAGTGAGCATGCAGATCAACTAGAAGTCTCATATACTGCTGGTGGGAATATAAAATGGTATAGCACTTTGGAAAACAATTTTGGTAGCATCTGGTAAACTTAAACAAAGATACACTTACCATGTGTCTCAGAAATCACATCCTTGGCTATTTACTCAAGATACATAAAAACCTATGTCCACAAAAATGACTTACATATAAATGTTCATAGTAACACTATAATGGCCCAAATCAGAAAACAAATATACAACAGCAGATAAATAAACAATTTAAATAGTCTGTATCCATACAATGAAATTCCAGCCAGCAATATAGAGGGACATACTACTGATATATTTATTGCACAAATGAATCTCAAAATCCTTAGTCTGAACATAAGAAGACAGACACAAAAACGAAACTAGTATATGATTTCACTTATATCAGTTGCTATAAAGGCTAAAATTAATCCATAGTAACATAGGGCAGATTCATGGTTGCCTGGGGCTAGAGGTGGTAAGACTGACTACAAGGGTGCATGCAGGAACTTCTGGGATGATGGGCATTTTCTATATTTTTAATTGTGGTGACGGCATCATTGGTGTATATATTTGTCAAAAATCATCAAACAATTTAATTTTTTTATTTATTTTAGAGACAGAGAGTGTGCGAGCAGGGCAGAGTAAGAGAAGAGAGAGAATCCCAAGCAGGCTCCACGCTCAGTGCAGAGCCTGACGGGGGGCTCGATTCCATGACCCTGGGATCATCACCTGAGCTGAACTCAATAGTCAGATGTTCAACCAACTGAGCCACCCAGGCGCCCTGAACTATACAATTTAAAAGGGTACAATTTATTGCACGTAAAGACTTTTAATTCTTTATTGTTATCATGCCCCCAAAAGTGGAGGTGGCATAGTGTGGTGATTAATGAATGCATTCCCAATATTTCCTCTTTTCTTTTTTTTTTATTAAAATGTATAGTGGCACCTGGATGGCTCAGTCAGTTAAGCATCTGACTCCTGATTTTAGCTCAGGTCCTGATCTCATGGTCATTAGATTGAGCCTCACGTCAGGCTCCGGAGTGAGCATGGAGCATGCTTAAGATTCTCTCTCTCTCTCCCTTTGCCCCTCCCCTTGCTTACTCATGTGTGCTCTCTCTCTCTCTCTCTCTCTCTCTCAAAACAATGTATAAAATATGGGCTAGATGAGTGATGGGTATTAAGGAGGGAGCTTGTTGGGATGAGCACTGTTATATGTGTGATGACTCACTAAATTCTACACCTGAAACCAATTTTACCATATATATTAACTAGAATTTAAATTAAAACCTGAAAATAAAGTATAAAATCTGAATGAATTCAAGCATACAAATTACAGAAAATAATATAGCAGACTCCAATGTGCCTACTACAAATGTGAAATAGGTGTAAATACTTTGTGTTATGGAGCTCTAAAAATAGAAAAGAAAAAAGAAACCAAAGAGATAAAACATAATTATTACAGCTGAAGTCCCACTTCCAAGCCTTCTCCCTCCCTTTTCTCCCCTCTGCAGAGAGAGCCATGTTTCTTAAGTTGATGTTTATTAATCAGCTGTTTGGTTTTATACACTAACTATAAAATATGTCATAAATAATACATAACATTGTTTTGTAGATCTTGAATATATATAAATGGAATCTAGTGCATGTATCTTCTTGCAAATTGCTATTACCATCTAACATTATTTTTTAGATTATATGTATTGATATACATAGATCTAGTTCATTCATTTCAATCACTGTGTGAATGAGGCACAGTTTATTTAGCCATTCCCAAACCGAGGAATGGTACATTGTTTCAACTTTGCTACTTTTATATACAGTGCTGCAATAAACATCCTCATATGTGTTTTTCATTCCTACAAGAGTTTATTAGGGTGCGTACAATCAGTCAAACAAAAAAAAAAAACCCAGAATCAGACTCATAAATACAGAGAACAAACTGGTGGTTGCCAGAGGGGAGGAGAATGGAAGAAAAAAAAGGTTTATTAGGGTAGATACATAGATGTGGAATTGCTGGTTTGAAGAATGTTTTGATTACTTATGCTGTATAACAAACCACCCTAAAACTTAGTGGCTTAAAACAGTAACTATCATGTATTTTTGCTCATGAGTCTGCAATTTGGGTGGGGATGGCTCATTTCTACTCCACGTGGCATCACCTGACTGGAGCTACTGAAATAGGAGTAACCATTTCCAAAACAGATTATTCTCAGTATTAGCAAATTGGTGTTGGCCATCAGCTGGGAGCTCAGCTAAGCACAGTCAGCAAGGGACCTCAGTTCTCTAAATGTTATGCTCCCTATGGCTGCTTATATTTCCTCACAGCATGGTAGATGGATTCCAAAAAGTCCCAGACAGATGATTCAGGTTTCTTCTGATCTTGTGACTAAAATCCCAGATCATTATGTCCATTGTATTCTATTAGTCAGGCCAGATTCAAAGGAAGGAGTGACAAAGAATTTTAAATGACAGCCATTTTAAATCTACCGCATTTCCCCCTAATCATAAATTATTTACATTTCTCATGCATGCAAAATATACTTACCCCTTCAACAAGTCCTCCAAAAATTTCAACCTATTTTGACACCAGGTTCAAGTTGGAGGACCAGGCTCTCATCAGCTAAATCAGGTCTAGGTGAGGATAAGGCTCCTCAAGTGAAGTCCCTTAGGTGAAGATCCTCATCCACATTCCCATTGTATAATGCATAGGTATATATTCACCGCAGGAGACACTCCATTCACAAAGGAGAGGAACAGGAGACATATGGCACTCCATAGCAATTCTGAATTCCAGCTGGGCATATATCACTAGTGTTTGTTTGTTTGTTTGTTTGTTTGTTAAAGCCAATCCTCTCTAGGAATGATTGTCCATAGCTCATGGCACTACCCTCTGAATCACCCTTCTTTACATATAAGAAATGGCTCATAGACAGATAGGACTTCTGGAATGGTGGTATGAAAAGTTTGATGAAACTTTCTGCAGCAAAACGACCATTTAAGCATTGAGAAATCATTTTAAAAAACATTCAAAGTCTCTAAAATTTGTATTAAGGACATAAAAGCAAATGAAGAAACATCTATCCAAGAAAGTCTGCTAAATCTCAGTAAGCATAGTGAATGTCTGTGGGACCTAAGCCACGACACGCTTCCATGCCCTACCTCACAGCTCTGTGCAGTGAAATCTCTAGGCAGGTGTGACAGGAAGATAGGTGCTCCCTTTCCCCACAACTCCTAATCTAAAGCTCCAGCTTCACCCTAGGAGAGACAATCTGCTGGTGTCTTTCTTCCTCCCCAGCCCTGTGTTGTGCAGAGGCTCTATTCTGGACAGGAGAGCCTGAGAGAGCTGAAACTCCCTTTCTTCATTTAGCTCACACTCATGGGGCAAGGGCTCTGCCTAAGGAAAGACAAGACAAGAATACTAGCATTCAGTTGGCACCACCCCAGCTCACTCATACAACAGAGATTCCACTATGGAAGCAGCAAGCTCCCATCATCCCCAGCACGCAGCAGTAAAACTGGACTGTCACTCTGGAGGAAGCAGGCCACTGCCCTTGCCCCCAGCTCCATTGCAGTGGGGCAGAGTTTCTCCTAGGGGGAGGGATAGGCCATAAGGACTGAGGGCCTGACAGCTGTGCCTAAGGTAATGGACTTTATTTTAAAAAAAGAGCATGAATGGGGCGCCTGGGTGATTACCTGCATTTAAGCTCTTCCTTTGCCACAGATCTGGACCTGGTCATTTCTCCAAGGAACTATGAGTGGAGCCCTTGAGGGCTCTAGTTTTATGTAGGGGGTCTCAATTCTATCTTCCCATGCCATGTAGGTTAATGCACTTATCTCCTGTACTTTATAGAAACCCCCATAAACTCAGGTGCCTTGGATTGCCAACACTAACATTCTCCTATGCAAGGCAAGCCTTGGTATCAGCTCATATACTTTCCACTCAGTTGCAGTTTCCTTTCTAGTCTCTGACTCCTGGAGATTTCTCTTCTTTACTTTATACTCAACTATGCATTTTTTAAAATAAAATATTTTATCTAGCAATAGGTATTTTATTTTTTTAATTAATTAATTAATTTTTAAATTTACATCCAAGTTAGTTAGCATATAGTGCAACAATGATTTTAGGAGTAGATTCCTTAATGCCCCTTACATATTTACCCCTTCCCGCCTCCCACAACCTCTCCAGCAACCCTCTGTTTTTTCCTTATATTTAAGAGTCTCTTATGTTTTGTCCCCCTCCATGTTTTTATATTATTTTTGCTTCCCTTCCCTTATGTTCATCTGTTTTGTGTCTTAAATTCCTCATATGAGTGAAGTCATATGATATTTGTATTTCTCTGACTAATTTTGCTTAGCCAAACACTCTCTAGTTCCATCCACGTAGTTGCAAATGGCAATATTTCATTCTTTTTGATTGCCAAGTAATACTCCAGTGTGTGTGTGTGTGTGTGTGTGTGTGTGTATGTGTGTGTATACCACATCTTCTTAATCCATTCATCCATCAATGGACATTAGGGTTCTTTCCATACTTAGAATATTGTTGATAGCACTAGCAATAGGTGTTTTACAGTCAGAGAATTTTAAAGCTATCTAACCTGTCAGTCACCTTTTCTTTAAGTTTATCTATTTTGAGACAGAGAGAGTGGGGGGAGGGGCAGAGAGAGAAAAAGAGAGAGAGAGAGATTCCCAAACAGGCTCTGCACTGTCAGCGAGGAGCCTGATGTGGGGCTCAAACTCACAAACCTTGAGATCATCCTGAACCAAAGTCAGATGCTTAACTGACTGAGGCATCCCAGTGTCTCCAGTCACCTTTCTTTCTAATTCCAGCCTTTGGAAGTATTTAGGACCTGAGAAGAAAATTCAACAGAATTCTATTGTGTTCCTTCTTTCCTGGACAATTTCATGGACAATTTTTTTTCCTCTAAGTTGAATGAAAGATTACAAGAGCACCTTCTGAGTCCGAGGCCATTCTCTGTGTTTCTTTCCTTACAGCAGACTACAAGCCCTTGGCTTCCTCTCAGCTCCTTTCCATAGTTGCTACCTCTTCTGCTCTCTAACCCATAGCTGTGGCTATAGATGGGGCCACTGCCTCCCTAGCTTCTCCCTTCTTTGGGATTCCAGATGATCACCTGCATTTAAGCTCTTCCCATTTTAAGGGCTTTATACCTGATCATGTAAAGAAATATACGGAGGCTAGCAAGCCATTAGAATAGTGTACAACTCTTAGTTATGGTCCCTTTTCTGATGATCTTTTATATATGAGGGACCCTGAAAGAAATTTTCCGAAAATCTGAAGACCAGTGTACAGTAGACCCCAAAGAATCAGCTTGGTTTCTCAACACTGGATTGGCTCCTCTTGGCCCACCCCTGCCTCTCTCTGTACTCAGTGAATGATGGGTCTGCTATAGGGGATATTGACATTTTAAAGGATTTCATTGATTATGCATCAACATCTGTATGGCAAATGCACCATTCAGCAGCAGTGAGTAAGGCACATTGAAATTCTGATTTGATAATAAAAAAAGAAAGATATTCTTCAGAGATCCATTTATGTGCCAGAAAACCAGAACTATTGGAACATCTGCAGCACATTATATTATCTTAGGATTTTGCTTTATGTTAAAGAAGAGTGAGATGGGTGTGTTTAGAAGGGAGTTGCTAATTTCATCCCCATATATCTAGGTAAGTATTAAAAAATATGTATTTCTATAAATCAACCTCCCAGAATTTGATTAAATATCTTTTGGGGGTTTCATACCAGCTCTCCACAGACGAAACCAAATAACAGAATTAGGACCAAGTATTCCACCTGCATTTCATACAAATGAGCCATTTCATTTTGGCTCTGGAAACTAAGCCTCTTTAATGTATCTTCATGTGCACAAGCATCATCCTGGAAAAGAAAGGCAACTCATGATTAAAATAAAAATTTTCATCCCATGAATTTACTGTTTATGACCAAGAATGAAGGGTGCTATGGTCAAAATCCCATAATCATAAAAGTCCTATTCCATTAATCCAGGGATTCCTATCCTGGGGTCCATAAACTTCTACAGGGTACATAGTAGACTTCAGGAAGACTTTAAACTTCTCAAAATTGTGCACTAACGTGTGGGGGTGGGAAATTGGGGCTTACATATATTCTTTTGGGAGCAGGGGTCCATGGCTTTCATCAGATTCCCCATGATATTTAGAACTCTTAGAAAAATGGCTAGTGTAATGGTATTTACCACTAGGCTATACTAGTGCTTTCCTACCCCCCAAATTACCTCTTCCTACACTTACTAAATACAGTCCATATATTATCTCCAGGTATTGGTATCCTCAGAAACAATAACAAAAGCATTTTTTAATCCTACTATATGCCAAGCACTGTGGTGTTTTTAATATAGTATCATATTTAATGCTAACCATAAAATCCAGTACCTTACTGCATAGTGCATAATGAAGCAATATGGTTAGTGGTTAGAAGTATAGGTTTAGGAGTCAGACTAACATTTTACAAAAGATGAAGAAACTGATGCTCAGAGAGGTAAGATAACTTGCCCAAGGTCACACAGGTAGTGGCAAAGCTGAAACAGGAGATTAAGATTATCTGACTCTAGAGGCTGTGCTCTTATACACAAGAAAAATCCTTTAAAATATTTTAATGCAATGTTAAAACAATTGTTCATCAATGTTTGTACTATTTTAATGTGGTGGAGAGAAGGTATAAATACCTAGCTACATTTTCTCTTTCCTGTGACATTTTCCCTTTCCTTCATCCTTCTCCAGGTAACAAAACCTCACGTGCAGTAATTTGTGCTAACATAAGCATAATAAGACAGAGCCTCGGCACTGTGCATACATAAGCCAAACAATGCACAAAACTTCCAGTCAACTAAGCCATTCATGCCAGATTTATGAAAAGAAAAGGGCAGAAAACATGACCAAAATACACTCACTGAGAAGCACTTTTTGTCCACCCCCATCCCTGCTTTATTGCCTTGTTAAACAAGAATTATGGCGTAAAGCACATGGCTTATATCTCAAGCAGGTCACATGTGGTGCTGGTGACCTGGAGCTCTTATCTACCCCTAGCAGATTCACTTACAACCCTTTTCTGTCTCTGCATACTTTCCTGAATATAAACGTGTTTGCTAAGTGCTCTGTACCTTGCTTCCATTCTTTCCCTGTACTTGCCTTGGGTAGGGAACACACAGCATATTGGGACTAGAAATGAGGATCCAGACTGAAACAATAGTTTTGTTTTAATAAAAAAGAGGGAGGGCTACTGTGTCTCTGTTGCAGATGGCATTAGGGGAGGAAGAGAAGTAGTCAGAATATTAAATTGCCTTTCTTTGTATGCATGGTCAGATTTTCTATTCAAAATTCAGCAAGCTCTGAAAACATGTTGCTGCGTACCCTCCAGGCTTGGCAGCTCTTCCTTTTCTGTTGGGATAAGTGCCCGGCCTCAGGGAACAGTTCCTTTGGATGTCAGCTACACACCTTGCCCAGACAAAGCTTCTAACAGCTTGACTTATTCCAAAGAACCCCCATAGGAACTGAGAGGCTATTAGCGTGGTTAGATGTCAGGTAGGCTGAGCTGCATTTCCAGAAAGGTAGAGAAATATTGTTGATAGAAGGTTTACAAAAAGGGGGGAAAAACCCTTAGTATTTGTTGTAGAAGAATCTTAGGCTGTTTTCACCAAGGTGCCAGGAGTGTCTACACTGAGGCTAGCTTCTAGAGAATCCTTCAACTCCAGATTTAATGTCCCAATAAAAGTATACTCCTTGAAAGATTGGAACCGTTCCAGTATGATACTTGGAAATAGCAGTATGAGACTGTCAACTTGAGGATGTCAGCATTATCACCATATACATTCACTCATTTGCACAATCCTTAAGCAAATAGTACCCAAAAAAATCTCACATTTGTAGAGCACATCCACAGGGTTCACTTTATCAAAAGCAAAACTTATTATCCACATTTTACAAGCTAATGAATACAAAATATTTATTGTGAGCCTACTATATATATAAGCTACACACACCATGCTAGTGTAGAGTGCATAATGAAGCAGCAGCTTTAGTGGTTAAGAAAACAGGTTTAGGGGTTAGTACCTGGCTTTGAGTGCCCTCTCTGCCACTTACTGACTCCATGACCTTGAAGAGACAACTCAACCTCTCTCTGACTCAATCTCATCATCTGTAGAATGGAGATCATAATCTCACAGAGTTTTTATAAGTATTAAATGGGGAGATAATATATGCAAAGTGCTTGGCACTGCACCTAGTACATATCGGGCTCAGACAAATATGAGAGGTGACAAGCAAGTAGAATCTACTGAATTTGTCTACACATTAGATGTCAATACTAAAGGAGAAAACAATAGAATGAGACATAGATTTCTGAGTTGGGCAACTTGATGTAATAAAATATCATCCATGGAGATAAGGAACCCTTTAGTTAGGGTGGTGGATTGAGATGAGGAGTTTAGTTTTGGACATGTTATGTTTAGGGAGAGATGTCTAACATATAACCAGATATTCATGTCTAGAGCTTAGGGGAAAGCTAGAGATGTGGATTCAGGCATCTTCAGCTACCAGATGGTAGTTGAAGCCAAGGGTTTGAATAAACTCACTCACAAAGAGTTGGGGGGTATAAAAAAGTAAGTGAATCCTGAGGAAGAACTATGTTTAAGGGGTGGGCTGAAAAAGATCCTGCACAGTATACTGAGGAATAATCAGAGAGGTAGGAGGAGAACCAAAAATGCCACCATGGAAACGAAATGTAAAGATAATTTCAAGAAAAGAATGGTCTTATTCACAATGGCCAAGATACTTAAACAACCCAAATGCTCATCAAAAGGTAAATGGAAAAAGAAGATGTAGTAGATGCAGCTATAGAGATAGACATAGGCATAGATGATATAGATTATGTCACAGAATATTATTCAGCCATGAGAAAGAAAGACATCTTGCCATTTGTGACAACATGGATGGACATTGAGAGCATTATGCTAAGTGAAATAAGTCAGATGGAGAAAGACAAATACTATATGATATCACTTATATGTGACATCTAAAAATGCTTAACTCATAGAAACAGGAAATGGAATGGTAGTTACCAGGGGCTGGGGTGTGGGGGAAAAAGATATGTTTGTCAAATAGTACAAACTATCAGTTATAAAATGAATACATTTTGGGGATCTAATGTACAGCATAGTGATTATAGTTGATAGTACTGTACTATATACTTGAAAGTTGCTGACAGAGTAGATCTTCAATGTTAAGCCACAAAAAAAGAAATAGTAATTATGTGACATGACACAGGTGCTAGCTTACTCTATGACTGTAATCATTTTGTAATATATACGTGTGTCAATCAACAAGTTGTACACCTTAAACTTATACATTATATGGCAATTACATTTCAATTTTAAAAAGGAAGAAATAGTCATCATTGACAACTGCCAAAATAAATTTAGTTAGGTGGGAATACATAGTCCATTGGTTTTGAGAAAAAGGAACTTATTGGAGCCATTGACCTTAACTCAGAGGAATAATGGGGAGTAGGGGTGGGTAAAGAAGAAGGCCTATGGTTACAGATTAAAGTGGAAAGTAAGAGACATGATTCCAGAGGCAAGACGGCGGAGAAGTGGGGAGCTCTCTACTTTTTGCCTGCCTGCATCCCTCAAACAAAGAAGGACTGAAGCCATAAGACATGAACCGCCAGAGTTTGGGAGGAAAAGAGACTCCACTAAGAAGACAGCCTCATAGGTGCATGATTGCGAACTGGGAAAGATAACAACGGGCCTGGATCCGGAGGCATGGAGGGGAGGGAGCCCCCTCCGTGGAGAGCCAGGGAGAGACGAGGGGAAGACAAAGAGGGGCTGAAAATGCTCATAGAGCTGTCTCTGGAGAAGAGAAAAACCTCGGCCCAGGACAGAGAGGGATCCTATCATCCCATCGGTAACTGCAGGGCATTCAAAGAGAGATCCTATCTCCAGCTGTGGCGCTCTCCTCTGACTAGGCACCCTGATCCAGGTGGCGCCAGGAGAAACTGTTCCCCTACTCCCCCTACTCGATCCCAGCTAGGAAGCCGCCTGGCCTGCAGGAGTCCATTTTGGGTGGTATCATTAAAGTGCACAGACTAAGAGCTGGAAACGAGGCGGGGCTTGGGAAATATAACTCTGCCTACCTTGGCTACACCCATGGCACAGGGAGATTGGACCCAAAAGAGTGAGTTGCAATGCTTGGTTTGAGAAGGGACAGGGGCGCCACCATTTTTCTCCCCACAACCACTGAGGCGGGGCCTCAGGGAGCGGCCAGTGGGACCCTCAGTGGAGGCGAGACCTGCCTACACCAAACCACAGCCATCCATGCTGGAGAGATGTCTTTTTTTTTCTTCCAGAGCCCAGGGCAAGACCAACATTGATGCATTGCTGTGAATAACTCTAGATCAATTCTTGCTATTCAAATATATTTTCCCTTATCTCATTCTTATCTCTCCCTTCCGCTGGACTGGGCACTCTGGTCATTGGATTGCTTGAACAGTCACATTTAATCCATTCTCTTGATGCATATTCTACAACTCCATCGCTACCTTCTTTTCTCTCTCTCTCTGGAATAATCAGACTATATAGTTTCTTTGGGTCACATTATCTTCATCTTTTTCCCCTCACCTCCTAACATATTCTCCTCTTTCTCTCTCTGAATTAAGCCTTTTAGTCTCTGCCTGGTCAATGTTCAATTTCACTTCCTCCCCACCACTGTCACTTCTCTCTTTGTATACGCTCTTTCATCAGCACTGCCTCCACCCTACTCTTTATTTGTAGCTGGGATTTCTGGTTTTATGCTTTTAGACTGTCCTTTGTCTTTTGTTGCTTTTGCCCCCGGCTTTTTTTTTTCTTTTTTCTTTTTTCACTTATGGTTTGCTTGTTTGTTTGATTTGTCTGTGCAGTTGCTTGCTTTTGTTCCCTGTGTGTTTGTCTGTCTGTTTTCCATTTCAGGGCTACCTCAAGAAACATGCCAAAGTACACATGGTGGAGAGCCCCAAATATCAATACAGGTAGGGAAATAAAATAACCAAAGGGACAAGAGAGACCAAGGGACACCATTAAAAGAACATCTCCTGAATGGACAGGCCCTGGACAGTCAATGAGCCTCCTTTAATATAACAATACTCACAGGTGCAGAGTGCATAACAAGATTTTAAAACTGACAAGAGACAGAAAGCTAGCCAAAATGATGAAACAGAAGAACTCTCCTCTAAAGAAATTCCAGGAAGAAATCACAGCTACAGAATTGTTCAAAACATATATTAGCAACATAACAGAGCAAGAATCTAGAAAAATTGTTCAAGAAGGCTTGAAAAAGGCATAGAAGACATCAGAGAAACTACTGCTACAAAGACTATGGACCTTAAAAATATCTGTGGCAAATTAAAAAATGATATAAATGAGGTGCAAAATAAAATGGAGGCTGAGTCGAGCCGGTGTATGTGCGGCAATAACATGTCGGCCCCGCTTCCCGCCATCGTGCCCGCCACCCGGAAAGCCACCGCTGCGGTGATTTTCCTTCACGGATTAGGAGATACAGGACCAGTTATGCCTGTAACATTGAATATGAACATGGCTATGCCTTCCTGGTTTGATATTACTGGGCTTTCACCAGAATCACAGGAGGATGAAACTGGAATTAAACAGGCAGCAGAAAATGTCAAGGCTTTGATAGAGCAAGAGATGAAGAATGGCATTCCTTCTAACAGAATTATTTTGGGAGGATTTTCTCAGGGAGGAGCATTATCTTTATACACTGCTCTGACCACACAGCAGAAGCTGGCAGGGGTCACGGCCCTCAGCTGCTGGCTGCCACTGCGGGCTTCATTTCCACAGGGTCCTATCAGTGGTGTTAATAGAGACATTTCTATTCTTCAGTGCCATGGAGATTGCGACCCTTTAGTTCCCCTAATGATTGCTTTTCTTACTTCTGAAAAGCTAAAAACATTAGTAAATCCAGCGAATGTAACCTTCAAAACCTACCAAGGCATGATGCACAGTTCATGTCAGCAGGAGATGATGGATATCAAGCAATTAATTGATAAACTCCTACCTCCGGTTGATTGACATCAGTACGAGGCCTTGTGTGGAAGTACACACCAGCATCATTGTACTCGTGTATTAACCTCTTCCTGTGCCCAGTCACGAGACTTCTAAAGTTTGCAGTGTTAAAATGTTTTGCAGATACACACCCATAACACAGAATACATAATAATATCTCCTTGTGAGAAATAATGGTCTTAAGTTTCTATACATGTATTTGTATGATTCAGAATATACTAGTATTAAAATAGGTGAAGCAGCTAACTTTTTCCCAAATGTAATTCAGCAAAATAATAAAATGTTGTAACCAGATTTTTTATTACATCATTTGAAAATTATTAGTATGCTTAATGAAAATTTGTTCAGGTATAAATGAGCAGTTAGGATATAAATTAT